>JAJEKV010000028.1:0-679618 GCA_021234155.1 Isoetes taiwanensis | reverse complement strand
TACCATGCTATAGTCATGAATTTATCAGTTGATACTCAATGGATGTGATATGTTAGCCGCCTGCTTTTCGTGCTTGTAATGCGATACGTCGCCGAGGTCACGTGGCTGCGTCATTTAGCACAGCGAAATCAGTAGCCCAGCCCAAAGATATCGGTATATCGGCACGACAGGATCGAATGTTCATTGCGGGTGCTGGATTCTGTCATTCGTTTAACCCTGGAAGAAATTGCAGCAAATTGCAACGCAAGTATCGGGTCTTTTCCATACCTTTTTCTCGTAGTGACTTATTTATTACTTCGTATTACAAAGTCGCATCGAGATTAAGTCGGTGGAATCAAAGCCGACCTTGCTCAATGCCAGCAAAATGATACGGAATTAATTCCTTTACTTAACGCCAGCCTGGTAAAGGTGGTTAAGAATTAATAGTTTATTGGCATCGTCTCACCGTATACTGCCTTCATGAAAGCTTATTCTGGAATTGGCTCATCAACGCTTCTGCCGGTGAACAAATATTCAGCTCACCATCCGCCATTCGCATCTTCGGAGAAGCTACTACCTCGGCACACCATCATCCCCGCCAGCCAACCGCATTTCCTGGTTTTAGACTTTAGCTGGGGAATTACACGACAGCAAAGCAAAAGCAGACATTAATTATCACGAATTCATCAACACCAAAGATGCATACGATAATATTTGCAGCATAGTAAAATTTGTTACGCAGATCAGTCTTCTTTCACGAATCTGGCCCTCGGCACGCTTTGTTATCAGCCATGTTGATGTCTGCTTCAGCATTGATTTCGCGGTATGACGGGATTCCGCCACCCCGCGCCTGTTTATTCGCGTTCTTCTTCAAATGTTATTCCGGCATCACACCTTCATTCGCGATGGCATACCGGTTCACGTCAAGACAGTCACCTTCACTTCCGCGGCGCATTGCCGCCGTAGCAATGCATCCGCCGAGCCTATCATATCACGAATAATGTCGTTAGTTTGCGTCAATGAGGCCCGCCCCCAGTCAGCCGAACGTGCTCATCGCCAGGAATCGTTTAATTCTCGGCCAATAGAGTTATGATTCATCATGGAAGAACACGGTCAGCCGCCATGACAGCAATTTTGAAGAATAAGTACATGAGGCAAGGGATTACGCGCCGCAGTACCTTTAGTAACATTATGTCACATATGGCTGATAAATAGCTCATGACGCAGGGATTTTGTTCGGCATCAAGGCCAGCGTAGATTCGGTAGGCAGTCGCCGACAGCAGGATATCGCCGACTATTCGTTACCATTTTCATTCTATTGGCGCTACAAAACGCCGATCGCGCACTCCATAGCGACTGCGCACATATAAATGCCTTCGGCCTGATGCCGTCAGACACGCAAGAGTATCGTTTCATTTTGCCTATGAGCGACCGCCGCGGGCGCTCGCATTTCCACATCGATAACCATATAGTTAATGATGTCACCACCGTAGGACAGGATGCCGGACATACGCACACGGCCGCTAGTTGTCACTACTGCTTACGATCTTTACTGGGCGTGCGAGTCAGCAGCCAGCAGCTACCGTTTATGCCTCTGCACCGAGACGTTCATTACGCCGCTACGAATGCCGGGTGCCTGTCGGTGTCTTTCAGAACGACAACCGCGATAACCGCCCCTGTTGCGCGCCATGGTCGGTCAGCGCGGCACGTCGGGCTATCGCAGCGGGGCGTATGTGATCTCCGGACAAGTGCCTTTCAGCCCTTTGCCGCATTTCACCAAGAGTGTCAAGCAAGTTTCGCCCCAAAGCAGCCATGCTTATGCGCCAGAGGATGATGAACACGCCACCGCCATCGGTGTCGCCACCATGTTGTCGCAAAGTCAATGCTGAAAGCACGCCAGCTGAAAAGTCATACGCATGGAGCGTACGTTCTCCGCGACGGGCTGAATCGCCCAAAGATGCCGCCAGCCTGGCAGCGCATGGCAATCCCCGGGCACGTCAAAAACAATACCTATTTGTTTATTGGCTGGTCGGGTTTGGTCAGCGAACCTGGTAACCGAATTCAACTGGTGCCAGAACAGCAAAACAAAGTTGACTGGGGCGCCATCATTATGGCGGGTAGCCGTTGCACCGGCATTACCCATACGCGCCACTGCAGAAGCGCGTGAGTTGGCAAAGTATTCGCTTACCCCGAAAACGCCGACCAGCAGCAAGCTCGAGTCCAACGGTAGGTGGTGGTGGTAGTGGTGGTAGGTAGGTAGGTAGCGCCTTCATCAAAACGTATCGTCACGTCCGGCGATCAATTTCGGCAGCGCACAACCACTAAATTTCGGTTTCGCCAAACGTCGGCACATGGCAAAACACCAACGTCAAGCCTGGCGCTGTTCACATTCGCACCAACTGGCGCGCCACGCAGTGTGAAATCAACCAAACACGGCATCATGACGTAATCGCCGACGCACAACACCAAACGTTCGTGAAACGAACAAGCGCAAACAGGAAACACCGTTACAACCACGCATGCGCCAACAGCGCAGCACCGCGACCACCGCGCGACGCTGGTCAGTTCCCAGGCTCGCGCAAGCCGTCCGCTGCCGCAAGTTCATACCGCTTCCGCCGAACCAGCGTCTACCATCGAGCTTATGCCAACCATGATCGTAAGAGCGTTTCCTTCCTGTTCAGAATTCGTTTCATTACAGAAGTCAGCAGTTTCGTCACGCATCTGCAATATTTAACGTTACGTCACTTTATCATTGTATACAGGGCAAGAAAGCCAGCGAAACATTTTTTCGCATGAAGCATAGCTCTTTTGCTATAGTAACACCACGCTTTAGAGAGAAAACGTATCGTCTTCGTTTCTGCTCAATATGATGATCGAAGCCTTCTGCTTGCTTTTTGTATGTTCCGCATATTGGTTCGTGCATTTATTCGGCTGACATTAGTTGATACACAGGTTAACCATAAAATAACAGCGTAGTGGAGCAACAACCATAGCGCGTCATGCATCGGTCGGAATATGGGATGCATCACCGTTATTCAGCAGAGCCAAGAGAAACAATGGTGCTTAACGACACACTAACTGATGGGTTCAATCAAACCGGTGTTCGAATGCGGTGAATACGCACTGGTTTGGGCAATTTCGCTCTGTTTGCTGTTGTATCGTTTTTCGGTCATTTACAGCATCTGTCGCCGAATGCCAAAGCGGTTTACCGTTATTTTGCTTACATCACATCACTTTCTCGCTTTATTGATACCGCCTTCGCCCATATCGAAGAAGCTGGTCACAATAGGTGGCTTCATTACAGCGTAACAGGCTGGTAAACTTAGTTTGGCAAAGATCGCCGACAGATAGTGGCATGACGGCTTCAGTACCGTCGTCGTCATCATGCCAGAGCAGTTGTAAATGATCCTTTTCTCCTGTTTTCTTCAAAGTCACGCCAGAGATTATTACGTAATATACGTTTAGTCGCTCTGCTTGCCGAGTTTTTGAAATGATCATATCGGTAGCGGTGAACTTCTGGCACAGAAGGCGTGATGCCAGTCCTTTTCACGTTTCACCGCCAGACAACAGCGCAAGCCAATCTTCACCGGGTCACTTTCCGCCTGTCGGCATGGTTGCTGGCCTGTGGGAAGTACTGTTCTTACAAGCATTGGCCTTCTGGGCTGGTTTTAGTTTGACCACCATCTGCCTGCTGATAACGAAGGTCATGACTTCAAAAAGCAGATGACCGACCATGTTTACGGTCGTTTTATATTTGTCGCCGCATGAGTCGGGCAAAGCCAGTTCAGACGGAAGCTGAAACACCATCATCGATACGTCCTTCTGATCACGGGTGACACCCCGATTATGCGATGCCATAACCGATCAAAGATATATGCTATTTATCAAAACCATCTGCATCGCCCAATACGGTATTATTAGACGCTTTGATTGCCACACAATAAAGAAACATGAAAAGATCGAAGAAAACAACATGGTTTTGGCTGTTAGCCCAGTTAATGGTACTTTCTCACATACCACCAAACATTAAAACGTTTTTGGTTTGAGTTAAATCAGCGAGATGGCATCAATGCGAAAACACCAGTATATCACATCGCCTATTCATCGCTTATTTATCGCTCATCACCGCGGTTGCATCCATACATCCGGTCATCAGAATGTCGATGCCGCCGTTTTCATCGGTGATAGGTCCGACCACGCAGGTCGCATTGACCATAAAAATGCCACGATACAGTTTGGTGTCGAAAAATCAGTGATGGCTGACCGCCGAAACGGGGAAGAAGTCCCCACCGTTATCGTCACCGTCAAAAATTTAACAAACAAACTCCCGTCACGACAAAGAAAACGGAAACCTCGCCAAACAGGAATGTCACGCCGCAATGCACAACAAAACAAAGAAGCGGCGAAGAAATGCCGAAGCGAGAATCGCCAATTCGCCAGATGCTGCAAGACATTACATCCATCATGATTCTACTTCATCAAATTTCTGCAGATGAGATACCAACAGTTGTTAGAGATGATGCCGCGATGGCTGGCGCGTACGCCTCATTTAGTCGTGCATTCGATGACAGTTAAAGACAAGAATTGACACCGCACGCCGCGCTTTTGAGAAGGGCACTATCAGCCATAAGCTGAGCTTTATGGTTCTTGAAGATAAATCATTTGCGCCGGTAAGCCATTCTGTTCCTGGCTTCATAAAAATGTCTGGCCAGCCAGCAGCAGCAACCACGAAGTTGTCATTTCGCATAAGTTTACTATTTCATACCTGGCACCGAAGGTGACCATTACCAAGATACGGCCAGCCGAACCGGGGTTTCACCAAATGCATACAGGCCTAATCATTTATGAAGATACAGCCCGGTGGCATATTGCTTTACCGCACGCTGAGAACGCCGCCTCGAAGCCATTGCTGACGCGCCGGCGTTATGTAAGAAATCGCCATCGGGAGTTTCAGTTCGCCGCTCACTATGACATTGTACCGCCTTATAGACATGCTGTGCCCGTCATACCCCACCGACAACGACCGCCTTTCTCGAACCAATATCGCAGAGTAAACAGCCAAAGACTTAGCTGAGGTTGAGGCCTTCAGCGACAGTTCAAGACCGAAGCGATGCCCATACACGCATATACATCAAAAGATAGCGCCAACAGCCGCGTGTCGTGAAGCTACGCAGAATGCCACAAATTGCAAGGTATACCAAATTCCATTCATGAAATATGCAGCAGTAAAGTCAAGATACCGTGCAGAACAGAGCAACGTACTGCAGCTCCGTTCCTACGGAAGTTGAAGAAGTCGCAGCACGTCAATAGGAACGAACATTCATAGAACTCACCATCGCATTGCAGTTAGTCACCCCGCAAAGCCATAGTCGCCACCGATGTTCATATTGTTTTGATCAGCGCGTCTCAAATGCAGACATGGTATCAAAGGTTTTGAAAGGAGCAAAACGTATATGGCTGAGGCGGTCACACTTCAAATCAGAGAGCACACGAATGAAGAATACAAAGATTCCCAGGTTTCAACTCTTATCATACGCCGCGACTAGCTCCGCAGTTCTATCTTAAAACGCACGACTACCCGGGAATCATTGACGCCGATTGCGCCAGTTCAGACCGGACGATCCAACGATAGCAGCGCGCCAATACCCGCGATCAGCAAATTGTCCACGGTTATAAATGATACTGCATCCGCCACGTTAGCCACGCATGATTTCAGTCAAATCACAGGAGACAAGGAGGCAGAACGACGTTTGCTGGGTGAGAGTTTTTACGGTTGGTTCTTCGCTCACCTTAATAGAGCATCTGTTCGTTAACGCAGAAGAATACACAGTGGATATCGGTTGTATTACGATTAAAACTCAATATGCCGCTTTCGAATGCCTGTGAATAGACAGGCCAAAGAACATCATCTTCAGCGAAAATGGGGGCTTTATTGTTTGACCGATGAAGTTACGGCCGAAAGCGAGCCAACGCCATGGTTAAAGCGCCAGCAACCTCGCCATGCGCTTCTATACCTCATTTCACATCGGGCCCAGATAAAATTACACCAAAGATGTAATCATCAAATTTCAAGATATTGAAAGGGCTATCAGAATGCGAACCCTTCAAACACCGCCTCTAAAAGACGTAGTTCTAGAAAACTCCAGGTATACGATCCTACTATGTCATGTTGAATTCATGATATTCTTTAATGAATCTCATTTATTCCGTGATCTTTTACCTTTTGAAAGATATTTGGGTTTCGTAAGGTAACCGGAATGATCATCTTTTTCAACCATTTCCTATTTTCTAATTCAATTCCTACTTAGTGCTTAGAAATCTCCTGGCGCTACCATGGTCGAAGACTGTTGTTTGAGTTCTGATTATGCATTGTTGCTGCAAGATAATGGTTTCCGGAAAGCCCTAGAGTCTCTAAGGTGGACATTCTAAAGATTGGAGTGCAATTACTTTTAGTTTCAGTTGTTTGAATTTGTTTAGATTCATTAGTTTCCACAAATGAAACAATAGATCACACTCCATTTAACATTGCCAACAACGCTAGCCTGTAGAAAAGAAATCACGATATATCACCACCTAAGCTTCTATACTCTACATTGGTTACAACATGCCCATAGATGAATGCCTATCTCTAAAATAAAAACGGCGGAAAAACAACTCACCTTTCCCTTCCTTATAAACCGCTGCCTTTTTTCTGGCTTATTCTATTTTTGCAATTTGAAGGGCCTTTCATCGCTGCAGTGGAGAAAGGCCCCAGACCCCGCGATTTTTTCATCTAATGCTTCTTCGCCGAGACTATAAAAGCCCCGACCGCCACGCCAACTCACGAAATGAAAGGCCCCGATTTGTGACATTTTTCGCTTTTCGACGAGTCCGCCCTCAATTTTATTTTCATGCTGAGGGCCCCGGTTTGAGGCCTTGAGGGTCTTCTCGACTGGCGAAATGCTGAAGTCTAAAAAAGGGTTTTTTTTTCCCATTTTTCCGAGTTAAGGTTTCGACTCGAGTCGGTAGAAAGGCCCCCGGCGCCAATCTTCATCATGTCGAGAGTATTTTTCATTGTTTTAAAAAAAAGATCATCTCGACATGAGTCGATCATTTGCTGAAGAGCATTTTCAGCGCACCACTACCGCAAACATGGCCAAACACCCAGTATAGACGTGAAGTGAAATACATATCGCATAAGCGCCATATCAGAACAAGACTGCTACGCAAGCCGATTTTCAGCACGCAAACAGCCACGTACCGCAGAATATGCTAATCCAAACCGGGAGAAGGGGCATTCCAAATGGCAGCAGAAGCTGCCGGTTGCCACCTGTTAAAATATAGTTGGTACGCGCCTAACGATCATTTCCGCGAGCATCAAAAACTTGGTATCAAATAAAACAGAAGAGGTCACCGAATACAATAAAACAGCGTTAAGACAAATCAAGGCAACGCCAACAATTACGTGAGCGAGTGGTCGCCAGCAGCTAACAAACCGTACCCATTACGGCGTAGTCGAGCCAAAACGGTTCACGTTAGTTCGGCAGCGTAGCCTGAAATACATGATAATCAACCAGCCCTCAAAGATGAAATCATGGTTAAGGTCGCCGCTCACGCTCATCATCGTTACCGCGCACTGGTCATCAATACCAGCAGCTTTGCCATTACCGCCGTTTATTATGCTTTGCCATCGGTTGCCGACCATCGCAACGTCAGAACGACCACTATACATCCAATATCACCTAACAGAAAATTCCAGCAAGAGGCCGAGATACACAGACGCGTTTCCAGCAAACGCTTCAACTTTTCATCGCGAAAATATAGGTTTCGCGGGGAGTTCCGTCCGGAACGGCATCTCAAACGCCACTTCAACATTCTTCCGGTCAACGTCAGCGTGTTCTACCAGCATCATTGTCACGTACGTATCCGTCACACGTGACACCACCAGACATCACGCCGCGCAACGACAAACCGCGCTGTGCGCCAGATGGTGCCGCCGGCGAAGCATAGCTATCACAAGAAATGAGTGTCAAAACGAGTTTTTAACCATAATATTTTCGGTTTGCTTCATCGCGACCACCGAATATCTTGCTGCCAATACAAACAGCAGACGGCCATTGCACGCTTTATTAATATTCTACGCCTGATTAAATATCAAGCGTATTACGCTTTCCACAAGGTAGTCGAACAACTGAGGCGCCATTACGCCACATACGCCGGAACATTATATGCCGGCATTGCGTTTCGGTTGCATACGCTGAATACGCCGCAAGGCCATACCGGGCGACCGATGGCGAAATCACGCAGTTCAATTATGACGATCTTCTACATGACAGCTCGAAGATTTACTAAAATCAAGACAGCAGAGGCAATAGTGCCGCATTACCAATACCATAGCAAATTGCCTATTGATCTATTAGCATATAGCTGATTTTCGAAGATTTTGCAGCATTGCCAATTCATTGCAGGTTCATGATGAACATTTAAACATGGCGGTACCATGTTCTCACTGAATCACTCGCGAATTGAAAATGGTTATTGTATCGTCATCAAAACATTAGCCAGATGCAAAGATAGATACCGCTACCGTTTAGAGACGAAGAGCCAATATAGTATTCATACCAGGCGGGCGACGTCACGCGACAAGAGTCGCATAACAGATTGCGTCCATCTCCATCGAGATTTCGTCGCGCCTACCTACCGCCCAAAATGGATATCGAGCAACAAGGATTTCATTATCATTCATTGCCAGTTACCAAAGACATGCGGTACTCATAATGTTCATGGTGGCATGCGGTTGAAGCATAACGAAATTTCCGGCACCATATCACCATACTTCTATTATGTTCTTGGCGTCACTGGCGTTCGTCATTGCCGCATGAGCTATCGCACGATACCTTCCGTTTGGTATGCAGATATTACTATTGAGCACCGACAGCTGAGACAATATTGTCGCGCCGAACATGGGCTCACAGAGATATCGCTGGCACGGTTATTGCACAGATGTGAATCATTATGTACGTCGCTATTAATACTGCATTTCGAGAGCCCACGCAGCTTATAACGATTTTCTCAGAAATTACGACAACATTGGCCCGTTGTCTCCTCTTCAGGAACGTTCCAATGACGGCGAGCATACGGCGTCGCCACTAAGCGAGACGTAGTTTTGCATACAGAGGAAGGGCAGTTGTCGTCGCGGCAAAATCATTTATCAACTTTTTTCATTTTGCCATCGATAAGGATTACGGCATCCATATCACAGGGTTTCTTTACACCAAGACACGATCCTGATAAAATAACTGGCCTCTGTTTTTCAAAGCCTGCCTGATTCAACATCTCGCCGCTCACTGCTCATCATGATGATGGGATCGGGCACTTCGCGTTTTCCTGTTTTTCCGCCTTTCCTGTTGCGTCGTTATCGCCTCCTTCGCCGCTGGCCTTCGAAGAAAATGCGGTTTCATGTTGGGGAGAATAAGGAGTTGACGCCTGAAGACCCGCCGTTTCACCACGATTCCCGGCGGCGAGCAGCAAACGCCTTCAACGTTATTCCGCACCAAACAAACGCGAATGGGCTTTAAAGGTCGATAAATGTATTCATGCGGGTGCGCCAGCCGTAGCTCATTAACGTTTTACCGCAGCCGTCCATCGCAAATTCACGACAGGCAGCAAACAGTAACTTCTTTCATTGCGTCTATTTAAGAATTCCTTGCATCATAAATTTTCATACTTCGAGTTTCAGTTAGAAGTTGTTGAAGAGCCTTCAGTTCGATGTCGTCAGTTGTTGGTGGCAGCACACCGTAGTTCCTCTATTTCACCTCTGACCACCAAAGATGACGTTTACACCAGCCATTTTCCACAGTCCGGCTCTTTTACCGCAGCAATCATCGTTCATTCCGATACAGAAATGCCGACACCGACAATTTTCAGCTTAGCTGGTCAACATTTCATTGACAACGATGAACAACAGATCGCCGACGACCTGTTCAACAAGAAAGCTGAAGACTTTTCCGGGGAAGAACAAGCAGTAAACACACCAAATGCATAGTCGGATATTATCGAACTGGTGAGTCTCTTTCCGATGCCCGATGCACGAACAAGCTCGTGATCACATCAACGACAGTAATGACTGGTAAGTAGTCAACCCATCATCGATTTATGCCATAACGAAAGGGAGATTTACAGCCCAGGAGACATTCGTTACCGTTAATTACGAAAATGCTGCCCCAGACCGATGTTCTCACTACCGCCACTGAATGACGGCGATTCAATGCCGAACAACACCGTGATTGGGCGAGGCCGACAGCCACCACCGCAGTAGCATGCCGACAAATACATGCAGCGTTGGCATGAGACAAACCAACAATATCGTAAGCCCTGCACCGGGGAAAGTTGTCGAAGACTACGCGGTAACCACGTCAGTATACTGGACAAACAATGCAGCCAAGCGAGAAAGAATACTCAGTCATGCCGCATGAATATCGGTGTTAACGCGACGAAGTTATTGGCTCGAATGAAGGTTCGTTCCAGGCTGAATATCAAAATGGACATGATGAGATAGTTGCTTTTGCCTGAAAAGTCTTCACCAATTTTTGCCACCGAGCTTAGCCCAAAAGAAGGCCGAAATGCCATAGCTTATTATTACTTTCCTATCGTCAATTACACTATGGCATAACATATGCTAATTATTGCGATAATAACTCATTGGCGAAGAGCTGACGTTGAAGATGGGGAGTTACTCCACCGCATTGAGTCACGGTCGACCGGCGCTTCATCAACGTCAGTTTCCAAACTCTGTCGGGGACAGAGCCGCTGTTTCATCTTCTTCCGGCCTACGATTAGACACACGACATGCGCATGATTGCTTCAACTTCATTGTATGGGGGCAGAAAGTTAGTATCTCCTTTCATCGCTATGGATTCGCTGCGTTCACATCAATAGCAGCTTCCTCAGCCAGGTTGGCTCACCTGGAGTAGATGAAAACATGTCGATGATGTTCATTACCGCGATTCAAGGCCTCGGTTCGTCGATGGCGATACTTTTGCCGACGCCATAAGATGAGCGATTATCTGCAGATGCAGTGACACCCTGAATGATACTGCCGCCACGCCATGTCAAGATTGAGACGACGCGAAAAACCGAGGTTACCACGCCTGTTGAGGAGTCAAGATGCCGCTACACTAATGCAGAGTTCGACTTTTCACTGTTATTTCGCTCGAAGAACTGCGACATGGGAAGTCCGCGCATGTTTATCACGTACTGGAAGCGGCTATCAAATAACGCACGGCAGTTAGTGAAGGTGATGCCTACGCCTATGCTGCCAGCAGATTGTACTGAAGCTTATCGAAGGGCGACGACGGCTCACGGACCTCAAATGGTGGTAAAGTTTATAAGGGGAAGCCGTCAGTCGCCCATAACGATAGTTACGACGACCGAAGCCTACGCCTGACTGGTCACCCGCGCCACCGCCAGTCGGCCTTCGCCGTCGCGCTGTCATCGCACAAGAAGGGCTCAGCGATGCCCTTCCCAGATCTTTCGAAGCGAAGACCCTTTAGCGACGGCAGCGACGCCGGTTACGACGCCATTAACGCTTCATGAAGTCGCTGGAGTGTTTCATCAGTTTGAAATTCCGTTACCATACCGCACACCGCACGCACGACGCCACTGAGTCAGCTATTACCGGTAATATACCATCTCCCCGCATCCAAACCAAAGAAGACTATGTCGCACGCACGTCACTCCAAAATTATCTCACTTCCAACCACGGGAATCCTGCCACCGATCACCCCACATGTCAAAAATGTATCACTGCCGGATCAAGAGAGTGAAGCCAGACAGTCAGCCGGTACCGGCTTGGTATTCAACTTCATGCCAGATTTTTCATTGCTGGCGATGATGGTACCGCAACTCAGGCTTAAAGCCTATTTGAAGCAAACCAGCGCACATTGAAGTACACCTAGTCACAGGTCAGCAGCCGAGCCACCGTGAGTGCAGGTCGTGGTTTTCGCCATCAGCGCGAAGTCAGCACCACCAGAACACGCGGCGAAGAGACGAAAGCAGAATAGCCCCATGCCGCCGGCAGTTGGCGAGCGTCGCGAGCCAGACCAGCGGGCGAACGCCGGTTACGCAGGCGCGTTGCCAGCGGTGAACCCCGTTACCGGCCTTCGCGCCGCATACTTTGCTGACGACAGAGTACGGCGATGAGTAGCGAGGAGTTGCGAACAGCGCATACGAGAAGAAGACGAAGATTTTGCCCCTGCTCGCCAGTTGGCAGTTTTACTGGCGTCGTCGCATACCGGCCCCTGCGCAACATTCGGTACCGGGTCACAACGTTACGTCGGGCACCGCAGCAACAGGGTCGTTCGACAAGGGACAACGCCATTAAACATTTCAGAATAACAAAATATAAATCACAGACTAGGAGCCAGCAGTTTTTCTGTTTAGGTGAGTCGCGCCGTTAAGAAATCAACTTTGTTGACGAGGCCAGACTACGCCACAATAAGGGAATAGTTTAGAATACTATTTGGGTGATTTCAGATACCAATTATCACGTCAAGTTTAAGTTGTGATGCCTTCATTAACCAGTTCAGATAACCTGTTTTAATTATCCCTATTTTTAGAAAGGATTATTTGAAACACTAGTTTTCCCTTTTCTAAGGGTCAGGTCTATTTATGAAAGGGAAAACCCTAATTTTGGATGACTTGGAAAAATTTCTGCTGGGCAATTTAGCCCATAATGAGGTCAAAATGGGAATTTGAAGACTAATTTAAGGGTTTGGGCATGACCGATTACCTAAAGATGCCAACACAACAAAGTTGAGAAGATCATTGGACAACGTTCTCGCATGAATGGTAGGAGGTACTAGCTGAAATCATTCAAAACTAAACTTCTTTAGCTCTCGACCGTGCCGACGGTGACATCACCCCATTTTGATCAAAACATGCCAATTTAGGTAAAATAAGGATGTAAGGGTGATGGACTCTCAATCGCAGAATTGACCCCATTTGGTCAATTTGGAGTCAGTTTCTTTGGGTAATTACAGTAAGGTTCAGCCTAGCTTCGTCCAAAACTAAAGTTTAGTTTCTCATCAAAGCGACCGGTGAGACATCACACCTTTCGTCTGCGAAATGTCCTATTTTATTAAAACAAAAACTAAAACTCGCTAATTTTGTCCTAATTAAACAAGCCCGTGCATGTGAAGTAATCACTCAAAATTGATTTATACAAAATTTTGATTATTCACAAAAAATGTTTAATGCATGCTCTCCCTAATGTATCAGCAAGATACATGTCTGCCTCATAAGGGTTACAACATTTTGGTATGAACAAAGGCAAGTCGCTGAGTTTTCAAAATGCTGCACTATCTTCTCGCCACCGCAGCGCCGTTAAAGATTCATCTGCGAACTTCTCATGTCGGCCTTGAAATCCGTGATTACTTAACTAGCCGAGCAAAGGGGGTACTTGGAATCAGAGATCAGACTGCTGCCGGGAAGTGCCGACCCCTCGTAGTGCTCTTTGCTCGATTCGCTTTCTCAGAGAGCTTCTTCAAAGTGCGCTTTTTCGACCCTGGGCTTGGTGGTGGCCTTAGGGTCTGGCCGCTTTGCTGGGTGTCCCCTCTGATGGTTCCTCAATCTCTTCCTCCTGGCAGTAGTAGGAGTCAGAGTCTCCCACTCCTTCATGCCATGTAGGCCTCGTACCCTTCATCTTCTTCCTCATGGATTTTGATGGTTCGTGACAAGACTCTCGCAGGCTCAGGGTTGCTTTTTCCCGTCCCACCTCGGCCAAGGAGGGGGGCTTCAAGACTTGGTCCCGCCTGCCCAAGCTGTTCTCCCCTGTTGGGTTGGTCGCCCTCACTCGGGGTTTTGAAGAATTCCCACCCTTCTGGTTATAATCCGCTTTCGATCTACTGTCTGATCAGCCAGACTGCTTTAACCTGAAGCTTCACCTGATCCTTTGTTTATTCTTAACGCCGTCGACGAAAACCTTCCGCTTGAGATGGAGGAACGCATTGTTCCTTTCGCTGGTTTGTTTTTATTATTTCACATTCTTTCATTCTTCGATTCGACCCGAATGCCGATTGATCGGCGGTTTGATCTCTGGAGTTCTGCCGACGCCTGCGATAGCGCGTTTATGATTACCGGATCTGCGCGTATTTGTCATTGACCTATCTCCCTCATTCGGCAATATTCTCCGCTGAAGATAGTCCACCGCTGACATGAGCTTCCTCCAAGCATCCGCCGAATGAGGTTGGGCGTCGCTGCCGGGATTTCACCGACGGCTTTCTTGCGTACTGCTTTGGTCCGCTCCATGTTTGATTCGCTCAACAATCTGATATTCAAGCACAAAGATCGCTTCTTTAGGAGCCAGGAGTTCAATTTCTAAGGTGAATGTGCAAATGAGGGGGTCTACTTCTTATAGCAAATTTTTATCAAAATTTAAGTTGCTCTATTTAACATGCTAAGGCATCTATTTAATTAAAACTTATACTTATTTCACTTTATTGTCCATTGTGCATGCCCGCTCAAAAATCCGTTAGTTTTTAGACTGTTTAATGCGAGATTTTACACAATTTTAAGTACTTAAGTACTTAAATATGCTATTCTACCAGTTTCACCTTGAACTAGCCTTATCATATTACTTTTCCCAAATTCATCGTTTAGTAAATGGATAACCAGTAGCGCCGCAACTAAAGTGCGCTGACCAGCGCGAAATGGTGAGACCACCTTGCCCGGGAGTTTTGGCTCCCCTGACTGTAGCCCACACACCGGCTATGCCTCCATATCACCGTGACCATCTAGAGTCCCAGCGGGGAAGAGTGAAGGGTCATTTACCGCTCTCAAAAATTTCCAGTCATGGGGTTTAAACATATACGCGTCGCAAGAACATAACATCATATATCCACCTCGGCGGTGCACATCAACATCCGCAGATAGACAGCACGTATTAACACAAGGAAGTTCTCACCTGGCGTTTCGCATCTGTGGAATGATCACCGGGACTAGTTTGGGTTCTCCAGAGTTCAAGGCGCATGTAATCATGACAATTTTGATTGGCCGGGTATAAGAACATGGCTTAGGTTGTCCACTCCATCCGGCCTCTCCTCTGTACACTTTAAGTGAGTAGGAAGTGTTGGGACTCGATCGAAGCTCGGCTGGGTGCATAGCCAGCAAGATCGTTACATCTCTCCCACCTCCCGACATGGGGTGTGTAGGGATCACTTCCCCTCCAGATCTAAGCATGCCGCACTCCAAGGTGACTAGAGAGCTACTCCATTCTTGCCCGGACTTAACCCACTGGAAGGTGAACACCACCCCACGTGTCGAGCCCATGCCTTGTCCCAAGCACTCTTCGCTGGTAAGCCATGACCTAGCCACCGCATCCCCAGGGCCTTACACAACCGTGAGGGACGGGCCAAGGGTCAACACTCCACGGCCGCCAGGCCCCTTCACCCACAAACTGTGGCCCTCGCACACGCCCAATTCCCACAATGCACCAAGAGGGACCAGCTAGAGCATCACTACTGCTTTAAGCCTCACCCCCTCCCACCACAATGAGTCCACACACATCCATCCATCATATGAACATAAGCACAAGAACCACCCAACACATACAGAGCTAGGTTCATTAGTTAGAGTCACCTCGCATCTACTTGCTACTAAGGGCTAATTTAGGCTAAACCTACCGCCTCAAGGCTGGAATAGCGGTTTGTGCCATTCAATCGACCAAATACCCGATCCCTAGTTCACTCCTCTTGGATCCGGCCCATGTCTCAAGCTTCTGATGCTAAGCGAAGGATGATCCTACGTCGGGCGCACGCGCATCGCGGGAGTTGGAATTGACTACCAGCGCCAAAGTGGAATCGGAGCCCCGAAGGTCCAGGCCAAAAAGGGAATGTTAGGGTTTGGTGCCTTATGTAGGCTAACAATAGGCTTAGACTCCTAATTCTGGCCTACCTTTAATGGGTTAGCACAAAGGTGCGCTATGATTACAGTGTGCACACCATTGCAAGTTGCTGCCCCTAGGGTGTCCTTGCTTGCACGCCAGCCGCAGACACGCCGCATTGACGGCGCTGGTGGATTTTCGCGTTATCTCGACGCCCTCGGCGACCCAGCAACGACCGAACGCCACAAAGAAAGGTATGTGAAACATCTTCAAAACGTTACGTACAAGTCTTCGCCCAAAAGAAACCGCAGCCGGTACGTCCTCATATTACGAGCGGGCTGCCTTTACCAAGGTAATAGAAACTATTTGCCCGCTTCTTCTCGTAGGGCGCCTAACTATCCGGGTAAGGAAGGTCTTCTACCCTAGCGAGGTGCCGAACCGCTACTCCGTGACGGATGAGTTCTCATGATCTTCCTCCTCGCCAGCTAATGGGTAAAATCCTAACAAAAGGCCTGCTTGATTAGGTTGCTCCACAAGAGTGTAGATTGGCCTACCGCTGCTCATCTTCAGAGGAAGCTGCCATTGAAATGGAAATGGGTAGGATTCTACTTAATTCTTCCGCAAAATGGTTCACAAGAATGTCTAGAACGTTGTCGACATAGGGTCTTTCCTTCAAAGATAATCTAGGAGGACGCTTAAACAATCGGAAAATAGTCGCCTTTGAGGTCTACTTGCGGAGCTTGAAGCGCCGCATCATGTGACACCGGGCGCGATGAGTTGCAAGAGAGGAGTAGGGCCGTTTTGGGTTGTGGCGCTTAGGGAGAAGCGGCGCTTAGGGATTTAAGGTGGTTGGGAGGTGTGAGGGAAGGTCGGCTATGGCGAAATAGAGCTCAGTCCCATGAAGCAGGGCGGTGCTGTCGCCCAGAGAAACATTACTTTAGTAAGTAACTCAAATTTGACGCCAGATAAAAATACGCCAGACAAAATACGCAGACCGCATGGGGCGCCAAGAAATGCTATACGCCTTAACTCGCGAAAAGAAACACTCACATTTGCTCTTTGTATTTTTACCGGCCAAGGTCACGCCTCTCGAGACGCAAGGCTCTGTGGTGGTATTTGGGAGTTCGACCATGGAGCCTATTTTCGCTTCATCCGAAATACGCCACAAAGTTATATATATATAGCCCTTCCAAACTTGGGTCCTCCGCCTCTATCTTCTAATTAATTACAATTACTACATTAACCTAGCACAAAACCAAACATCAAAGAGCTAAACAATCACACTAGCTTTAAGCTCCCACCTAACTACCGTAATTAGCTCCAGTTAGGGTTTGTCAGTTATGATTTCGGTAACCTAAATCACTGATAACATCGGGTGGACGCCCTCAACATATACGCATTAATTTTATCGTGATACATACGGGACTTCCTCCCATGGTAACAACCAACTCACCATGAGCAGGCCTCCCGCCTAACCGGCCATCTATAGGAAGATGCCTGGCGAAGGAGTCAATGTAGGGGTTATTCGCCCACGCTTCTTCAATGGGGCCCTACCGCCGCGGAAGCCGAATACAAGGTTGAATAATGCAAAGATAATCATATCATAATTTTATACTCACCACGAGGCAACATCCATCCGCGACGTGTAAACAAAAGAATATGCATTTAATACCTTCAAGGAAACCCAAACCCATGGTTCTACCCCGCCGTACTCCAAAGTGAGGATCGAGATCGACGGCCAGGTCTCAAGAGATCAGCAGACCGAATCTTGATATGGCATTGGTCAGCATATAGAACATCGGCTAGGGTTGTCCACTCCATCCTACCGCCCGTGGCATGGTTTCTTGCGCATGAGTCCAATCATGCTATGGCGCCACTATAGCCTTCGACACGCGATTCAAGGTATCACCCCTTCGAGCCTAAACGGTTCAGAAGTCTGAGCAGGCTCTGAAGTGTCCCTTCCGTGATCACAAGGTTCCGCGGGTGAGCTTAGAGAATACGCGCCGAATGCCCCCATCCACAGACCACTTACTCACCCTAAATCTACTCAAAGCACGTGGTACCCCATACGACCTTCACTCCAGTGGAGTGTCGCACTCCATACTCCTCTACGCGGATCGGGCACATCGCCTAAAGGCCCATCAGAGGAGTCTCAGATTTTTTTATGTTCGTAAGACCCCACCCCTCTACTTCACCATCATGGCCCTTTATTCAAGGTACTCACAATTCCATAAAGATCCACGACTGCGTGGGTCTCTTGTACTGCAGTCAGCATAATTGGGGAATTAAAGGAGCTACTAGGAGCATACACAAAGCATATATGGCAATGCAGGCCTCACCCCTCTAATCCCCGCTTTATGAAGTTGAACAGAAGCATTATATACACATCCATCCATCCATCATAAACATAACCATAATTGAAATGTAATCCTATATCAGCATGGCAAGAACAACCGTAGAAGACTCAAAGAACTTAATCAAGCTCTATCCTAAAAGATATCAACTAGATTATCTACTAACCCGAAGTTTCTGAATTTTGCATCTCCGCCATGACGCCTCCATCTCTCTGACCAGGTTCAAAGAACTACTCGGGTGATTCTCAAAGAATGTAGCCTGTGTACTTAAGCCACCAAGCCTTTTCTTCCGGGTTTTATTTTGGGTGAGATGGGGTGGATCCACCTTGATGGCTCAAATTAGTACATCCCCATGCCGACCAATCGAAGTTTAGCTGTGTGGCTTTCCCAAACCATTGCTGACTTAATTAAATGCACTTGTATTATTAATTTTTTAATTATAGGTTATTATTCTTAATTAAATTAGCATAAAGCATCTAATCCCTTTTTAGGTCAACCCTAGGTTACATACCCCATGGTGGCTTATTATTTACCGTGACGGTTTTCAGTATTTATATCGCATTATCGCATAAATACTTCTGGAACGCCACAATCCATCTTTTTCCGTGATGGCAACTCGCTGGAGAAATGGGAAGGTCCTAAAACCTGTGTAGCTTTAAAAAATTGCTGGAAGACCACCGACCGGAGATTTGCATTCTTCATGCCATTGATCACTTGCCAAGCCCTCTAGAGAAAAGGCCGTGGTTAGAGCAATATTTTGATCATGAGTGACTTTTTCTTCCATTTTGATGGTGAAACTTTCATCTTGGCCGATGAGTCCTGTAGAGGTGCCTTGTGCTATTAGTAAAATGATTAGTAGCAAAGAATTTTAAGATTATCATCCCCTTTAATAATAGTGCCACACCATGACCCTATCTATACCATTCCTTCAATCATTTTCTAGCTTTAACAAAAAAAAATATTTTGGAGGAGCTCTTCATCCTCCTTGGCTCATGGTTTTAGATTTGAGTCTCCAACCCTAAAGAACTAATTCTTCAAATATCTTGATCAGATTTTCATATGATCTTCCCCTCAAAGAAGATAGGGATAGATTTCGAGGTTGTTCGATGGGCCAACTTGATTATGAATTTCTTCCCTTTATTTTGAGAGCTTCGTTTTAATTATCCATTTACACCACTGAAGACATCCACGCCATATGGCTTATCGCTATTAATAACCATCTCTCAATTACCTCCTCGAACTGGGTGGTTGATCACCGGTGTTTAATTTGAAGTAGGAATGTTTTTAGTGTAACAACTCCTCAATGCTTCCTTTGAATGGATGAGTCAGGAAATGGTTCAGTAATCGTAATTCCATTCGACATAAGGATCACGGCTGAATTTCCATAAATTTCACTTAAGTAGAATCATTATGGAGGCAAAGAAATTGGATTGATCCTTCATCCGGCCCAGCCTGAAATCATTCGGGGAAGTTCGCTAAGGTGAGGATTAATGAGAGAAATCAAATCGTAATTCAAGACTCTTCTGAGGAGAGGGGTCTAAATTGCCATTTTTCATGAAACTATGAGTAACCATGTTGAAATCTCCTCCATTATGATGTCATCCACCAACATTGTTTGGGTTATCTTTGATCTTGTTCCAAATCTCCACTCTCTCTGATCATATAGGCATAAATGTTAATGATGGCTATTCTCGAGGTTGTCAATTTGTTTAGAATCACATCTCACTCGAAGCTACTCATTTACCAAGCAATCAATGCAATATGCAGCCAATTCTTTTTTCCAATGTGATAGCAATTCCACCGAATCGGAGATGTTAATGAGGGCTCATGTCTCCATAATTGGAGGGTCCTAATTTTGTGAATTAAAATCAAAGATCAAGGAAGTTTGTGTTCAAGGAGGGAGAAAATCAGATGAGAGAAGAAAGGCGACTTTTAGCTCCATTCTCTTGTTAGATCATTTATCCCTTGAAGGTTCCGGTGTAATAATATTCAGAGAACTATTCATTTTGATTGAACGCGATTTATAAGGAGAGTGATGCCTCGACCCTTCCTCGATGGGGGTCTTCACAGTTTCGCACTAGGGTTAGACTTTTCTTTTTCTGTTGTGTGACCAGATTCCATTCCGACGAGGATCCTTGCAAGGGTGATGCTGACCTCACTTATCCGCTACAAGCCCCGTGAGTCGGATGGTCAAGTGCCTATTTCAATCAAACCTGATAAGGGTCCGGTGGAGTCATAAGGCAACTTGATGTTAAAGGCATTTGAAAGACAGAATGATAGATTTGTCGGCCTTTGCTGACCGCAAGGAGCTCGAAGGGTCAACTAGTCCAATGATTGTCAAGGCTGATACCTGGGACATTGACAAGACTACTACTACCATTTTCCTTTCTATTATCGGTAGAGGATGTCGACTCTGCTTAGCTTTTAAATAAAACTTGACTCTGATGGATAGATTGCTCATTGACAATCTCATCATCTACCACGTAGCATAGCGTAAAAAGGGAACATTACTTTAAAATTGATCCGAATTTCCGTGTTCTTATGGTGAGAAGACTTGATGCTTACACGCCGAAGGAGTCCACCAAGAGATAGACTTGGAGAGACAGATGATGGAAAATTGGTTTGGGGATGCTAATGTCTAAAACCCGCTGGCTGCCACTTTAAGGTATTTGGGGTCCATAGTGGGAGGAAGATTAGGGAATTTGGCCCATGTGACAATGGAAATATTGGAGATCACCGTGGATGTAAAATCAGAACCGCTTCATGATGTGACATTTTTCTGCCAAAAAGATTTGGATTTTTGAGCACATTGCTGGCATGATGCTATCTTGGCAACACTGAAAAGTCTTGCATCCAATTTCCTGCACGGAAACAATTTTGCAATGGTGAATTTTAGTAATATGGAACTTAACTTCACCAGGGTAGCGCAGAATCAGGAATGAATGATGAGCCTCTGCTCAGGAAAGTGGTCATGAGCATCTGACATGGGGAGAGAGTCGGGCAAGAACAGTATATTTAAGCAATTTGAGCCTTATTCTCAGGTGGGTTAATACAAACCTCAAGAGTCTTTTTTTTCTAAAGAATTTGCGTAAACTTTAGAATAGAATTTTAACAATTTCGTGAGTAAGCATTTTTATCTCGCCTTTTGCTGCTATTAACTCCGACTCAATCTGTGATTATTTATTTTTTCTTTTGTAATTTCATTCCCTCTATTGAGATTTGCATTTTTTAATTCAAAAGGCCAATGTGTATTAATTATGTTTCTCCTCTCGATAAAACCATTCTTGTCATGCATTTGCGGTAACCAATGGCCGGGATGAACCAAGATTTCACCCTGACCGAAGTTTGGCTTTGTGTTTTGGTAAGCGCTTACGTAAAGATCTCGAAAGGCTTCCTCCTTCAGATGATTTTGAATTTCTTGTTCCATTTATCTGCCACATAGAGGTTTTCCTTCCGTCCTCCACCATTTTAATGATGTTTCTTAACCAAACCATTCCTATAGTTTTCTACAAATTATCAGCCAGCTCTACCGGGAAACCGCTATTTCTCGAGGTAAGCAGAAGGTCTGATATCAATTTTATCCAAGGTGTCATAATCTTGTTTAACGACCGGCCTCAGCTAAGAATCGGACTATTTTCCCTCGTTCTTCAAAAGCTTCAAGATTTCTCCATCTGCACTTCAAGTCCATGACATGTCAGGCTTCGCTCGGTCTTCAATATGAGATTAAAATGGGCCAAGCTCCTTGATCCGTCCTTCCAGCCTCTATATCTTGATCATACTCCGCTTATAACAAGCGTCACCTACTTTAACTCTGAAGAAGAAGCTTCCCAAATTCGGAAATATTTGGCTGGCCGGATTGACTCGCCTGCTTTGACCTGAGTCGTGCCGAAGGATTGAGACCTACCGGAAGCTTTTGAAAAAGAGAGTCCGAGAAAATTCGAGAACGTACATAGCAAAGAGAGAGGAGAGGATGGGAGCACAAAAGGTCAAATCCAAAGGGGCAAACAGGGGTCTAACAGTAATGCGCCTTCCCGTAATCTATCATGAAAAGTTGATGTGGAGACAAGGAAATTTTAAACCAAGAAAGAATGCGGATCAAAGCGTGGATGGGGTAGAGAATCTAAACAAAAAGGCCGCCAAACAAAGAAAAACTAGGGAAAAACGTAAGAATTAGTTGGCTATCGAGAAACCTCCGTGATCACTGCTGCCGGGCCTCTTGAATTGCTCGGGTCAATTCCATCAAAGAAAGAAGCCTACCGATATGGGTTCTGCTCCAAAATCCACGTAGACAATTCATGAGGAAGAGTTTCGCCAAAGCTATTACCTAAAAAGGGGTCAGGAGACTGTGGGTCATTACTCCGATGAACCCTCACAAAAACACAAGATGCAGATAAAAAAAATAAACAAAAATAAAAAATAGTTGAAGCAATTCCACAGAACCGACCCTTTGATCTTGTATAGTTCATCGCTAATCTAATCAAATTTTCTAATGATTTGCAATATCTTGATGGATCCCATAATTTGGGGAAGCCCAAATTGAGAATAAAATTTAGCAAGGCCTTCCGGCCGTGGCTATATAACTTCCAGGTATACATTCCATGGGATCAGCTAAGGTAATGAAATCCGCTTCTACATCTAAGTTATCACGGGCGAGCTCTAATCCATGTAGAAGCTTCGCTTTGTTGTATCCTTTATCAGTTTGGACATGGTTCCCAAATTCGAAGGAAGCAAATGGGTTGCACGTGAGATGTCAACGTTGAGCAACCTTCAATGGCTTATCAAGAATTGAAATCGCTGTGTAAGTCTGGTGATTCAATGATGCATTCTCATCCGTACCTGAATTCCAATCAGAGCACGATTCTTTAAACAAGCAAAGATAAGAAATTGCAACCTCGCGAAATGCTCTCAAATTTTCGCCGGTTGAAGACATGCCATCGTGGCAATTTTCTTCATCTCTCACTTCGCCAACTCGTACAAGTGCATTTATGCCGCATATCACATTTCTCATTTATCCTTGCTCATTTGTTTTGAAACCCTATGTTTTAATCATTTGCAATCTATGACAATGGATACAATGTTGTCTCAACAAGATATGTCCGTGATGCAAATCGCCACAGTGAGCCATTATTTCAAGCTCAATGTATAGATAATGAGCACTATGCAAAAAAGCTCTACCAAATAGGAAGGTGCATCCCGGTGCACCTGCGAAAAACCATGTAAAACATGTGACTGCACTCTAAGTTAAATAAACCGTGAGCTACATATGGGAGGGTATTTTCCTTGCTTGAATTCAGATATATATAATAGAAATATGGTAGGGGTGTATAAAATATGAGGTTATATTTTTTTAGAAAAAATTTCCGTGATATGGGATAATTTCTCTAACCCTATGCACCATTACGCCATATAGATCTAAGATAGGTAGCACCGCACCAATGATAGAAATAAAAGTTTAATTTCTGTGAAAGTGGACCAACTAGAATTTAGTGACAAGGAATGAATAACACCACTAGCCTTAATGTCTCATTTCAAATGGATGATGGTTGTAAATTGAAATCAAAAATGCCCCTACATTTATCTCAATGCATTTTCATTTTGTTAGAGGACCTAAAAGTCGAGAAGTTGCTAAGAATTAGAGGATGGATTAGAGAGATAGAAATACAAAATTGTGGTGGCAATTAAAACTTGGAAATAATGTAATAAGGTTTTTTCCGTAAATACAATGAGTTTCATCAAATCTTTACTGGGATGCTATATGCGCTTTTTAATCTAGAAAATGCCAAAAAATATTTTTGTTATATTATGCTACTGCATTAGATGTTGTATGTCACTTTGGCCTCATCCCAAAGGACACCGATATGTAGCATTGACAAAGCATTAACAATGTAATAATGCAATGCCACCTACACCACCACAGACTATGTAACATGGAATGATATTTTATGTAGAATGTTAGTTGTAAGCTTATATTCGACATAATTGCACCCCAACTATGGTATTATGCTTCGTAATTGATGTAGCTTCATGCAGCAAAACAGCCCATCCACCTAATGTTCGGACTTTTGTTTCATCAGTCAGCCATCATTCCAATCGTGAAAAATGGGCACACACATCTAGTGGGTAAGCAAGCTCTAGCTTGGCTGAACTCCCAACCCCGCCCTGCTATTAAAACCACTGGCCGCGAATCCGTATACCACTGCCGCCACCATTTCCATCACCAATGTTAGCACTTCAACGGTCTTGGCATGAAAATCATTCTAGCAAGACGATTATTATACTTTGTTCTATATTCTCAGGGTTCTACCCTCATGGATATGTAACCAACCAGGACTAAAGAAACCTCGAGGTGAGCTTGGATCGGTTGAAACAAGCCCCTCAATCACTATTCCATGGATGATAAAAACAAATTTTAATTAATTCACTAATTTATCTACTATTGCATGATCACATCATATACAAAATAATGGGGAACATGGGGAGAAATGGAGAACACCCCAAAACAACCCAAACAGAACTTAGAACATTGAAATTGAAATGTTTTTGAGTCAAAAGAAATTTCTACAAGGCATCCCTCTTTACAGCACAAAAGAAATCATAATGGTTAGTCAAAGCACTTCATTTTAGAGTGAGAACTAGCAATGGTGCAAAGGAGGCTTAATTCGGGTCCAACAAAATCAAAAGTGAAATACCACATTCAAAATCAATTTCCAAAGAAATCTAAAATGATAAACTAGAAAACTATACTCTACCACGCATTAATTTTGAAAGATGCTAATTAAAGTCAAAAGTATGGTTGTGGTCATCCAATAAGAGTGACAAATCTAGCCTTTGAGAGCCATGAGCTTTGGCCGGGGATGCATCTGCTAGAAGGTGTATTAGGTACTGTAAATTGTCTTTTGATTGATCAGAGGTCATTTGGGTGTAGTGGTGTGTAGAATGCCACAAAGACTAAGGTGCTCGCTCGTGAATATGATGAGGGGCATGGTATGCGTATAGTTGTGTGATATACACATCCTATCAGCTTTAGTAGTGTCTATTTCATGATGCTATTGTTCAAGAGGTTTGACCAACATTCAAATTAAGATTCGCTTTCGAAGCTTTTGGAGGCAAGTTCCCCGTTTGCTGTGGAAATTGAAGGACTTCAATATTGTTACTGCTGTGATTCAAAGACGGAGGATGCAAATGCTAGTGGATGGACTCAATGGATGAGAACCAAACATCCGAACGGTGACTTGCACTCATTCATGTTTGTAGATCACATGAACTTGGTCAATGCAGTACACATAAAATTGCAAAGATCTATATTGTGTCCAAAGAGTGTAATTAGATGAGTTTCACAAGAAGGCGGCATCCTTGAGATCGTGGAGTTGAATCAAGAAGTCTTGACTCATCAAGACAATGAGACGTAACCAAGGAGCTCTCGATAAACCGAAAGTGCCTAAAAATCTTCCAACGATACCAAAGTACCAAATGGCAGTAAACAATTTAAGGAGCTCGAGAATCTCGCTAAAACAGATGCATGTCTTCTAAGAGTGGATTTTGCAGAGAACTATACATTCAAGGAACAAGAGGAGGTACCGAGCGTACCGGGTCAATAAACTATATTACCATTTTGGTTCCAATAACATATCAGCATTTTACCAAGTGGGCAGCATGAGATTATCAAGGAAACACATTATGTATCGTGATGATAGGGAACACGTATACTTGTTCAGGCAACACCGCTTCATGAAGCACCCATAAATATCCGAGCGTAAAGCATGGGTGCCAAAGAGATATTATGTTTTCGATGGTGCGATCTCAATTCAAGGCTTCTAGACCATTTTACTTGTATTAGGTAAACTACAATCGAAGCGTCTATATGATGTGGAAGCTGTTCTAACCACGAGCAGTGAACACGCATGGCAAAGCCGCCGAAGCTTATGATGATTAAGATCATCAAAAACCTCCAAATCTTTGGTTGTTTTATTACTTCATTGTTCACTACTAAGATTAACGTTTACTTCAACCGGCCTTTGACTGCGGATATCAGTAAAGATTTACTATGAGGGCGCAGGTTAGGGAGAAAGGGATATTACATCATCGTACGTAACAGTCTTAATGTCCGCCATTCAAATCTCCATTAGTTTTGATGGTTTCAGCTTCCGAAAAGTCTTCACATCTAGCAAATTATTAGCGATTCCCATTATTGATATATGAAACCATTATGTGTATAAATTTATATAAACCAACTATACAAGCAATAAAACCTACTTGGAGTAACAAATTCCAACTGAATTATTTTTACAACAAACAAGTGAGAAGAAATCCTATAACCTGTTGTTGCATTTTTGAGCATGAGCTAGAATCATTAATCTCTAAGATTAATAACACTTATGTTTATGTGCCTTTAAGTTCATAAGCAATGACATATATGTTGCGTGTGCTCTATGTTTATATATAGTCGCTTTAAGGCAAGACCTATTGATTAGGCCCTTTGAGTGAACTTATCGCAGATCTTTCCTTCCTCCCTGTATGAATTAACCTCCACAATTTATGAAATAAACCAAAGAACTTTTGTGCGTAAGAAAACGAATCTCCAAGGCTGTATACCATATTAACAAGGCCAGAGATTAACAAAGAAGATTCAACTCTCGCCACCGAGGGTAACACTCCGTGCGCGACCTTGCTGAACATTGTTGATGCATATAAAAACTAAACCTGCCCTAACTCCGAACTAAAATATGTTGGCTGTCCTCAAAGCAAATCGCACATGAACCTTCATCCGGTAATCAGAATTCAAACCGCACTGCAACCTTAGTTTGTCATTCTATATATGCAACTGGCATTACATATGTCTCTAAGATAATTATCATATGTTTGAATGTGACAAAGCAGTCGAACGCGGATTGCTACTTTATTTGTACAATGATATTTGGGTGAGACCATTCTAATGGTCTAGAGGAATATGTCTTCTAAATTTTTTACTATTCTATGGTGGCATAATGAAATGTTGATGGAGGAATTTGAAAGATGGAACCATGAAATATTGAAATCATGGAATTCTGAAACTTATCTATTATAAGTCGCATTTAATTAAAGTGGGTCACATGCCATTCCCAGTTTTTTTTTGGAACCCTGTTATTTTACACGAAAAGGACGAGGGAAACTTTTGAAACCCCTATATTGCTTTAAAAGATGCCTTTTTTTCCCCGTGGTGAAAAAAGTTAAGGTACCATGGCTCCGCTTTTCCCAGCTTAGCTTGTGTCGAGAAAATAAAGAGCACATCTAAACCAATGAGAATGCTATCTCATGGTAAATATGTAGCATAATAATGTGGGTTTTCAGGTTTTGGTATTTTCACTAAGGTTTTCCTATACTTCGTGGATAGACTAAATGGATGTACTAACGCGTACATCTAGAGTGCATCATTTCGGAGCCATTGATTTAGCCTTTTTTTCCAATGGTCAACAACCATCGGTCACAACAAAAGCCCTTTTTAAAGCGTGGTGCATAATGGTCAACAACCAATGGCTCACAAACAAAAGCTCTGCGGTGGTGCATAATGGTCAATAACTAATGGTCACAACAAAGTCTTTTGTGCGTGTGGTGCATACCGGGCACATGAGCGCCATGCATATGAAGTGCGCCTCACGCAAGAACACATTTCTTATCATAACTTTCGGATCCGCACCGGCTTTTGAGATGATTTTATTATGCTGGAAAGCTCTCTCCAGATCTTTGAGTTATGATGGATATGTTTGGTTAGTTATTCATGCTAAAACAGCAATTTTCCGGCCGGGTTTGGTAGGCTTTACATCCTACCACCGGATTAACACGTGATTTGCTTATTGGAGGGTTTGTTTTATGGCTCATTCATCGAAGTTCCCGCGAAAATTACCATGCATTTAGATTTTGAGGTTTAGATCCCCAGAAGCACGGGGCGTAAAAGTTTCCACTTTGGTTTCTCACCAATAAGAATCCATGTGGAGGCCAAAGGTTGCTGTCAAGTTAACTAAATGAAAAATGTTTGTATGGTGTTGTAAACTTTATGAGTTTTAATAATGGGATCAATCAGCTTCATCTTTATGGTGAACTTTACTTATGTTTTATTTGTTTCACAGATGAAATTCAAAAGTTATGTGATGAAAGCCTCAAACAATTCTAGTTTTTCTCGCCGGTTTGAATTCTAAAATTTTTGTCTCACCTGGGGAGGGGGTCAGATGTCCTAAGGCCCTGGCACAAAATTTTTTGCAACACAAACCATTAACATCCAACATATAAAAATTAAACCCCAACACATAACAACCATTGAGATAACAATACCACATAACTACCATCGAGCATTGCCAATTAACACCAAACCATTGGGTCCAACACATTTAAATTAAAATCCTCCCTAAAACTTCTTTGTTTGGGTATATTCACATCTGGCACTCCGCAAGAGCCTCACAATTCGTATTTTGCACCCATGAAATCAACACTATATAGCATCTCCTCTGAAATCCTATAGCATTTCTTGGCTTAACTTGCTTACACAAAGATAGCAAATTGGTACTCTGCATACCCCACAAACTATAGAACCCACTGACGGGTAGAAAGATTAAGGAATAAGGGGTGAATATGCCCCTAATTTTTATTCATAAATTATTTCACATATTGAACACTTTTAGCAAGGTTGAAGAGACCACATGGTTCCAGCTAATACAACTATTACATCGCTTTTCCCACACGTAATTCACCTACTTGGAAAAGGTCCATGTGTTCCAAGCCAATGCAAAGCAACTTGAAAATAATAGAAATCAACAAAATGGGCTCAGCCTGCCGCATGTCACAACCCTCTTTCTCAGACTCTCAACTTAATGGGTCTTTCCATGACTCCTCATGCCATCTGATTAAAAGAAATAAAATCAAGTTAGAGAAGGACCGCATGTATTTAAATACAAATAAAAAAAAAACCAGCTTCTAAGGGCGGCTTTTGAAAGGAGTCTTTCGACTTGGCGAAGTCGAGAAAGCAAATGATTGAAAAACGAGTTCAGGCCTTCACCGCGAAATGCGAATGCAGTCAGAGAAAAAATGGAAAAAAACCTTTTTTAGGGTCCTTCGCCGGACCCCAGCCCAGAGCGTCCTCACACCCCCAAAGCCCTCCTGTCCCAACCAAAACCAAAACAAAACAAAAATCGAGGCCCAAGACTCAACAGAAAGGTGCTTCAGAGTGAAAATGCAATGAGGGCCCACTCGAGCTGAGAAAGGCGTACCAAAATAAAAAAGGTAACTGAGGGCTTTTCTCGCCTCTAAGAAAAGTGTTTTAGATTAGAAAAGAGGGCCTTCTCTCCACTCAAGGAGTCGAAAGGCCTCTTCAAAAAAATTACTTGAATAAAAAAATAATAACTAGAAAAAGGCACGCCAGAGGTTTTATAAGGAAAGTGGGTAACAGTTGCTTTCTAGATTTTATTTTAGAGATAGTATTCATTCTAGGTGTATGTTGTAACTAATGTGAAGTATAGAAGTTTCATAGGTGGTGATATCGTAGTTTCTTTTTTTTTCTGGATCGCTGTTGGTAATGTTATGAAATAGGAGGGATCTATTAGAGCCCATTTGTAGAGGAAATGATACAATTCAATGAATCTAAACAAATTCAAACAACTGGAAAACTAAAGTAATTGCACTCCACCCAGGAGAAAAGATTCCGACTCCAACCGCCTGCTTTTCCTTAAGAAACCATTATCTTGCCGCAACACCGTGAATCAAGAACTCAAACATCAGAGATAAATCATCGCAGTCAGGTATGGAAAGGCAGGATTTCTGGCACTCACCCTAATTCTCGAATTAGAAAAATAAGGAAATAGTTGAAATAAAGGCGTGAGGCGCATCTATTCTGACACCTTTCAAACCCAAATATCTTCAAAAGGCAGCAGATCCCGACACCAGATTCGCCAAAGATATCCTCAGGATTAACCTGACATGGGCCGATCTGCCCTTTTTCCATGGTTCCGTGGAGTTTTCAGAACTCTACACGCGAGTGCATTCACCGGCGTCTGCCAAGCATTTCACTTTTTAATGTCTTAAATTGAAACCAATGGTCCATCTTTTGAATGCCATTAATCAACTATTCTAGACCCAAATGTAAAATACAGCATCATAAACTACCTTAACCATGAGTTGGCTTCTAGCCTTTGAAATACAATCTCCTGCTGTGCCTGAGCTACTTCCCCAGTTGCAGATAAAGCCGCACAATCCTTCCCCTTCCTGTAGATTGAACGTCCGCGGTCAATCTTGGAGGAAAATTGCTTTTCATCCTTTTAAAGATGTTGATTCCTGCTCATTTGTGAATCGCCTTCACTTTTAGAGATTTTTTTCATCTCATTTCTTTTAGACGCTTATTCCAGCTTTTAGGAATGTCCTCGCCTTTAGAGGTCTTTTCAATTCTTTTAGAGATGTTCATTCCAGCTTCTTAGGAATGGCTCGCTTTTAGAGGTCTTTCTACCTCACCTTTGAGACGCTCATTCCGCCTTTTAGGAATGGCTCCCAATTCAGAGGTCTGGACTCTTTTAATCATTAATAAAGATTCTAACTTCACACCAAGACATATCACCTTTTGATATTTCTTTTGTCGTATTAAAGTTATGCTTTACTGCTAAAGTATTCAATTAGCAAGATAGTTAACCTCTAACCTTTTCTTATCCTTTTCGCAAAATTCTGTTCATATCTTCATCCACGATGCTTTGTACTCCTTAAGCTTTGGTCCTGTGGAATACCACATACCTGCGGTCGTAAGATGATGAAACTTGAACTTAACTAGATATCTTTGATAAAAAGAAGTTTGTGTTCTTATCTTGATGAGCATCTTCTTTTTTTTCTTTTTATTCTTTTTTGTGCTCTAGCACCCTCCTTCTTTAATGATGAGATAAGCTCGCTGCACCTACTTTTAACTCATGAAAAAAATTTCACTTCCTTTATAGGCTACTAGTACTCATCAAAAACCGGATGCAGTTAGTCCATTTACTAAATAGATCCAATTGAAACCCGATTTGCATAATATTTTCATGGATAAGACTTCTGCCCCATTATCCTTAAGATCTAGGTAAGCCGCAATGCATATGTTGGTCTACCACATAAAGCCAAAGATTGTCTCGCCATTTCCAGGCATGCCCACAGATGAATGTGGTCCTTATATACGAACTAAACTTGCTAATGCTGGGTGACCTAATCAAGTGTTCCCATCGATATTCCAAGTGGAATACGCCCTTGAAAATACATATCAACGATTCAAACACAAAGATAACCAATCAAAGAAGAACATGTCCGGATCGGGACTGCAAGATATGCTTGTCCGTGAGTCGCCGCCTCGCGCGTCAGGGCAACTCATGGTTTCGCTGAGCATCTCGCTATAGTTAGTTCTTTCAGAGGTCTATCTGCCGATTCCTTGATTTGTGTCTTCAACAATTCCAAGTAACACTCATACTCTGCTGCTTGGAATAGAGTTTAAGTCTCTCAGTGGATAATAAGTGGCCTCGCTTTTAAGATCAAGTAAAAGATTCAACAACTTTGTTCTACTGCCACCATATTCTCCCATCCAAGAGAGGTTTTGTAACACTCCAAAATTGTTTGTCCCATGTATAGCATCTCATAAGATCAATGACCCCAAGAACCAAACTTTTTAAAGGTAACTTGTTTTCGTGATGCTATCCTGATCGTAAATGATAGCCAATGCATATGGTGCCCTTTTATATGGAATCATTAACATCGACATATAATGTTCTATAACATTGAAGGTAATCGCCATTTCTAGGCTCAGAGAATCTATTCTTGTTTAGTATTTGAATAAATACGGTTCCTTCTCTCTCATAGTCAAGAATGTTATAGAACTATCTCATACCCTATAATTCGACGCAAGTAAAATGGCATCATCATTACCATCTCATTTCCTTCGCAACGAACCACTGCACTTCCCAACATATTTGTCACTTTCTTCTCCATCTGAATCAACAAAAATTCAACAAGCAATGGTAAGTGGATGGAAGGTTTCAAGCCTCATATCGATGTTCTGCCTTCATTCTAATTTTTAAGGCATGCAGGAACCGCTTTGGGTCCCGCCAAATGCTTGTTCCTAGTGATCCTTTATAGAATCCCCTTCATAGGCTCCACTAATTCTGGGAGCTATCTACACTTGAAAATATCTCTAAACTCGTAAAGTCTCTATTGCATTGCACTACTAGAATCCCGTTGTATTTCCACCTTTTGAGCATATATACAGATATATAGGCATGTCTATCTTTTCCCACAACGATTCAATCACTACTAATACACAAGGCTTCTATAAGCCCTCAGTCAGTCTTCCACTTGTGGGTAATCGAAAACTTTGGTTTTAAACTTCTACTCTAAGATGCCAACGTCAGATGTGGTTCATCCGGTAAAAGGCCGCATTCGCCCTCATCCCCAAATAAGAGCTACTATCCGCATTAACTTTGGTCACAAGTGATCCAAAATTTCATCCAACAAAAATTGTTGGCCATGAAGAACTGTATAGATTCAGACTGCAAAACGGCCTTCCTCGCATACCTCGAGGTTAAAAGATTAACTACCGCATATAGTAATTCTCCTATGTTTCCAATCCGACAAGCCTTTGCCTGACCAGCCCACCGCCTCTTAAATCCTGGCTCTCTATACCAATTTTGGATACAACTAATGAATCTAAACAAATTCAAAACAACCTAACCAAAGTACTGTACTCACCTTAGGGAGAAAAGGCTCCACCCAATGCCTGGAAGCTTTTCCCAAAGAAGAAACTCAAGCATTTTGCCGCAACAACCGCAGAATCACATAAACTCAACACCGGGACAAACTCGACAATTGCAGTCGCGGCATAGAAGCAGAGGATTTCTCGCCAACTCAGCTTGAATTCCGAATGAACAGGAAACGTTGTATTTAAAGCAGGTGATCTATTTCGATACTTTTTCAACCCAAATATCTTTCAAAAGGTAAAGATCCCAATAATCGGTGATTCGCCAAAGATATCTGCGTGATTCAACTCTGGTATGGCTTCTGACGTGCCCTTTTTGTTCTGGGAGTTTCTAGAACTCATACGCTTTAGGGCAGATTCTACCTAAGAGTTCACGCGAATTCGCGCATTTTACCACGACTTAACACCAAATTTTAAACCAATGGTCCCACCTTGGATTACTAAGTTAACTATTCCAGACCCAAATGTAAAATAAAGAATATAAACTTCACCCTTAACCGCGCGCGAGTTACTAGCCTTCCTGAATGATAACCTCCGTATTGTGCTCTACTACTCCTCTCTGCTTCTATATAAAGCCGTAGTAATGTGAGCAGCCATGAACTTTGGTGACCCAAACTTATTTAATCTATTTTTCGTGATACACATCTTGTAGAATTGTAGAGAACTCAGATGCAATTGGCACCACCGCTTAAGTGATTTATCATGCTCCCAACATATTTCCAATGCTAAAGTTATAAAATGCTAATCAAAAATGTAGTGGAAGGCCTGCAAAGGGTGATATTATTTACCATATATTCCATGCATAGTAAACATGATGGCTGTTGACATCCTTGCTTCTAGCCTTTTGGTAAGAATATAATGGATTTGGCGTAAGAGTATAAAGTAAAAATACAGTTGATGTCCTTTTGTTTCAGCTCTGCCCATACCACTCATCGTCACAGAAATGCCAGTTGAAACCCAATTGATTAAATCCTCAAAACGGCGATGGCCGCAGTTTTTAGATTGGTGTTGTGGATTCTTGCTAACTAAACTGTGGATATCAATCGAAATGCTAATTAACTTCCATCGACCGCTACATCGGATTCTATTCTAGAATGAAGCAGCATGCATGTTCTATACATGCATGCGCGATGCCTTCGCCAGAGTTCAAGATGAGCGCCAGCCTATCATCAACGCCTCATCAACCGCCACACTTTATTCTCTTTCGAACTGCGTGGAGTGCCTCCTTCTGGTTTGGCAATTTGGCGCTTTTTCATGCTTTCGTAGCGTCCTTTCTTCGCCTTGGCTCTTTAGTTTTCATCCCGTGACCGGCCCTCATCTCGCTTTTGTTAAGGAAGTCCTTTGTAGCTATGGAGCGCGAGTTCTATTCTTAATCCCATCATCCGGTGATCGGATCGCCATTCTAGACGTAGCATGTATGTCTGCATGCATGCGCGAGCGCCTTTCTCGCTAGAGTTTCGCGATACGCAGCTTCGCGATCAACGCCTCATCTGCTTTCCTCTTTCTCTCAAAGAAGATTTATTTCCTCTCCTTTTTTTTAACTCACCTCCCTTCTTTATGTTTATTAGATGATACCGCAATGCGATTCAAATTTCCTATTGATTTTATTTTTATATTTTAATTGCCGCTGCGGGCATCTGACTGCCTCCACTCGAGGTTGCTTCATACGCTGTGTTGGTGATGTGGCCAGTTGGCGAAATGCCTCTGCTTTTCACTTCTCCTTTTCGTGGTTTTGAAAATATTTTCTTCTCGCTTTACGTTTGTCCATTCGTCGGCTGCTTATCATCATTTTTCTCGAACCGAAGGGCGTGGCTTGAATCCCTTGATAAGCTTCTCAGCAATTCAACCAAATATCTATTAGCATTGTATTTTATAATCCGCATAACTGGATATCTCTCATTTTCATGGGTAGTCACAGATGTAAAGGCTACCCACCATCCAACTACTGGTAGAAAATCCCATGTTGGTTTCATGCGAGTTCCATTCTAGAATTTCGTAGGATATGGCGCAAGTGACACCTAAAACGCAAGCATATGCACTGACTCACCAAACAAAGTGATAGATACGTAAAGGGGGGCTTATAAATAACCGGTAGGGATATGCATGATATCAAGCTCGCTTCAATCCACATGTGCATATTGGAAACATGAGAATACGGCCGTTGGCATCATAAGCAGAAACTTGCGCAAAGAGATTTTGTTAAATACCCATCATATCTCCTCAGATCAATTTTGTAGCTCTTTTTCAGATTTTAAGAGTCTCTAGGTTTTAAAAAGAGACCATTTTAATGGTTTTAGGACACACACACGCTTTTGTGAGGTGGAGGTGTTATGGGATAGGTTGTAGAATTGTAAGGAAATTGCACCCCAGAACTAGACATAAAGCAAAAGCTAAAACCAACAAGGTGATGCGATGATGGATTGTTCTCCTAAAAGTCCGAAGAGTGCTTTTCATGTTTCTTTGTTTCACATTTCTGCTTTCATGTTTCGTCAGACGTAATGTTATTCTTATTTTGGCCGAAAAAATTCATTAATAATTCAATGGCAATCTCTCATTTTTGCATGAGTTCCATTCTTTTCGCCTTAAAGACCCAAATGTCGATCTCCACTCCACTTTAATTTAGATGCTACCTTTATTAAATATTTATATATGCTATTTATATGTTATGTAAGGTACGTCGGTGGATACGTAGTTCAATACCATCTTTGCCTTGAACCAAACCCATAAATGTAAATTTGTCTCGCGTAATGTGGAAAGTAATCCTGGTGAAGATAATCCGAGAGAGAAGGAGGACCCACCAATTATTATCTCCACTTGATGGTGATGTTATTCCGTATAGATGACCAAAATGAGGATGTTGAAGAGACTCTTCCTCCGATGAGATCAGTAGGACAACCATCCGTGTAAGAGTCGCCGGTTTTAATTGAGACTTCAACATATCCGAGATTTCCATCGACTCATGCATTTTCTCCATGAAAGCCAAAGATGAAGTTATGAATAACCACTTCTCCTCTACAATATTCTTAGATGAGTTATAAGACTGAACCATATTTTGACCACCATCAGCTATCCATCACACCTCCATCAGGACTATGGGATGGTCATCTACTTTTTGGGGATCCAGAGAACATTAAACAATAGACATGATGATATTTGAATCACATCAATGGACTCTCCAAGTCAGATATGTCAGAAGCAATCCTGCCCTATCAATATCATTCCATGTTCAGTTTAGTCAATACGTTCTCGAATATGACTAGATATGCCTAACTAATGCAACAAATAAGATATTAGATCTTGGTCATGGGTTATTGTGAGGTAGGTTGGGTGTTATTCTCTAATCAAATATAAAATTAGCCAAATTGTACAATGCTTATGTTTAATTATAAGAACATCACATTTTACACAGTACAAACATAGTCGCACCACATTGCATTGAGCACAACGTACGCCAACACAACCATACCAGCCTGCTTGGCAGATTGGAGGAAACCGTTGTTGGGGTGAGAGGATTTGAAACTTTGCATGTTAATATCATAATCCTACACTGCTTGACAGATTGGAGGAAACCGTTGTTGGGGTGAGAGGATTTGAAACTTTGCATGTTAATATCATAATCCTACACGCGAAAACCATTATCTGTCCAACATACACCACATTTTAAGCAATATGCCACAAAAGCCTAGAAGTTCACACACCATACCATATTATTGTCCAATAAGCCAGTCAACTTCAAAATAGTCCTTAGAGAAACAAACTTCAACCTTAGAAACTAAACATTAGAGGAGCTTTTAAACGTTTGATTCGACTTGTATTGCACTAATAGTAGTTTGTCTTACGTGTCATCCATAACTTAATGTCGCACAATATATCACAAACTCTAATTCTAAATGACTTTTGAAGAAAACCAAGAAAAAAAAGGGCAAGGAAAACAAACAAGGGATCAACATCATTTGCAATATGCAAATATTGTGTGCTTGACAAACCAAGCTTTTGGAAAATGAAATAGATCATGATGGTGATGACCTTAATTTTTAAGCAGATGTATTTATTAGACATGTCATACTACCCCCTATTCAAATAAGTTGTCAACGTCTAGCTTTTACTGTTGCCAAGAAGGCTAAATAAGAAATAGTATGGATTGGCTGCTTCAGTGAGTTTTGTTAATGTATTGAGAAATGTACACATGTCACTTGATTGTGGATAGGTCCATTGTTAATTTATTGAGGAATGTACACATGTTACTTGTTTGTGGATAGGCATAGTACAACTAGAGTACACCTGGTAAAGTTGATTAAATAAGTAGCTAGTTTAATATGATCTCAAGTTGAGGATAAAATATCATGAACTCAGAGATGGAAGTATCAACTTAAGAGATAAAACATCATTTCGAAGTGTAATAAAACCAAGGGAAGATAAATAAGTGAATGATATAGTGAGAAAAGCAGTGGAAGAATGAAGCACCAAACAAAATAAACTTGGAAGACATTAAAAACCATATAAGGAGAACACTTTTTGGCATTCCAAGAAAGGTTGACAAAGGGGTCACGGGCAGAAGGTGATAGAGTAGCCAGAAAGGCTGTCACAAGCAAAGCTAGCACCATCACGAGGATAGGTGGTGGCATGGGGGCAAGACCCTTTAAACCATTGGGAATAAAGGGTAGGGTAACACTCTGCTTTCCTACAACAGAATATATCATTTGGCATAGCAAGGCAGGCGCTCTTGCATCCAACAGGATACCCATGGGCATTTTTCTGCTGCAGCTCGCGCGGACACTTGGCATTCAGATCCACCGCACATTCAGATCTAGGGCACGCCTGGTTTGTAGGTATTACCCTGATGGGCAGATTGAACCCATCAGTTAGAGAAATGGAGTAGTAGTCATTCATACCATTGTTGTGAACTCTGCCTCTTGGGGTGAACTCTGCTAGTGTAGCAGGAGGTGTTCCTGATCCTTTGCATCCCAATTGCCCGCCGCAGTCTCCGGTCTCGCAGTGGCCCCGGCCCGCATTGTCGAAATTGCAGTTGGTCCTTGCCCAAAATCTTCCCTCCCATGTTCCTCCAATTACTATGTCAAATTGTTGGCCATGTTCTAGCCTTGTTCCCCCTGCTCCTATCTGTGAATAGCCTTGGTTTGGTATCCATGCTGGCCATATTGCATATGGACAGTTGTTGTATATTGTTACCTTCCCTGCTCCACTTCCTGTTCCTGTTGCCCCTGTTGATACAACAACAATTTTATAGTTAGCAAGTTTCTGTGTAAATATTCATGTATGTTTCATATGATCAATATAGTCCTCCTCAGATTTTAACTAGACTATATAGACATTCTTATCACTTTCTAATCTCATTATTATCTGTCATGTTTTTAGCTCCCAAAACAGAGGATTGGACAATGATACTTTCCAGATTGATAGGTACTTCTACTACACGGAACATACAAAAAAGAGATAGAATCATCTTTCTAGGGCTTGTTTTTTAGATGAATGACCATATCTAGAATGATAATGATGGATCATATTGAACTAGAAACAGAGACATAAACAATGACCGTGTGCTTGTTTTTGTTTGTATACTCTCTCTAAAATGACCACAGACAAGGTCGATGATCAATATTTCTCAAAGAACGGGCAGAGACTATAGTTGATGAACACTTCTGCTAAAGGGATGGAAAATGGCTACGGATATGCTATCGAAACATACAGAAAAGAAATAGAACCATCACTCTGGCGCCTAGTTTCTTGCTGAAATAACAAAACCTGGATTGCTGGATCACAATGAACTAGAAACAGAAACATGGCAATGTTCATTCGTCTAAAATGACCATTATTTGTCTAGAATGACCACAGATGCTTCGATGATAAATATTTCTCAAAAACAGGCGCACTTGATCAACACTTCTGCTAAAACAATGCAAAAACAGATTCTAAGACAAGGATGAATGACAGATGTATGCTGAAACTTATGCTAGAACCCACCTGATCCATGGACAATGCAGAAAAGCATAAGAAACAGCATCAACAGATCCATTGTGGACAATACTAGATTCAAAATAAACGTTGGATGCATTGGCAGGATACAATGCCTTTATATAGGCCAGGAAGCGACGGCTAGCTGGATAACTATGCCACGTGAGTTGGAAGTGACGGCTAGGTGGACAGCCAAGTCAGATCTGACGAGCTTTACGTTTTTTCTCAATGTGTCAGACCATCATAAACAATATAATAATCACATACGAACGGTAGAATCCTCCTTTACCTCATTTTCTAGGTCCTTTCCTTATTTTGCACTATTCCTAAAAGCAGCCTTGTACTTTGGTCCCATCACTACAACGTGGGATATAGTATACCATAGTGTTTCCCTATTTGGTACACTTGTTCCATCCATTGTCAACATTGGGGCTGAAATAAAATTTTCAATGGTCATGATTCTGCCACGATTCTACATTAAGGGTATATTTAATTTCACATCAACATTGGCGTCTAGCCCCAGATTTTATTTCTTGATGCCCTATTTTTGCCCAGTCATGAGCCCTTGTGGAACATATGAACTGTAGTTGCTGATGTGAAAGAAGAACCTATGTTCCACGAATTTTCGCATTAACATATAGTTAGATTTGTCATGATGCCTAGAGCTTGGCATTTGGAGATACGTGTTTGTGAATACATGCCACCACAAACTTGTCTTGCCAGCATTTGGCAAAATATCTTTAAAGAACTAAAGTATAGAATCAATCTAGCATTCCAACCTTCTAGAAGTTTTGAGGTGGTTTCCCTTTAGTTGTCTGTTAGTAGCATTACCAAGTATTTAATCTGTTATATTGTATTTGGAAATGGAAGAGGGTTCCCCTTTCAGATTTGGAAGGGCCCCCCAAACCAGGTTGGGGGCTTCCAAACCAGAAGTTGGGATCCAAATTTCCCCTTTTGTCAACATTTTTTTGTCCTGTTCTAGAGGTGGTCGTCTGGAGGTGGACTATGGTGTAGAGATGTTCTTGAGGATGAGATGAGTCTTCTATGGCTTTGTAGTTGTTTTGCAGAGGCTTGCTCTAATCTGCAACAATTTTACGGATTTCTTATGGCTTTGCAGACTTGAGAGCTTTGCCAACTGCAAATTAGGGAGGTAATCCATCAATCTCATCGTTGGTCCACATGCGCCAGTAGTCTTGGGTCTGCCCTGGCTCGAGCTACATAACCCTCATATTGATTCGCGTACTAGATCGTTTTGGTTTGCTAGTTCTAGCTCTAGTTCTAGTTCATCTACAGTTCAAGCATCTGCACCAAGTTCCCATTTCTATTTCTGCTCCATGTCCTGATTCGGCTCTTGTTTTTGCTCTGGTTCGTGCCCCAGATTCTGATCATGCCACCTCCGAAGAATCAAAAGGGGAAAAAGAGATGAGAAGAAACGAAGGATGGCAGAGAGAATAGAATAGAATAGAATAGAATAGATTTTTTGACCGATTGGCCTATGGGACCCAAACAAAAAGAAAGCGACAAAGCGTATTCTTGTGAGGATTAAAACCCCGTCCCAAAAGGGTTTTAGAGGAAAAACCTTAGATAATAGAGTATCTTTGGCATCTTTATACAATTGTATAGGGCCAGTTCAATACCATCCACCGGAGGACACCGGTGGTCGGGTGCATCCATAACTTATCACGAAGATATGACCTCAACAAACCTTTGTGGCAGAGTATTCAATAACTCATACGATTTGGCCGGTACTAATATCGAACATCACGCTCTGGGATATGGGCAAGCGGTATTTGGGAGTCACGGAGGGCATGACATTCATCCTCAATGGCTCCACGGTGGCAACAGCGGCAAGCCTTTGCTCGTGCTTCAGAGCCCAGCGTCTGTCTCAATCTTGGGAGGCAATGTGCACCCGTCTTGAATGGAAGCTATAAGTCTGCCCGCTTGTTCATGGGCAAGACCCGGGTGTACAGAAGTGGGTGTGGGCCTCGGCGGAGCCTAGGATTGACTGCTGGCGATAGTGTGCCCGGCTTAGTCACGCGTCGAGCATCGCATCCCCGAGCTTCTGCGAAGGAAAGTAGCATCTAGGTCTGAGCTTAAGTGCTTTGTGATCTTTCTTTGTCCTTACATGTCGCATCTGTTTGCTGTACACCCGGTGAGAACCAGCGAGCTTGCTTGTCCTTTCAGTGACTTTCGGGCGTTGGGGACCCATCGCCATGGCTAAAGCAAGGTTAGACAGCGTGTATCACCCATAGCGACCACCTTGCGGAAGTAAATGATATGGCGTTCCAATGCAGCGTTGAAGGGGTAGAAAACCTGTCTCGAGGTAGGATCTGGTATGGAACAAGTGGACTTTACCCCAAGGACTTGTGCTAAGAAAGGCACGCACTTTCGAGGTCATTCCGGTATTGAGGGGATATCCTTGGGACCCCACACTTCTGCCCCATACAAAAAAGGACCGGCTCGACCAAGGCGAAGCGAGTGTCAGATGGCCCCGCGCATACAACTCTGCCTTGTGGCTGTTGATGGCATATAGTCTGTACAATTGTATAGGACAGTTCAATACCATCACGGAGGACACAGCTGAGTCCGTGCATCCATAACCTCCTGAAGATATGACCTCAACAAACCCACTGACGCCGTATTCAATAACTCATACAACGGTGGCGAGGCACTAGTAATCGAACATACGCTCTCGGATATGGGCAAACGCTGGAGAATCTGGAGGGCATGACATTCATCCTCAATGTGAAATACAGGGCGAAAAGCAGCGGCAAAAACCTTTGCTCGTGCTTCCATAACTGATAGCTGACATCCCAATGGGTGGTAGTGAAGGCGCTCGATCCCAAGTACTTGTAGGTCAGAGCCACCTCTACATCTTGTCCGCGGTGAAGTGAACGAGGAAGCCTTGTGACGCGAATGGCAAACTAAGCAGCACCCCTAGTTTTGGCCAAGTTAACTTCGCATGCCCGTTAATCCGGCAAAAGGTGTCAAAGAGCATCCGGTGGCGTTGCATGTCCTCTGGGGTATAGGCGAGGAGGTTGACATCGTGCTTATGAGTTGCGGTCGTGTGATACATGAGATGAGCGCGCACCTCCATGCTGAAGAGAGCCAATCTTCCGGTGGTCAATATATGGGCCAAAAGTGTGGGGAGGGGGCAACCCTGATGCACTCAATACTCGCGCGATTAGGTTGTCGGCGATGTGATCGGCTTGGCATGCTTTCGTATAGGCGGAGTCATTTGCGAATTCTTTGTTGAAGTGTGGGGAGTTGCATTTGACAGTCATGCTCAAACAGTGGGCATAGGTCCCTGCAGTCGTGAGTAGTCGGAAGGGCTTTTGGGGTGTTGAGGCGGTAGATGCGGGGAAGCTTGCCAATAGAGATACTGCAAACGAGGGCTGGTGGTCGGAGTCCACTTCCTCGTCAGGAGATATGCGTTCCCAATGGAAAAATGGGTAACGAGGTCTTGAATCTGTTCCTCAACGGAGATAATCCCACCACCTTTGGAGCCGCCCCCTTGGTTCTCTTGTCTATGAGTGCGGCGGCGGGAAGATGGCCATTGTGCCAACCCATTACAAATACCGGGTCAAAAGATACTACCCGGCAACAACAAGCGCCTACCATAGCGTGAAATATGGTTGTCATCGATATCCTTGACCAAGCCACCTCTGCGGGGTTCAAGCGCAAGAGGTCCTGCGAGGGGGCTCAAATTTTGGGATACCTTTCGGCTACGTGGGTGCATTAAAATTAGCCAAAGCAACATAACCTTGCCCAACTATTTGTCTTTTTGTATGTCATCATATAGATTGACATAGGGCTCAATCTATCCACATCGAATGAGTGTTATAAAAGTTACTCTCGGCATGTGGAAAGTAGCATGCGTTATGAAGAGAATCTTTTGCCAGCTTGTCATCTTTGCACGCACCCATAAGTAGCGATTGTGCACATCTGTTTTTGTAATGCGAGACTAAGTGCCCTAAGGTTACCTGATAGTAGGCGGCAACCCGCCATGCCTAAGCTTGCGCACTTTCGTTGAACCTTGCGAGAAATCACCGATAGCTTTGGGAGGGATTCGGCCGATCTGTGCCTGCATGTTCCCATATTTCCATGATGAAAATGAGAGATCCATATCTAGTGCAATAGAGTTGAGACTCTCCCCTTTACGCATGAGGAAGCCAGAAGCCGGTTCAAGATACCATGGAGGCACAGTTCCTATTTGTTGGCATTTGATATAGGCCTTCGATGATCTGTTCGGTTGCGGGGGTAGTGTCTTGCGGTGGCTTGGCCCGATTCTGCGAGGCTTGATTGGGCGGGGAGTGCGATGGGGATGCGGTGGCGGTGGCGATTAGCAGAAATGGCGGCGGCTTGATGCATTGCATCGGCGACCTCGGCGGCAGCAAACCTAAAATGCAACTTACCTCGGACTTCAGGCTGCGGCACCTCCTCGGCGATGGGCGTCCACGACTTGGGCCAGTCACGCTGCGGCGGGACTTCTATTGCATGGAAAGATCCTGATGCGACATACGAGTAGTCCCTTCAATTGCCTACTCGGCGGACACATATGCCGCAAGTAGAGGTGACAATCTTGTAATGATACATGCGTTGAGCCTGGTAAGAAGCGGCTGGGACAATGTGCCTTTATGTCGTACCATGCGAGATAGGATATGATCTCTCGGATCGCAGCGGTGAAGAGAGGAACTTGCATGACAAAGGGCGGAGAAAGGCAAGGACCCGCTGCTGGATAAGGCGCCTGCAAGGAAAACTAAGAAGACACCCAATAAGGGGGTAAAGATCACCGAAAGAGGGCCAGATCAACCCCCATTATCATCATACACGAAGTCAGATGATGCATGGGAGCTGCCTATCCGCCATGAGCAAGCGGAATGGGATAAGGATTCGGCACAGAGGAGGGACTTTGCAAGAAGCTGCGGAGCAAAAGATTGTCCAACACTTTGAAGATTCCTTGGCATGTGCTCTACATGCTAAAAGAGTCACGTGCATGCCAAAGGACATGTGCTTGGCCAAGTTCATTAAGAAAGAAGACTATTAGAAGTCCTACAAAATTTTGTAATATATAAATTTTTTACTAATATAAGTACAAATGTGTCTTAAATAAGTAGTATTAGCAAAGTGCATCTTTTGTTTTAATTAATTCGAGAAAATTATGATCAAATGAGCCTCCAGTACTCACGCCGTGTGCCAGAAGCACAAGTGAGAGTTTCAGGGTATAAAATCACTCGTGGGGTTGAAAAAGTAGTGTCCGGACGTCTGCTTGCTTTGCTTTGCTTTTGCTTTATCGAATTGCTTTGCTCGTTCTTCTCAGCACACAGCGAACTGTGAATTCCCCCCAAACTCGATCACTCCTACGGATCGATGACATGGCTGTCCGATTATTGGGGAATCGATTCACGGTTGGCTTTGGCGGGAGGAATGATGGAGTGTAATTCTTGCGAAATTGAAGGAGGCGGGTTGGCGGGGCTGTCCTCTCTTGCCATTCTCGAGAATTTGGTTCACGGTGGAGAATCGGCGGATTAGGTTTCTCATATTCATAATTTGAATGGATGAAGATGAGAAAGAGGCCCGATTTTTAAGTGAAATTGATCTTTGCCGAAAAAAGGGGAATCAAGGAAGCATAAAAGGGAATTGATGGAAGCGCTGCTAATTCCAAAAAATTAAGCCTCGGTGTGAGAAAAATTCGGGGAGATTTCAAAGGATATGCATGATTATTTTGAGGATCGACAAAACATGCCAATGCTTTAGATAAAGCTGCTATTGTGGACAGATTTGTAAGAAAGATAAAACCAAATGTACCTTTACAAGTAAAGCGTTGCGGACAAAAGAGAGACAAAGGTTATGCAAAAAGTGATTGCTAATGTGAAGGAAACTATGCGGTACACAAAGCGAACCGGAAAAGATTGACATTACGGCGACAAAAGGTCAACTTTACAAATGGTTACATCCACGAGAGAATAAACTTAATCATTACTGCGTGTAGCGGGCTGCTTGAAGTGCCTAGAAAATCTATTTGTGCAGCCTATAGAAGAAGAGTAATGGCGAGAAAGGGAATCGGGGTCCACGGTCTATGTTTTTGAGGAAGAAAAGGTCGATTACATCGGTGATGAAGTGAAAAAAGGTTGTCTGCGGTTTTTCGGACTGAAAACACAAGAGTTTCTCCATACAAAAACATGTGAGGAAGTTTAAGGCGAAAAATGGCAATAAAGTTGACCATCAATCCATTTGCTTGAGGTCTCCCAGGTATTTATATCTGGAATGTTTCTGGTCAGCTGTTAATTTGTAGTGTTTGATAAAACTTTTCATGTTGAAGTTGAACAATTTATGCTTCACATGTTTTATGTATGAATTTGCTATCTGCATTGTTTCAGTCCCTATTGCTTTATAAATTTGCATTACGCAATGTCTCGATTATCTTTGATTAATTACTTATTATGATTGATTTGCTTCATTGTTTTGATTACTTTCATGATTTTGCTTTATGCATTACAAAATGAATTTTACATGTTGTCTGCAGCTCCGGTTCTATATGGCTTTCAAGCAACAATATCCACATATCAACATTGCACAACAAACATTTGAGAGGCTGAAGCCTTCATTTGTTAGAAGACTTCATGAGAGGAAACTTCTTTGCTGTCGATTATCACATCCATTTGGAATTTGTTCTTCAAACAACGAGCGAGAATAAGAAACAGACCCTAGAGGTGTTCATGAAAATTGTTCCTGCAATTGCAGTGTGTGTGGAGAAGGAGATGAATGCAAAGCTAAATTGATGACTTACAAGTCTACTAGTGAGTTGTGGAGGGAACTTGTATGTGAAAAGCAAGATCCCTTAGAAGAATGGCACAAGCATTCTGTCGATGGTTGCTTGTAAATCTTGTGGTTTGAAAAGGTACATTTAACATTCATGTATATCTATTTTGGAAATGAGCTAGCGTTGTAGCTTTTCAGTTATAATCTGTCCAAAGGAAAAAGACAATGAAAGACATTTCTGTTGAGTGGAAACAGTTTGAGAAGGTATATTAATTTGTTTTAGTGTTATTTACTTTTTCTGAAACTTGTTTAGGACCTAACATCACCAAATTGTCTGCTGTATTGCAGCAAGAGCACAGTAATTTGAAGGAGAGTTCAATTAAGTAAGGGGAGGAAAAAAACCAACTAAAGTCACAAGATTAGCATACAAGTCTGCTCGATTACAAGAGTTTATTGATTATGCCAACAAGACACTTGTGCAATTTGTTCCACATAATTACCGCGGCACATTGGCGGGCAAAAGCAATTTAAGCAATGCTTAGCCAACTTTCCAAAGAATACTATTGTATCGATAATTGATTTTCTTTGAGAACTATAGCCTCAAAATTCAGGAAGGAAGTACAATCATGCCATTGGCATCTGGACCAAATTACTATTCTTGTTCACATTACCTATAGACATCCTCTGAGAAAAGGAAGAGGAAGAATTTAGGAACCGATTAGCATCTTGTTGGATCGAGAAACAAGTTCAGTGCAGATCGAAGAATAATTAAGGAGACACATTTTTACATTTCTGATTGCAAGGAGCATTCAAGCGAGTTTTTGTCAACCACTTTGCTTGAAAGTCCATGCCGCGATTGGCTGAAACAAATGAATATAGAATGCGACAACCATGTTTTTGGAGTGATGGTTGCACATCTCAATTCAAAGGTGCGGACCCATACGGTACATAGGTAGAAATTTTGTGAACAATCCTACTCTGGAATATTTATGGTGTTTTTTGCAAGTTCTCATGGTAAAGGAGAACATGATGGAGCTGGAGCTGTTTTGAAATTAATTCTAGCAAAGGAGCAAGCTGAAGTATGATTCTGGAAGGCTGCAATGTGCTAAGGATCGCGGTTGGAATTCCTAAAATGGTACATTGAAAACCATCCTTGTGCCAATGAAAAAAAAGGTATTTTTTTACGGTAGGCTGGCCTAGTGTTTGCTTTGATGGAATTGCTTTGATGCTTTGCTTTTTGCTTTTGCTTTGACTAACTTTGCTTTGAATTGGCCTTGCATATGCTTTACGCATTCATTAAATTTGCTCTGCATTTGCTTTACGCATTTATCTTGGCTTTCATTCAATTCAGGTGGTTGTCTCATTACTTTTGATTTACGCTTTGATTATCTTTGCTCGATGGAATTGCTTTGATGCTTTTGCTTTTTGCTTTTGCTTTTTGCTTTTGCTTTGATTAATGCTTTGACTAACTTTGCTTTGAATTGGCTTTCTGCGGTTTGCTTTACGCATTCATTAAATTTGCTCTGCATTTGCTTTACGCATTTATCTTGGCTTTCATTCAATTCAGGTGGTTGTCTCATTACTTTTGATTTACCTTTGATTATCTTTGCTCGATGGAATTGCTTTGATGCTTTTGCTTTTTGCTTTTTTGCTTTTTGCTTTTGCTTTGATTAATGCTTTGACTAACTTTGCTTTGAATTGGCTTTGCATTTGCTTTTCTGCGCATTCATTAAATTTGCTCTGCATTTGCTTTACGCATTTATGTTGGCTTTCATTCAATTCCGGGTGGATGTCTCATTACTTTTGATTTACGCTTTGATTATCTTTGCTAACAATTTGCTCTTGCATTTGCTTTCTGAATTTGCTTTGCTTTGCTTTTGCATTAACTTGCTTTGAGTCAATGCTTTCCGGTACTTTTGGAATATTGAAGCTAAGGACATAGATAAGTCTGAAAAGAAGGAATGGAAAACTTTGAATGGGAGCTCAAAGTTACATAGCATTAGGGCACTTGATAGGAAGGATCAACAAAAGTGAGTACCGGATGCCTTGCTTGTTTTGCCAAGCATGTTTTCATGGAGATTGGGATAATTGCATTAACAAGAGAAGGATAGGAGGCTGGAAAGAAGGTGTATTAAAACCAAAGAAGTACAACCGGTGAATCACGAAGACAAATTATCAATGAGGAGGAGGAAGAAAGAAGATGATGATGATGAGGGTGAGCTTGATTACCTCGGTGACATCTTAGAAGTTGGGGATAACTTTCTTTGTACTGCGAGAAAAAATAATGATGAGGGTGTCGACTTTTACTTACTTTGCGGTTAATTGAGACAAAGCAAACATTCTTTGGATTCTTATGTTGATGAGTGGGGAATGTATACAATGTTGGAGAGGTTATAGTATCGGGGCCACTACTATCGACAATTAGACACTCTAACTTTTCAATTCTTTGGTGGACAAGCCCGGTGGCTTCAATTCTGACCACTTGGTAAGGCATGTTAAGTTTGACATGAATGATATTGGTGGCAACATGTACATGTTAGGAGAAAGAGACACGCGAGAAAAATCATGTCATCTTTACACATTCGGGGAATGAGTTCAATGCTCTCGATTTGGGTTTGAGTTCACAAGTGCATAGTACAAAACATTGACATTCATATTGATATTGTTACAACGGTTTACAATAGAGTGCACAATGATGTGCATTCAAAATCGGCAACCGGGGAAAAAAATTTATGTATGCGGGTATATTCACATCTAACATTACATTGCACAATGATGTGCATTCAAAATGTGTGGCAACCGGGGAAGAAAATTTTATGGTTGCCCGGTTGTATTTTCACATCTTACACTTTTCTTGACATTCCTTAACATCCATTGCCTCACAAGCTGTCTTCCGAGGAACACGCAAAAGCGAGAACTCCGATTAAGGTAAGAAGATATGGCAAGCCAAGCAAATCAAGCAAATCAAGCAAAAAAAAATAAATTGCTTACCAGAAGTTCCATCATGGCAGCTGCACATTTCCGCGAGGAATAGCCCATCTTGGATTCTCCTGCACATGCTTGGAACACAAATCCAAAATATCAAAGTCTTCTTGTTTGACAATTTACGGGGCAAGATGTTCTTTCACAAATTTTGTAGGCTCGGGACTTTCAGCCCAACCAAACAATACATCCTTCATCTTTTCAAACCATTACATTGCCCTCATCAAAGCTGAAATGAGCTAACTATTAAAGAATGGTACAGGGTGAAAAAAAAAAAAGATTTATCTGAGAGAATCATCCACCAACAAGACATTCTTCATTTCAGGATATGCTTCAATGACATAAGAAAGTGGCTTCAAATAGACCGGCTTATGCGGATTGGTGGGTGTGGATAAGGCAATTTCAAACATTGTGCTCCTTCCCAAATGAACTTGAACTTAATAAGATAATCTGCGGGCAACATCTGCTGCGGGGCACTCAATGATGTTGTAGCGGTTCATCTTGGACCAAATAGCAATTTCAAAATGTTCTAGGGCCCGGTCCATGAAATTATGCAAACACAGTGCGCAAACCGGCACTTTGTTGGTTGTGTCATGCGGTTTCTTGATTTCTGCGGTATTGGTGTTACGTGTTTGTCATGCTTATGCCAACTCTTCATAAGCACACCATTCAAATCAAGGACCAACGGTTTGTCTTTGTGCCTCCCTACAAACAAAGAGATACATTTTAAAAACACTTTAGACACAAACTAAGATATGACATTGTCAACTATGAAAAAAGATTACAGATTCACATATTCAATGAAAACATTTTATTTTAATGAAAAGTTTACTGATTCTAATATTTAGAAAAGATTTTATTTTAAGAAATCTTACAAATTGAAAATATGACAATGTCAAATCTGAGTGGTTTCTGAGGTTCAAAGTTTAGCCCTTCCCATTATAGGCATCTAATATTCTTTCTATTGGAGTCGTTTGTCACCTTTTGTAACTTGCACCTTCTCGGCAACTACTTTGGGAATAGGTTTGATTGCTTTCTTCTTTTTTCTTTGGCTTTGCCCGTATGCGCTTCCTGGAATTCTTTGTATTCTTTGTTGCATCCTCTTGAACTTCTCTTCCATCCTCCTGATCGGCTTCTTTGTCTTGCTCATCCCTTGGCGGTAATTACATTTGTGGCATGCGCAATTGTGACCACCAATTTGTCCGACTCTGGCGATCCACAATCGTGGGTTATGCGTTCCCCGACATTCGATGTGAATATCGAGTTGGAGTTACGGGATCGGGAAGAATAGTCTGGCGAGGTTCAAGGCTAGTTTCCTTGATATTGATTGTAGCTCTTCTCAACTGCTCTTAATTCCCAAAGCTCCTTCCCTCGAAGAACTTGGAATATTTTCTAAAATACCTTCATATGCGGTTCGGAATCACCGGCATCTTCATTCACATCGACAAATTCACCAAATTCATCTAAATCCACATAGTCATCATGTTTCCTTTTTGTTGGTAACTTTTCACGCAAATAACATGACCAAAACTTTTCAACAAAAGCAATTTTCACAAATAAAAGCAAAGCAAATAAATAATACTTACTTTCTTAGATGATTCTTACGTTTCTTTGTTCTTCTTTTCTTCTCCTTCATTTGCATTGGTCTCTAAGCCAAGTTCTTCAAAAAATTTCATTGGGACATCCATAGAACAATCCGGGCATTTTTTATTCTCTACAAAGAAGCGGGCTGCAAATTAAATGATAAGCATGTTGGCATGGTAGCACTGCACTAATCTTGTAGTCATCTTGGAAAGCTAATCCACATGCGAACATGGTATTTCATAACACAATGGCAACTTTGCTTTGCAATAACTTGAACTGAATCTGGGGAGGCATTTACACTACTCAAGTTATAGCAATTAGCCACGTAATTCTTCCATTTGAGCGGGTCCCTTTCTAGCACTCCATGTAATGCTTCCAATTCATTCTTCTTCTCAACTTGATGATCATCCACCTTTTCAATAAGGCTCTCTAATTTCACTGCAATAGAATTTCTCACGCATCAAGTCACGCATCAAGTCCTCAATTCTTTTCTTATCGAGAATCGGACTTTTCTACTTTGGATTCCAAAAATTGATCTCGACACGCAACTTTGCTTATGTCTTCTCTGCTTGCTTGATCCACGGCAATATCTCTCTCATTCACATATGCGTTTAGGGTGATCTTGCTTGCAATGTCTGCCGGATCTTTCTTGCACAATTCAAATTCACCCTCCAACCTATTCACTTCTTCATCCAAGACCTAACATTAAACATTAAGCTACCTCTGTTTAGCAAAGGAACGCGACACTTGCACGAGTAAACACATTGCATTACTTGGCTTCAATGGTGTGGGATTTGGTGTGGTTCTTCTTCTGCTGCACGGAGAGGTTTTGTTTTTTGACCGAGGGAATGTTTTGGTTCGAGCTTAACTAGCTTCCTTGGGTACACATCAACTTGTTCTTTAAATGAAACCCGGTTTATCTTGTGTTAAATCCAGGGTTAAGAGCTGCTTTCGACTACAATTCTCCCAAGTAAATGCAAAGGCAAATTTCTTCTGAGCTCATTGTTAGCCCGGACCATGAGGATAAAGCTCGAGATAAGAAAATCTAGCGAGTTCTTTTAAATGAGGCTTCACATAAAATTTCTTAATTTTACCGTCGGTGAAACCATGATTCGAGCGATTCCCAATCCTCGTCGATAATTTGATCCTCAACCATTTAATCCATTTTAGCGGTACCATTCCTTCGTCGAGAAAAGCTTCATCGCCATCGCCCGAAAAATGGAACATCTATAAATACAAGTAGTTATGGCGCCAAAAATTTGATTCGAGACTAGCGAAATGTGAACCGAAAAAGTTTGCTTTTGCAACAAAGCGGGCCTCGATGACTTCATCGACGGAGACACAAGATTTCCAATTGATGTCCAGTAAATTAGTGTCGGACACACCTACCACAGACCTTCGTGCCTACAGAGAATTAGGCACATGATGACCCAACAAGAGCTACCATCTAAGAAGAGTTCATAGTAATCCGAGAACGAATGGGCATCGTGGGAAGACAACAGCATACTTCAACCAAGTTCCTCCTCCACCGCGACCCAACCCCACTACAAGTAGGGGCCATCAACTTGACTAATTTGAAGTCAACTTGTAAACTATAGGGACCTGATCACAATCCTAATAGATGAGTATATGGCGGACATAGGTCAAATAGGGAGGCAGAGACGAGAGCCAACAAGGAGGACAAGATAGAGCTCTCAGATACTACCTGTCACTCCTCACTGATGGCTAGCAGTCATCCATCGGCAGTTTAGTCCGCGGGGGGAAGAAGCCGTATTCATGCTAGTCGCACTTTCGGGCTTTGGTAGACATGCAAGACTTCAACAGAGTGTCGACGATGTCATACTGGTCAGGAAATTGATAGCATTGAGTATCTTTGACTTTGCCATCCCGCATCACTGATCCGGGCAAAGCAGCGCCATCACCCTATACTTGAAAAAAGGAGAGTCAAGAACTTCGTGAGCGACTATACAAGGAGGAAGGGCTACCAACATTCTGAGGAACTTGGAACGTACAGGTGGTACAGCCCAAGTAAAGAAATTCTTAGGGGATCACCCAGAGTATCGGTGATTATATCAATCCTACTACAAATTTTTGTATTGTAATAATATATCGGATATTAATAAAATATAAGCTCCTTTATCTTGCATTGTAAATACAGATTTGATATATATTTTCTCCTAACAATTATATCATTAAACAACAAATGTAAATACAAAAGACACTCATAGTAAGTTATAATTCAATGTATGCAGCTAGAACAGCCAGGACCGCTGAACAATACCATCAATGCATGGAGGAAGAAAAACCTTCCCGACAATTTCAGCCGCGCAACCTCTGTGAGGAGTATGAGATGCCAACTCGGGAAGAGGAATTATCTCAAATAAAGTCAGACATACAGGAAATAATAGCATTGCTGGCAGAGCGAGCATCAAATAGCACCGGAACAGAACATCCAGTTGCCTCAGGCACCACCTCAGACCAAGGACAAGGGAAAGAAGAGGAGTCAGAGAAGGAGATCCCCCTACATACACTCATCGGATAGCAGCTCTGACTCCGATTCGGAATCAGAAGAGGAAGTGGAAGTTCAGCATGACCGCCGGGGAGGTCAGAATAGGGGCAGACTAGGGAGAGGAGCCGACTATCAAAAGAAGGTAGATTCGGCCCTAAGTAATGTGTGGAAAGCTCGGAAGCTTGAGCAACTTTTGAACAACAATAGGTCAGGGATGAAAGACGAGGCATGGCTCGATGAAATGAGAGAGTATGGCAATGCCTATGGTATGGGGGATAAGGATAAAGGCAGAGTAGCCACTGCAAACCTCTCGGGAGCTGCCAGAATATGGTGGAAAGGATATACCAAAGCACACGAGTTAAGCAGGGACAACTACAGATTCAAAAAGTTTGCCAAGGCATTCAAACGCCACTATGTGCCTAAGAAGCACAAATGTCACATGATGCAGTGTTTAACTCCAAAACCACAAAGATTAACACACCAGCAAAGATCTTACCTTATGAAGACCCACGGGCGCAAAAAAAATCCAAAAGAAATGAGTCAAAATAACAATAGAATGAAAAGATAAACCGAGCGGGTTCCCGCCATATTTGGACGTCGTTTATCGACGTCTATGTGACGTCGTTAAACGACGTTAAGCCGACGTGGCTTGACACCCAGGCATGCCACATCAGCACGGGGCATCAGATGCCCTCTCAGATGCCACGTCAGATAACAACTGTGATGTCGTTAAACGACGTTAAGCCGACGTGGCTTGACACCCAGGCATGCCACGTCAGCTCAGGGCGTCAGATGCCCCCTCAGATGCCACCTCAGATGATCATAGCGTCGTTTAATGACGTCAAATGATCATAACTTCGTTTAACGACGTACTGTGCTTGTTTAACATAAGAGAAACAACATAAAATACAAATAACATAAATAGATAAAAAAACTTATCGTTTCCATTCATAAAAGAAGCTTATACAACGACAACACAAATAGATAAAAAAAGTTATTGTTTCCACTCATAAAAAAAAGCTTACACATTAGTTATGTCCATCCTGAGGACGTGACAATTTGATGCAACCATTTGCATCATTATCTGCACCATTAACGTCGTTTTCTCTTTGTTTGGCTCGGTGAGCCATTCTACTAGTCGTTCCCCGCAGGGAACGCCAGATGTTAATGCAATCAGAAGCTCCTTTTCACTCATCTTTGCCATGATGGTGAAGGGAGGGTTCTCAGCGGGAGAAGCAGGGGGGTTGCTGGAGGTGTCTTCCCTTGGAGGGGAGGAGGAGGAGGAGGAGGATTACTGCTAGAAGGAACATATTGCGCGAAGGTGGTCTTTAACTGCCGGACCATTATAGCAAGATGGGCAAGAACACTCAAACGATAAGAATAACAGCAGCTACTGGATCCACTTATAACGTGGATGTAGGGTTAGGGTTAGGGTTAGTGTTAGGGTTAGTCTGTGGGACGTCGTTTAACGACGTCGAGCTGACATGTCTTGACACGCAGGCCTACCAGCTTGGCAACAGCACCATGCCACGCAGGCATGGTGGACACGTCAGCTCTGCTGGACGTCGTTAAACGACGTCTTGCTGACGTGTCTTGACACGCAGGCCTGCCAGCTTGGCAACAGCACCATGCCACGCAGGCATGGTGGACACACCATTGAACTGATTGAGCTGGCCAACCATTGAATATAACAGTTTAAACATAAATCATGCTAACACTTAAAAAAAAGGGAAAAACTACAAAATACCCTTGTGTTTTGACAAATTTCACGAATACCCTTGAGTTTTTATAAATTTTTGTAATGCCCTTGGTCAATGTATTTAGTATTTTGTATTATTGAAAATTGTTCAAATGCCCTTAAGATGTACCCTAATTACTCAAATGCCTTTAAGATTCTACACAATTCACCAAATATCCTTAAGATGAAAGATGATACAGTTTTTATCATGATAATCTGATTAGGACCATCAAATCTAAGAGCCATGATCAGAATGTTAGATAGTCTTACTATATGGCTTTTGGAGGAGGCAGATTGGCATTCAGTTTTGCTTTGACAAATGCCCTTGAAAAAATGCAAAATCAATGTATGCAGAGATATTCATATCTATATGGCAGTGAAGAGCAGATTCAAGCATGTCAGGACGAATTAGGTTTTCCACCAGAAGGGCTTTGTCTGAAATACATAAGATACAAGGGCATTTGATGATATACAAAATTCTACAGAGCCAGATACGTTGATCAAGGGCATTACAAAAATTTATGAAAACTCAGGGTTATGTCGTGAAATTCGTCAAAACATGTGACGTTCCCAAAGACGATATACATCTCCCAAGACGATATCAGCATCAAGCATCCGACGCGCATTATTTTATCCCAACCGACGCGGTACGCCGTGTAGCCAAGCAAGTAGCGCCCTAGGGGGCAACTTGCAAGGGTGCGCACATTTACTGATGCGTGCACTTTAACCCACTAAATATTAAGTGGGCATACCAAGGGTCGTGCAAACCCTAACCCTAACTGATAGCCTATGTAAGGCAACCAAACCCTAACTTTCCCTTTTCGTCCACAGCCCTTCCGAGCTCCATTTCGCGCGCTCCAAGAGTCAATCTCGACTCCAAAGATCTGCCTGAGTAGTCCTAGCTCTGTCCGGGATTTCCCTTTCGAATCGCGATCACCGCAAGCAAGACAAATGACATGGAAGCATTTCGAAAGCGGAGGAGCAAGCCGAGGGGATCGTATTTTGTCGATTCAATAGCCTAATCCGCCTCCCAGACATAGAGTTAGCAGGTTTAGCCTATTGAATTGCCCATAGCCGCCACATAGAACTCCAGATAGCGAGCCATAACTAAAGAACCTAACTTCTGTGATGTAGATTAGATATTATTCTTTAGTTCTTTGATGTTATGGATGTATTGGTGATCTCTGTGGACTCATTGTATTGGGAAGGGGGGGGGGGTAGAGGCCTAAAAGCCTAGTAGTTGATGCTCCTAGCTAGTCCTCTTTAGTGCATTACTAAAATTCGGCCTGTGTACAAGAGCCACACCTGGTTGTGGGTGAAGGGGCCAGACTGGCTCATAAGGAGGTTCATGTCCTGACTCATGAGAAAGATCCCTCTGGCGTGTAAAGTCTACCGGGGATCCTTGTGACTAGGTCTAATGGCTTGCCACTGCGAGCGGGCAAGGCATGGGCTCGACACCCGTGGGGTGATGCGTCACCCTCCATTGGGTTCAAGTCGAATAAGGGCAGTGGCCCTCTAGTCACCTTGAGTCAGCATGTAGACCTCTGGAGGGAGAGATCCCTACCTGCCCCATCGGAACTAGGGAGATGCAACCCAGGAATAGCCCCTTTGGCTATGCATCCGGCGGGCTACAGTCAGGTCCCAACACTTTTCAACCTACTCTGCAAAGTGTGCATAGGAGGGGCGGATGGAGCGGACTACCCAATTGCCATGTTCCTTTGCCAGCCAAGTCCACTGTTATTGCACTCTGTCTGCTTGATCTCTGGAGACCCAAGCTTGTCAGTCCACCTCTGTGTCTGAGCCGGGGTAGAACTCCCTTATGTGATGTACTAATCTTTGTCTATGCAGATATGTGGTGAACCACCCCTCGTGGTGGTCATATGTTGTTGATGTATGTGCTACTGACATGTATATTACGCTTCCGTAGCTAGGTAGGCCCTGAGGGAGACAGGGTAAATGACCCCTTCATTCTTCCCACTGGAACACTTCGAGGTTGCAGTGATACGTGGAGGGTCCTATATTAGCATGGAGCTGGTATGGGGGATGAACTCCTGTTTGTATATGGTGAGTGCACCGTATATGAGTAGGGGACGTCACAGTGGTATCAGAGCAATGTTCTTGGAGACCAAGAGCAAAGCACTGGCCATGCTCCCAGTAGTACTAACTTGATAGAAACCTCAGACCTCGAAAAAGTGGGAATTTTTTTTTTCTCGTTTTTTGTAGTATATGCTAAGCTAGTAACAGTAAGGCAAATTGGAACATAAAAAGACTAAAAAGTTGGGCCAAATCTTTCTAAGGTAAGAATGTCTCACACGTCGCGCCAGAACAAAAACCTAAAATTTAGGTCGAGCCCTGGGCGCATCGTGTGAGACATTAGGTCAAAATCAAATTAATACTTGATAAAGTTTAACAAGGTAACATGCTAGATTGAGTTTTAAGGTAAGAATTAGCTAGATTTGTATATTACACCCCTAGGAATATGCCTAGAAACTACATAATTTAGTAAAAAATGCACAACGTCTCACACCATGCGCCAGAAGCTTGATCTAATTATTAACTCGGGCCTCCAGCGCATCGTGTGAGACCAGTACTTAGAAAACTCTGAAATAAGTATATGTTTTAAGTCAATATGTGCCTTGACTCATGAAAATGAGCAACTTGGTAGTTGACCTAAAAATTGGCCATGTTATAAATAGACCCAAACCCCTCCCATTTGCAGACTTCACGTCTAGAAGATAGCTCCCCCCCTTCGAGGCAATTTTTGGGTGCCAAAGCTCCGTTTGACGTGAAGTAAAATATGGCCAGAACCAAACAGACTGCCCGGAAACCCCGACCAGCCGAAACTCCCAGCGCCCAAGACGCAAGCCTCATACAGCAGATGCTTCGAGAGAGACTTCTCGCGAGAGAAGGACAACCTTCTTCAAGCAAGGAGAGCATTCCAGATAAGCAGCAGCAGAATACATCCGAGCTGGTGGACATCATCAACCAGCAGCTGGACGAGGAAGAAGACATTACGTCTCCGGCCGCAATAGATGAAGAGACCGAAGAGGTGTACGAACAGATAGAGCATGAGATATAAGACGAGGAGAGGGCAGAACGAGAGCGGGAAGCCAAGGAGGCAGAAGAACAGAGGGAGCCCACTCCAGAGCCCACGGAAGAGGAGCAGCTCGAGGCATGGATCCGGATGCACGAAGCAAAGGAGCAGCGCCGACAGAAGAAAAAGGCGGAGAAAAAGAGGAAGAGGGAGGAAAAGGAAGCAAAGGAGGTCGAATTGAAGAAGAAGCTCAAGGGCAAAGGCGTGGAGCAGCCCAAGAGAAGACTAAAGAAGACTCCTTTAACAAAGGTTGTCATTCAAGAGCGGCCAGCAGACCAGCCCCCATCATCCTCGGATGACTCGGATGATGAGGATTACAACCCTCATCATCAAGATGGAAGCTCTTCCAAGCCCCCAGGCGAAGAGCACACAGACCCCGAGCTACAAGTGCAGGCATGCCCGCCATACCCGACTTGGGATAGGAAGAAAGCGCCGCGACCTGCCCAGGAATCCTACGTGATAGACCCTATCAGGGTCTACCAGAAGAAGCTGGAGGAGCACAACGAGTTATGAAGAAGTGGGAGGCTTACAACTCCTACTACCAGGCGAATAAGGTCACATTCATCATAGGGGGACATCCAACGAAGAAGCAGACGCTCAAGCCGCCGCCAGAGAAGCCCAAACCTCCGAAGAAGCCGCCGAAGAGGAAAGCCCAGTCGAAGCTGAATCGAGCAATACGGGAGATCCGGCACTTCCAGAGGAGTTTCGGCTTCCTTATCCCCCGTGCTCCCTTCGCCAGGCTAGTAAAAGAAGTTGTCCAAGAATATAGCACCGAGATGAGGGTAACAAGTGAGATGCTGCTAGCCCTACAAGAAGCAGCGGAGCAGAAACTCGTGCAGCATTTTGAAGACGCAACATCATGCACGGTACACGCAAAAAGGGTAACCTTAATGAGGAAAGATATGCACTTGGCCAGTCATATCAAAGGAGAGCCTTATTAATTTTGTAAACGATAAAATTTTGTTTAATACAAAGTGTTTTTGAGTAGATTATGTGTATAGATGTACTTAACTAAGTTGAATTAGCGAGTAATGGCTTTTGTTTCAGTCAAATTGGACATATTTAGAGCAAGTAGTGAGGAATGTCTCACACGTCGCGGCAGGGACCAAACCTAAAATTTAGGTCGAGCCCTGGGCGCATCGTGCGAGACCTTCATATCTAAACTAGACCAAAACACCTCCAAATCGACCAAGTAAGGGGTCAATCTTGCCCAACTCGATGAGACTAGCATGATTTGACCCTTAGATCACCCAGATTGGACAAGTTTTGACCAAGATAGGCCAAATGTCTCACACGTCGCGCCAGAAGCCAAACCTAAAATTTAGGTCGAGCCCCAGGCGCATCGTGTGAGACCTCCTAGCATTTTCTCTTCCATCCAACACCCAATTGACCTCTAGTTTGTTGCAATAGGTTCATTAGACCATCCTATTCATGTATAAAACCTCAAAGTAGCTTCCAATCCTCATTTTGACCTCAAGACAGGTAAGAATCGCCCATCACTAAGATTGTTTCAAGCCATCAAAAAATTAGGGTTTTCCCCTTGTCTATAAATAGGCCCTCATTTCTCACTTAGCATCCTACAGATCTGCTCCTGACACTTAGGCAATTTTTCAACTCCCTTAGGCACTTCAGCAACTGTTTGACATCCCAACTCACTCAAGCTCCATGGCAACTGCTGATTTTAGGCGATGGTACAGCGCCAGTGCCCATGTAGCAGAGGCGGACATCAATGCAATTTTTCAAGTTTTCCGAAAAGAGATAGATATCCAAGCCACATTGCTAGCAACCCCAGTTTACAGGGAAGTTATGACTGAATTCCAAGCTAGGGTAGGACCGTCCCTAGTACAGCTTCCCCCATGCACAGGATATTTTGTCCAGGCAGTCCCTTCAAGCAGCTTTAGGTGATGTCCCCAACATTGCCAAATATCTGACCAATAAAGCTCAGAGGTTCCCAGATTACATGGTCCTAACAGCTAATAGGAACAAGTATTTTTCATACACCGCTGCCCTAGCCATTTTTCTTTCCCACCGGGCCCAGAATCTCATGGGCGACACCTCGATGCCCCCCATGGAAGTAGACCCCTTAGCCTCCTCAGCGGAGGGTCAACTATGACTGCAATACCAAGGGGAACAAGAAGGAAGAGCTTTTCGAGCAAGACCGGCAGACCCTGAGAATCGCTCCCCCGCTCGGGCTAGGTATCACAAGCCTAGCCCCCATCATCATCGACGGACAGGAGTACTTGCTCCTGAGCGACATCCAGAACCTCCCGGAATGCAGAGAAAGGGAGTACCGACATGACGAGTTGATGTATCTTCTGCGGCAACAGCCAGATCTGGATGACTTCATCGACAGGGAGGCTTCCGACTTCCCAATCCAAGTCAGAGAAGCTGACACCTACACCGGGAGTCGACTTCAGACATTCAGGCGTATAGCAGCATTCGCCAAATGATGGAAGCTCGGGACCTGCCATCTGAAGAAGAGTTTTATGCCATCCAAGAATGGATGGAAATTCGTGGCAAGACCACGAACATTTTGATGCCAAGTTCTTCGACACCAGCCCCTACAGGTGTTCAGAGAAGAGGCGAGATCGACCTGCGCCGAATCACATCGACAGTCAGAGACTATGGCGAACTCACAGAGATCGACGTCGATGAATATGCAGGAAGACATAGAGCCGGAGGCCGAGAAGACCTTGAATCAACGTCGCCGCACAACGACAGGTCACTGAGATACTATCTTTCCCTGCTGATGAACGGGAGAATAGCGATAATACACCGCAAATTCAGCCCAAGGGGCGAAGAAGGAGTATTCATGCTCATCGCACTCTTAGGCTTTGGCAGGCATGCTCGGCTGGCCTCAAACACCGAGTACGCCATCTTAATCAAGAGAACGATGGCGCTTGACATCTTCGACTTCGCCGTACCCTACCGACGGCAGGGAAGACTAGCAGTAACCGCGGCCTACACTTCTGACCGCAGGGTAGAGGAATTGGTGACAGCCTTGCAGGGCGGATCATCAACAAATATCCTGAGGAACTTGGGACGTTCGGTAGGAACAACCCAATTTCTTCAGGATAACCCATCCTACCGGCGATTTCAAGAATAGTTAGATTCTTGATTCCGGTAGCGTTGTAATTAAGCTATTACATATATGAATATATTTTGTTGGTACTTTTAAATGTTTTGTTGATGAATTTTGTTCCACAACTATATCGGCAAATGCATGAATACAATAAAACAAAGCTAACCGTAAGGCCATGGCCAACTTGTGAATGCAGCTAGGGATCCAAGGACAGTCGAGCAAAATAGGAGACCCCACGGCGGCACAAGCAGCAGTCGGGCCAGATCACAACGTTCAAATGCCGCAAGAAACACCTCGAAGGACGGGGAAAGATAAGAAGAGGAGCAAGAGAAGGAGGTCCCCTAGCACAGACACCTCCGACACCAGCTCAAAATCGGACTCCGACTCCGATGAAGAAGAGGTACAAGACCGCAGAGAGGGCAGACCCAGGGTCACAGGGACCTCAGATTACCAAAAGAAAGTAGATTCCACACTCAGCAATGTGTGGAAAGCAAGGAAGCTCGAACAGTTCTCGGGCAACAACAGGTCAGGTATGGAGGCAGAGGCCTGGCTGGATGAGATGAACGAGTACGGTAATGTATACGGGATGAGGGACAAGGACAAGGGCAAGGTGGCAACAGCCAACCTCAAGGGAGCAGCTCGCATGTGGTGGAAAGGATATGCCAAGTCACACAAGCTAAGCCGAGACAGCTGCAGGTTCCGGAAGTTTTCAAAGGCATTCAAGCGACACTATGTGCCAAGAGAGCACAAATGCCACATGATGCAACAGTTCTACAGGCTGGAGCAAGGAAACAAGTCCGTGCAGAAATACACGGAAGAATTCATGAGGCTGAGGCTGTATGTGCCAAAGCTAAGTGAACGTCATGCAGTCGAAGGATATATCGAGGGGCTGAATGATGAAATAAGGAAGCTGGTGAGGGCAATCAACCCTCGAACAGTCTCAGAGGCGGAATCAAAGGCCGTCAGCCTGCAAGGATCATGGCCTCCAAACAGTGGGCCAAAATAGCACTACTACAAGGACAAGGGCCAAGCATCGGAAAGCTACAGCCCTAGAGCAACTAGTCTGGGACCAGCAAAGGCCCCATACAGTGGCAACTATGGGAAGCAGCAGGAAAGGAAGCAGGTATCCTTCAAGGATAAACTGCAGCAAGAAGGATCGAACTATTCGAAGGCGGTACGATCCTTTTTGCAGGCAATACCTAAAGAGAAGAGGCAGGAGTGCACCGAGAAGCAACTCTGCTTCAGGTGCTTCCAACCGGGCCACAGGACAGCGAACTGCCCGTTCGTCATGAATGCGGCTCTAGCAGAAATGGGCGGATGGGAGACTCCCTCTGACGACGACGACGGGGAAGCTCGCGATTTCATACAGGGTGAGTGCCACATCTTTGCCGCCATAGATACAGAACAAGCAGAGAATCAGTATCAGGTAATATCCACAGTAGGGAAGGCCAAGGCCAAGTCATTCATAATCCTGATAGACTCGGGAAGTAGCCACAACTTTGCGTCCCCAAGAATGGTTGAAATGTTGAAGCTGAAATCGTTGAAGTCAAAGCCGAGACCCGTGGTGTTAGCAAACGGGGGAGTAAGGCACACGGCCGGCAAGAGGATAAACTTCGACATCGACTTACCAGGAATCAACATCCCCATGGGAGCCGAGGTGATGAACATTGGGAAGTACGATTTGATTATCGGCATGGAGTACCTCGGCCCAGCTGGAGCCATCATTGATTGTGGGAAGCAGAAGGTGACCCTCACGGCGCCCAATGGCAAAATCATAGAAATTACAGGTAAAGAAATCGTGCCTATCATGCAATGTATGTCTAGTAAGCGCCTGCTCAAGTGCATAAGGAGCGAACAGGTAGCCTATATCTTCAAGCTACAGATGGAAGATCCCGAAGTAGAAGAAAGCGAAGAAGATAAGGTACTCAACAAGCTACCAAAACAGATAGCTAAGTTGGTAAAGGAGTTCCATGATCTCTTTCCAGACGAGATCAAGAAGCTTCCTCTTTACAGGGGAGTCGAGTGTGAGATAGCACTCGAACCAGGGACAAAACCAACAAGCAAAGCGCCGTACAGGATGACAACGCAAGAGCTAATCGAGTTGAAGAAACAATTGCAGGAGTTGCTCGACCTAGGCTTCATCAAACCTAGTGTCTCGCCATTTGGGGCATCCATCCTGTTTGTGAAGAAGAAGGATGGTAGCTTGAGGATGTGCATAGATTACAGGCAGCTAAACAAGCACACCATCAAGAACAAGTATGCGCTCCCAAGATCGGACAACCTGATGGACCAACTCCAAGGCGCAAAGGTATTCTCCAAGATATACCTGAGGTCGGGCTACCATCAGATCAGGATCAAAGAGGAGGACGTCCATAAGACAGCACTCAGGACCCGATATGGGCATTACGAGTTCACCGTGATGCCGTTTGGATTGTCAAACGCCCAGGCAACGTTCATGAGACTTATGAACGACATCTTCAGGGAGTTCCTGGACGCATTCGTCATAGTATTCTTTGACGATATTCTAGTATACATTAAATCCCTAGAAGAACATGTACATCACCTCAGAAAAGTGCTCGAGAAGCTCAGAAGGCATTAGTTGTACGCGAAGTTGTCAAAGTGTCACTTCGCAATGGAGAGAGTAGACTACCTGGGGCACGTAATCTCAGCAGAGGGAATTTCAACAGATCCTGCCAAGATCGAAGCAGTGATACAATGGCCGGCGCCAAAGAACATCCATGAGGTCAGAAGCTTTCTCGGCCTAGCAGGGTACTATAGGAAGTTCGTGGAGAACTTTGCAAAGATAGCAGCCCCGCTAACAGATTTGACAAGGGCGGAAAAGGTGAAAGACTGGGCAGAGCACTGGCAGAAGAAAGCCCAAGCGGGATTCGACTTGTTGAAGGAAGCTTTGACAACCGCCCCCATCCTAACCTTGCTAGACCCCGAGAAGGACAAGCTTGTAGCAACAGATGCAAGCATAATTGCTAGAGGCACAGTATTGATGCAAGAAGAGCGAGTGGTAGCTTATGATTCGCGGAAAATGAACGATGCCGAAACACGCTACCCGACTCATGATCAAGAGTTGCTTGCAGTTGTCAGGGCATTAAGGATTTGGAGGCACTACCTGTTGGGAAGAAAGTTCCAACTTGACACGGATCATCAGAGTCTCCAATACGTGTTCACGCAACCACATCTCAACCTGAGGCAAAGAAGGTGGATGGAGTTCCTCGAGGAATACGACTTCGACATAGTTTATAAGCTGGGGAAGCTCAATGTGGTAGCAGATGCACTTTCAAGGCACCCCCTGACAACAAGAGTCCATTGCAATGCAATCTCCACGCTCACCAGCGACTTCGGAAGGAAGATTGAAGAAACCTTGCCGACAGATGCAGACTTCAAGGAAGTGTGGGCAAGCTTGTGTAAAGAAGCAAGAACATATAAGGAGAGGGAGACCTTCAAGAATTTTAAGAAGGAAGGTAACCTCTTATACCTGAGTCATCAGGAGTGAGGAAGCTGATTCTTCACGACACCCACAACAGCCCAATAGCTGGCCATGCAGGATTTATGAAGACATACTTCAAAATCCGAAGCAGCTATTACTGGCCAGGCATGAAGAAGCAGATAGCTCGATACATCAAGGAGTGCCAGTTGTGTCAGCAAACAAAGGCAGAGCAGCTTCGAATTCCAGGAGCATTGGAACCATTAACGGTGCCAAACGCTAAGTGGGAAGTCATCAGCATGGACTTTATAACAGGGCTTCCAAGGACAGTAAGAGGGAAGGATGCCTTGATGGTCGTGGTTGACAAGTTGTCAAAGATGGCACATTTTGTGCCTTGCAGGACCACCGACACAGCTATGGATACAGCGAAGCTCTTCACCAAAGAAATCTTCAGGCTCCATGGCATGCCAAGAGAGATCATCTCCGACAGAGACCCGAAGCTCATGAGTGACTTTTGGCAAGATCTTTTTGCGACGATTCAGTCGAAGCTGTCCATGAGCACGGCCTATCATCCTCAGACGGATGGGCAAACGGAACGGACCAATAGAATTTTGGAAGATATGCTACGAAACTATGTCTGGAACAAGCAAAGTATGTGGGAAGAGTATATTCACTTGGTTGAGTTCGCTTATAATAGCACCAAGCAGGAATCATCTCAAATGTCGCCGTTTATGATCAACTATGGCTACCAATGTCTAACTCCAGACACTTGGCACAATCCCGTGTCAAAAGTAGAGGTTTCGCAGTAAATGTTGGTCGACATGCAGCAACTGGTGGAAGAGGTTCGAGGATATCTTCCTGCAGCAAGGAGTCGACAAAAGAGCATCGCCGACAAGCATCGGACAGTCAAGGAGTTCCAAGTTGGCGACGACGTGTGGCTCAAGATCAAAGTGAAGCAGGCAAAGCTCCGCATCGGAAAGTGTACGAAGCTTGCTCCAAGGTGGGCTGGACCCTTCAGAATAGTCCAGAGAGTAGGTAACCAATCCTACAAGTTGGACCTACCAGCACACCTAAAGATTCATAAAGTCTTCCACGTGAGTTTGTTGAAGAAGCATACTCCAAATCCAGATGAAGTCTTGGACACTCCAACGTTGTTGGAAATGACAGAAGAGCAGCTGGAAATAGTTCCAGAATTAATTCTTGATAAAGCCTTCAAGAAAACAAGAAGATCAGAGTTTCTCCAGTATTTGGTCAAGTGGAAACACTTGCCAGTGGAAGACGCAACATGGGTACTTAAGAAAGATCTAATAAAGCAGTACCCACAGTTCATGGAGCAATGGGACAGCAAGGTCATCTCCGAAGAAATCGGCTCAGGCATGTCGATTTGTGTGTAGATTAATTTCTTGTATAGTTAAGATTAATCTACGCATGCAACCTATGCTAAGTATGGGTTGCATGCGTTGTTACCGATAATGGGACCACTACGGTGATCTCTAGGACGTGATGTAATATCATTGTAGGCATGACCGCGGTTCTGCTTGGATTAGCTGTAAGGTAGATTAAAAGGTCTACTTCCGTCTCACGGAAGTAGATGACCTCGGGAGATAAGAGGTCATTCAGGAACGCATTGATAGGGAAGCACCTCTAGCCAATGCCTACGGGGAGGACCCTATCCTTCACGCCCCAACTACGGGAAGGACACTATCCTCCACGCTTGGGCAACTAAAGGTGTAGGCACGAGCAGCATATTGGCATTATAGGGCGCTGTCTCCACGGCCACGATAGAAGAAGCATCCTCTTCCTAAGCCGGGAGTCTTGCATCCATTTAGGTTAATTAAATGGGTGGTCCCCTTATAACCATAATATTATTAATTATTAAAATGGTACTAACGTAGTATCGACCTGCAGGCCAATAGAGCACTCCGGAGGGCAAAAGGGGTCGAGCTACAAATACTTGCAACACAATTGTAATTGGAATGTGTTCAAGGAATGAAGAGTACCGCTAAGAATAGTTATGAAACTGATAAACTTGAATAAACACAAATATTGTTTTAACTTATTGAATAAATAATAATGTTCTAAAAATATTACCTAAGGTAATGCTAGTAAATGTATAAGTGTAGTAATAATAAATTGTATGCATCAAGTTGTTGCAGGACAAGAAGATCCCAAGGTGGGGAGAACCACGATGCTGCGGACAGCATCATTTTAAGGTGGGGAGAATGTGGCGTTCCAGTACGATATACGGTCCCAAGACATATACCGTACTGCACCGTCACGCGTACACGCCATCCCAACTGACGTGTACGCCGACGTGTAGCCAAGCAAGTAGCGCCCTAGGGGGCAACTTGCAAGGGTGCGCACATTTACTAATGCGTGAACTTTAACCCACTAAATATTAAGTGGGCATACCAAGGGTCGTGCAAACCCTAACCCTAACTGATAGCCTATGTAAGGCAACCAAACCCTAACTTTCTCTTTTCGTCTGCAGTCCTTCCGAGCTCCATTTCGCGCACTCCAAGAGTCAATCTCGACTCCCAAGATCTGCCTGAGCAGTCTAGCTCGTCAGATTTCCCTTTCGACCGCATCTCCAAGCAAGACAGCGACATGGAAGCATTCCGAGCAGGAGGAGCAACCCAGACATAGAATTAGTAGGTTTAGCCTATTGAATTGCCCATAGCAGCCACATAGAACTCCAGATAGCGAGCCATAACTAAAGAACCTAACTTCTGCGATGTAGAATAGATATTATTCTTTAGTTCTTTGATGTTATGGATGTATTGGTGATCTCTGTGGACTCATTGTATTAGGAAGGGGGGTAGAGGCCTAAAAGCCTAGTAGTTGATGCTCCTAGCTAGTCCTCTTTAGTGCATTACTAAAATTCGGCTTGTGTACAAGAGCCACCCCTGGTTGTGGGTGAAGGGGCCAGACTGGCTCATAAAGAGGTTCATGTCCTGACTCATGAGAAAGATCCCTCTGGCGTGTAAAGTCTACCGGGGATCCTTGTGACTAGGTCTAATAGCTTGCCACTGCGAGCGGGCAAGGCATGGGCTCGACACCCGTGGGGTGATGCGTCACCCTCCATTGGGTTCAAGTCGAATAAGGGCAGTGGCCCTCTAGTCACCTTGAGTCAGCATGTAGATCTCTAGAGGGAGAGATCCCTACCTGCCCCATCGGAACTAGGGAGATGCAACCCAGGAATAGCCCCTTTGGCTATGCATCCGGCGGGCTACAGTCAGGTCCCAACACTTTTCAACCTACTCTGCACAGGAGGGGCGGATGGAGCGGACTACCCAATTGCCATGTTCCTTTGCCAGCCAAGTCCACTGTTATTGCACTCTGTCTGCTTGATCTCTGGAGACCCAAGCTTGTCAGTCCACCTCTGTGTCTGAGCCGGGGTAGAACTCCCTTATGTGATGTACTGATCTTTGTCTATGCAGATATATGGTGAACCACCCCTCGTGGTGGTCATATGTTGTTGATGTATGTGCTACTGACATGTATATTACGCTTCTGCAGCTAGGTAGGCCCTGAGGGAGACAGGGTAAATGACCCCTTTATGCTTCCCACTGGAACACTTCGAGGTTGCAGTGATACGTGGAGGGTCCTATATTAGCATGGAGCTATTATGGGGGATGAACTCCTATTTGTATACGGTGAGTGCACCGTATATGAGTAGGGGACGTCACAAAACATAAGGGTATTTTGTAGTTTTTCCCTTAAAAAAAAAAGAGAATTTCTGTCTTTTGTATAACAGAAGTGTAATATATTAAATCTAAAATATATTCAATATAACAGAATGTGAGATAAAATTTGAGATTTACAAGGACTTTTTTATTGATATTTTCATTGATTTACAAAAACATCCAGGTCAGCCTATGATGGCATGCCTGGGAAATGCATAGCCAATGTATCCTGCGGAGTCTTCTGATTCATCATCCGAGGACACGTCAGACACAACGTGAACAATCTTTAACCTCTTTTTTTCGGGCTCTCTGCTGGTGCTGGATTGATCAGTGGAAAGTTTTTTCATTGATTTTGATTCCTTGGGTTTCTGTTTCCCTTGCATCTCTTTCCCTTTAATGGTGCTGACTTTGCCACTGATGACCTGCGCCTTGAACTAGCAGGCCTACCTCCTGCACAACTAGCCAAGTCCTTCAACATCCGAAGGATTCGACACTTGCTTCGGGTTATCGCCATCGGATCTGCCCTACTTTTTTCTTGAGAATAGATAGATCGGATACTGTTTTTATCTTAAAAGTTTCGTATGCCACGTCGTTTAACGACGTCAAGCTGACGTGTTAAAATTTTCGTATGCCACGTCGTTCAACGACGTCTAGCTGACGTGTCTTGTCACGCAGGCTTGCCGCTTGCCAGCTTGGCAACAGCGCCATGCCACGCAGGCATGGTGGACACGTCAGCTCTGTCAACGTCGTTGAACGACGACGAGCTGACGTGTCTTGTCACGCAGGCCTGCCAGCTTGGCAACAGCGCCATGCCACGCAGGCATGTTGGACATGTCAGCTCTGTGCGACGTCGTTGAACGACGACGAGCTGACGTGTCTTCACATGCAGGCCTGCCAGCTTGGCAACAGCACCATGCCACGCAGACATGGTAGACACGTCAGTTTCTTGAACGTCGTTCAACGACGTCTAGCTGACATGTCTTCACACGCAGGCCTGCCAGCTTGGCAACAACACCATGCCATGCAGACATGGTAGACACGTCAGCTCCGTGGAACGTCATTCAACGACGTCTAGCTGACGTGTCTTCACATGCAGGCCTGCCAGCTTGGCACCAGCACCATGCTACGCAGGTCGACGCGACACGTTAGCTCTGTGTGGCGTCGATGAACGACGTCATGGTGCCGTTGAACGACGTCAAAGTCGTCGAACGACGTTGTCGTCGTTCCACGATGACATGACGTCGTTCTTCAACCTGCAGACGTCGTTGAAGGTCGACTATCCCTTGTAGTGATGACTATGAACAGGAGAAGATGCTTCTCCTACACAACTGCCTTAGCCACATTCTTGTTCCACAAAGCCCAAACACAATTAGGAAAATCTTTAGTCTAGCCATTGACTATAGAACCCCTTAGCTCCACACCAGGAGACCGTCTACTTCTGAAAGGCTCGGATGGGGAAGAAGAAGAAGAAGGTGGAGAGGCCGAAGACATCGAGGATATTACCCAGGTGAATTCTGCTGAAGAACAACGCCAAGCATAACAAGAAATCCACCAGTTTGATGCAGATTTACAGACGATATGGGCAGCTCTACACTCGGGTTAGGCATTACACGCCTAACCCCCGCCATTATGGGAGGTGAAGAATACTTCTCCTCCACGATATCAAGAATCTGCCAGAATGTAGAGACTGGGGATACAGAGTGGACGAGCTCCTACATCTCCTACGACAACAAGCAGGCCTCGATGACTTCATCGATCGGGAGACACAAGATTTCCAATTGATGTCCGCAAATTAGTGTCAGACACACCTACCACAGACCTTCAGGCCTACAGTAGAATTAGGCACATGATGACCCAACAAGAGCTACCATCGGAAGAAGAGTTCATAGTAATCCAGGAACGAATGGGCATCAGGGGGAAGACAACAGGCATACTTCAACCAAGTTCCTCCTCCACCGCATCCAACCCCAGCTACAAGGCAGGAGCCGTCAACTTGACTAATTTCAGAAGTCAACTTGCAAACTATAGGGACCTGATCACAATCCTAATAGATGAGTATATGGCCAGACATAGGTCAAATAGGGAGGCAGAGACAGAGAGCCGACAAGGAGGACAAGATAGAGCTCTCAGATACTACCTGTCACTCCTCACTGATGGCTAGCAGTCATCCATCGGCAGTTTAGTCCGCGTGGGGAAGAAGCCGTATTCATGCTAGTCGCACTTTCGGGCTTTGGTAGACATGCAAGACTTCAACAGAGTGTCGACGATGTCATATTGGTCAGGAAATTGATAGCATTGAGTATCTTTGACTTTGCCATTCCGTACCGCTAATCTGGCAGGCTAGCAGTCACCGCTGCCTATACTTCAGAAAGCAGAGTCGAAGAACTCGTAGCAGCTATACAAGGAGGAAGGGCTACCAACATTCTGAGGAACTTGGAACGTACAGGTGGTACAGCCCAAGTAAAGAAATTCTTAGGGGATCACCCAGAGTATCGGTGATTATATCAATCCTACTACAAATTTTTGTATTGTAATAATATATCGGCTATTAATAAAATATAAGCTCCTTTATCTTGCATTGTAAATACAAATTTGATATATATTTTGTCCTAACAATTATATCATTAAACAACAAATGTAAATACAAAAGACATTCATAGTAAGAGTTATAATTCAATGTGTGCAGCTAGAACAGCCCGGACCGCTGAACAATACAGTCAATGCATGGAGGAAGAAACACCTGCCCGACAATTTCAGCCGCGCAACCTCTGTGAGGAGTATGAGATGCCAACTCGGGAAGAGGAATTATCTCAAATAAAGTCAGACATACAGGAAATAATAGCATTGCTAGTAGAGCGAGCATCAAATAGCACCGGAGCAGAACATCTAGTTGCCTCAGGCACCACCTCAAACCAAGGACAAGGGAAAGAAGAGGAGTCAGAGAAGGAGATCCCCCTACATACACTCATCGGATAGCAGCTTTGACTCCGATTCGGAATCAGAAGAGGAAGTGGAAGTTCAACATGACCGCCGGGGAGGTCAGAATAGGGGCAGACTAGGGAGAGGAGCCGACTATCAAAAGAAGGTAGATTCAACCCTAAGTAATGTGTGGAAAGCTCGGAAGCTTGAGCAACTTTTGAACAACAATAGGTCAGGGATGAAAGACGAGGCATGGCTCGATGAAATGAGAGAGTACGACAATGCCTATGGAATGGGGGATAAGGATAAAGGCAGAGTAGCCACTGCAAACCTCTCGGGAGCTGCCAGAATATGGTGGAAAGGATATACCAAAGCACACGAGTTAAGCAGGGACAACTACAGATTCAAAAAGTTTGCCAAGGCATTCAAACGCCATTATGTGCCTAAGAAGCACAAATGTCACATGATGCAGTAGTTTTATAGGTTGGAACAAGACCATAATGCAAAAATACATTGGAAAATTCATGAGGCTAAGGCTTTATGTGCCAATGCTAAGTGAACGATATGTTGTAGAAGGTTACATCGAAGGACTCAATGATGGAATCAGAAAACTTGTCTGAGCAATTAACCCAATGATAGTAGCAGGAGCAGAGTCCAAAGCAATAAGCTTGCAAGGGATGGGTTCCCAAGATAGTCGACAGAAGCAATATGCATATGATAAGGACAAGAATTCAGGAGCCTATAGCCCTAGAGCAACGAGCCCGACACCTGCTAGACCACCATACAATACGAACAATGGCCAGAAGGAGAAGAAACAAGTTAGCTTCATGGAAAAGCAGTTGCATTTCAGATGCTTCTATTCGAAATATCGGACACACACCTGTCCATACGCGATGAACGTCGTACTATGAACCGGGAGGAAGAGAGACACCTTCCGAAGATGACGACGAAGAAGCTCGTGACTACATCCAGGGTGAGCGCCATATCCATGCCGCCATTGACACTGACAATGTTGAGAGTCAGTACCAAGTCATCTCTACATACAATAGGGAAAGTAAAAGCAAAATCTTTCATAATGCTCATAGACACGAGAAGCACTCATAATTTTGCCTCTTCTAGAATGGTAGAAATGCTAAAGTTGAAAGTCCTAAAGTCCAAGTCCTAGGCCAGTAGTGTTGGCAAGCGGGGCAATCCGGCACACAGCAGGAAAAAGAATCAATTTTAACATAGCCAGGTATCAATATCAAAATGGGAGCAGAGGTCATGAACATTGGGAAGTATGACCTAATCATAGGCATTGAATGTCTTGGCTCAGTTAGTGCCATAATTGATTGCGGGAAGTGGAAGGTGACACTAACAGCACCCGATGGCAAAACAATAGAAATAACAGGTAACAAGGTCACCCCAATCATGCAATGTATGTCCAGTAATTAATTACTTAAGAGCACAGCTTGAGAATATGCATTGACTATCTTCAATTGAATAAGCATACCATAAAAAACAAGTACGTCTTACCTAGGTCAAATGATTTGATGGATCGACTCTAAGGTGCCAAGGTCTTCTCCAAAATAGATTTGAGATTAGGATATCATCAGATCAGGATTAAGGAAGAAGACATCTATGTAATTGAATGGCCACCACTGAAGAATATCCATGAGGTAAGAAGCTTCTTGGGCTTAGTAGGATACTACAGGAAATATGTCAAGAACTTTGCCAAGATTGCATCTCCATTGACCGACCTCACCAAAGCAAAAAAAGGTAAAAGACTGGATAGATCATTGGCACAAGAAAGCACAACCAGGATTTGAAAAATTAAAAGAAGCAGTGATAACTGCCCCAGTCTTAACACTGCCAATGCCAGACAAAGACAAGTTAGTCGCAACTGATGCTAGCAAAATTGTAACAGGAGCAGTCCTAATGCAAGAAGCCACCTAAAGCAATTCAGAAGCAATACCAACGTTGCTTTTTGTAGAAGCCACCTAAAGCAATTCAGAAGCATAAATGATTCACATTACAACAAGCTGTAAACTTGCTTGTTAGAGAAGCAACAAAAACAACAAAACTGCATATACAAGAAGGAGCTCTACACCAACCAAGGACGACGCCAGATCATGCCCGTATGGTGTTGGGATGAGTGGATGCAAGCTGATGAAGCTGCCGGAGCTTAGACAGAAGCATAGCTCGCACGTGATTGACCTCTCATCTAAATACCCTTCTATCCCATACTGAAACATGAACATCTGGATCGTCCATTGCAGTCAAAGCTTCTTTCAAGATGTCCACTGCATTGGTTAAACTAACAAATAAAATCTGAACAATTCGTCAGGTCTATGCTTTCATCCATTCCATATCAAAAAACGGTGCTGCAAATAAAGGAGTCACCTCTTCAATAGCACAGCGTTCTACAGGTTCAACATCCAAGAAAATAAAAATAGAGAATGGAGATATAGGAGTGGCATCCCTCTCTCCCTGCTCCGCTGCGCTGTCAACATGGGTCTTGCAATAGAAGGTTCAACAAGTTAGCAAGATCAAACATGACCAACAAGAAACAACTCACGAATTCATTCTATCCAATATGAAAGCCATGGTCTCGGGCATGTAAAAGAATGTAATCTTGAAAGCAAGGCTGGATGCCATCTATAGGAGGAATAAAAGCGGATGTCTCTTCATCATACTCCTCATCGACAAGATAATCGACAATGTCCACTGCATCATCATCGTTAACGCTGTCATTTAATTTTCCCTCTTCTAGCATTGCATCAAGTTTATCTAGCTCCTCGCAGGCCAAAACATTGTCCCAAAACTTGTGTCGTCTTTTGCCCACTTTTTCTATTGGCTCTTCCCGAGGAGGCAACCCATAAATCACGCAGCGGACGTCCTTGATAGAAGCATGACTTGGATCCAAAGTAAGCATCCACGCAGCTCCTACTACGTAACAACTAATTCTAGCAGAATTCCACGGAGGACCCATGCACTAGATAGAATGAATTTCCCAGTTCGCAACATCTGTGCAATTGTGTAGCACAGACTGAGAGTTCTTTGCCGACTACCATGATACAATACAAAATGGCTGCCACGACTAAGCAAGTTCCTATTATCCAAAACTACACAGTATTTCATCTCACCCGCATCGTACAATGCGTACATTTTCTTCTCATGCTCAAGCTGTAGCGGTTATTTCTTTCATGTAATTCCTGTAATGCAGTTTCCCCATGTCCTTCACGGGTCCTTCAAACAATATCCAAGCATTCAAAGCAATGTAAATGCGTGTCTTTCAATACTTTACACATAATTGCTCCACCAGGTGGACGGTGATTCGTCCAATCTAGAACTTAAAGAGACGAACATTCACAGCTGCAGGCATAGTTGCGGAAACTCGAAATACACACTGCAGGTGCAGGCGATCAATGTGAAGCAGTCGATAATGAAATAAAGAATATAATATTTTGCAGTTGGGAATGAAATAAACGATAATGTGAAGCAGTCGATAATGAAATAAAGAATATAAAGAATATGCTAATTGCATTTGAGAATGAAATTAAACACTATAATAATTTACATCCTATTTCCATAGCTATTCCATTAATCCAACGTCAAAATCTAAGTAATTTACATCCTCTTTCTCTACATGCACAACCCCGAGTTCAAGATTCTTATTTTAAAGTAATCAAACTTCCTTTGGGCTAATTACACATATTTCCTGCGTTGAATATGGCAGCCCCATCTACCGACCACCAACAAGGGTCAAGAGAAAGTGCTTGTAATCGCCTGATGTATCACCTGAGATCACAGACTCTAGAGTTTTTTTGTATTTGTTGAAGAACTCTGCTTTTATATATTGCATGTCAATTTCAGCTCTTGTTACCACGATCCTTATCAAAGTAGAGTCATCTGTCCCTATACCTTTCATTGATTTATGCAAGACCTAATCAACAAAGATCTCCTTATTAGAAAGAGGTTAGGTGTATTTAGCAAGTAACAATCTCATAATTCAACGCAAAACAGATATGGATAGAAGAAAACTTTTTTTGTTCACCAAGACTGGACTATAATAGTCCCTATTACATCTACAAACTTTCTCTGTTGACACAATGACCAATTCCAGGTTTCTGGCCCTTCTTTATGTTGTTCAGTGCAGTTCTAAATCCAAGTGTCACTCCTGTTCAGTGCCTAGGAGACATAAACTGTAATTTCTGCTGTAATTGTTCTTTGCCTATAGCTGTAATGGATATTGCATATAAGAACCACCGACATTACAGACAATGTTATCGATCCATGCAGCATCTGGACTGCCCTCCACATGAGTTGCAATTATTTTACTGTCTTCTCAGTAGGAGGTGCTGCTTTCTGTACGTCCCCGTTCCTGGATTAAGCCCTCTTACAACCAAGCTGGACATAGTCACAAAATTGTAGCACATATTTTCCTTCCCATCTGCTGGCCTCAATTATCAAAATTTGCTGTCTTAACAATGATAAGCTGCATGCTTGGGACGAATAACTAGTGCTAGAGACAAAGTAAGAAATCAAATAAAGAAAAAAGTCAAGTTTGTCACTTACCTATATTGCATATAATAACTACTTTGATGGAATCCTTTTCCAACAAGATCTATTTTGCTTTTCTCCAGTCAAAACCTTGTCCCAAATTTGTTGCAAGGGAAAAACAAATCAAATTTTATCTTCCTCCATGTTCAGTTTGCTTAACCAAGAAAGCAGTCGAACCTCTACTCAGTAACCCCTTAAATAGGTTACGAAATGAAACCATCGGCCCCAACAAGGAAGCAATTATCTCAAGCTAAATCCTACCCACCCAACACCTATTCTCCTTATTTGACAGTTGACATGGAAATCAGATACATAAAGTCAAAAGGTTAAGAGATAAAACCTTAGCAAAATATGTTGCAGGATTGTAGGCACTCTTTGCAATGATTAAAAGAGCATCTTTGAAATCTCCAGATGTTTCCCTCTTTATGGCCTGTCAACGCAAAGTTGGAAGCTGTGAGAGGGGGGTTGTCAAACGATGTTTTGAAGTCTTGTGGAACTTGCAATTATATCTTTGGCATGGCACATAATATTGTGCAATATTGCACAAACACAACAGTTCCTTGACTCTTTAGGATGTGTAAAACTTACCGTGCTCCAGACGATCCATTGTTTTGCAATAGATTTTGGAATAACTTAAAAAAATAGCTTTGTTTGGGTGTTTTAACATCAGAATCCTAGCTAAAAATCACAGTAAACAAATATTTGTTTTGAAAAGATGGCATTACCTTCTCTATATCATGGTTATATAATCTTAAATAAGCTTCAAACGTGGCGCGTAATTGGGCAGCACTCCTCGTACTAAAAATTCTTATAAATGTAGATTCATCGGTCCCAAGCCTGCCCTCGCCACCCCTATAAAGCTCTTTTGCATCGGATTGAGCAAGATGCATATCCACCTCATAGCCTTCTGGTCGGTAACCACTTCCATAAGCAAGAAGTATCTGAAATAAACATCAAGCTAATAATCATGTGCATTTCAAGCCACATGCATATTTGATTGCATGTGAATTTGAATGTAAAAAAACCTTTCTGTAATCCCCGCTAGTATCGGAGTGAATGTCTTCATCAAGGGATCTGTGAAACTTCGCGTTATATGCTTGCCGAATCTGATGAAGCTGAGATGGAGTGCGTGAGCAAAGAATTTCAATCAAGGTTTTATCTTTTGTCCCCAATCCCTGCAATGCATCTCGAAGAAGCACTGCATCACGCTCTGCCGGATCCAACATCCATAGGAGAACTGCTTTCTTTAAATCAAAAGAAAGCATATTAATATTATATTCCAGAGCATAAAGTGCCCAGTTTCTTTTACAGGTGGCACCTGAAAATTGTAGGAATTATTACCTCAAGATTTCCATGAAGCTCCCTTTCCAGCCTATGGATCAAGTTTTCCCCATACATATTCTTGTAGGAAAACACTAATTCTCTTCGTTGTATTGCATTCCTTCGGCCTAATACTTCTATCACTTTTTTTGCATTACAGCCAAAACCTACAGAGCCAAATTAGAACTAACGAGTGCATTCTGGACGGATAAAACATTTGTTTCTGGCAAAAAAGAAATTATAACAAAAACAATGACATGAATACTCAGCTATTAACTGTCGTATTTATTGATAAAAATAATAACTTTAAATTTAAGACTAATCAGCAGATGTCAGAATAACTAAGACCAACCCTATATATAGGCTAATGTCTCAAATTTGCTAGTAGCAATACAAGTGATGGAAAGGTGTAGCAAAACCATATATATAAATGAAATGAAATGAGGGAAAGGAGTAGCAAAGCCATAATATAAATGAAATGAAAGTGACTGTTTATTACATCTTTGGAGAGCTATAAGTAGACAACCACCAAATTAACAAAATCTTCAACTTCAAATGTCGAAGGTCTATTGTGCTCCCTCAGTCATTATTCTCATCTATTTCTCCTGCTATTTTCTTCTTGAACTCCCATGCTCTTTTCATCACTTCATATGTGAAAGTCCCTGTGGCTCTAGCCAGGTTTTGGCACATAGTTCTGCCTGCCTATTAAGCCTAACAGAAGAGAAAGCAGGCCTTCTGGACTGGTGCTTTGGCTTGGAAGGTTTTACAGAAATTAATTAGGTGGTAAAGATTCAGTGTGGAAATAAAAACTTCTGAATTTTTGCATGTGAACAAAACAGACTAATTTTGTATAGAAAAATGGAGAAATTAAGTAAGATACTGCTGTTATGAAAAAAAAAGAAGGGGAGGATGCAAGAGGGGACCAACCTTTCATGGCATGATGCAAAGCATAGCAGTCCTGATCCACAGTGGGCATAACTGGGGGAGGCATAATGGTAGACATATCTTCTTCGTCTTCTTCCAAAGGAGGTTAGCAAAGAATTCTGCTGTAAATTGCGCGTTTAAGAGTGTTGGGTTGGAAGAAGGCGACACGCAACGGGTTTTGTAGTGCCTGTATCACGCGCCTGAAGTGGGTCCTTTTTTTTTGTCTTATCATTAGTAACTATTTATAAAAACAGCATAGTAGAAAGGCCCGACCTTTTTCATCAGCCATAGTAAGCAGCTGAATCCCCTGCTGAGTGCTGATCCACTTTTAGATCGGCGCTAATTAAAATGCTAATTAATTTTAGATCCAAATGCTGATTATTGGGTTGTCTCATGCTGCTCAAGGTTCATTTCCAAAGAATTTAGCAAATAGCAGCCGCCAGAGAGACAAGAATTCCCAGCACTTTCACAAAGGAGTCTCCAACGATGAAGCCATAAACGCGTTTCCTCCCAGTTTTTATTATTGTAGTTCGACTGCCAATGGCATTTTCTACACTGGTCTCACGTTTATTCCTGGATTCCGCAACACGTGTCTTTCATTTTTCCAGGAAAAAGACTGGGAAGAAAAACATGTATAAAATATACAAAACACATTGCCATGCATTAGTGCTTGTTCACTCCTTATTGTTCACTCCTTACCTTATTGTGTTTTTTAAGGTTTATTGGATTTTGGCATATTTTAACAAATATGCCAGATCTAGGGTCCACAAATATACACCTCACACCCCTTATACTTGAGCGCTCCCTAGTGTATGTATGTACATATAAAAATATGTATGAGAATGGCAAATACAGGTTCACCAACCATTGCAAAGGAAGAAAAAAAATGTTTTTGCAGTCAGCACAGGAGGTCGCGTTCATTCGCTCTGAACCTCCAAACCACCCAACTGGGCTCAGCATGCGCCTAAACTCGGGTGGCATTAATGCTTGAATGAATCTAAGAGTGATTCCACGTCAACTGGCCCATTCTATCCGTTCGTCTATATCTGAAGCTCTACCTGCGACTGGAGTGCGTGAAATCCAGTGCATAAGGCCGAACTTGTGCTGCATAATCTAAAGCAGAGCTTGTAAACCTCGCCAATGGTTGAGCTTGTAAACCTCGCCAATGGTTGAAATACAGTCCAACAAGGCTGGCTCTGCCGTACAAAACTCAAAATAGAGGCCACAACAGAAAAGAAGTGCTGGATCTATAGTCCATCAGGCCGGCTTTATCCTGCAAAATTAGAAACAGAGGACAGTCTTTTTTCCACCACATCTTTCTTTGGAATATAATGCCTGCCCTCGTGAATACTAAGCATCGGCCGCTGCATGTGTCCAAAAAAACTCTGGCCAAGCCGCAGACCTTGCAAGCATAGAAAAGCATGTGCATATAAGGAACATCTAATTTTAGACCTTAGAGAAAATCCACAACAAACACAGAAACCCCCTTTCTTCGGCCCACCATTGCCCAAATCTTAGTATCGTGACAATTTTGCAACCTTATGAGATGCATGTCAGGTGATTGCTCCTGGACATAATTGATCCCGCATGTCCATGGCTGGAGGTACGATGCTAGTGTCCGTACTAAAGTCATGCCCAATATCATATGTAAGGGTTGCTGGGCCTGATCAGCTCAGCGTAACGTGTTTGAATCTGATTATATGATGGGTAGCTCTGAAGGGTGTGACATTCATCCTCAACGGCATCTGCTTGGCAACGTTGAGAAAGTCTGTCCTGGCGTAGCTCCCTAGTACAACGACCCGTCTCAATTCAGAGATGGTGTGCCCCTTGCAGATCGAGGCAATGAGTCTGCGCTTTTCATGAGCAGATGGCTGCGCAGGTAACGTTGCAGGCTCCGTTCTAATGTGGGGTTGATGTAGAGAACAAGGGTTGGAAATTGAAGGCTGCAGGCCTTGCAGGGGCCCTTTTACCATGCAAAATAAAGTCTTAAAAAAAAAGACATTAAACAAGGTGTTGCGCACGGAGGGTTGCCCTTCATGGCCGGAGGGTGAAGTGTAAATCATAGTTGAAAGGCATGTTTTGACAATTAATTCAAATCGCTACTTCTAGACAGTAGAATACTTGATACCATGGCTTTATGGGAATTGGCTTGAAGAAATGTCTGGTGCTCGGCATGGAAGAAGTATTGTAGAAGCATAAGGACAAGTGTAAAAAGTCGTATGAAAAAAGATGACAAGCAAGGACAATTTTGACTTAGGTTACACAGCAAAACATATGCCTTGGTATTGTCTAGAACGTGTGTTGCAAAGAATTTGTTTGTGAGTGTCGCCACTACGTCATCGTCTGGAGACCATAATTCATCCGAAAACGAGCTTGGTACTGCGTTCACTACAATCTTGAATGCCATTGTAGCCTCCGCAGTGTTAAACTAGTTTGACTACGGAATATACTTACCTTCAAGGTCTTGAATAAGGCAATGGGTTTACACCTTAAAATAAACAAGCATTTGAGCTTCTCAAACAGATGTCCCTGTTTAGGCCAGAACTTCAATTCTGCAATATCCTTTTTGCCATACCCGTCTGCGACTAGAAAACAAGGGAACATCCCATGTTCTTTGACCCTGACAATAACAACTAGCAGGTTGACGTGTGTAGGTTGGTCATGGGTCATGCTTAACAGTGAGAGAATGTTTGCACCATCTGTGGGCAATAAGGAAAGCAGAACTCCGGGTCCTTCAATAAATGCCACCTCGGTGTTCCTTAGAATCTTTATGGCGTTCACATAATCCCTGAACTCATACAACAGATTTCTCTTCCTCACAATGAAATTACGTATGGAGACCCAAAAGCCTGTTCTTAACACGGTTTGCAATTCTACGCCTTGTTCCTCGTCAGCAGTTACCGTGATTGTGTGCATTGCATGTTCGTCCAGGATGTCCACATTCAATGCCCTGTAACTGTTAGATGTTGCTCATAGCAAATTCCCATATTGGATTAGAACGAGCACATGTATCTCGTTTCCAGGAGCAGCGAACAAATAAGTTCATTTCTAGATCGCTTTTGTTGACTTCGAATTGGGCATGCCAACAGAATCCCCTCTTGCTGCGCATTTGGTGCCGGTAGATGATTCTATCTGCACTATCGCACTAGTTAATGGGATGTGAAAGGAGCGAGGACGAGCAATAGAGTTTTACTTGACGATGGTTGCAAGACTTGCTCCTCCACCATTTTTATTTATGGCACTTTTTGCCCTTTTCAAATATAAAGGCACCTTTTTGTGAAAATGCAAAGTATTGTGTATTCAAAGAGGATAGCGAAGCATCAAGGGTCTGTGAAAGCATTGATGCATCGAGACATCGACCACTGTGCTCTGCTCTGCATATAGGTAAAGTTTATCTTCATTCCTCTTGCATTCCCAGTCTAACAATTTTAAAATAGGATGAAGTTGAAGCTAAAGTGGCTTAAATCAAACCTTCAAGTGATGTTTAGTTCCCTTTCTCAAGAATATTCCCTCGGCATCCACCAGACTCGGTGGTGCGACTTCGTCGCTTGGGCGTCGTCTCGTCGCCACCTGAGGAAATTCCCTCGTGGAATTTTCTCAACCTGAACTTTCCTAAGTACATAATTCAGATTTTGAAGGTCTACTAACAAAGAATGGGCTTGAAATTGCGCCCTTATTCGAGGTGTTTTTTTTATCACAAAACGTTCTGTTGATCTCTTGTCGATCTCTCGTTCCTCTGCTGCTAAGTGACGCCACCAACGAAGCCGTAAAGACAAATTTGGAGCAAAGTTTCAAGCCCCTATTTTTCGGTGGAGAATTTTGAGAGGAGAAATTTTCGTTTTGGAGGGCCGCCAGCACCACTGTTAGGTCAGCTGGTGGTGGCCAGATGAAAATCCTTTTTTCCAAAACTCAACTATTTGTAAAGCGTAAATTTCTGAGACAGTATTATTTTAGCACACTTACCGTTTTTACACTTGCCTCTCCTCCCTATACAACATTCTTAATATTAGAACACCATTTTAATCTGCTCCAACTCATGCCCGAGAACGTAGTCACGCTTGATATGCGGTGATATTATATTATCAATTTTAGAACTCTCACTGAAGAAAATGCCGAGCACACTTTCTAGTAATTATAAGAAACTAGCAAGTGCATCAAAAGTTTTGCCAGTGTTGTGAAATTCATGGAGATGTGGCTAACGTTAAATGATTCTTCAGCATTTTGATGCAAGTGAGATTACTGCTCAACGTGTGGGTGAGATTGTGGCCATCAATAAATAAACAACAAGATGCTTTCCAGGACAGCATTGTTGTGAATCAGGCGTTTTTATAACGTCTAGAGCGAACCAATAACTTGTGTCCAACATAATCAAGTTGTCAAGAAAGCAAATTTGTCAATTTCTAAGCACATGTGCAGTTTAAGTTGTACATGCAAAGAGAACTGATGTGCCAGCTTCAAAAGGCATAGAGTCCATGACCTTCTGGCCGCCTCTGCTTCATAACGTCCAGGGATGTCAATAAGACCAGCATAATGCTCAGAGATTGGCATGATGCTATGGCCTTCAGTCATAATAAGAAAGTAATAACAACCCTCATAATAAGAAAGTAATAGCAGCCCTCCTTCAATAGCGCGACATGGATGCATGCAGCAAGAATAGCGATGAATGTAGAGATGTTTGCATAACATTTTCCTTTTCCATTTGCTTCATCAGCTTCATGGCTTCGTTGCCACTAAATTGCCCATATCCAGCAATCAATGCATTCCTTGATACTACATCATGCACAGGCATATGTTCAAACACATTGCTTGCATCACATATGCTTGCACATTTGCATACGTGTCTTCAAAAGCACTACCAAGGAAAACATCTAATTCGCCTTCATATCTTAAGATCTTTGAATGTACATGTTTCCCTTGTCCTCGAAACCACAAACATGCATAGGCATTCAAAACTCTGTCAAAGACAAGTTATCCACCTTGACACAATTCTGTTGCAGTGCTTCACAATTCTTGCCAACATCTATCTGCTGGCAATTCACGTCATCCAGTTAGACTTTTGAGAAGCTTAATTAGACTTTTTGGTGCTAAGAGAGTGTGCTGGGACTTCAACATATTGCTAGTCATTTTGAATTTTCTTAGGAGCGAGTCGCAATCATACTACTTTTATTAACTTTGGCAAAATTCCAGACCCCATCCATACAATTCAGTCTAGCTTTGCTCTATCTGGAGTCAACATCCCTATTCATAGCCTGATGTTCCCTTCCTTTTTCTTCTGAAGATATTTATTTTCCATGCCCCCAATTGATATTGATTTGTATTTGTTACAGGAATTAAGAATAATGAGCTAAACTGAGCAAATACATGGTGTGCTATAAATATTCCCTTTGAGAGCAACGAATTAAATACTATTGCTGGTTCATATTAGATAGCACTTCATTACTTCTCGCCAGAAATGTAAAAGCATTTGCAGGCTGCTGATGTCATCCATTCACAGTTTAGAAAGCTTTCTAAACAAACCTGTTGTGTGCAGGGAGTGCTGAAGTTGGTAGTCTAGAATTACGATCAATTGCAGGCCCTAGCATATTGAAGCATTATAAGAACATTGTAATGCTCTGGTGCCACCATCAATGTCTGCATCAGCGCCTCATAAGACGGCTTCTTTCATGTTTCCGTTCCGGACCCTTTCAAGCATAATTTCATCTGTTGCAGCCTGTCGCCTGTTACCCATGTCCCCAGAAACAGCTTCAGTAGAACACCTATTCCACGGTCTAATGTGCATGCACAACCACAAAGTTGCATTACAAGACCATTTTTTAACATGACTAAATTTATAAGACAAGCATACCTCTCCGAAGTTTTTCTGCATATTTCCCTATTGGAAATAGTCAGCACTGTAGCTTGATGGAATGCTAGACTGAGATCTGCAACATGCAAGAAAGAAATAACTTTACAGAGCCTCTTATTTTCTTTTAGCTGTTGATATGAGTAATGTAATGGATGTGTACCTTCCTCGTCCAACAAAGGGGCGCCTATCTTGGAGCTGCTTCTTTGCAGCTTCAGTTTCTTCATTGTTTTTCAGCTTATACCTGACTCATTAATAACAAAAATGCTGCCATGAATAATCACTGCTAAAAAGGAGATAAATATAGATGTTTTTATCATGAATCTATTAACACGACATTTCTTTGATAGCTCTATGCAATCTTCTTGATTTGCCTCAGACTTTTACCCTCTAGGTTCACCTTGCAAACGGTCTCCTCTTTCTCAATAATCAGCACATCAAGATGCTCTTGCATTGAATGCACACCCTGCTTTCCTTCATACGATATTTGATCAGGTTGTTAAAAGGACTGCTGAACTATGGCTATTATACAATCAATGTGACTATCTGCAGAAGAGTTTGTCAGTGTAACTTCAATACTTTCAAAAGCATTTTCTTTCCTCTTAGCACCTTCTAGGTTGACACCATACCATGACTATCAAGTTAAAAAATTTCCACATGATCATCAATGCTGTTGGGCAGGTCTGCAGCTGCATTTAGAATGTCATCATTCACCATATGCCCTCCATCTGTCTTACAGGCCTCATGTATATTAGACATTGCCTACATGTACAGTCCCCAAAAGTGCAGGTTTGATGCTAACCTGCTTACCTTCAATCTCATGATGAGATATGAGCTCCAATACATCACCTTCAATATGGGTCCCTGATGTATAAACTTCAATCTGCTTTTCCTGGAGCATCTCATTTTATGATAAAAGATCTGTATGTAAGGGGCTGAAATTGGATAAAGATTTTCTGACCTTGTAATTTTCCAGAATAAAACTACTGCAGAACCCCTCGAGCTATTGCCTTTGTTATTGCCCAGGAATGTTGAATTAGAGGAACACTATGCACAAAGACTGGCATCTGTTTCTCTCCAACCATCCGCTTTGTCTCCCTGTCACAAAATGCAAAAGACAATGTCATATGCAAAGCAATGGGCACTATTACGTCATGAAATGCACCTGAAGTCATTTAGAACTCGAATTAGGAGGGGAAGTCCCAGAAGTGACTGCTATCTTCATACCAGATGCTGAGCATAATGTTTCTTTCGTGCAGATATAATAATAGTCTTTGCTTCTGTAAGTATGAAGGTCATATTGCCATTGAGTATGTGACATCAGTGGTATAATCCATCCAAGTTCACTTCTACCAAATCGTATGTAGAATTATCAAAGATGAATCATGTGGCGGAGTGGAAGCAAAAAGGTTTAGGCATCCATCAAGCACGAAAACATTTTAATAGTGTGAAGCTGGAAAAACTTACTTAGGGAGTCCCCAACATTGAATTATTCCAAGTTCACTTCTACCAGGTCATATGTAGAATTATCAAAGACTAATCCTGTGGCAGAGTGGAAGCAAAAAGTTTTAGGTAGGCACCCATCAAGGACGAAAACATTTTAACAATGTGAAGCAGGAAAAACTTACTCAGGGAGTCCCCAGCATTGAAGCTAATGTTTGCACCCCAATCCGCATAATTAATGCCTTTAGACTATCCCTGATGCCCCCTACAGTGTAGGTTGTCACATTTTGGTCCCCATCTTGTGCATATGCACAGTAGGCTGGGAGGAAAACTCCAAGCAGAAGACCAAGGTATATTTTTGACATAATCGGTATTGAGTTTTCTCTACTATAACTTTTCACAAACGTGTCGTTCCACAAGGAGACCAATGCAGGTATTTTCATCATATCTGGAGTAGCAGATGTTAATATCAACAGTAAGAGAAGAGTTGGGTTGCCAGCTAACAGTACCATTTTCGGCAATCCAAGTGTTTATATCAAACCTAATGGCAGAGAATCCATCTTTATTAACCTGAACATACTCGAAATACCATTCAGCTTTGTTGCCAATGTTATCATGGGAGACAGATAACCCACAAATACTACCCATGCATGTTCCTTCTGTATCAAATTCATTTACTTCATCCCTGCTGGTATTCCTAAGATTTACGAAAAGAATCGACTGCCCAAGGCGATTATAAAATGTAACATTCACATGTGCATCATGACATTTCCTGGCATGAGGTGTAAGCACATGGCCCAGCATCAGATTTGAGATTCGCTCTGCCCCTGCCAGTTACCCGGTTGGATCGTTGGGATCTAGAACGCATGCATGAGACTGCCAGTTTACAGTTTACAGGCGACAGTGGGTTTGGAGCAGTCACCAGCATAAACTAGGCATATTCCAGCACATACCTAGGATATGCCACAAACCCACATAAACAAGGATATGCCACAAACCCACATAAACAAGGGTTTGCCCCCTAGGGGCAACCCAAAAACAAGTCTACATTTCACACAACCTTGTAGTGAAAGTCAAGAAAAAAAGGAGGCATGCAACAAAAAGTCTTTTTTGGGTTGCCCCTAGGGGGCAAACCCTCGTTTTTGTGGGTTTATGGCATATTTAAGTATATGCCGACATATGCTTAAGATATGCTTGTGACTGCTCCAAACTGGCTGTTGCCGGTAAACTGGCGGTCAGCCCCCTTCAGGACTCCGGCTTCGGCTTCGTTGCTTGCAGTCCATCGGCTTCGGCTTCGTTGCTTGCGGTCCATGCTAATGACGCCGGCAGAAGCTACATTGTCCATGGAAAAGATGGCTGGCTTTGTGATGATGTTCCCGGATGGCGTCAAACGATTGCATACAACGCATAGCCCTGGTTTTCTAAGGTTGAACTCATCGTCTGGGATCTCGCCTGTGTCTAAACATGGTGAAAATGTGGTGATCGGAATGCTGGATACAGGGTTTGGCCCGAGAGCAAAACCTTCAACGAACATCCTACGCTGCCCGGGACGTGGAAGCCAAACCTTTGTGGTCTGTTTTCTTCTAGATTGTTCGCAGATATGAATTTCGTTTGCATGTCATTCCACCTAAAGCTTCCTCGAGTTCTTCAATTGCATACCTTAAAGCTTGAAGATATAACAAACCATAGAATGGCCTCGCACACTCCTATTCCAGCATTCCATAGTCATAAGACCTTGATTCCATAAATCCAGCATTAGTTACAGAGCTTTCCTTTGCTATGGAAGAAGAACTGAAAAAAAACAGACTGCCACCACCATGCTGCTTTAAAGGCATTCGTAGACAATCTTGAAAAGGGCGGCCTTCAAGTGTTCTGAAAATGGTTCGTTTCTTCAGCCCACTCATTTATAAAAATTATTCTTTTTGTATGAACTCAAACCATAGATAAACTCTGGAATTATTCTTTCTTTCTTAGGTCACCATTTTATTGAATAGAATTTCTGTTATCATGGCTGTGCCATATCTTTTAAAGGGCTGATCAGTGGAAATATTATTGCAATGATTGAAAGGATACCTTCTAGGCTGCTTGTTGTAGCTCATGGCATTAGCCTAGTATCAATGTGGCCATGCCCAACCTCTAATTCCTTAGTACTCCGTCAGGGCTTTCTAGCAAAGTTTAGAGATTTATTATTACGGAGGTCATATAGCACATTCGTTTCAGTGGAAGTTTGGATTTTTACAGGCACTATGTCCTATAATTCATCCAAAGAAAATGGGAACACTTTTATAGAGTTCCATTTATAGTTTTGCCTGCCCACATTTTATGCTGGTTTCAAAAGCATTTGCATACTGTTTCGGCATCGCATAAACAAAAGGAAGTCAGCAATTATTATGGTAGAGTCCGCTGGCAAAAAATGGGGGCCATGCGTATTTGTTTGAAGTAGTCATGAAAGGAAGATATATTGTATCGAACTGTATATGTGGCATTCGGAATTCGGATACTCCAAAGTATGAGGTCCCTTTTCATATCTATGTAGAGAAAATTAAAGTCCTTTTCTTTTGTGTTAGTTAGAGAATTTGTAAAAATACACTTTAAATTCATGTTGTATCCTGATGTAGTTTTCCACTTTTCCAAAATATGGAAAAAAGAGAACGTTGTTCGTTACAAAAGGTTTCTCCAACTTTGGACTAACGAATGGTTATGAAGTTCATTTTCAATCTTTCACCAATTACCATGTTCAATTCATGAATGTCGTGGTGTCCTTCTCTTCATGTGCCATTTTAATTCTTTGAAAAAAGCCATGCAGTAAACATTTCAACGGTTTTGGGCGCTTTTTGGCATATAACATGACACAATTTGAGTTAAAACAAGAATCTAGGCAAACTTTACAGTTAGGTCTTAGTCCATATTCTCAACTCTTCTTTCTTCGAGTAAATATGGTTATATGATGATTGAAGTTGGTTGTATGCTTTAAGAGATCAAAGATGAGATTGGATATCATGTAATTCTTTTATACAAATTCAAGGAGTTTTGTGTGTTCATTCTAGTCAATATGTTCTAGAGATACCACCGATTAGCACTTGTGCAGGTTGAAACTCATACATATGCATTCAGTGCAAAATTGACCATTTTCTTGTTGGCTGGTTTTAAGCCTTTAGAAGCCATGTCTAAGCCTCTGAGTTCAGACTGACGACCTTAAATCCAATTTGTGCTTGCACCCAAGAAAAAGAACATTTACAGTTTTGGCCAGCTTCAACCCTGCACACACACCCAACAAAGCGAGCATCTATGAAGGGGCTAGTCTTTAAGGAGGAGATGGAGCATAAGTTTTAGATGGTAGAGATTCTATAATCATTTGGGGTGTATTATAAATTTTTTTGGCCATTGGATGGAGGCATATTACACAAGATATTCCACCTCATGAAATTTGGACCCTTCAATGCAAGTCAAGATGGGGTCAAATCCATCCTATTTGACTTGCCCCTTAGAGCCATCCCATGGTTCTATATCCTAGAAGCATAATTCAAGCAGCAGCCATTAAGTTCGATCAAGGGGAACTCCTTGGCTTGATTCGGCAACTCTTACTGGAAATGAAGGAGACAAAGGAGGAAGTAAAAGCAACCCGAAAGGAATTAGGGAGCCTACAACAGAAATTAACACAGTCTGAGACAGATGTAAAAGCAGCAAGGCAGGAGATATCCGATCTGAAACAGAACATAAAAGAATTAAAAGATAAAATTGATGAAATAGAATTCGATCATCAAACTGATTATAGTGGTTCTGAACAAATTGTGGAGAAAATTACATCAAACATTGAAGACAGAGTATCCTCTTTCTTTTGCTCAAGGACAAGAAATATAATTCTGTTATTTGATATTATGTCAGACTTTGATGCATGTGTTGATCTAAGATGAGCGCTTAACACTGTACATATTTGCCAGAGAGGCCTGGGGGCCTAAATGGCTTGATAATACAATTAAATTAAATTAAATTACAATGAGCCTAAGGAGTTCTTTGTTTATAAATAATGGTTGTTTAAGTGTTTTCTTTCATTATGTTCTTGTTGTTTTAATTTTAAGTTATCGAAGTGAAATGGTAATAAGATATGGCTTAACTGCTTGAATGAACCCGCCCCTTCATCGTTGTTGGAGGGCTTGAGCAGATGAGCAACGTGCATACCAGGTGATTGGTATGTGAACGTATATTCGTGTCGCGAACGATATACATGCGAGCCCGGGCGAGGGATTGATCATCCCTGGATAATATCAACTGATGAAAATTGTGTTGTGATGTTGTGCTTCTTTTCAGATTATTTGGACCTAGGTGATGGTTGTGTTGCCCCCAAAGGGCAACATACATACTAATCATTGGTTTATGCTTGAAGATTAGGTCAAAGTTTGGAAGACCTTGATAGGGGACATTGATGTTGAAGTCAAATGTGGGAAAAGAGAACTTATTTTGAAGTCAAACTATGCACTAGAAGACTCTGGGTTGACTAAAGATTGGAAGATGTTTTTTAAAGATTGGAAGTCATTATAGTTGAAGTTTGGAAGATTCCATGGTATTTATATCTCAAGTTCTTAGCCATTGTTGCCAAATACCCCTTATAACCATGTTCCCATTTTTTAACCCTTACATCCGTACTTTCACTAAGGAGCTTCCATTTTCCTTTCATTTTCATTGCCACCTTCATTTTTGCCATTTATATTACTTCCTACCATGGCTCTCGTGTGTTTCATATATTGGTCTCTTGCTACATTGAAGGGAATCCATGCCTTGGGTCAACACCCCATATAGCCCAAGCCTTATGAAAATTTGGGGATTCACAAAACCCACCAAGCTAAAACTTGTGTTCAAAATTCTATGGTGGTAGCCTTGTTTAAAATGCCAATCCTCCCTTATTTTCGATTATTCAACCTTGAAAACCATTGGAATAATGCATAAATACGGATATCCGGTGGCAAATACATATGAAAATACTCAGCCACCGTATCGTGGAAATAAGCCACGAACCCTATCCCATGGAACTTAGCTTGAATCACGCTGAATCGATGCCATGAGCTCGCGAACCTATCTATTCTTGGATTCCCACATTATCTACCCAACAAGCCTAAATTTAAGACCTAATATTCTGAACCGTTAATGCTAAGAATAAATACATGGGAAACATCTACGTAAGTTTCAAGGCCCGTAGGTATTGAAGGCGTCCATTACCATTGCAAAGGCATGATTTCTTGATGATCTCCAAGCTATCGAGCATTCCTTAGCCATTGGCAATGATTCATGGCTAATATTCTTCCATAAATTATTTTCCCAAGATTTTTTAACTGAGTTTATTAGCGTGAATAGCATGAACACGATATTATTATGATTATTTGATTGATACATCAATGAAAATCCCCTGTCAAGTTTGAAAATTTGATCTTTCATTATTTACGCAACTTTTTGCCACCAAAACATTGTTCTGAAAACATTTTTCGTGATTCAAACTACTATTTTATCTTTTGCACATGCTTTTAGGCTCTATTCAGACCTGTGACAATTGAAACCATGCAAAAATACCTTATAGAACTCAAGATACAAAAATTTGCTTCTTTGTTTTTTACGTGACAGTTCAGCGGCGAGAATTTTTGATCGACTTTGAATTCCTTTTTCTCCCTCATACCAGTTCCAAATCATGCCAAGTTTTTTTTTTTTTTCCACATGTGCCTACAACTGTTTTTCTGATAGTCATTTCAAGAACCATATAAAAAGGATCAGTAAATCTCGAGATATCATCATTTGAGTGTGCAGACCTCATTTTATCTCGGGGAAGTGCACCGCCAGATTTTCTGTCAACTTTGAACCCGATTTTCTCAGCCATTCCAGATCCAAATTGAGCCAAGTTTTTTCCCACATATCACCACAACTTTTTTCTGATTTCTTCTCCAAAACTCATTTGAAAAGGATCAGTACATCTCGAGATATTCATGTCTGAGTGAAACTGCCTCATTTTTCGTCAGGGATCATAAAGTAATTGACCTTTTCTTGCAAATTTTGCACCAAGATTGGTTGCCTTAAGCAACCTGGAGGTCCTAACCATGTAGGCTCCACTGAGGTTGGTCCAGGTGCCAGGTTTTGGATCAACATTTTGGAGGTCCTACCGAGATCTCTCCCCTGGTAGAGATTACTCGAATGGCTTTTCACAATCAAGGTCCACCTTTTCAGATTGAAGTATGTATTCCTATTCCTTTACCAATCTTTGATGGCTCAAAAGATCCAGAGAATTTTTTGGTACAATTTGAGAAATACTATGATGAGTATGGTTATAAGAAAGGGGAAAAATGTGTAGTCTTTGGAAGATGTATGGAAAGTGAAGCTGAAGGATGGTTCTTGTTTGAGCAGAATTATGGTTGTGGAACGAATCGAGTGGTCGAGTTTTGATCCATACTTTTGTCCAAAGATTTAGCACCTCTTCACGGATGAGATGTTGATTGAGCAACTATATACTTTGAGAATAGAAGAGAAGGAAAGTGTACCTCATTATGTGGAGAGAGTGTGCTTATATATTCTTAGGTGCAAGAAGAGAAACTTGGAGCTACCAGCCAGCAGCCACCTAATCCATTTTTTTGTGCGAGGTCTCAAGCCATGTTTTCCAGTTTACAAGAAGATACGTAAGCTCCAAGCAAAAGGTACTTTTGATTCCATTTATGAAGCTTTTGAGAAGTCTGTTGAAGTATATTATCTCCTAAAGTATTTGGATGAGAGGTGTAGCATTCCAAAATATTTTCTTGATCATGCCAAATCCGAAAATAAAGTTCCAGCAGTAAGTTTGAAGTTTGAGAAGGTAAATTTGCATACTTCTACTATGCTTGAGGAATGTTGCCATGTTCTTGCATGTGAAAATGAGAAATTACAGCAGTTAGAGCATGTTAACTATCATAATAGTCCAAAACTTGAATGCTTTGATGATGGTTCACACGAAATCAGCCATGACAGTCCAAGATTTGAATGTTTTGGTTATGTAACACATGAGGCCAGCCATGAAACCTTGGAGTATGTACCTTTATCAGCAAGCTTGAAGTCCAATGAGGTAAATATAATCACATCCCACATGATTGAAGAGTGTGAGCAAGTTCTTTTATATGGAATTGATGAGTTTGAGCATTGTCATGAGAAAGAGAGTGATAGATGCATGATCAGCCCTGAGTTTGAGAGTTTTCATACATGTGAAGCATTTTTAGAAGATGGTGAACCATTATTATGTGATTTAGAAGTGGAAAGCATTGATACTTTAGCATTTGAGCACTCTAAAGATATGTTACATGCTCTTGAATTTAGTGACAGTCATGACAGCAGCCCTTTTTATGAGAATTTCAGATTTGGGACATGTATACCAGCTGAAAATACAGGTGAGCATGATCTTTACATGCCTCAAAAGGAGAAATTTGTTTTCTTTGATGATTTGGCACCACATTGTGAGCTAGAATTGCTAATTTTTGATGGTTTGATGAATGAAGTGTGCATAGAATGGTTCAGACCTGAGTTTCAGCGTTGTGACAGTCCAAAGAAGTCTAAGAATCAAAGAAAACTACTTCCTTGCATGTTTGAGCATGGAAGTGTAAAAGAGTTGAGTAAATTTGAGCATGACTATGTGATAGAAGATGGGATATTGGACATGAGCAGCACTTTATCTCAGTATAATGCAGCAGCCAAAGATGTTCCTACAGGTTTGTTTGCACCATTTGGGATCAATAAGTTAGCTGGGATATGTCAGTTTAGCAAGTTCTATTACATTACATCAGATTTGCCACATTGGTATGCTAGTGCAGTCATATTTGAGCAGCTTGTTGGATTGTGGCTTGTTCTTTGGCCACACTTTTTGCTGTTATTACATGCTTTGAGCATTCTCCTATTTGGAAGATGCTTACTTGATAGAATTGGAGTTGGTTGAAGCATGCATCCATCCAAAAATGTAGTCCAAGGCAAGGCATTGCTCCTTGACATTACATTAGCATGTTTATGGCTGAGAAGACCAGCCATTTTTCTTGTTTTGGCGAGTTCACATCACACTCACACACTTCTCACTTCATTTGCACACTCACATTCCATATCTTCCATCCCATACTCATCATGCACTTCACTTCTCCACTTACTCCATCATCCACATTTCATTCACATTACATCTCCACCACACTCATACTCATTCCATCATACATACACTCCACCTTCATTTTCACACATCTCTTCTATCACATTTTCACTCAGAAGCATTGGTTTATGTTGAAGACCCCTCTGGATTGCTCATTTAGATATTCTATGGCTGAGGGGACCAGCCATTTTCTTGTTTTGGCGAGATGTTGCCCCCAAAGGGCAACATACATACTAATCATTGGTTTATGCTTGAAGATTAGGTCAAAGTTTGGAAGACCTTGATAGGGGACATTGATGTTGAAGTCAAATGTGGGAAAAGAGAACTTATTTTGAAGTCAAACTATGCACTAGAAGACTCTGGGTTGACTAAAGATTGGAAGATGTTTTTTAAAGATTGGAAGTCATTATAGTTGAAGTTTGGAAGATTCCATGGTATTTATATCTCAAGTTCTTAGCCATTGTTGCCAAATACCCCTTATAACCATGTTCCCATTTTTTAACCCTTACATCCGTACTTTCACTAAGGAGCTTCCATTTTCCTTTCATTTTCATTGCCACCTTCATTTTTGCCATTTATATTACTTCCTACCATGGCTCTCGTGTGTTTCATATATTGGTCTCTTGCTACATTGAAGGGAATCCATGCCTTGGATCAACACCCCATATAGCCCAAGCCTTATGAAAATTTGGGGATTCACAAAACCCACCAAGCTAAAACTTGTGTTCAAAATTCTATGGTGGTAGCCTTGTTTAAAATGCCAATCCTCCCTTATTTTCGATTATTCAACCTTGAAAACCATTGGAATAATGCATAAATACGGATATACAGTGGCAAATACATATGAAAATACTCAGCCACCGTATCGTGGAAATAAGCCACGAACCCTATCCCATGGAACTTAGCTTGAATCACGCTGAATCGATGCCATGAGCTCTGCAACCTATCTATTCTTGGATTCCCACACATTATCTACCCAACAAGCCTAAATTTAAGACCTAATATTCTGGAACCGTTAATGCTAAGAATAAATACATGGGAAACATCTACGAAGTTTGAAGGCCCGAGAGGTATTGAAGCCGTCCATTACCATTGCGAAGGCATGATTTCTTGATGATCTCCAAGCTATCTGAGCATTCCTTAGCCATTGGCAATGATTCATGGCTAATATTCTTCCATAAATTATTTTCCCAAGATTTTTTAACTGAGTTTATTGCGTGAATAGCATGAACACAGTATTATTATGATTATTTGATTGATACATCAATGAAAATCCCCTGTCAAGTTTGAAAATTTGATCTTTCATTATTTCTGCAACTTTTTGCCACCAAAACATTGTTACAGAAACATTTTTCGTGATTCAAACTACTATTTTATCTTTTGCACATGCTTTTAGGCTCTATTCAGACCTGTGACAATTGAAACCATGCAAAAATACCTTATAGAACTCAAGATACAAAAATTTGCTTCTTTGTTTTTACGTGACAGTTCACTGACAGAATTTTTGATCGACTTTGAATTCCTTTTTTCTCCCTCATACCAGTTCCAAATCATGCCAAGTTTTTTTCCACATGTGCCTACAACTGTTTTCTGATAGTCATTTCAAGAACCATATAAAAAGGATCAGTAAATCTCGAGATATCATCATTTGAGTGTGCAGACCTCATTTTATCTCAGGGAAGTGCACTGGCCAGATTTTCTGTCAACTTTGAACCCGATTTTCTCAGCCATTCCAGATCCAAATTGAGCCAAGTTTTTTCCCACATATCACCACAACTTTTTTCTGATTTCTTCTCCAAAACTCATTTGAAAAGGATCAGTACATCTCGAGATATTCATGTCTGAGTGAAACTGCCTCATTTTTCGTCAGGGATCATAAAGTAATTGACCTTTTCTTGCAAATTTTGCACCAAGATTGGTTGCCTTAAGCAACCTGGAGGTCCTAACCATGTAGGCTCCACTGAGGTTGGTCCAGGTGCCAGGTTTTGGATCAACAGGTTGCCCACTTAGTCCTTCCCTGGACTAACCCCCATCTCTTCATTCTTATTTCTTACAGATTAAGTTGGTAGCTACGTGACTGTCGAGCGAGGGGAGCACGAGTGATAGTATAGATGTTGTCATGCGTAGATTCCTACGTAGTTTGAGTTGTAATCTGAGTTTATGAGTTACAAATTCTTGTTACTAAATTTTTATAAAGAAAGATATTTATTATTTGAGTCCCACTTATTTCTCTGTTTGATTTCAAGTGTTAAACATCTTAGGAGCACTTCAGCAGCGTTTGATTAGGCCTTTGAAGATGAAGTGGACATCATTTCATTGTCCGTTGGCGGTGATGTCATGCTTTATTATCTCGATAGCATTGCTTTGGGTGCATTCGGTGCCATGAGACATGGGATTTTTGTTGCTACTTCTGGAGGTAATCAAGGGCCGAGTGAGCTATCTTGACAACCTGCGTACACAAAACAAACAAGATCCAACCCAAAAAAACGAAGCATGAAAACACACTTTCGGGCCACCGGAGGGCAATCCGTCGTGCGCAGCACCTTGTTTTGCTTAGCCATGCACTTATACTCCTACATTAATTTAATCTTTTAAATATACTAGTTATGGTGCCCGGCGTTGCCGGGCCTAGTAACAATTTGAAGGGTGGTTGTTTAATACTAAGAAAAGATTTGAGGCGTGAAAATTTGTATTTGAAGATTGTAGGAGCAACAATGGAGCACAAGTTTTGCATTCTCGCCACATATATAGCAATTTAGGCATTTTCGCTGAAACTATTGGTGTTGCAGGGCTTAGGAAGGAAGGAAGGAAGGAAGGAAGAAATTTTTAACGTCCACGGAACCCAATCAAACAGAACAAATAGAGACAAACAAACAGAACAAACAGAGAGGGCCGAAGCCCAAAAAACAGAACATGGGGTCTATGTTGAAGGGCAGGGTTGCAGAACGTAGATGTCCAACATTACGAATCATAAGAAGTTGTATATGTTAAACATGTTGGTCTAGAATGTTGTGTACTTTTTATCCGTCGAGAAGAGACTAATTTCTTTGACCATTATGTACCAAGATGAGAAGCAAATTAAAGCATTGAAATTTGATCAAATGTTTTGAGCTTTGCGAGACCAATTTATTCAATGATGCGTTAAAAAATATTTGAAGCTGAGAAATGAACTAGAATATAGATTCTCCACCTAGCAAACTCATGCACCTAGCATGCTTATTGAAACGAAGTTCAATTAGCATACTCAATTCAATTTGAAATCAAAGGCTCTTGCAAATGCTTTTCCTTCCACCTACAAATATAAGAACGCAAAGCTAAATAATGTATGATTTGCTAGTATCGATGGCATGTTAATGTGAGGCAACAAATTAACACATATTAAAATTATGTGTTTATTAGCATGTCGTTGACTTGCAAATTTGAAAATTGCATTGTAGGTTGGAGGGAATAAGGGAACATCATGGATATTGTATTTGTGGTTTGTAATGAATGCTTTAGGGTTGTTCTTGTAGTTGAGATACAACCGCTACAAAAGCTGAAGACACAAATTGTATGAATACTCATCCTTAAATGGTAAGCACATCTCTATTTGGGAAGTAGTAGGATGTTTCTTTTTTTGGTCCTTGCAATTCTAAGCTTTACCTTGCCTATTCTACATACATGAGAGTGCTATAAAGGAGCTTTCGTTGTCAAATCGTACATCCATTCATGTCACGTACTTTCAATATAGAATCCCACAAACATGAGTCATGACAAAACTGGATTGGATTTTTTTATACCCTTCTACTAGTATGATGAATGTCAATAGCAAGCTCAATCACTTTTGGCTTTGACTACTATGGGTGAAGAATAGAATAGAATAGAATAGAATAGAATAGAATAGAATAGAATAGAATAGAATAGAATAGAATAGAATAGAATAGAATAGAATAGAATAGAATAGAATAGAATAGAATAGAATAGTTTTTTTAACGTCCACGGAGACCAATAGGTCATGAGACCCATACAATGGGCTAGTACAATCATTACTACTAGGATTAAAAAACCCCTGCCTCGAAAGGTTTTCAAGGGAAAAACCTTTGCAGTAATGATGATACTAGACAAGCGGAGATAATGACTACTGAGGGCTCAGTAATTGCAGACGTTTATCTAGAACCTCAAGTATGTATAATGCCAAGTCATGCACAGATGGTGCTCTGAGAAGTTGTGGAAGCGTGGAATGGAATGCTAAGGTCAAAAAATGATTCCGGACTATCTCAAAAGCAGGGAAACTCAGAAGAGTATGGCTTTCATCTTCAATAACATGTAACTGGCAACAGGCACATAGTCTCGCTTCTCGCGGCAATTGCGGTCGCTCCCATCTACCTGTCTCAATCCGTAGCCTGTGGGACCCCGTGCGAATTGATGCAATAGCTACAAGCTTGTTCCTGGACAATGAAGCAAGCAAATAAGCTTGGGGCCCTGGTGCCAAGGTGGGATTTATGTGGGCATGATAATGACCAAATGGTCACCGTCGATGAACGTAGGGTATTTGTTACCTCCGCATAAGGCGAAAATAACTTGTCCGTTCAAATCTTTACCTACCTATTAAGGGGTACTTGTACTTTCTCTTATATATAAAAAATAAATAGCTTACCAACAAAAAAAAGGGTGTTTGAGGAAGATAAAATGAAAATCCAATGACACAAACATATCACATTGACCTGTCTAATGTCTTCTCTCAATAGTTAACTCTAGCGCATGCTCCACATAAGTAATCAATTCAATAACTTTAAAGTAATTCAATAATTTCAATAACCAAGGAGAAGGTTATTCCCTGCATCCTGTCCAAAAGAGAAGGTTGCTGCCACTATCGTGAATCTCATTAGTTGTTCTTTAACTATGTTCCAACTACAACTGGTAATTTTGCCACAAAAAAGGCTCAAACCATAACATGATGTTGATTAAAAGTCAGTAAGCTTTTCGGCTAGCACTTATTGAATATACAGGTTCAAAATATCTTAAACGTAAAGAACAAAAAAAAAGAGCGAAAAACATATCAAAACCTAAAACCAAAAGAATTTAGATGGGCATGTAGTTTGAAGATAATAATATATCAAATGCGGTATGTAACCCATATAACAGAAAATAAATAGAATAGAATAGAATAGAATAGAATAGATTTTTTAACGTCCACGGAGACCAATAGGTCATGGGACCCATATGCTCCTTTTTGTTGTCATCTCCATATGCAAATTTACAAAGCCTGATCTATTACACTCAAACAATTAAGAATAAAAAAAGTTTTGATGCAAATCGTCGAGCACGAATTGTAATCCAAATAAGTGAATAATTTGCATAGAGGAGTTGAGGGACTATCATTCAATAAAACCTCAATTATGTAAGCCCCAATCTAGCAAGGCTATCTTTTTGTAGAATCAAATATTATACAAACATTCAAAAAGGTACAGAATTATTGTAGTATTACATGAATTAATATTGTGATGTTACATGAATTAATATTACAGTCAAAATGGAAATTCTCCATGTTCAAATGAAGCATTTACCATTTGTGGAAGATGGAATATTTGCTAACGGACCAAAAAGCAGAGATGTCTTTCATTCTACCCAGCTTCCAATACGGGTATGCATGCCCTGATGTTTGGTGCAAGTTCTTTGGAGACTTCATCTTGTTGCTATGGCTGCCTGTGTTTTTGCCCTAAATGCTTCCATATGGTCATACATATAATAAACATATGGAATTTAAGCAATATGTGCATCCTTTAAAAGCTATCTAGCTCATATCTGCACACATCAAAACCTATCTATTCATTAGGAAATTTATTCACTTCCCTTGCTGAATGTTCTATCTACTAAACCTGGGAAGACACCAGAGCTGCTCCAAATCCAGTGAAAGTCTATGCTTCCAATACTTTGCAGTCTCTTCTATGTATAAGTATTTCTATGAAAGTCACGCCCTCCAGGCCTGTCCGGCGTACCAGCATATCCGGGCTCGGTATGCTCGGTTAGTTGTGCCCCATCAGGCCTTGCATGAGCTACTGAGCACGGCCTCTGTAGGCTTGTTGGGATCGTACCTCCGGGAGGTAATGGATACGCGGACTCAGTTATGCCCCCCTGTCCGACATTAACCTTAGCTGTACTTGTGATTATGTATATAACTGTGCAGTATATCAGCATCCTTATTGCTACTAAGGTTTTTCCCCCGAAAACCCTTCGGGGCGGGGGTTTTTTAATCCTGGTAGTAATACCCTGCTGCTCTCTCTTTGTACTTGGGTCCCATAGGCCAGTTGGTCTCCGTGGACGATAAAATCATATTCTATTCTATTCTACTCATACCTATGTGTATTTAAAAAGAAATTTATTTATTTCTTTTATATTGAATGGTTCTACCTATTAAACCTGGAAATGCACCAGAGCTGCTCCAAATCCAGTGAAAAGTCTGTGCTTCTCACATTTGAAGTCTCTTCTATGTATAACCATTTGTGTTGCTCATTCTCAGACCTACTTGTATTCAATAAGAAATTTATTTACTTCCCTTATTTAATGGTTCTAGCTATTAAACTTGGGAATGCACCAGCTACTCTATTTCCGTGAAAGTCTAAGCTTCTAATACCTTGCATTCTCTTCTGTGTATAACTATCTATTTTCAGGTTACTCACTTCATGCACATCCTTTACTAAGTTGCTCTCCAATTCTAGTACATTCCATCAGAACATCATGTCAATACAGGTCTAATCCTGAATCACAGCAAATAAAAGAGCATAATGTCTACCCAAGCTAGTCTATGTGTTAGGCCTAAACGTTACGTGTAGAGGAGTTTCTCTTTCAGATTGTTCTCTGACTCTCAAATATTAATTAATGGGCATGTGAAATGTATGTACCCAAAGGGTGGGTCTTGTCTTGTCTATATTGTGTCCAATCAAGAAAAGGGTTTTTTCATGTGGAAAATATTTAATGTGCTATATCAGGAATTGAGGCCTTAAGGGTTAGCAATTGCCACATCTAAGTCTTCATAGAAAACAAAAGTCTAGTGGCATGTATTATCATGCTATCAAGACTCTTGTTATGTTAAAGATCTGCAGATGAAGGCATATCTATGTCTCATGATCTGACTTTCCAGCTGGAATAAGATATGAAGCTTTGACAATCTAAACTATGAAGCTCCAATGTTTTCCTCTGACATCCAATTAGAAGCATATAGCTGCAAGATTTCATGCTTTAGCTATGGCCAATTATTTATGGCACATGGATGTAACAGTCATAGGAAACCTAATTCAAATACAAACAAATCTGCGAAGGAGACTGAAGTTATGATCTTACGATTGTAGTAGAGTATATTGCATCCAAAGTAGATTCAATACGAACACATTGAAGGAAGAATAGAATCTCAAAAAGAAAATTGAACCTGTAACATCTATGAGAATGAATGGATGGATAAAAATGAACGGACTTAACAGACTAAAGAGCCCTAAACCCGTAAACTAACTAAATAAGCTAAAAACATTTAGACATTAGAAGTCTAAACTCACAATCTGGATGGTTCTCGAAAACCAACAATTTGGTTTTGTCAAATTTAAGCAAATAAAAGAAAATTGGAATCATTAGGGAAAGAAAAAAGCTACATGATTGGACTATGTGCAAGAAGATCCAAGGAAAACATCCATCAAAATCCTGACTCTGATAATCATTATCTGTACATCTGTGCTCAAACAAAGGCCAGCCATGGTTCAAAAGATTCTCCTACATCTCAACTACAGAAAGAGAGACCCAGCTTATCCACAACTTCAGAAGATGCGATACCTACACCCGGGGAAATCAGAGCATGAGATTTGATGGGGAGAAATGAGAATATGTTGTGTAGCAATTGCTAAGATCATTACATATGAAGATGAGGATGCACGGAGAGGAAGTCTGGCATCACAAGCAAAATGGCAAAGTTGTAATAAAGTGCAGAGAACAATTCATGTTTCTAGCACCACACAAAATCATAAAATTACCAGGATATGACAGACCACTATTCCATTCATTCATCAATTGAAAAATTAAGCAAGCATGATCTTTGAAATAATAAATGTCGGGATAGAACTTCCAAACCTTGTGGCAAGCAGTTCTACCATGCATGCATCTACCCATTTCATATTATGACAGAAGAGATTCGTTAGAGAAGAGATGTGAACGTTGGTGAGACAACATGAAAAGGGAATGTGCCAATCAACATGTTGCCTATGTATTCAAAAACCCCTAGCATATATTAATTACACTTTGAACAACATGAAAAGAATACCTATGAGAACGAAGGAAGGAAGGTTCTTTTATCATCCGCGGAGGCCAATCGGCCTATGGAACCCAAATTACACGGGTGCAGCAAGCCCGTTGCTACCCGGATTAAAAAACCCCCCCTTACGAGGGAAAAACCGTCGCAGCAACAAGCCTGCTGGCAGCTGTACAAATATACATATACACATGAATTCCCGGCACCTCAGGTAGGCGCCCGGGGGCAGAGGTGAGTCCGCAGATCCAAAACCTCCTGGAGGTAGGAGCCAAGGGATCGAACTGACGGCGTACTGAGTAGCTCGTGCAGGGGCAGACCAGGTCGCACCAAGAGAACGTAGTGAGCCCGAATCTGACTATAGGCTGGACAACTCTGTAAGGCATGGCTTTTATCCTCAACAACCCCCAGCGGGCAATACTGACAAAGCATGTCCTGGCGCGGCTCTCCAACCCACCGACCCGTCTCAAGCCGAAGATGGTGGGCCCCTGTTCGAATGGACGCGATGATCCTGCGCTTTTTCATGGGCAACTGAGAACGCAGATAGAGCTGTGGGCCTCGAACCAGGGTGGGGTTTATGTGCTGTTTGTATTGTGCTATTTGTAGGGTGGGGTTTATGAGAACCTACATCTGAGAATGGTAGAAAATTAAATAGTTGCACAAAAACATAAACTTTATGTGACATTTATAGTATTATTGTTATGCTATACATATAAACAGATGAAAATATAAGAACTTTCTTTTCTAACTGCCATAGTTTTCCTAAAGTTCTAGTCAATTACCTGGGGCAAAATTGTGTCTAAAAGTGATCTGGAAGAGCGAAGTGGTTTCCAACGAACTGAGCTTCACATACAAAACCTGGGAAGGATGATAACAACATACAATGATTTGGCCTGTGGTAGGCAAGAACATACCGAAGGCACAACACCAAAATTTGAATGCAAAATGCACTGTAATTTCTTATCGACCTTTTTATACTCCAGTGCTGGTGCATCGCTATAGCCAGGAACTCCCTTCTGGGTGAAAGCATGTTAGGGTATCCCTTAAAAAGTATTATTTAGTGACTAAAAAAGTACCTAAAAAGGTACCCAGGACTGGGTACTGGGTACCTGTGTAATATGTCAATAAAATGTACATTTTAGAACTTTTATATATATTTTGGGCTTATATTTATCTTAACTTTAAAAATTAACATGTCCTTTGTACTAGTTTTAATGAAAAGAAAAATGAGAAAGTACCCAGTTCTGAAGTACCTAGTGTATGTACTTTTGCAGGTTCCAAAAGTGGTACACCTTAACCTGCTTTTACCCTTCTCTGCTTCTACTTTAGTCATGGCAGTCATGACTCTCTCTTCATAATTTTTTCCTTCCGAGCCCCTAATTTTCTGGAAAAAAATCCCATGGCGTCTATTAGGGTGCTTGGGCAAAGTCGTCGCAAGTCAATGCAAAGGAAATTTTTTTGAAGACATATCTGGTAGATGCCACTGAGCTGAATGAATGCTGGCTTTGTGTGGCATCCTGCTGTATGCCACTTCGTGAGAAAAGGAAGGAAATCCATGAGTAAAATTTGTAGGTGTAAAAAAATCTATGATATTTGGCAAATCTAAAAGTTTCTCTGGCAGATCGAACCCCTAAAATCTTAGGAAATGAACTTAAAAAAAATTCCAAAAATATTTTTAGCCAAACCTGAAAATCCCAAATTAACAAGGTTGATACTTATTTATATTAAAAAACTAGAGCCAAAGAATAATCTATATATAATATTAAAAGCAAAATAAGATGATAGTTTGTGCGCAGTTTTAGCCGTTGATTTTATTTTATATTATTTTGGTTCCTAGGATTTACAGCTTCGTTCATGGGTGGTGATAGATCACGAGTATTTTCTTGTAACCTATCTTGAGCATGTGCACAAGAACAACAGTCAGACCTCATGAAAGATGGGTAATGCCAGATTGAGAAAGATGCATCCATTTGAAGGCAAAGGCCCATGTTTTTTTTCCCTTTTTTTAAAGCTTCACTGCAGTTCCTCGTGAGTCCCAGAAACTGCATGAAAGTTCGGGGCTCTCTTTTTGCCGTTGAGGACTGTAGCCAACTGTCTTCTTCTCGAATCTTTCTCACAAGAAATGAGTTTTACAGAATACAGAACGCAGTGCTGATGGATCTTTATCGGGCCGTATTACTACATTCTACATTCTACATTCGAAATGGCTTTCATCTGGTAGGTCTTCATATTTGTCTTAATTGACATTCATATTGATGGATAGTTGTTTGATATTCTCTGGTTTAACTCATACATTTACTTCTATTACTACTACTATTCTTCAATCCAGTTCTTTTGGGCCATGTGATTCTCATACCCTTTGGCCATCTCTGATGTCCTGCAAATAATAACTTGGTTGGCTCATTCTTTTTTACTTATAAATTTCCACAAGTTATCTTTGTTCTGGTTTTGCATTGATGAATTGAATCATTTCTTTCTTATTCTTATGCTTTTTTAGAAGAAGAAACATGTGGATCTGATATTAAAGTTTGATTCTATTTGGTTCTGCAGGCATTGCTAATCTTCCCAAAGCCAAATGGCCCTTGAAAATCGTCAAGGTGCTTTTAACATTCTCTGCTTTTGGTGCATTGAATCTAGAGCATGAGTTGATTAGCAGATGCCCTTTCCTTTGAAAAGGTTGCAATGCTTGGAGTCGCTTGGCCTATGGAACTTCATGACAAAGCATTGTGTATTTATATGATTTTGTAGTTAAAGCCTCAAAGTAACTGAATATACAGTATACATACACGCCACCAACGATGACTGAAAATATTGCTGCCATAACATTGCCTCTGTTTGTATAGCTTGCCTGACCAGAATGCCATCAAACTAGGACAACAATGCCCAGGAGCCACAGATGATTAAATATGTCGATCCCATACCCAGTCCCTTTGCCAACCCAGCTCTATAATCCAAAGGAAGTATGGATCCTAATGCTTGAGAATAGACATTAATTGTTCTTGCCTCTCCAACAAAGGAATAGACAGCTCTTACCTGTGAAATAACCTATCTTGCAAAGCGTTAATTTATTAGCAGGTGCCTAACTCTCTTTGAAATATAATCTGAATCACAATGCATATGCACTACTCTTACATCAACACTCTCGTCTTCAGGACATTGCTCAGAAGCAAGAATTATTGGAAGAAGGATGGTCTACTCCACGCTTGAAGAAACTTGCACGTTGCAAAAATAGCTCGACTCCTCAATCTGCGTTGGTTCACTCTGTAGCTCCAATATCTGCTACGATTGTTACAGTGGATGTCCCTGATTCAATGGCATTGAGACACCAAGGAGCAGATCAAGTTGCTATTAATGATTCTATGGATGTGGAAGTTCAACCTGGTTAAAGTAACTTTTATAAAAAAAAATATGATTATATATTATTCTTCTCTTTGTAGGAGAGGAAAATAATGTGAACTGCATTTTATTGTCATGCTTAGACGGGTGGCCCTGCTCGGTTGGATCTGATTGTCCGCTGGGTTTTTTATTCCTGTCTATGCATTGTATTATGTATTTTGTTGGAGTGTTATTAATAAAGTCTGACGTCCTTCAAAAAAAAAAAAAAAATCATCAGGAGGCATTTGTGCAAGCATGTGAAATAGTAGTAATATACATGTTCTGCAATTTTTCTTGCAACCGCGTAATCTTTTTTGGTCTTTGATGTAAGATCCGTCAATGTGTAGGCATACAAACCACCGTCAAAGGGAGGACTCCCAATGTTACAAAACTTAGCTTCCATGCTGATTTATATGCCACTATGAATCCTCCAATAAATACCTCAACAAGATGAAGGAAGAGGCCCATCTGTGAGCATCTCACAAGGCAGTTAATTCCCATCTTATAAAAAAGATTCAATAATTTTTTAGAGCAGAAATAAACCTTTTCACTAATAGCCTCCTGAATGATTCAGACATCAGTTGATGCTCTTCCTAATAGATCCTTAATCCTTGGTCCATGCGTCAATATCAGAAAAACCAATATCCTAATTGAGCATAGCCTCCAGATATTTAATTCTCAATCTTGTCATTTGGCACTCACCAGTTTGTATCTGCTACCCCCGTTCACCACACAGAAAGAGATAATTATGGATGGATGGCCGCTATAATATTTGGTCCATCAAAATAATACCTGCCCATGCTGTTACCCAACTCACAAGGCCCAGGCAAACCAAGTTTAAAGCAGACTGCACAATAAAAAATATTATAGCCTTGAAAAGAAAAATAACTTGATCAATGCATAGACACCTTGAATACTTCATGATACATTTTCTGAGGGTTGCGAGACAAGCTACCAAAGCCGTTGATCAGATTTCCAAGTAGAAGGAAAAATGAAGGCAGAGTGAAACCATGCACAATAGCTCCAAGTGTTCCAAATGCCATGAGTATCCAATCAACTCCATCTGCATATGCGAAAAGCTTATGGATTGGACTAACTTCTGCAGATTTTTTATTCTTGCTCACATTTTGCAACTCATGTTTAGCATGGAATTCCATGTTCAAGGTATCTTAAGAGCATATATTCCGATAGTATGATCAGCCAAAAGAACAATGACCACATAAACATATATGATATGAAGTGGATTGGGCCAATTCCTTTCAAGCATTGCACAGTTGGAAGGTGAAAAAAATTATGTCGATTTTATTCTTAGCTTGCCAAACAGACAATGTTCAAAGCATCTTTCTTTGCAACGACTAGGAAATTGATGCACATATAGCGAACTCTGATTTATGCGTGGTTTGACAACGTGATCTTAGTTGTAGCTAAATGATTTAGACTGGAGATAAAAGACTATAGAGTTTGGAATAGAATGGATTATATCTTAACTCTGTGGACAATTCAGAATCCACACTTTTGGTCATGCCTTCTATGTGGGGATCAAAATAAGAAACATCTGCCATGGTTTGTGTAGGAATAATAGCCACATAATCAGCTAATTGTGTTGAAGTTTCATGAGTTGGGCAGTCAAAATGTGACGCTCCCCGAATCCATACGATGCTCCCATCATATAAATACGGGAAATTCCCCTCCCATGGCGAATCCATCACCACAGAAAGGCCCTCCGTCTGACTCGGACCACTTGTGATGGCTAAGTGTCCGGGTGAAGGACACGGAGGTGTCATTCGTCCCACGCCTTCTATGGGAATCCTATATAGCGGAAGCATACATACATGTTAGCACCTAGCAACAATACTAATAAATAATATACCACCACGAAGGGTGGCCCATCATCATCAGTATACTAACAACAGAATACCAACATAACAAAGGAAATACACCATAACTAAGGGCTCTACCCCGGGCTCAGTCTCCATGGGGGTGACTGGCGGTCAGGGCCTCAAGATAACAACAGACAGAGGTATAACATGGTGTTGGCTGGCATAAGATAATGGCTAGGGTAGTCCACTCCATCCGCCCCTCCTGTGCACACTTTGCAGATAGGCTGAATCATGCTATGACGTGCTTGTAGCCCTCCGGAGACGCAATCCCAAGGAATCACCCTTCGGGACTACTCCGGGTTACATCTCCCCGGTCCGATGAGGCAGGTCAGAGAGGCTTCTCCTCCCCGAGTATGACGGATCCCTGGGTGTGCTAGAGAACACGTGCCCCCTCAGTGACCCCCGCATCCGTTCGAGCCCAGGACGGCCATCTATGACTCACGCCCTCCGGTCCAGAGAGTGTCAGACCCATACCCGGCCCACACACGGTGACCGGCCTAGCACACTATAGGAGTCCTGTAGCCGCGCTAGGCAAGATCCCACCCCCGATTCACCATCATACTCGTTATCTGGTGCTGAACCACATCATAGCATCCACAACCAGGTTGGCTCTTGTGCACAGGCCGCATTTACTGGGTTTTAAGGGTTCTATCTAGGAACATCTCTACTTCTAGAGGGCCTTTAGGTCTCTACCCCCCTTTTACCCATACAACACAGGAGGAACAGAAAGAAAGCTTCGAATAGAACATAAAATTCCATCTATTCATACAAGGGTTAACCCTAGCTACCTTCTGAGCATACAAGGGTCAGTTCCTATGACTATCTAGGAATCCAAGCTATCTACGTACTAACCGGGATCATAACTAGGTCCACTATCGCTCGGGTGCTCCATCCTTCTGGGTGGAACATGGTGGAACAGCAGCTCCTCCTCCACCAACATCCCCCAATTCGAATTGGGGCAAATGGAGGAACAAAACCCCAATTTGGGTCCCAAGTTAGTAACTCTCCCTTGCCCAATCGATTTGGGCTAGGTGGCAGCTCCGGGTTGGCCAATATTAACTAATTTGGTATTTTAGCCCTTTTTATTATTAGGTTAAGCCCTAAATTCGAATTAGGGTTTAAGGTTAGGTTTCCACTTTAATAATTAATTATTAACATAGCTAACCTTAGCTTATGAATAATTAATGTGCCATTAATTATTCATAGTGACGTGTCACGTATTTATACTTAAGAAGGCGTATAAATATGTGGAACGTCACATTGGCAGGGCAACAGACCGTACATTGGAAGGAAGTCTCCCCTCCTTAAAGAGATAGCGTGAGATTATAAGTCACACAGACGTTGTCATGTTCAAAGTGATTAAGTTTGAAATGGCAATTGATAACTCTGGAATATAAAAGATAGAGGTGTAGATCAGACATGATCATCGCTTAGGACTGTCAAAAGTCAACAGTCAAGGTTTGTGGAAGTCTCACCGTTTCATTCTTGGTGATGAGTTTACAGTTTATCTGATGTAGAAATCATTCTTTTTATACATACATGTAATTCTTTTAATATAGTACAAACTTATTAATGGCGCACTGTTTAGTAGAAAGTCATTCTAATCATATTAACTTCTGTGTATATGTCTATTATATTCTCCCTTGACTTTGCAAGTGATGTTATTACAGTCAGCCTTAATGTAATTTTGCATCTAAATTTTGTTTTCCTATTTTGTTACAGTTTTAACAACTCGTATATTCCCCTCACATTTATACTTACCCTTTAATACAATTATATATTGTGCTGTATTTGCCATTTTTTTACTTATATACTTTAATATTAATTACAGACAGACATTCCTCATCATTTATTATTCATAACCTTGTTATAACATTATCTGAGTGTCGTCATTCCCTTAGGAGTTGGTGTAAGACATACATAACTATCTCTTTCTATTATATTTGACTATGCGTTTAAATAGCTTTCTCCTTTTGAGTATCTTTAATGTTTCCACACTCATACACTAGATCCATAGTTTACACTTAGCTGTACTGATAGCGAGGCCTTGATATGCAAAGGGTAAAGACCCCTAGAAAATGAGACTACATTGTTGATTTAAATGTTGGTTTGATTTCAAATAAAGTTCTAAGGTGTGAACGCCTATTGCTATATTGTTGGCTTTAAGTAACCATGGATAAAAACCCTTGTGGAGGTAAATCTAAAAATCATGGATCTAAGGATTGTGTCTGATAATGCTCCAAATTGGAAAGGGTATACACATAATGGAGGATTTTTTTTTTTTTTTTTTTTTAATAAACATTGTTTTCCAAAAGTAATAGATGGTTCTTTAGGTCAATTGACCAAAGGGATTCCGAGGTGAACTAATACTAAAACGAGCTTTACCTCACATGAGCACACATATTAATTCATTAGTTATATGTATACATTTATTAGAGATCTAGATATTCTTACATTGACATCACACAGATACGACGGAAGCATCGAAAACATGCCTGGTGCTTCTTGAGGCTATTATATAATGATGGATAAGCAGGTCCTGGGTTCTTACTTGAAGTAGAAGTGCTAAACGTTGGGAATAAGGAGTGGTAAGGTATCTTGATTTGGAATCGATAGTCGAGAGAACTGGTATGATGATGTTTGTTATCCCATTGAAGCACTGGACCTAATAATTACAAGGATTGATTTATTATGTGGCATCTAGATTACCATTCAATGTAGAAGGAGACTCGATATAGCACCATATATCTGATGGAGAAGTGGTTTATGATTATCTACTATAGACCACGTTAAGGAGGTACTATAATAAGGTGGAAACTGGATTATAAGCCCAGCTCATAAAATAAATATTTTGCTCCGTTAGATCCTCTTGCAGCCATATATAATCACCCAGACTTGAATCCTGATGACCCGTTGGAGAATCTTGCTAATGATATATCCCTTTATAGGCACAAAGGGATTGTATATGTGATAGGGGATTTCAATGCACGACTGTCCAACAAACAAGCAACTTTGCTGTCAGGGGAAAAGAATGCGCTTTGGCTTCAGGAACAGGATGGGCATGCAGCGTGGCCAAGGCAAACAACGGATTATGTGCGAAACAAAATGGGTGAGCATGTAATTTCTTTATGCGAGTCTTTTAACATGGTAATCTGCAATGGCATAGCTAGCTTTCCACATTCCAAAGGTTTTACTTGCTTTCAGCCGAATGGTAAAAGCTCAGTGGATTTGCTTTTAGGAGATCCAGACTATATGTCATGCTTAAAAGAATTTAGGATCTTGGACAAAAGCCCCGACTCGGACCATGCTCCGCTTATGATGCTTCTAGATGTAAAAGTACAGGAGATCACAAAAGATTCGAATCCACCTTTGAGGCTGAAAATCCGCTATAAACTTGCTTCGCAATATGAAAAGAGTTTAACACAGATGTTAACAGATGTGGAATGGCCAGCCTTGATAGAAGAGAAAAGCCATACATTGCAAAATATTATTATGAGAGCAGCAAGAGACACTTTTGGATATGTCAGTACTAAAAGTGTAAAATATAAAGACAGAAAATGGTTTGATACTGCTTGTTTAGATGCTAAACGTGCTTGTAAGACTGCAAGAGATACACAAGCTGCCGTAAAGTATTATAAGAATCTGGTGAAGCACAAAAAGAGGGATTGGCTGAGGATGCACCATAAAATGCTCATAGATGAAATGGAATTGGAACCAAAAAAGTTTTGGAGTCGGACGAAGAAGCATACCACAAATGGTGACATTTCCAAAGATAGTCTCCTAGACTTGATCAGAGAGAACTATACCAAGATCACGACTCAGATAAAGGCTTAATGGTCTCCTCTGGTGAGTTGATGTCATTATTTTCTGTTGATGATGTCAAATCTGCATTGCAACACATGTCGAATGGCAAAGCATGTGATTCAGATGGCTTATCTGTGGAGCTACTGAAATGGGGAGGGATTTTTTTTTTGTAGTCTCCCCGCGGATTTATGTAATGAAGTGTTGCAAAAAGGTTTTCCGATAAATGGGTGTTTGAATAGAGTGATCCCTATTCACAAAGCAAAAAAAAGATGATGTACACAATTACCGCACAATATTGATTAGCAATGTTTTTGCGAAACTCTATGCATCCATGGTAGAAAGCAAACTAACAAATTTGGGCGAGGAAAGTGAAAGTCGAGCATATGGGCAAGCGTGTTTCGGACATGATTACTCTACAACTGGACCATTTAGTGACGCCGAGAGTTGTAGCGGAGGGAGCGAAAGGTCCGTAATAAAAGATTTATTGCTTTCATTGATTTAACAAAAGCTTTTCGATCGGGTTAGACGCCTTACGCATCTAGTATATGATTAAATGAGTTGCGTGGTTCCAAAAGAGCTCCAATATGCGGTACTTTGTTTATACAAGCGTGTTATGATTGAGCTCTCTTTTCCTTACAATGGTCCAGACCAAATAGAGAATACAATAGGTGTAAAACAAGGATGCCCTTGTTCACCGACGCTTTTTGGTCTTTATATTGATGAGCTAGAAGGGTGGATGGCTAGACTTGGGGGTGTTGGAGCCAAACTTGGTAAGTATTCAATACAATTACTTTTGTTTGGCGATGATATTGTGCTAATCTCAAAAACTGGAAGTGGGCTGCAGCATCACTTGAATGTACTAAGCGCTTTTTGTGAGCAGAAAAAAATGCAAATCAATTTGAAAAAATCAAAAATAATGGTCATTGGGGGTAAAGATGATACAATCTTTGAGGTTGGAGGGATGGCGCTTGAAAAGGTACATGTTTATAAATATCTAGGAATTGACATGACCAGTAATTACAGATGGCTCACAGCCGCTCTTAAGCGTGCATCTGGAGGGATGAGAGCTCTCTATGGTCTGATTCATACATGCAACTCAAACAATTTTGAGCATTGGCAAATCCGGAGATTGCTTTTTGGAATTCAGGTAAGGCCTGTTGTTCTTTATGGTTGCCCAATTTGGGGCCCTGGGCTTTCTCTCAGAGGTTGGAATAAAATAGAACGTGTTCGAAAAGATTTTTGCTTCTTGAACTTGGAGTTAAGCCTCGACTCCATATTGCATGTTTGCTTGTCGAGACAGTCTATTACCTCTAGAAGTTGAAGCTTTGATTAGAACGATCACTTATATAAACAGAGTTTTGGCAATGGAGCAGGATAGGCTCCCCTATATGGCATTGCAAAGAATCTAAAAATAAAGGCTGGTATGCCGATGCCTTGAAATGGGCAGAAAAATGGCTTGGCTTGAATACCTGGCCAGATTCGGGAAAATATCCAGAGATAAGAGCTTTTGTGACAGAAAGAGCACTGAGCAAGCTATGGGAGATTGGGGATACAGGTAATACAAAGAAACAATTCTACCTAGCTGAGATTAATTCTCTGCAGGATTACAAGGAACAGAATTATTTGATGTCACATATTAGCCGCAGGAACCGGATGTATATCTCTCAATTGAGGCTTTCTTCTCACCATTTGCACATTGAGACAGGTAGGTGGTATGGAACGCCTTTGCACGAAAGGTATTGTGTTGGATGCTTTGAACCGGTGCCAGAATCAGAACATCATACATTTATGGAATGTTCCTCCTATGAACATATAAGGGAAAAACATGGTATAGAGGTACACACTTTAAGAGATCTTTTTGCAGTATCACCACATATTTTAAGCACATACATTCGAGATGTTTGGAAGGAGAGAGCAGACATAATTGATATGTATAATTTAATGCTTAACTTTGATATAAATAGCGCCTTGGATTAGTGCGCTTAGATTTTACTCAAACTTTTGTAATGGTTTGCCATAGAGGCCTGAGGGCCTAATTGGCTTGATAATTCATATCATATCATATCATATCAAAAGGGAGATCAGTTCAGAAGTGTAGGTTTTGACAATGGTGGTGGAGGTATAGAATGTTGACCCGACACTTTATAGCTATTGCTGCTTGAATCGAGGCATGATTCGCGGAACGGTAGAGAATAATGTTGTATGAGGATGTTGATCTATAAACTATGGATTATAAAATTACACACACATTGTGTTTCGTAAGGAGAAAGATGCAAGAGTATAGACGACTAAGAAGACTACGTAGCCACGTGGATACGCTTAATGACGTCGGTCAATTGCATGACGATTATGCATGATATAAATTAAGGAAATGGACACATCTGATGTCTGCTGGGAGCATCGAGATGCCTTATAACAGACTGGACAATAGTGTGGAACGTAGTTTCCACATAAGGTCAAGAGAAGACGACAATTGGTAGGACCAGGCGCAACCATCTAAAGGCTGCAAGGTATGTTGGAGCTTTGGTGAAGCTAGACTATGAAGGAAAGTTGACCTTCAACTAATGATACATTAGGAAGGCAAGTAATGTATCCACACGACAAGTGGGAGACAAGAGATGCTTGAAAGTTGTTGTAAACAACATTTCAAATATAGATAATTTGGAGAAACACTTTGAATAGACCAAGCGCAAATAATTAATCATAGCCACATAGGCAATGAAGTTTGGCACACAATAGTACTAATGTTTGTACTCTAGATAATTTAAAGTAAAGTGTTGACATTGTTGTGGAGGTTCTAGCACAAACACTCATTATGTGTTATAGAGTATGCAACCTGAGCTGGGGGAAGTGATCCCTTAAAGAAACACTACCATCGAGGAGAAGTAGTGAAAGGTGATAGGATTAAAGCTAAAGCCATGGTCTAGAAGGGTGCTGCATGGCAGTCCTTAGTTGGTTGGACGAAAAAGAGATCCTTTCTCTGGAAAATGAGACGAGTCAAGGTTTAGACACTAGAGAGAGACAACATTAATTATAGTTATATCTACAAAAAATTTATCGCGGCGGCCAAGGCCGCCGCGAACATTTCTCTTCGCTGACTCACTCCTGAAAAGAGGGATTTGTGTAACTTTGGCATAAGCTTTATGCGGTATGACCTTAAACCTAGTCATAACATCACATTCGAGAATTTCCAGTTCGACTTTCTGGAGGGCTTTGAAATTTATAGCCACGTGCTTATCTTCACGACTTGCTAAACAATTTGGAAGGTCCTTTCAAAAAGATATTGCAAAGTTCTAGTGTTTGTTGTGTCATATTTGATTGTTTGCACATGGACTTCTATGTTATGTAGCTTTAAGTATAGTTGCTAAGCAGTTGACATCATGGGCAGAACATATTGGTGTACGTGCTGTAGGACAGGCAGGCTTTCGTCCATGCCATTCTACAATAGACCATATTTTCACATTGCGCATGCTTATTGAACATAGTCGAAGTCTGAAACAAGACCTCTATATATGCTTTGTGGATTTTACTTCTGCTTTTGATACAGTACCACGCGAGCTTCTTTGGCAGCGCTTGCAGGCACTTGGGGTTCCACAAGATCTTCAAAATGCAGTTTATCGGCTCTATGAAAGGGTTTTTGCTAAATTTCCAGCATCAGGTACTCAAATCACTAGCAATATTGGAGTTCGTCAGGGTTGCCCTTTATCTCCTACACTCTTTGTGTTAGCCCTTTGGGCTAAACATATGTATGAGTGGCATAGGCCACATGTATTTATCACATTGGACCACTTGATCTAGGGCCTAGATTTAGCCCACATATGTGGTAGGTGGCATAGGCCACATGTATTTGTCATATTGGACCCCACAATCTATGGCCCAGATTTAGCCTAGATCTGTGGAGGGTGAGATATCATTTAGGGTTAGGGTTTTGCTCTACTATTTAGAGAGAGCATTTCCTCTCATTGTTTAGGTTTTTGCTCACGTTTTGGAGCACCTCCTTTTGGAGCATCAATATGATTCTGTTTTGTTCATTCTTTCTTTTGTTCTTGTTCTTGGAGTTTCTTCCCATCTTCTTTTGTTGATCCATGAGCATTTGTGGCAGCCTTGTGGCATCCGGCAGTCATGGACTGCTGCTGCAAGGTGATGCCAAGAACCCCAAATAACAACACTGGCACCGTTGCCGGGGTATCTTGGGCTCATGATCATCCTCTTTGTTTTTATTTCAAGTATCTCCAAAAGTTTTTTTCAACAAAAATTTGATTTTACATCGACATTTGGGTTCTCATCTCTGTAATTGCCTGGTGTTCCGAAAGGGGCAAACCTGGTTTTTGGCCAGAATAAAGTAGCGTTACATTTTTTCTGGTGCCAATGCTGCTTCGGCAAACCTGCATCATTTGCAAGGCATTTATTCTTCATCGACTTATATTCTCCCTCCGGCACAATCGTTTTGGCACAATACAGTTTTCTTTATGGAAATAAAGCTCTGTTCTTGAGCAACCCTTAAGCCTCCAAGCCTGTATTTTGAGGTGGAGATGCCCTACGGGTCTCCTGGTCTGCACATTTCCAGCCAATCAGCAAGGACGCTCACATCTTCTGCATCTGAAATTCTTAGAAGATTATTGTTCAGATTATTTACAGAAGGTCAGTAGTTCGGCTAGCCTCCATCTATCTGCCAAGCAAATACAACGGACATGTCATTCTCAGTATGCTTATCTGCTACTCCGGAAACATTTACACATACAGCTCCAATTTTCTTTCCATACAGGATGCATCACAACCGCCTTCAGGGTCAGCAGATCTGCACAAGGCTTACAAATTTTTTGTGCAACATCAAAGTTCTTTAGAAAAAGCTTCCTTACGCTCTGTTATTCTGGACCGATATTTCACCAAGCTTCTTCAGGATATTTCTTTCCTCTGTTCATATCTTCTGCTCCGTCCACCTGCCAATCAGTTTTCTTCGTTGAGGTCTTTTCCTTCCCTCCGGTGCAGGGGTCTATTGTTACAACCTGATTTCGCTCCACAGCCTTGGCGTTATCTCTGTAAAAACAAGGGCATTAATTAACCCTTTGGTTCAAACCGACACCATGGCGTTCTTGCACTGTCGGCCCATACACTGATCTGCTACTAGGCAGCTTCAAACGTTTCTGATCTGGTAATGGGCAGTTTCAAGGATGTTTGAGATTTTTTCCTTAGCCACAGCAAGCAACCGAGCCACAAAAACAAAGGAGGCCCAACGGCTCTTTCAGAATTTCTGGGCTCAAATACAAGGTCTCAGCCATATTCCAGGCGAATCGAATCAATTTCACCATCCCTTCTACCTGCAAAAGCACCAGAGGAATTTTTTAGCTCTGTTCTGAACTCCATCCGCAGAGCAAACCACGAATTACGCGATTCTGGGACGGATAAATTCTTCAGCTCCAAGATCCTTTCTGGCATTTTCGAACCATTCAGGCACAAGAAGCCCAGCAATCATGGCCACACGCGCTTTGAAATTGTAGAGACAATTTTTGAGCTCAAGGTCCTCGGTTCCGCTCAACACAAGGAGATTTTTCAGCTATGCTTTCCAGACCAGCGGACCACATTCATATTTTCAGTTCCACTCGCGACATGATAGACATAGGGGCAAATCGTTCTGCCCTGCCCAAATTCCATTAACAACACCAGGCGAGTCTATGTTTTCAGTTCCATATCAAATCGTCAAAGAAACAAGGCTGCTCGATCATTGCCGTCAAGAACATTCAGGCCATAAGCTTTTGCTTGCGGCCATAGCTGCACCATCAAGCCTTGCCCAGTATCAAATCACGCAAGGCATATTTGACCCATTGCTTCCACGGCGTGGAAGGCATTTTCTCAAAATATGGTGGCCTTCATGGCAAATCCAACAACTGCTACCTCACGGCCATCACGGCGTGGCACAAATTCTCTCTTCATGTCTCTATCGTCACTCTATTCACATCCCTGTTGCAGAACTTCGCCCACGGCGTGTCCACGGCCCCCACGGCGTGGCACCCTTCCTCCACGGCCTCCCACGGCATGTCCACGGCCCCCACGGCGTGGGTCAAGACCACGGCCGCGTGGGTCAAGACCAGAGCCCACGGCCCATCACGGGCGTGGCACCACTTCACTGCGTGGGACGCGTGGCACAGGATGGCATCCATAGTATTCACCACGGCCTTTTTGGCGTGGCATTTTTTCTCGGAGAAAATTTCGCATCTAAGGCCATTTATAATGGACAACATTTTTGGTATATTCCACCTCATCTTATATTGAAGAAGGTTCTTTTCTCTACCATCTATCACGTCTTTTATTACGTATATGGCAAATGGCGTGAAGATGCATTTTGCCTTCCGCCCTCTTCCAACATCAACCTTACATGGCCCAACGGCATGTTAAGGCCATTCTTGAGCTATGCATGCACAAATTGATCACGGCCACTTGGCGTGATTTTTCAATGGTGACTTTTTGCCTCTTTGTCCAATTTTTGCGGCATCCTGCCTTTGAGGTACAATTTCATCAACCCATGATTCCATACCCATCAATACAACAACATCACGACCCAACGGCGTGAGTTCATCACAACTGTCACGGCCCCTCACGGCGTGACTTCAAGCACAACTTTCGATCCACTTTTGACACAAGCAGCATCTGGAGCATATTTTTGGCACATTTTGGGGGACGCCTCATCTTTTGCCCGATTCTTAGATCTGCTTTGCACCTTTGTACCAACAAATTTCAAGTTCCTGCAATGGCGTGAAGATGAATTCTGCCTTCCGCCCCTTCGTGCATCAACCTCACATGGCCACATGGCATGTGCAGGCCAATTTCAGCAATTTCTCTTTGGTGTCAACTTTTTCAAGTTCAATATTTTGATCAACCTCATCCGTCCATAATACATGGCGGTCGAGCCTCTTTCAAGTTCCACCAATGGCGTGAAGATGACTTATAGCCTTCCGCCCCTTCAATTTCAACTCCTTCAAGTTCAACTATTTGCTCAAACTCTTTCAAGTCAACAAATGGCGTGAAGCTGACTTGCCTTCCGTCCCTTCAATCACTTATGTTTCAACTCCTTGTTTCAACTTTTCAAGTTCAACTCTGGCGTGAAGATGACTTAGGACCTTTCGCCCCTTCAACAATTTTTCTTTCCAAATTTTTGTTCAACTCATTACAAGACACTTTGATTGGCGCATGTATTCGGAGCTAAGTGGCAAGCTCTATGAGAAGTGGTGACAGCCTTCTCAACATTAGATTCGACTTCTATGGATTTAAAGGAGCTTGTGGCAAGCTCAAGAGAAGTGGTGACAGCCTTCTCAACCTCTCATGATTTCTGTACTTCATCGACATTTGCATTTTTCAAGAATTTTCGGCGACATTCTCATTATCTCCCCTCACTTTGGCCACTGTTGTAAATGTTTAACCTGATGTTATAAAGGTTCTACATAGTTTGGTGTGGTGGGGGGGAGTGTTAGCCCTTTGGGCTAAACATATGTATGAGTGGCATAGGCCACATGTATTTATCACATTGGACCACTTGATCTAGGGCCTAGATTTAGCCCACATATGTGGTAGGTGGCATAGGCCACATGTATTTGTCATATTGGACCCCACAATCTATGGCCCAGATTTAGCCTAGATCTGTGGAGGGTGAGATATCATTTAGGGTTAGGGTTTTGCTCTACTATTTAGAGAGAGCATTTCCTCTCATTGTTTAGGTTTTTGCTCACGTTTTGGAGCACCTCCTTTTGGAGCATCAATATGATTCTGTTTTGTTCATTCTTTCTTTTGTTCTTGTTCTTGGAGTTTCTTCCCATCTTCTTTTGTTGATCCATGAGCATTTGTGGCAGCCTTGTGGCATCCGGCAGTCATGGACTGCTGCTGCAAGGTGATGCCAAGAACCCCAAATAACAACACTTTGGCTTGTACATTGATCAATTGGAAGAATGGCTTGATAATCATGGCGGCGGAGGTCCACATTTGGCACACTATATCATTAGGCAACTTATGTATGCTGATGATGTTTCACTTCTGGCACATACAGCTGCTAGTATGCAGCAACATTTACATGCTCTGCACAGTTTTTGTGAGAACACAGGTTTGCGTGTTAATCTCCAAAAGACCAAGCTTTTGGTAGTTCAATCTTCTCGTCACAATGTTCCCCCTATGCACTATGATAGCCGCGAAGTTGAAGTTGTAGATAGCTACAAGTATCTTGGTGTAGAATTCTGTAAGAACACACTTTGGGAACATCAGATTACCAAGCCGGTGGTCACTTTGGATGGAGAGCACTTTATGCAATGCAAAACAATTGTTTTCGCGCAGAAATTCATGATTGGCCACGGAAAGCCCACTTGTTTCGGGCTTTGGTAGAGCCTGTTTTACTGTATGGTTCTGAAGTGTGGGGGCCTGCCATTAGTGCTAGTGCTTGGGAGAGCTTGGAGCGGGTGCAAAAGTCCTTTCTCACTTATAGCCTCGGAGTTAAAACAACGGTGCCCTATGCTATTCTTTTACAAGAGACAGGTTTTTGGCCTCTACAACAATCTGCCATGAAGCGCCATCTTCACTATATCTGCAAGGTGCACCACATGGATGATGTTAGGTATCCTGTTCTTGCACTTGCCATGGCTGAATCTCCTCAGCGTTTGAAACGATGTTGGAAAGAGCATTGCACTACATGGTTTGCCCGTTGGGCAGGCAAACAACAGCAAACCTTGATGCTTGCTTGCCGATTCGATCCCGAGCTTTGCAACAATATCTCAATGGTCGTTTTTCTCAAAAGATATGGGACGCAGTTACTTTGGTCCAAGTGAAAACTGGTCATTATCATGCACACATAAATCCCACCTTGGCACCAGGGCCCCAAGCTTATTTGCTTGCTTCATTGTCCAGGAACAAGCTTGTAGCTATTGCATCAATTCGCACGGGGTCCCACAGGCTACGGATTGAGACAGGTAGATGGGAGCGGCCGCAATTGCCGCAAGAAGCGAGGCTATGTGCCTGTTGCCAGTTACAGGTTATTGAAGATGAAAGCCATAGTCTTCTGAGTTGCCCTGCTTTTGAGATAGTCCGGAATCATTTTTTGACCTTAGCATTCCATTCCACGCTTCCACAACTTCTCAGAGCACCATCTGTGCATGACTTGGCATTATACATACTTGAGGTTCTAGATAAACGTCTGCAATTACTGAGCCCTCAGTAGTCATTATCTCTGCTTGTCTAGTATCATCATTACTGCAAAGGTTTTTCCCTTGAAAATCTTTCGAGGCAGGGGTTTTTTAATCCTAGTAGTAATGATTGTACTAGTCCATTGTATGGGTCCCATGACCTATTGGTCTCCGTGGACGTTAAAAAAACTATTCTATTCTATTCTATTCTATTCTATTCTATTCTATTCTATTCTATTCTATTCTTTAACAATAGCATACCAAGCCCAGCTTTTGCAAATTAATTATTTGAAAGTAGTATATGATAAATGAACTGGAGAAAATGGGACCATCCCTCATTCAAGCTTTTCTAATGATTTGATCTCTGGGCACATGCCACTTTCATCACATGCTTCAATGATACGAAACTGACTGCATGTTTCAATCTTGAAATAAAGTTGCAAGTCAGTGGTTGTAAACAATGCAAGAAATGTACCTAGTTTTCGTTTTGGATTGTGTTTAATCCACTAAGCACATAGCTTAGAACCCAAGTATTCTAATAATTGTACCTAAAGAACGAACCCTTGCCATTAATACTTGTATTTTAAACATCTTTATACGACTAGCAAATCGAGATTGAAACGAATACTTGTATTTAGAGTTTTATAAACATCTATGCATGATTAACAAATCAAGCTTGAAACGAATACTTGTTGTTTTTATAGAGTTTTAAACGGCGGTGAAGCCATCGTCACTAGTTGTATTGATATAGGAGTTAAATTTTTAAAAAATGTTTCATCGTTAATCTGACAGGATTCCCTACTTGATGGCTTTCTTAATTTCATCATAGGATGCAGGCTTCTCAAGCCTAACAGTGAGATCGACCACAGAGACATCAGGGGTTGGAACCCTGAATGCCATGCCAGTGAGTTTTCCATTGAGTGCTGGCAACACTTTAGCCACAGCCTGGTTCAAATTAACAAATGAACTTCTTAGTGTAACAGATACCTAAAACATAAATCATTAAAATCACAAGAGGTGACAGAAATGTCAATGCTCACCTTAGCAGCTCCAGTTGTGCCGGGAATGATGTTAGATCCAGCTCCCCTTCCAAAGACGCCAAATCCATGGTCGATGGTCCATCAATAGTCTTCCGGGTTGCTTTTGTTATAAAACAGAAATGAAAAATTAGTTCCAACATCAGAAATGGTAGTACTACATACTAAGATTTAGTAAGATATTTACCTATGAGGGAGTGAACAGTGGTCATCAAACCCTCAACGATGCCAAATTTCTCATGAATAACCTACAAAGGCGATATTGATCAGAATGACTTAAAATAAAAAATGGTGATATTAATCAGAATGGCTACAAAGAAGTGATATATACAAATAGATACTTACTTTAGCAAGAGGGGCAAGACAACTGGTTGTGCAGCTAGCATTTGAAACAATGTTTTGTTCTGGTTTATATTCATGCTCGTTGACTCCCATCACAAACATGGGTGCATCCTTGCTGGGAGCACTGATCACAATGCGCTTGGCACCTCCCTGCAAGTGATTAAAAACACCAACTTTATTTTTATCGAGGTACAAATCTAAACAATAAAAACCAAAACCCACATATTTGGATTGAACACTGCGCAAATCTGAAAACAGAACAACAAAAGTCACAGGAATATCTACAGATCCCAAGTTTTTACCTTCAAATGAGCAGCATGAAGTATGCCTGCATCTTCCAAATAAGAACTTGGCAATGCGAAGACATAGTATTTCGGGAATTAAGCATGCTTTTTGCCTTGTACATATGAAGTATGCCTGCATCTTCTAAATAAGAACTTCGCAGTGTAGGCATGTATGTACAGAATATTTGTATACAGCTATGCAGAGATCTAGCTCTGGCAAATCCGTAGCTTGGAAAGAAGCCTCAGACCTCCACAACCCATTTTATCTGCAGAAAATGGAATATTATCTGCCTAAGGAGTTTTTACCTATTTCGATTAATGGATTTGCGTTGTGCCTAAAGGCATTCATCCAGTGCAAACCCTCTGTGACCCCTTGCTTCCAAGCACACAAAGTATAGCGACTCCAGCAGCACTTTGTTTCTTTCCCCCTTCCCCAAGCATTATTTCTTTCTCCCTTCCCCAAGGCTGGACCCTTTTTTTCAAACCTTCAGCGAGCCCCATGCTTTTAAGTCCTGGCTATGGCGTGTAAATCTGCATAACTCTGCCCATCGGCTTCATTTAATGCGCACCACTCTGTACATGATTCAATCATGAAATGGGGGGGTTTGCTTCCAGACGAAGAAAGGGGAAGATCCACCGGATGCCCTAATCTAAATATCGTCCCCTCTTCATAACGTGGCTATCGGATGTCAGATGCAAATACACAGCAGATTCAAGCACAGAAACTAAAATAATTTACTAAAGCACAGATATATACTCGATTTTTGCCCTTCTGCATGTTCAAAGCTTCTACTGCCAAGAGCAGATCACAAATATCTGTCTGGGTTCTCTGTGATAGATGGAGCTTGTGCCGCTTCCCAGCTCCAGCGATGGCGATGCAAGGCACATAGCCAAGCCAAATCCGGCCGCATGGCACGCCGGCCAAGTGCCTTACTTCGTTGTTTTTTTTCTGTATTTTTTTAAGCACTATTTTTTCCTCAGAACGGTACGTGTCAATTTCAGGAGAAAGCATCAATTAAGAATATGCCAAAAGCATTTTCATAGGAGAGTTATATATGTTAGATAGAATATTACTTAACCCTTAATATATAACGTCGAATAAGGTCCATATGAATGTAGTGTAGATTGAATCATGGCAAGGCCCGAAGACATTTTCTTATCAAGGCATCTACCAAAGGAAAAAATTATTTAAAGCTATAGGCCGAGGAATGTCGATAACTGGACATTATTATCGTCGCCTAAAGAATATCCAAGGTGAATAGTGGATTAGAATCCAACTTGGAAGTTTCTATCTTACTCCGAGGAATTCCCTTCCATCGCTCAACGTGAACGTTCGTCGATATGGCTGGGGAGACATTCCGCATTAAGAACCCTTAGGGTATTCCTACCCCACCATGGTTGCACAAGTCCGGCGGAGTGGTTACCACCGCAGCGTTGGTTTAGGAAGAAGAAGAAGAAGAAGAAGAAGAAGAAGAAGAAGAAGAAGAAGAAGAAGAAGAAGAGATTTTAACGTCACGCCACAAGGCAGCGTCCTATCGGACATGTGACACTTTACAACACACCCAGATGGGTCCTGCCCCCACCACTTTACATTGCTGAAGTGGGTCCTTCCCCCACCAACTTTACATTGCATGGCTACTTTCACAACGAGGCGTTGAACCCGTGACCTTGGGAAGAGTGATGGTAGACAGGAGTCTTTCTAGAGAAACAGTGATACTATTGGTTAAGTATAATACGAGACTATTATATCCACTAAAAGGAGGCTTACCTTGTTGGTAAAGCGTCTGGTTGGGTGCTGGGAGGTCAAGGGTTCAAGACTCCATAGTACCCTTTTATATAAAAGTTGCTATGCAGAGAAACATAATACTACATGTGTATAAGAAATACGTGTAACATATATATGATATTAAAGAGGACTTGGTGTGGTTGGAGTTGAAAGTCGCTGGTTCGAATCTGAGCCGAGGGCTCGAAAAAATAGGTACATAAAAAAAATATAAAAAAAACCTTTTGAGTCGGAAAATACGCATTTTATACGGTCGGGCGCGTTTTATACGGTCGGAAAATACGTGTTTTATACGGTCGGGCGCCGGTGGCATTATACGGGTTTCTATTGAGATTCTGAGACGCCAAAATGCAAGCGGCGCCCGAGTTGGATTTTGGGGCCCTTCCTCGACCTTTTTCCATCGGGTGATGACCCCTCTAGGGTATTTGGATCTTCCCAACGCGCTGGAACAAAAATCGCCTCAATCCGAGTTACCTAGAGAAAGTTATGGCCTCCGGAAGAAAGGGACTGCATTCTGCCGAAAACTCAACATAACTTCATCTTAATATTTGGAATTTTTCTTCTTAACTAGCTCAGTCCTCGCATACTTAGGCCAAAACTCATTCTACTTATAGATTTGGTGTAAGTTTCCTACGTTGGAGGTCCCCTACTATCTAACGGTCTAACGAGTTAGACATGGCCAGTGCTATGATTTGGTCCAGCAAAATCATGGCTCTGATACCACTGTGACGCTCCCCGAATCCATACGATGCTCCCATCATATAAATACGGGAAATTCCCCTCCCATGGCGAATCCATCACCACGGAAAGATCCTCCGTCTGACTCGGACCACTTGTGATGGCCAAGTGTCCGGGTGAAGGACACGGAGGTGTCATTCGTACCACGCCTTCCATGGGAATTCTATATAGCAGAAGCATACATACATGTTAGCACCTAGCAACAATACTAATAAATAATATACCACCACGAAGGGTGGCCCATCATCATCAGTATACTAACAACAGAATACCAACATAACAAAGGAAATACACCATAACTAAGGGCTCTACCCCTGCCTCGGACTCCATGGGGGTGGACCGGCGGTCGTGGCCTCAAGATAACAAATGCATTGAGGTATAACATGGTGTTGGCTGGCATAAGACAATGGCTAGGGTAGTCCACTCCATCCGCCCCTCCTGTGCACGCTTTGCAGATAGGCTGAATCATGCTATGACGTGCTTGTAGCCCTCCGGAGACGCAATCCCAAGGAATCACCCTTCGGGACTACTCTGGGTTACATCTCCCCAGTCCGATGAGGCAGGTCAGAGAGGCGTCTCCTCCCCGTGTATGACGGATCCCTGGGTGTGCTAGAGAACACGTGCCCCCTCAGTGACCCCCGCATCCGTACCCGACTTACTCTCATAAATCTAAAGGTCAACTCACCAACCCCTATCGCTCGGGTGCTCCATCCTTCCGGCTGGAACATGATGAAACAGCAGCTCCTCCTCCGCCAACCTCCCCCAATTCGAATTGGGGCAAATGGGGGAACAAAACCCCAATTTGGGTCCCAAGTTAATAACTCTCCCTTGCCCAATCGATTTGGGCTAGGTGGCAGCTCCGGGTTGGCCAATATTAACTAACTTGGTATTTTAGCCCTTTTTAATATTAGGTTAAGCCCTAAATTCGAATTAGGGTTTAAGGCTAGGTTTCCACTTTAATAATTAATTATTAACATAGTAACCTTAGCTTATGAATAATTAATGTGCCATTAATTATTCATAGTGACGTGTCACATATTTATACGTAAAAAGGCGTATAAATATATGGAACGTCACACAAAACAAGAACATGGGCACCGTCAGTGCAAGCAACACCAAGGAGAGCATCAACTGTGCTAAAGCTTCCAGGTGCAGCACTTGCAATAAACAAAGCATTGCAGGCATGTTCCTATCTCCAATACAATGAGACTTAAAACCAAGATGGAAAAGCCTTATGGCAAATGACAACGTCCCTTAGGGAGGGGAAAATAAAAAAATGCAAAAAATTGTTGGATGTACATTATGAAATGGTCAAAATAATTAAATTCTTTTAATATATATATTTTTGTTTGCTATATCAATATTTTTGAGTAACCAAATGAGAGCTTCTTCTTAGAGCATAAGGGTGCTTGGTGCTTAAGATGCAGCTGGAAAATGTAGACAAGAACAAGTCATTATATTAGCTTTGTTTCCACTAAAATAAAGTTCTTTTTCTTTGCAACATCATTCCTTTTCCTGTTCATTGCTAACATTTAGATTTTGCAAATCTTATGATTATAGGTAAAAAAGATTCGATCATATGCAGTGCTTCAATTTCTGCCATCATATTAACATCTTTTTGCATCATAAAGAACCTTTGCGTTTGTGATGATTACCCCTTTCTCAAAGTCGTTTCGAAGAACATAGTTATGAGAGTTTGTAACAGATTTCATCACTTTAAAGATGGGACCCAGTGTTCTAGAGCCGTTTATATCTAACATACCATAGCATAATCAAGGTGGTTGTTGTGGCAATGTTGCAAGTCCCAAAAATGTGTTGCAAGTTTTTCTACGATGGTATAGTGCTACTTTGTCATAAAATTCCAAGGCCCTGACATACGTTACATCAATTCCCATGTTGTAGTGCAATGCTACACGTTAACTCTGAGGGTGAGCCATTTTTATCTGATAGAATTAGAGTTGTTGGTGCTTTGCTACATCTTGGCTTTACCAAGAAATTACATATTGCCAAGACGGGATGTATAGTTTGCATGCCAGGGGACTGCTTATGTCGGTACTCTCGGGTAGTTGTTGGAATCATAAGTGTTGGGGTCGTTATTTCATGGCTACGTAGGTGTTTGAACAGTCTTGTCCACTTTTTTTTCTTTATTGTTGAATATCATTTATGTCATTACAAGCTTTTGCAGACATAAGGAAATGGCTCTAACTTGTTAAAAGATGAAACTTGGCGTGTAAATCTCAATGTCCGCAAGCAAGGATGTGACATACAACATGGTTATTTATGTGGTAGTATGAAAGCATTGAACGTTCCGTTATGAATGAACTAATATTATACATCCTAACTTTTATATAAAGTGTCTTTAAGGGGAATTAACTTCGTGTGCTTTGTTGCTAATTATTTATGAGATGTTTTTAGGTACATGTGGAGTGGGTACTCTTATTGGCCGTTTGATAATACACGCCGCATTTCAATACGTTTGTAAGAACAACTGGTTGCAGTTTACATTGGCTTCCAGAGATGGTTTTTAGAGATATAATTTTTGACATTGTTGCACACCCAACCAGAATTGGACTGCATGTCCAATAAGAAAATTTGTCATATATAATACTTGAAACAAACTTAAACCTAGGCTTGTGTTTCTAACTTAATTTATCTAGATCAATTAAGCTTCAAAAATAAACACCGGTCTAATTTCATTAGTAGAAGTTAGAACTATAGATAGTTAGAACTATAGATAGATAGATAGATAGATAGATAGATAGATAGATAGATAGATAGATAGATAGATAGATAGATAGATAGATAGATAGATAGATAGATAGATAGATAGATAGATAGATGTTTTAACGTCATGCCACTAGGCAGCATCCAACTGGACATGTGACCACACATCACACTACATTGCTCATAGATATTTTAACGTCATGCCACTAGGCAGCATCCAACTGGACATGTGACCACACATCACACTACATTGCTCGGTTGGGCCCTGCCCCCAACCACTCTACATTACATCTGTGGGATTTGATGCCCAACAGTTCATAGTGCGATTCTGGGCAGTCTCGAACTCGAGACCTGTAGTTGCTAGAACAAGAGAAGGGTATCAACATCAAACTCCAAATCTTATGTGCTAATATACCATACGAATAAATTTGGATGCTTACCAAAAACATGAAGGTAAGTTAACCCTAAACCCCTTCTATCCTAGAGGAATTCCAATATCGTCTTTGCTAAATCCTTTGAATAGAGAAATCCTCACTTAGAATGACGAAAACATAAAATGCACCTTAGTTCCAATCGACCTTTTGAACTCAACCAACGCAAAATTTCTCACTACAAGGAAATCATTTATAAAATTTTACAAATAACATAACGCAAGCATGAACACACAAAAAACACTTTAGTTCAGTTGTTCGTGTTTGTGTATTCAACTCATGATATTATATTCCCATTGACAGTATCGAGAATGATGGCATGCTCGAAGAACCATTAGGGTAGATTGTTCATTGAATATTTATGCTCAAGAGAAACCATGGTTCCATGGTATATATTAGACAATTGATATTATTCTTAGACTACCCTAAATATTAGCTCGGTGAACAGTATTTCTGGCCAGGTGGATCCAAAAGCATCAATCTAGCAACCGATCTGATTGATCAATGGGTAAGATACTGGGATTGCCCGATTGCGGTGATCCCCAAGTGTATTTAACCAGAAATTCGTGATGTACAGATATACAGTTGAAGCGAGATCTTGAGTTGAAGTTTCGTTGTTTGTTCTTTGAATATCTTCTGTTGTAGTTGAATACCTAATGATTAGTGTGTGACATTTGTAACATTGGTGAAATAAATAGCTAAGGTCATATTTGAGTAGTTCATTATTCAACAGTGGTATCGGAGCTATCTATACAATGTCCACGCGTTTTGGAGCCACTCTTTTAAGTTTAGTAGATGTATTCCAGGGAGTAGGAGGTTTTCAGATATGGAAAGAGAGAGTTAAGGAAGTTTTGAAATTTGAAGGATTATGGTATATAATTGAACCAAGTACTAATGTGAATGATGAAATGAGTAGTTCTGCAGTAGGAGAATCTTCAACAGCCAGGTCAGAAGAATCTACTGCAAAATCCAAAGAGGTTAGTAGTGATAAGGCAAGTGATGAGTTAAAAAGTGCTGAGGGATCTGAGCCCTAGGGAGGCATGGAGGTATTTTATCAAAACTTATGAAACGAAGAGCTCATCCCAGATTGATGTTTTGGAAAAGGAGATTAGGAAGATGAGATTTGATGACAAGGCAGACTTGACCACAATGTTTCATAAATTTGACTCTCTTTGTGCAGATTTAGAAGCAGCTGGTGTAAGTATGTCAGTGAGCCACCAAATCTTGGCAATCTCTAAAATGTTTGCCAACTATGGAACATTGGCTACAATGATAAGGACTGTTGCCAGAACTAGGGAGGAGGCTGAGCAGATAGCCAGAACAGAAATAGAGCAGAAATTTGTGAATGACAATGAGAATGATGATGATGAAGAATCAGCAGAGGTGTTGGTTGTGAGGAAAGGGAAGGCCTCTAGTGACAGAGGTAGGCAAATTGGCCCATGCTATGGCTGTGGGGAAGTGGGGCATTTGAAATTCAATTGCCCTAGAAATGCTCAAAATGTGAAAACATGTTATAGAATGTGAAGAGGAGGATTATGAAGAAGAGGTAACAAATGTCTTTTCTAGTTCGATAAGCCAGAATTCTAAAACATCTTTTATTGTAGATTCGGGAGCTGAAAGAACAATCATAGGATCTTCAGATTTGCTTACAAAATGGGACAAGGAGCAAAAGACAAAGAATATTCGATTGGGGGATAAAAGAATTAGAGAAGTAAAAGCAGCAGGAATGATAAAATTGTATGATTTACAAGGGAATCCAGTAGAAATTGAAAAGGTCCTTTGTGTGCCTTCAATTGTAAAAAATCTAGTTTCTGTAAGTCAATTAGTTGACTTGGATTTCCAGGTCATATTTGACAAGCTTGTATGCAAGATTTTGAAAGATAATAAAATATGTTTTTTTGGAAAAAGAGTTGGAGATCTCTTTGAGTTGCATACTTCTGAAAAAGTTCCTACAGTCAATAACATATCAGTTGCCAGCTTGAAAACATGGCATGAACGTTTTGGCCATACTAATATGAGTAATGTGAAAGCTCTAAATAAATCCGGACTTATTAATGCTTCAAATAAAGACCAAAAGCATTTTGTTTGCAGGGGTTGTTTAATTGGAAAAAGTACCAGGTTACCATTTGGCAGGAGATTTAAGAGAGCTGACACACCTTTGGAGCTAATACATACTGATATATATGGTCCTCTCAATATCAAAAGCCACTCTGGAAAAAGGTATTTTATTACTTTTATTGATGATTGCACTAGAAAGGCAAAATGTTACTGTTTAGAAAAAAAGAGTGAAGCTCTGAGGGCATTTAAGGAATATTTAACTGAAATGGAACGAGAGACAGGGTATAAAATTAAGTACTTAAGATCAGACAGAGGAGGGGAAGGAATATATATCAAAGAAATTCAAAACTTTTTGCATTGAAAAAGGCATTAAGAGGCAGCTCACATGCAGGTATTCCCCTCAGCAGAATGGGATAGCAGAAAGAAAAAATAGGACTTGCTTGAATGCAGTTAGAGCTATGCTAAAACATGCGGGTTTGCCAAATAGATTATGGGAAGAAGCTCTAAAAACAGCTATCTACATTCAAAATAGGTTGCCAAGTGCAAGTTTAGATGGGAAAATTCCTGAACAGTTATGGAGTAAGAAAATACCTACATATGAAGGTTTTAAAACCTATGGATGTCTGGCTTATGTTCACATTCCAGAAGAATTGAGAGGAAAATTGGATGACAGGGCTTTAACTGCTTTTTTAGTTGGATATGATGAGGAATCTAAAGCATACAGACTTTATGATTCAGATAGGAGAAAAATACATAAGCAGAGATGTTGTGTTTGTGGAAGAGCAATTGTACAAGGATGTTAAGGATCTAAATCTAAAAGAAAAGGCTAATTAAGACAAGTGAAATACAAAAAGCAAATGATATTGCTGATTCTGACAGTGATAATGATGATGAAAATTCAAACAAAGCAGCTCAAGAGGGCATGGATTTTGATAATCCTACCCAAGAAGTAGCACAAGAAAGAATTACTGATGTTAAACAAAGGAAACGAATGTCTGAGGCAGATAGTATGGAAGAGAAGCTGATGGCAAAAGTAAAAGATTAGAAGCAATAGAAGAAGAGATGATTCCACATTTAATGACAGCCATGGAAATTGATGTGCCATAGACTTTTGAAGAAGCAATGACTAGCAGAAACAGCAAACAATGGCAAATTGCTATGAATGAGGAAACGTCTGCATTCAAACGAACTGAGACATCTGAATTAGTGAACAGGCCAGAAAATAAGAATATTGTGGGAAACAAATGGATTTTTAAGATTAAGGAACTTCCAGATGGGTCCAGGAAATACAAAGCCAGGCTTGTTGCCCCCAAGGCTTCACATAGCAGAAAGGAGTTGACTATAATGACACCTATTCTCCAATAGTAAAATTATCAAGCATTAGGATTATGCTAGCACTGGCCAACTCAATGAACTGGGAAGTTCACCATATGGATGTTAGCACTGCTTTTTTAAATGCAGAGTTAGAGGAAGAGATCTACATGAAACCACCTTTGGGATTTGAAGAAAAGAAGGATAAAATATGGAGGCTAAAGAGAGCAGTATATGGCCTTAAACAATCACCTAGAGCATGGTATACTTGCATGGACAAATATCTGACAGATCAAGGTTTTATGAAGCTAAATGGAGATGGAAATCTCTATGTTTACAAGCAGCATGATCATTTTTGCCTTATTGCCTTTTATGTAGATGACTGTGTAATGTTTTCTAACAATTTGGATTGCTTGGAAACTTGCAAGAAGGTGCTCAAATCTAGATTTAAAATGACAGATTTAGGGGAGTTGAAAAAGTTCTTGGGAATTAAGGTGATCAGAAATCGAGATGAGAAAATTATAAAGTTGAGTCAAACAGATTATGTTCATGGCATGCTTGATAGATTTAAGATGACAAATTGTAATATGGTGAATACTCCTCTGGTTCCAGGACATAAAATCAGCAAAGATATGTATCCTACAACAAGTGAAGAAATTGAAGACATGAAGAAAATTCCTTATAGAAGTTTGATTGCAATCCTGGAAGACAGCATTGGGCAGCTGCCAAACGTATCCTAAGGTATTTAAAAGGAACAACAGATCATGGACTTACATTCAGAGACAGAGGACACAATATTGATGCATTTGCAGATGCTGATTGGGGAGGAGATGTTGATCAAAGACATTCCACTTCTGGTTATGTGGTAATGATTGGAGACAATCCTGTAAGTTGGAAATGCAAAAAACAAAATAATGTGGCTCTATCTAGTGCAGAGGCTACTCAGCAATAACACTTGCATCAAAGGAAATAATATGGATTAGGAGATTGCTGGAAGAATTTGGCATAACAAGTCACGAACCAACTACTTTGTGGTCAGATAGTACCAGTGGAATTGCAATGACACAGAATCCAGTGCTTCATGAAAGATCAAAGCATATTGAGATGAAACTGCACTTTATTAGAGAAATGGTTCAAAGGAAATTGATTGCAGTGAAATACATTCCAACAGAAAGACAGTTAGCTGACATGTTGACAAAAGCTCTCAGAGAATCTAGGTTTACCATGTTGAAAAATCTGCTGAGTATTCAAGAGACAAAAGTCAGTGGTTCTCTGATACAGTCATGACAGCAAAATAAAAATATTCAATGATGGGGAAGTGTAGAGAATGATGGCATGCTCGAAGAACCATTAGGGTAGATTGTTCATTGAATATTTATGCTCAAGAGAAGACCATGGTTCCATGGTATACAGTAGACAATTGATATTATTCTTAGACTACCCTAAACTAGGATTGCCCGATTGCGGTGATCCCCAAGTGTATTTAACCAGAAATTCGTTATGTACAGATATACAGTTGAAGCGAAATCTTGAGTTGAAGTTTCGTTGTTTGTTCTTTGAATATCTTCTGTTGTAGTTGAATACCTAATGATTTGTGTGTGACATTTGTAACATTGGTGAAATAAATAGCTAAGGTCATATTTGAGTAGTTCATTATTCAACAGACAGCCCAGCAACCTTGGGCACTTTTTCTAGTACATTATAGAATAAAATCACCATAGACAGACAGACAGGCATATAGCATCCACGGAGACCAAGTTGGCCATGAGACGTGAATTACAAAAGGGGCCTGGAAGCCAAAAAAGTATAAAGAAAAAGATAATGCTAATGCCAAAATTCCCTCCAACCAACAAATCCAAAATCGTCCATTTTGTCATGAAAACAAGAGAAAAAAATTTCGTTTTTCTTTCTGCAGCCTAGTTCTTTCTCCTGTGCAGCTGATGCCGAATCACATCAATGGATTGGGCCAGTCGACTATGATCAGATAGTCAAATTGGATGGGTTGGGTATGCTCGGGATTCGCTATTAACGCCTGTAGAATCGATTTGAAGCAACTACAGTGTAGTACAATGAAAATGAGTAAGCAGATTGCAGTTGGCATGGCAAAAATCATTTCCAATTATTTGTGTGTTATAATTTTGAGAATGTTTGAGGCTTTGCAACTCTTTTTGACTTGAACTGGATCAGAAATATCTTCAAAAAAACTTGTTTCTTTGTAAAGTTTAGTATCACTATAAAGTCATTCAATTTTTTTCATGTAGAGTGAAAATTTGTCCAAATGAATTACCGCACATCTCAAATTCTTTACAGTTTAATTATGTCAGGAAGATTTAGTCCCTAAACCAACAGTGGCATCTTAGATGAAAAGATCCCTTCCCCAATCGGAAAAGTGTCCTAACTCTCTATCTATAATCTCATTATCTTTCTTAATCTCATATCTGTATTCAAAACCTCAATGAGTTTTTGCTACAAAAGGAAGGAAAAACAGACATTATTTCACTGGTTGCTCCAAACAATAAAATTAGAAACACCTGGTGTTTACTAGTTCGTTCTAAATTCTAATTCCTTAAGTTTTAAAATGCATGTCTCGAGTTGGCATTCTATTTGCCCTCTCTATATGAAAGCCATATTAATTGGCCTCATAGAACCAAAAGAACAGGGTCTGTATGTGTTATAAATATTGCGTGTGCATTGTTGCTTTTAAGTATTTTAAGGGGAAAAACAAAATTTAAGCCTGTGCATTGTTACTTTTGGACTAACAATGCAAATGAGAGTCTAATTATGCCATGCAATTTAAGAGTCCAATTTTGGGAGTGACCTTCAAAAAAAAGTAAGGGCAGACCTTCAACTTCCAACGTGGAATTAGTAGAGTGGCAGGGTTGAGGCAAAGATCAAGTGGTTCCAAATTGAGTTCGAATTCAACCTCAATGCATCTCTTTGATGGCCTGGATCAATACCATTGCATTTTAACCTTGTCTTGATCAATCTTCTTTTCTATTGTATTTCTTGCCTTAGCATGTTTCTTTCTAACCATTCCTTTTTTAATATTAATTGGAACCAAGATCATCTTACAGCACGGCATGTTGATTCATTCCAGAAAAGTCTAAGATATACCAAGTTAGAATCTACAAGAAATTTATCGCGACGGCCAAGGCTGCCGCGAACATTTCTCTTCCTCGACTTGCTCCTGCAAAGGGGGATTTATATATCTGTGGAATTGTGTGAAAGATGGCCGTGAAATGCAAAGGGGGACTTTTATATCTTTGGAATGGTGTGAAATATGTTCTTGAAATGCAACGGGGGACTTTTATATCTTTGGAATGGTGTGAAAGATATTCTTGAAATGCAAGGCGTAATAGTAAAGAATTTGAATAGGGACATTCCTTTCTATAAGTTATGTAAGTTGGATTTATTTGGCTATGAATTTGAGAACTACTGGACTTGATGAATGATTTGGATTTTCTAACTATTTTGTATTGCATGATTTTGATTGCTTAGCATTTCAAACATTGTTATGGCTTATTGACATTTCCCCATTGATATGAATTTCTAGCCTTTTTTCAATCTATCATAGCATGAAATGAAGATAGAAATTGGCTTCCCAAGTCTCTCCTAGCCCATCAAAATGAAGCAACAACGTTGTTTTAGACACCTTAAGAAAACCATTGTCAATGTCATGACCAATTAAACATCATTAAGTTCTACAAACTTAGACAATCAATTTGGTCTTGTACTCTCCATCATCAGTCTTGTTCGCAGTTTTCACATTGTCTTGTCTTGCCTTTTGATCTGTCCTTCCAGCAATAAACCCAAACCCAACAGCAACTGGACTCGAGGCTAGAAAGAGAGAATAGAATCTTTCGGACGTGCAAAGGTCTTGCATGTACAAACATAAATCCATATACTTGCCTACATTTTCTACAAACAATATCAGAGCTACATCTCTATTTATCAATACAACTAATCCGCGCATAACGGTACAGCAATTTAAGCAAGCTCCGATTCTGTTGTCTCTAGGAAAAGATAAGCCAAATTCCGGATTGGATGTTTTTAGTGCCAAAGATATATGGAAAACAACATTCTAGTGTAATACAAAAGGGCTTAGAGGAGATTCAGAAGGAAAAAATTCGTCGCAGAAATAAGTGGAATTTGAGAACTCTGTCATGAAGAAAAGACGAAACCACTAAAAAGAGGAAGCAAAGTCCAAACTCGATATTTCCCAAGAGCTCTATTTGAAGAGCTCAGATTCCGCCATATCTACAAGCATACCTGTGTCTAAAACTCTGTAATCTACACTTTTCTGCAATACACAGTGCATAATAGAGTAACTCAGTAGCCTATGCAACATATATCAAAGTTTTTACATCGGGTCATGTCTCCTTTGATGAACAGAAAACCAACTTTGGGCTGTGTAAATGCATACGATATTCTTGTAGCAGCTGAAACAATGCTTTGTTATACATATAGAGCTATTGATCTTCTGCATGGAGAAGTGTGTCGTAGAAATTATGATTTTCTATTTGGTTAGTAAGGATTTTCTTCTAAGCAACCTTATTTCAACATGCAAAAATGCATATTCAAGAACAAAAGGAGATGCTTACACTCTAGCCATTGGCATCTACTACAAAAGAGAGCAGATTGCATTGCATCCACTGTAATCATTAATCAGAACATTACATGCATCCTTCAAGGTTTTTGCACGTCTTCTTTATTTACTTGAAAACTCAATATTCTAGCTAGGAACAATACCTACATTCTTCGGCTCCTCCGAAATTTTTACAACTTCAATACTACGTTTAGATCTAGCTAAGACAAGAAGTATAGCTATATAGGTGAGAATATCTCAAGAACGTCAGGAACTAAGGTCTTCTTCAGCATAATATTCTCGAAATCAGAAGTCTCTGAATGCTTGCATATGACCTATTATGAAGTGCCATAATATTAGGAGCACACCATTTAATTCCGCAAATAATGATGCTGCAACATGCAAATACAATCAAGATCGAGCTTATACACCAATAAGTTGCATAGGCCATGCTGTTCAAGTAGAGTTTCAAGAGACATCATTAGCAAAAAGGATAGATCAAGAGCAAAAGATAAATTTCATGCCTTTTTGAGTAAAAATGCATTTTGCTTGTTGAGGACCAAGAAAGACCATGCCATTGTGTACTGCGCACTTGTGTAATCATGGCTTGCAGGCCCGAGAGGCATGATGGCAATGGCCATGAGAAGAACCCATCATGTAGACGTAAATGATGCAGTGAATATATGTCGTGTAGCTGGCAATCGGTTGCAACATTGGTTTAGATAAAGATAAAGATAAAGATAAAGATAAAGATAAAGATAAGTTTTTATCGTCCACGAGAACCCTATCGGGTTATGGGACCCAAACAAAGAAAAGAGGGTGTGAGCCCCCTACAGAACAAAAAGGCATAAGCCTAAACAAAGCACAACATGGAGACAAAGCCCCGTAACAAAACATGAAAGAAATAACAAAAAGAACTAACTAATAAAGCACTATACGTATCCCAGCCAAGGGTTCTCAGGCCAATGGTCACGAATGATAGTGCCCCCTCTGTACATTGCCCATTTGCTATGCATCCGAGCCTCTCGGACTTTGCACAACTCCCCCCGTCGCCTAGTTAACTGTACAGGGGAGAGATCCTCCTGAACAGAGAATCTAGTACTCTTCAAATGACTGCCGTGCTGGAGCACATATAATCTGTCCTGAGAGGTGCTGAAGTGTACGACTATATGACGAGGTCTGTCTGGTCTCTGGGCCCCAACTCGCCGGGCTGTGGCAATACTAGGCTGCTGAATATGCATGATATCAGTGAAAAACTTTGCAGCCTGTTCAGCATCTGAGCAAGAATCTGTTTCAGGTAGCCCCGCTATATGCGCAAATTGAGGCCTCTATCTTGCTTGGGATCATCTATCGGTGATGGGACATGCTCCCCATGCTTGTGAGAAGATGCGTCTGTGTCTGAACCTGGAGTTACCTGTACATCAGTCATTATAGTGTCCTTGCATGAGGCTGGAGCTGTCTCCATTCTGGCATCTGTGCTCATGTTCGGCCCTAGATCAGTCTCTGTGCATTCTGGCCTGTCTAGTTGTAGATCAGTCTGTATACTGCTATCTCTGCACTGCGGCCTGGGAAAGGGTGGTGGCTCTATAGGGCTATTCGGCAGGGTCTTGGAAGAAAGCGTAATCAGTATCTGAAGGCACTGCTTATCTTCTATCATAACAGTAGGGGCAAACATTGTCTGTTCTAAGGCAGGAGATAGCATGTCATGTTCTTCTGCTGAGAGACATGGGCAAAGTTTATCTCTAATTTCAAGAAACTGCTGGAGAAGATCCCCACCAGGTGTGCTAGCATTTTTTAGACCGAGCCCGTCTGGTCATGGCGTAAAACCTTGCAGGCGAGCGTGAGCTGGATCCGACGTATATAGTGCATTTCTTTCTGCAATGGCAAAGGCCTTCATTTCGAAAATGGAAGAGTAGGTAAGTATAGCTGTTCCGAAAATTACTTGTTGATTTATTGCCAACACGTTTGAATTCGTCTTTCCCCTATTTTGAGAGCAAACAAAATGCATCAGAATAGTATTGCAAATAAACACTCTAAATTTTCAACTACTCTAAAAACCAGATTGAAGTAAAGGGATTTACTATTTTGCTCCTTCATTTCTCAAGCCATCGTCACTCTCATTGGGTTGCATAGATTTGGGCCAAATCCGACGCCATATCTAGAGCCCAGGTGGGCAATTTCCTGCAAAAGGATGCAATTTCTCAGGAACCAGGAAAGGAAGAAAGAGGCCCGATATGAACAGGGCCAAGCAATGGTTGAAGCACAAAGAGGGCTTCCAGAAAATTGAAAGCACAGATGAAAGCAATAGCTTTCTTGAATGAACATCTGACTGTTGGTCTGCTACTGATGGACCACATAGGAACTCCCCAAATCGAATGAATCAAAATTAAAAACAGAAATTTACCTGCTCATGCCGTTTTTAGCAAAGTAGAGAGAACCAGCGACTGCAACTATGGCGAAACCCTAGAAAGTCAAAGGGATGGTTATGGCGCTGAAGCTCTTCACTCCGTTTGGCTGGGCATAAAAAGTAATAAGCAGTGCTTCAATGAGGGCTAGCAGATGGATACATTCTGTTATGCTGCCGATTCAACTCTCCTTCATTTCTGAGAAATCCAGCAACAACTGCATCCACAACATAAAAAAACCTGATCAAAGAACGTCTAGCCAGAGAGACGCAGCACAAATTTTGTTCTTACCTGGATTATGGCGACAGGGTGCGAGAGCATACAAAGGCCTCCTATTTATATGCACAAAGTCCTATAAGATCCGGCAAATGCATAGAGTAGAGCAGGGAATTGCTTCCAAAGCAACAAAGCTCTTTCGCTACCAAGGACACGTGTCTCTCTTATGTTTTTTCCTAGCAAAAAAATATTACCCTCAAACAAAAAATGGCACTGCCTTATATATGTTTAGAAAATAGGTAATAAAGTGAATGCACATGTGGCTTGGCAATATTTAGATGTATCTTTTTCATTGAAGGATGTACCTTTTTATTATAGATGTATACAAGCCTAATGGCTTAATGACAAAGAAATGCAATCGAGATCTATCACATCTAAATGCTAGAAAAATGTGAGAACCATTCTAATAATTATAAAAAGGGATTGTCTTCTTTGAATTGATAATGCATCTGATGTTGTTGTTAAATCTTGATAATAATAATGCACTCTACAATATAATATTGATGTCTAGCAAGATCTTTCAAACAAACACAAATTATGATATAGTGAAAAGCCAAGATATGGTCACTAATTTTCACCAGATCATATAAACACCAAAATCATCATAAGTTCTTCATAACCATACTTCAAGTTCAAGAGTATAATCTAGGCATGTGAATACACTTCGGCACTTAAAGCTCGATTCGCTTCGGCACCTAAGGCTCCATTCGATCATATGTTCCTTGCCTGCATATTACTCGGACTTATACTCCTCAATCCGGCGGTTATGGGATTGGATTATCTTTCCAATCTCGGCTTCCAATCTTTTCGTCAATATCACACAGGACGGGCGCGAAACCCTAAACCTGCGGGCTGGGGGTACCTGGGGTTCCCTAGCGCGCGTGGCGAGGTCCGGGTAATAGCAGCCCGTAGACCTACTTTTTGACCATTGAACTCACTTTCCATTTAACCTTGCCTTCATACTTTCTTAGGTTAGATCATAACCTATAAGTTGACCTACTGCCACTGCTTCTCATAGGTAACCTATGCTGATAACATGTGCAGATAACTTAATGTGCAAATTGGTCTAACCTACTGCCACTGCCTCTCATAGGTAAACAATGCATATGACTTATAAGCTGAATTCCCAACATTCCTCCTTCAGCTTATAAGTCCAACACATTTAACGTCTCCTTAAATTTACTGAATTTAGCTTCTGCAAGTGCCTTGGTAAAGATGTCTGCTATTTGACTGTTAGTGTCAACATATCTCATTTGAATAATACCCTGAACTGCCAGATCCCGTATGAAATGAATATTTAATTCTATGTGTTTGGTTCTATCATGATGAACATGGTTTTTCACTATAGCTATGCAACTTTGACTATCTGTCATGATCTCAGTGGCTCCATCTTGTGCACAGTTTATTTCTTGCAATAATCTCCGTGGACGATAAAATCATATTCTATTCTATTCTATTCTATTCTTAACCAGACTAATTCTTTGGCCACCAATGATGAAGCCATTACATTACACAAACCATTACATTGCACATCTTAAAATTAAATTCCCCCTTAAACCCCATTTTGTTTGGGTGCATATTCACAGGGGGGGTGACTCCGGGCAACGAGAGCTGTTGGATAGGCATATTCACCCCTTATTCCTTAATCTACACCGTACACAAAGTTCCTCGTTTGTGGGGTATGGATGTATAGAATTTGTTATACTGTATAACAAGATTTACAAAATACTATAGATTTCAGACAATATACTATATGGTGTTGATTTTGCACGTGCAAAACATAATTTCAGAGGCTCTCGCTGCCCTACGTTACCCCCCTGCACCCAAACAAAAGGGGGTTTATGGGGGAATTTAATTTTAAGATGTGCAATGTAATGGTTTGTGTTATACCTAAAAAAAATTTTGCCCCTTCGGGGCCAAAAGAAAGCAGCAATATATATATAGCATTATAACAAATAAAAACAAATACTAATATAAAGCATAAGTAAGAAATTATAATATTATCCTCCTATATTAGAAAGAAATAGTGTCCGTTAGTGAGTCAGTGAGTAACTCCACCCCCATCGACGGCTCACGGGGTGCCACGTGGCGCGCTCTCGGCCGTCAGATCCTGAAAGTTCTAGAGGCTTCTAGAACATTAGAAGGTCATAGAATCTTCTGGAAGCTTCTAGAAGCTTCTAGAACATTCTAGAAGCTTCTGGAGTCTTCTTCTTGAGCTTCTAGAATTCTAGAACATTCTACAAGCTTCTGGAGTCTTCTAAAATGTTCTTGGACCTTTTCAAAATTTTTTATGTTTTGTCGGGGATTCGAACCGTGGTCATTGCCCCCCAAGCCCTCCATCCTTACCACTAGACCAACCATTGATTTGTTGAGACAAATAGAAGTCCATATATAGTTAAGGGTGAGGGCTAATTAACTCAAGGATGCTCTAGGATGTTCTACAATGTTCTAGAATCTTTTGGAATGTCCTAGAATGTTCCAGATGCTCACGAGTAAGCACCTCAGTATAAGAATAGAAAGTTTCAGTCTAAAAATAAAAGTTTTTTTGAAACTTTGCAAATGCTAATAGATAGTGGATGTAAGTATGCTCCTCATGGATGATGCTCCTATACATGTGTATAAGCTCCATATGGGTGAAACTTTGAAGCAGTAATCTCCTCATGAGTGATACTTTGGAATTGATAATGAAATAGAGCGCTCACTAGCAGATGTGGTAAAGATCCTCATAGGATGTGGTATGGGTCCTTATAGGTGTATGTGTGAGTTTGCTCCTCATGGGTGATGCTTTGGAATTGGTAATAGAATAGGGGGCTAAGCAATATGTAGTTGGAATTGTAAGTGATCAACTCATGAATGATGCTTTAGAATTGATAGTAGGGCATGTGTGTCACTTTAAAATTAGGGCAAAAGCATGAGTAGGAGAGCATGTGTATGTATGGACTTGCATGGTAGTAGGTGCAAGTAAACTCCTCATGGATGATACTTTAGAATTAATAATAAGGCATGTGTGTGTATAAACTTGCATGGCAGTAGATGGAAGCAGGCATGGGTTGAACAATGGATGCTGGGTAAGATGAGTAAATTCCTTGAACACATAGGGGTGTTGTACTTTGGATATTAAGAAACATAGATAGAGAAGAATGGGTCCAAACCGAGGCGAGGCCGGCCGAAGGCCGGCCGAGCCGAGGAATGGACAAAAGAAAAGGGCCCGGCCGTCAGGCCGGGCCCTTTTCTAGTACCATAATGTAATTTTATTATATATGCTTTTAAAACATATTATTTATGAATTTATTTAGTCATTGAGATGAGAAACAGTAGTATATCAATTTACAAACATTCAATATGGATAGCGACTTAAGATGTGATACACATCTTCGTTGATTTGCCTATCCTGCTTCCACAACATCTTCTTGTGCAGGGTGATTTTATCTTATATGTGATGCCTTCAGCCTGCATGACTCCTGTTCGTGATGTTGAGCCAGGGCCTCGTCTGTTTCGTGCCATTATTCTCATTTTAATATGTAGATCTATGCATTTAAAAAACAACACAATTGTTACTAACTAGTAATAGTAATAATAATACGAGTAATACAAACTTGTAATACTAGTAAACCATAAGAAGTAATATGGTAGATGTTATAATGCTAGATATTGCTAGATATTGTAGCATATGCTTTTTGCATAGAAACTTGAAGAATGTGCATACTAAAAGGAAGGGCGAGATCTCTTGTAAACCATAAGAAGTAATATGGTAGATGTTATAATGCTAGATATTGTAGCATATGATTTTTGCATAGAAACTTAAAGAATGTGCATATACTCAAAGGAAGGGCGAGATCTCTTATTTTAAAGGGGAGTAGTTAAGATAACAAAGGCCACAGAGCATTGGATATTCAACCAGCCAGATATTAGGGCAGCGTTAGAGTTTCAAAAAGCGAACATGGCAGCTGCATACAAGGGGACATGCAAATCCGATCGAACAGGGCGAATTGAGGGGCAAATCTAACTCCAGTGTTGCAGAAATCATGTCAGCATGCTAGGCACAGATTTCAGATGGTTTACAAAGTTCTGCAACAAAAACTTAGGAAGGAACTGCAAGATCTGGCTATGGCAGCAAACTCACAAGGAAATCCAACTCCAGTTTCGCCCTGAGGGCCGAATCTAACTCCGGTGTTGCTAGATAGGAGACACATGTGGATGAACCAATGGACATCATCGTATGCTTCAGGAGGTTTTCGAGATTCTTTTGCAGCTATTTGCAGGCCGGAAGAAGACAAGGTAATGGTTTGAAGCTGCCGAATCTACAAAAAGTTGTGCAAAATTTGACGATAGAGAGCATGCATTTTGAATGGGTTTATTGATTTTCTTGTTCTACAAACAAGGGTGAGGATCAACAATTTACTGATGCAGTATGTACAGAAGAACAAACTAGCATTCATCGTTTCATTCCAATTTTCAGATACTGAGGTCTTGAATCTGCAATAAAAGTCTAACAAGCAGAGAACAAAGCAAAAGGTGGAGTAAATCTGGAGGGTACTAAAGTCTGCAATAAAAATCTGACAAAAAAGAATGTAAACAGAAGGTGGAATAAGTCTGAAAGGGCTTTGCAGGTTCATTGCATTCTAAGACGGAGAAAACCAAAAGAACGAAAAAGAACAAAAAAGCAAAAGAATGGAAAAGCATTATACCAGGAACCAACGAAACAATAAAGAGCCATTGTCTAACATATCACAAACCAAGAAATTACTGCAAATACCTTTGTAAAAGCTATTCTGGCAGCAATAATCCACTCCAGCAGCAAGAATTGAGAGGGCAATTATGATGCATATACATGCATTGTTCATGCAACAACAAAAGATAGCAACCGTCTAAACTCTGGATCAAATATGCTGCAAATCCGCTGCTTCAAATCCGATGTCCCGTGATGTCGGCCAACTCCAACAGTGGTTCATGGCCAAGCTTTAGGGCAAGCCTGGCCAACCCCAACAGTGGTTCATGGCCAAGCTTTAGGGCACGAGGCTTGCATGTTCAGCCCCTAAAATAAAAAGGGGGCTTTTGTTGTGAGCCCTTGGATGTTGGACCATTGAAAAAAAAAGCTAAATCAACGACTAAGAAATGGTGCACTCTAGATGTACGCATTAGTACATCCATTCGAATATGCCATGAAATCTTAGGAAAACCTTTGTGAAAAGCGTACAAAAACACAAGAAAAACCCCCTGTTATTGTCCTACATATTCTGCTTCTGCAGAACTCATTGCTGCCTGTTTCTTGCATCTCCAAGTTATTGCATTATTTCCCAAAAATATGACATATCCTGATGTTGATCTTCTAGTACTTAGGTCATCTCCCCAATCTGCATCACTATAGGCCATTAGTTTCAAATTTTCTGAAGTATAACATATACCTTGAGTGGATGTTCCTTTGAGGTATTTCAGCACCATTTTCCCTGCTTCCCAATGGTCTTTTGTAGGATTGTGGCATCTTCTACTCAATATGTTCACTGCATAGGCAATGTCAGGTCTGGTGTTGTTTGCCAGGTACAGCAAGCATCCAACTAAAGCCCTGTATGGTGTTTCCTCCATGTTTGTATTTGCCTTAACTTCTGTATTTGTTGTAAGTGTATGTCCAGGAGTCATAGGTATTTTAACAACTTTAGCACCTTCTAAATTGAACCTTTTCACCATATTATCAATGTGAGTTTTCTGACACAACTTGATATACTTCTGATCCTTATCTCTGACAACTTCGATACCCAAGAATTTCTTTAACTCTCTTATATCAGACATTTGGAATCTGTTTTTCAGGATTTTTTTTGCTTCATTGAGAATATTCATAGTGTTTGCAACCATTATGCAATCATCGACATATAGAGCTATAATGCAGAATTCTTCTCCCTGTTGGAATCTATAAAGATTTCCATCATTTTTTAACTTTTCAAATCCATGTTCTTGCAAGAATTGATTCATGCAAAGGTACCACTCTCTTGGGGACTGTTTTAACCCATAGACTGCCCTATGTAACTTCCAAACCTTATTTTCTCCCTGCTCAAAACCAGGAGCTTGTTTCATATATGCTTCCTCTTCTAAAGTAGCATTTAGGAAGGCCGTTTTGACATCCATATGATGTACTTCCATGCTCATAGCATTTGCCATAGCAAGCAAAATTCTGATACTTGTAAGCTTCACAATGGGAGAGTAAGTTTCTTCATAATCTTTGCCCTTTTTTTTAGTATATCCTTGAGCTACTAATCTGGCCTTGTATCTTTTGCTACCATCAGGGTTTTCTTTGATTCTGAATAACCATTTACTTCCAATTACATTTTTACTAGTATCAAGGTCAACTAGTTCATATGTCTTTGTTTCTGTGAATGACTTTAGTTCTTCATTCATAGCTGCCATCCATTTGCTTTTGTTTGCACAATTCTGAATTTCTTCAAAATTCTGTGGTAATTCTTCATCTTCTAGCAGAGCCATAATTTGCTCAAATTCTGGTTCATCATTGGCAATATTTCTTCTGCTTCTCCCTTGCTCATCTCTACCATATGGCAGATCCCCTAAGTTTGCTTCTTCTATAAGTCTTTCAGCTTGTGTCTTCCTTTTTCTTCTCACTTGTACTTCCTTGTGATCATGATTATCATTGGTAGCTTGCTGAGCATGATTAACTTCTTGCTGCACATTTTCTTGTTGCACATCAGCATTTTGATTTGTCTCATCATCCTCTTCAATGTCAAATTTTATACTCCGATCTTCAGTGTATTCCTCCTTAATTTTATGCCCTTTCTTATATCTGTGTTTGTATAGAACATCTTCATTAAACAGGACATCTCTACTGATAACAATAGTTTTCGTTTCTGGATTATATATTCTATATCCCTTAGATTCTTGATCATACCCTACCACAAAGCCAATCTCAGCTTTATCATCTAGTTTTTTTCTCATTTCCTTGGGTATGTGAGAGTATGCTAGGCATCCATATGCCTTGTACTTATCAAAGTTGATCTTTGTATCAGGATTCCATAATAAGCAAGGCAATTTTCCACCAATGCTGGTAGAGGGCAGATTGTTCTGAATTTCAACACTTGTTTTCATGGCTTCTTCCCACAATTTATTAGGTAGTCCAGTTTGTTTCAACATAGATCTTACAGCATCCAATATGGTTCTGTTTTTTCTTTTTGAAACTCCATTCTGTTGTGGAGTATGTCTACAGGTTAATTGCCTTTTGATGCCATGTTTCAAACAATATAATCTAAATTTATCAGATAGGTATTCTCCACCTCTATCCGATCTTATGCATTTCAGCTTATTTCCAGTTTCTCTTTCAGACTCAACTACAAATTGTTTAAAAGCTTGTAATGCTTGTGACTTGGTTGCCAATGCATAAGTTTTGCATCTCCTGCTATAATCATCAGTAAAGGTAATGAAGTACCTTTTATTTGTTCTGCTCTTAACATTTAAAGGGCCATAAAGGTCTGTATGCACCAGTTCCAACACTTGAGTTGCTCTAGTTTTCCTTTTGATGAAAGGCAATCTGTTTAGCTTTCCCAAAGCCACACCCTTCACATATGAACTGGTCTGAGTCATTGTTACAAGATATCCAGCCTTGTTTGATCAAATGCTTCAGATTTTTACAATTTGTATGTGCTAGACGGTTGTGCCATAATTCTAATCCTTCTTCTTTGATTGCATTAATGCTCACAACATTACTCAATGCAAATAAATTTCCAACTCTGGTAGCTCGAAATTTCAATTCATCTTTGAGAAAAATATTACATTGCATTGAGTCAAAATTGACCCTATAGCCTAGATCAACCAATTGACTAACTGAAATCAAATTCTTGATTATTGTAGGCACACAAAGCACATTCTGTATATTTACAATAACACCATTCAAATCTTCAAGCTGCAGCAACCCCATACTCTGAATTTTTTGAAGAGCTCCATTACCAACTTGTATATTTCTTGAATTTGCATTTGTAATATTCTTCAACAACTCAGTGGATTGAACTACTGATCGTTCAGCTCCACTATCAACTACCATATAATCAGATTTGTTAGTTTTAGTTTTGTCAAGAATAGCAAATTCACCAATTACCTCATCATCTTCATTTTCAGAATTTGCCTTGGATTTTTCATCATGTTCTAAGGCCTTTTCATAGCTCCTCCCTCTTCCTCTACTGAAGGACCTATCACCTCTGCTATCAGATCTTCCTCTCCCCCTGCCATAATTCTTTGGGGTTGGGCATTTAGAGGCTACATGGCCTCTTCCCCCACATGTATAGCAGTTAAATTCTTTCTTCAGCTTGCTCATGGCAGTGATAGCAAGTCACCTTCTTTTTGACAACTAACACTTCAGGCTCATTTGATTGCTGCCTTAAAATTTTCTTTTGTTCCCATTCAGTTCTTAGGCAGTTTTCTGCTTCCTCTCTTGACCTACAAGTATTTCTAATGAACAAGACTAAGTTTTCATTATCCACAGCTCTAGATATTTGCAATATTTGACTATCCTGTCTGAAATATGCACATTTGCTCCAGCAAGGACTGCTATAAGGTTATCAAATTTATCAAAGAACCCTGAAACATCCTCATCCTCTCCTAACTTTAAACCCCTCAGCTCATTTTCAATCAAGTCAATTTGGGAGGATGTTTTATCTTCATAATGTTTTAGCATAAATTTCCACATGTCTCGTGGACTCAAACCCCTCAATTTCAGCCTAATTGTAGGATTTACCTTACATGATATGATTCCTTGAGCCTCCTTAGCTTTGGCATATAGAGATTTCCCTCCAGAGCTACTGCTCCCTGCCGTGCCTCCTGCACCTGCACCTTGAGTAGCCTACCCTGCACCTGCAGCATTAATGGAGCTTGCTGAATCTGAACCAACCTTGGTCAGCACTCCTGCAGTAGCAGTTCCCTGAGGATCTACCAAATCCCATAAGTCTTCAACTTCCAAAATATGCACTATGGCATCCTTCCATACCTGGAAACATGGACCTCCAGCATACACATCAACAGTATTAAGTAAACTTGCTCCAAATCTGCTAGACATAGTACTGGCTCTGATACCACTGTTAAATCTTGATAATAATATGTAGCATAATAACAAGGGGTTTTCTTTGTGTGTTTTGTACGCATTTCACTAAGGTTTTTCCTATGATTTCGTGATGTATTCAAATGGATGTACTAATGCGTATATCTAGAGTGCACCATTTCCGAGCCATTGATTTTAGCCTTTTTTTTCCAATGGTCAACAACCAATGGCTCACAACAAAAGCCCTTTTTTTATGTGTGTGGTGCATAATGGTCAACAACCAATGGCTCACAACAAAAGCCCTCTTTTTGTGTATGTGGTGCATAATGGGCACATGAAGGGCTTGAAGGGCGCATGTAGTGCAGTTTCCCCGCTGGCAACACATTTCTTATCATAACTTTTGATCCAGAGCTCTGTTTGAGATGATTTTTATTGCGTTGGAAAGCTCTCTCCGAGATCTTTTTGATAGTGTATGATATGGATATGTTTGGTTAAGTTATCTATGTTAAAACATCAATTTTTCGGCCGGGTTTGGTAGGCTGATTAATACAGGATTGTGCTATTGGATATTGTTTTATGGCTCATTCCGAATGAAGCTTGCAAAAAATTACCATGCATTTTTAGATTTTTAGGCAGTTATTAAGCAAATTCCAAGGCTTCTAGATCCTTGTGCTATCAAGCAGAAAAGTTTCCCACTTTGGTTTCTCACCACAAGAATCCATGGAGGCCAAAGGCTGCTGTTAAATTCCAGTTGAAAAATGTTTGTGTATGGGTGTTGCAAACTTTATGACTTTCAGAATAATGGGATCAATATGCTCTATCTTTATGGTAACTTTTACTTATGTTCTATTTGTTTTATTGTGATGAAATTCAAAAGCTACATGTGATGAAAGCCTCAAATGAATTTTAGTTTTTTCTGGTTTGAATTCTAAAATTTTTGTCACACGGAGGAGGGAGGGGGGAAGGGGACGTCCCTAATGCCCTGAAGGGGCCAAAAATTTTTTTTGCAACACAAACTATTAACATCCAACATATAAAAATTAAATCCCCCAACACATAACAACCATTGACATTAACAACCAACACATAACTACCATTGACATTAATTAACACAACCATTGGGTCCAACACATTTAAATTAAAATCCCCCTTTAAACCCCCTTTAGTTTGGGTGCATATTCACACGGGGGGTGACGTAGGGCAGCGAGAGCCCTCATAATTGTATTTTGCACGTACAAAATCAACACCATATAGTATTCCGCTTGAAATCTTATAGTATTTTGCGAATCTTATTATACACTTCGGCACTTAAAGCTCGATTCGCTTCGGCACCTAAGGCTCCATTCGATCATATGTTCCTTGCCTGCATATTACTCGGACTTATACTCCTCAATCCGACAGTTATGGGATTGGATTATCTTTCCAATCTCAGCTTTCAATCTTTTCGTCAATATCCCACAGGACGGGCGCGAAACCCTAAATCTGCGGACTGGGGGTACCTGGGGTTCCCTAGCGCGCGTGGCGAGGTCCGGGTAATAGCAGCCCGCAGACCTACTTTTTGACCATTGAACTCACTTTCCATTTAACCTTGCCTTCATACTTTCTTAGGTTATATCATAACCTATAAGTTGACCTACTGCCACTGCTTCTCATAGGTAACCTATGCTGATAACATGTGCAGATAACTCAATGTGCAAATTGGTCTAACCTACTGCCACTTCTTCTCATAGGTAGACAATGCATATGACTTATAAGCTGAATTCCCAACAGTTGTTGTGTTGAAATATACGACATACAAAAGAAATCATTTATAGTGGAAGAAAACTAGCTTCTTAATGCAATATCATGTGTGTCAGCTCAGCTCGTCTTTGTGGTCATAATAATATGTAGCATAATAACAGGGGGTTATTTTTAGATTTTTATACGCTTTTTCATATGGTTTTTCTATGATTTCGTTGTTGTATTCGTTGAGGTGTACAAAATAGTATTTCTAGAGTGCACCCTTTATGGGCCGTTGATTTTCGTTGGTTGGAAAAATCCGAGGGTTGTTGTCTTTCTCTGCATGTGTTTGTGCATGAACACTATGCAAGTGTGTGCATGTGCATGTGCACATGCATGTGCATGTGTGTGCATGTGCATGTTCATATGCATGTGCAAGTGCAAGTGCATGTGCATGTGTGCATATGTGTGCATGTGTACTTGCCCTCTTGGATTCTTATTGCCGGAGTGGATTTTACTACCACGAGATGGATTTTTTGCTCACACTTACAAAGGTATTTGTTTTTTAATGTTTCTTCAGTTAGCATAATGTTTTTTTTACAAGGTATTGGTTTCCCCGATTCTACAATGTAGTCTTTGCAAAAACCCCCTTTTGTTTCCTTCCTATGATTTGCTTTGATTCAAGTTTAGGCCCTCTGTTTGCTTTCAACTCTTGGATATTTCGGCTTCCTGATTGTTCATAGCAGCCAGCCTTTAGCTTCAATCAACAAACGGATTCTTATGCACACAACAAAGTGGATTATTCCACGCCCTTTTCCATGTCACGCAGATCCCAAACAAAGGGCCACAAGAATACATTTATATTGTAGGTTTGGAACTTTAATCGAACCGTAAGGTGAATCATGCATTACCTTTAAGCTAGAGATGGAGCATCCAAAATCATATGGATTGATAAACAATGGTGTCATTGTGAAAGAGAAATAGTTGTAGCGAAGTAACAATATGTAGCATAATAACAGAGGGTTTTCTTTGTGTTGTAAACTTTATGACTTTCAGAATAATGGGACGTCCCTAAGGCCCCGAAGGGGCCAAAAAAATTTTTTTGCAACACAAACCATTAACATCCAACATATAAAAATTAAATCCCCCAACACATAACAACCATTGACATTAACAACCAACACATAACTACCATTGACATTAATTAACATAACCATTGGGTCCAACACATTTAAAATTAAAATCCCCTTAAACCCCCTTTGGTTTGGGTGCATATTCACACGGGGGTGACGTAGGGCGTGAGAGCCCTCATAATTGTATTTTGCACGTACGAAATCAACACCATATAGTATTCCGCTTGAAATCTTATAGTATTTTGCGAATCTTATTATACAGTATAGCAAATTTTGTACTTGCATACCCCACAAACGAGGAACTTTACGTACGGTATAGATTAAGGAATAAGGGGTGAATATGCCTATCCAACAGCTCTCGTTGCCCGGAGTCACCCCCCGTGTGAATATGCACCCAAACCAAAGGGGGTTTAAGGGGGATTTTAATTTAAATGTGTTGGACCCAATGGTTATGTTAATTAATGTCAATGGTAGTTATGTGTTGGTTGTTAATGTCAATGGTTGTTATGTGTTGGGGGATTTAATTTTTATATGTTGGATGTTAATGGTTTATATCTCGTATTTAGATGATATGATATGTAAGCTCTATAAGGAAGATAAATTGTAATGGAATAAAAGTTTAGACAAGAACATCAGAAAAGCTGTGTTCTTGTAGTTGCTTGATAAAGGAATGTCTAGATGCTCGAGAGTTTATGCCATTTCTAACATAAATAACAGTTTAAGCTACCACCATAATGGTCTTTTTACTGCATATGACTACTAAAAGGATGCTTTATTGCCTTAGCCCGTCTAATTATGTAATCATAGGCCTGCATGTCTACATCTAATTATATAATTACATGTCTGCACATGAATATATAAAATGGTTTATAGTTGTACCCAAAAGAAGATTTTTGTGTAAAACAATCAGAACGTGTACAAGGGCCATGGCCAACATTTACCTTTAAAGTCTATCTAAGATGCCAAATTGATTGCATTCTTGAGTTTGATGGGATGATTAGGAATGAGCGAATCTGAAACATGAGGGCATTTGAAGTCGATGCGGTTATTCATACGATTCATGCAAATGCCAAAACTAGAGATACTCATTTTGGTCACCAAAGGAGAAGCCAAATGAGCCATATGAAAAGCTGTAAATCCGCCATAGCTGGTACCAAACACATTAATCTCATTGACACCTTTAAGGCGGAGAAGGTGCAACAAGCATTGGATTTGAGATATTTTTGACCTATGCTCGTTTGTAAAGTAGGATTGACCGAAGAAGACGAGGTTTGGAATGTAGAGAATGGTCGATCTTCATGTTCTCTTCTTGTCTTGATTTGTTGGTATTGTATCATTTTTTGAAGAAGCCAAAATCAAATCTAAGCCTTCAAGAAGATTTCATTTGCGTTTTTGCATTCCTTTTGCTCTCCGCAACCATCTAATGTCGCAGATGATCTATCTAGCAAGCGCTCTAACATTTTTTTCTCATCCTATTTCGTTCGGCAGATAACTTATGTTGAAAGCAAAGTTTACTACGTATCAAGAAATTATTAATAGAAGAATGCCGCATGCCATGCCGTGACGTGTCTGTATTTAGATAAGGCATAAGGGAATAGAATCCTTCCTACATAAATTATATAAGAGTAGATATTAGCATTATATTAAATATTGAATATTTCGACAATTGATGTATTGCGATAAGGTTTCCAGATGGAATTTTTTTTTTTTTGGAAAAAAAGTTTTAATCGAAAAAGGAGATTTTTGTGGCAAATCATTTGTTAGAAGAAAAATATCCAAGTCACTAAACATAAAGAACAAAAAGATGGATGAGCCTTTTTATTTCTTAAAAGACCACCACAACATTCCATGCTTTATAAACAAGATAGATAGATAGATAGATAGATAGATAGATAGATAGATAGATAGATAGATAGATAGATAGATAGATAGATAGATAGATAGATAGATAGATAGATAGAAATTTTAACGTCCGCGAGAACCCAATCGGGTTATGGGACCCAATACAAAAGATGGGGCGTGAGCCCGATGACAGTAACAAAAAAAGTGAAGAATATCAACACAAGGAAAAGGTGCAATCTAAAATAGGAACCAACCTTATATTTTTTAAAATACCAATGCAAAAATTTTAATAAAAAAGTAGTTTTTACAGCAAACTATTGTTAGAATAAAAATATCCAAGTCATTGAAGATAAAGAATAAAAAGTGCGGTCGAAGGACTTCTATTTTTTTAAAGGCCACCACAATATCACATGCTTTATGAGAAGGAAAATGTGCAATCTAAAATAGGCAAATACCTTCTATTTTTTAAAAGGCGAACACAACTTTTTAAAAAGACTGTGACAACTTCTTAATAGGATTCAATGAACATCATATCAGACATCGACCAACTTCAATTATTGACTAACAACCTAACTTGATTGCCAAGTTTTAAAGTGATGGCCGATGGAGCAGTTGCAAGCGAAAGATTCTTGGGTAAGGAGCAGTGAATTTTGCTGTCATTGCCATTGCCATGAATTTTCATAGGGAAGCTCGCGGGAGGGCTTCTACCGAAAATTGCTTGGATGGAGAAGGGAGATTGCCAGAAAGTAGCTTCGATGTGGCTGCCAGAGCATCGGATTAGCTAAGCTTGCATGAGAGTTACCCATAGATATTGAGAGCATAAAGGCAAAAAAGATTGAGCTTTTTAGTTGTGGTTGTTTATGCCATAAACAACCACAATTAGAAAGTTCAATATGTAGATAGTGTATTTTTTTATATATAGTGTGTTGCAACTTTGATTTGGACCCTTGTGAGAGACAATTTAATTTGTGCATTGGATCTTACACGACCAATGGTCTACAAGTTGGTTCTATATCACTAGAGTTGTCCACTGGACCATCTGCGGTCCATGGACTAAAATTGGTCCATCGTACCTCTGCCACTTAAACCTATATACCTAGAGATGAACTTCTCTATGTGGTAAGACGTTAAACTGCCATACCCAAGGTCACGGGTTCAACGCCTCGTTGTGAAAGTGGCCATGCAATGTAAAGTTGGTGGGGGAAGGACCCACTTCAGCAATGTAAAGTGGTGGGGGCAGGACCCATCTGGGTGTGTTGTAAAGTGTCACATGTCCGATAGGACGCTGCCTTGTGGCGTGACGTTAAAATCTCTTCTTCTTCTTCTTCTTCTTCTATTTTGCAATCTACCACCACCTTTTGAATCTTCACTTGATTCTTTATGATCTACAAGAATTTCATGACCAATGGATTCACCCATATCTTGTGGTGATTGTCCAAACCTTATACAATATAGCAGTTTTCGCACTAGTCCAAAACTGCATTCTTCATGTTTTCTAGCACAAAGGGGTCCAAACATTGCTAAAATCAAAAGCAAATGATTTTTTATGATAAAACATATTAATTTGCATGTTCCCAAGTTTTTTCACTATTATATGACATTAGATGAAGTTGCCATACCCAATTTTGCTCAAAAGGGTTGTTTGAGGGTATGAATTATTTCTCTCTTACTATTATAAGTTTTGGCCTAATTCTTGTGGCCATAAGTTGTTGACTCTAAGAGCTATAGTCCGATATTTTTTTGAAGCATTCATAAGTTATAATGATTTCAATTTTAACTAAAAAATCTCTTATATAGAATTCAGGACAAAAATAAATCTAAAATGATTTAATAAGACTCGTATATCATCTTTAGAAGGGTAGCGAAAGATGCACGCTATGCATTACACTTATATCTACGTAGATTATAATTTTATCAACCTATATCTAGTAGCTAATCATGCATTATCTACATTTGGTTGTATTTGTGACTACACGGTATTGGAGTTTAAGTATGCTAATTGTACCTATAAGTTCATCTAGCCTTCATTGGCAACATAGATCTCAAATTTCATGTCAAAATGACATAGTAGTTGGAAGATTTAAATATAAATATCCATGGACCATTAATGGTCAATACTTAGACTTGCCAAAATTTAAATTATTTAATCAAGATAACACTCTTTTTCAACTCACATATGATAACACATTTGCATAGAGGTTCTTGATGTCATATGTTCCAAAAAACACAAAGAAATCTACTTCTCTTTTGCTATCATAAACTTACTACTGTGTATGCTGACAGAAGTATTGTAGGTTAAGTATGATAATAATGCATATAGATCATCTTTCATGATATGAGCTATATTTTTTTTATGGATGCAAGCTTTCCTTGGTAATATAGATCTCTAATTTCATGTTAAAATAATTTCCTATATGCAAGAGTTGAATACAAATGGCCATTGACTATTTATGGTCCATAATTAAACAAATTGTGATCTAATATCATCTCTCTAAATATTATAAATAACCAATATTTATTATTCATTTGTCATCTATACAATGATAATGATGAATTCTTATCTTCTATAGCATAAGGGATGAGTAGAAATCCTCATAGATTCAATTTGCTTATGCCTCAAGATTATATCTAATGACGCAATTTCACAACCAACTAATATTATCAATCAGAGTACTATGCATGTGTCTTATGTTCTGAAATTGAGATCAATATGGCTTAAGATGATGACACTCTTGGTTTCATAATGGGCCTAAGCCATTTGGACCAGTAACGGTCGCAAACATAGCAGATTATCTTTACTTTTTTTTTTATAATAATAGCATTTAATAGTATTCCTTCTTTCCTATTGCATTGGTATTGCAACTTGTTATATTTTAAGAATATAACTTTTGAAGGCCACAACTCAAAGAACGTGCTTCAAAATTCATGAAAGACGTAAGTTAGCAAATAATTTGAAGTTGATGCTAAAATGCTCCAAACAACAAAATATGTGTATTACATATTTTTAATGAATAGAGTAACTCGTGAACTACTCATTTCCAAAAATTCACATTGCAATCAATTAACATGAGGAGGTTCTTGAATTTTAAACAAACTGTGGACCAATAATGGTCTCAGGACAGAAATCTTTCTTGATTTTTTTAGAACGAGTGCTATGCTCGTTTTGTGTGTTTGTTTTTGCATTTATCTCATATTGTTATAAGCTTTCATATTATAATTTTTTGAAGGACAAACTTGAATCATTCTTCTTCAATATAGACATAAATTATTAGTCAATCGTATTAAAAATTGTATGAAAAAACCAAAACGTAGAAATCAAGACCAATAAACATTTTTCTAGGATGAAACAACTTGTTTACTACTTATATTCCAAATTTCAAGCCAAAATTCGTTTATTGGAAAAAGTTAGAGATTTGATTTGAGAACAGCCTTCTCGGAACCATTATTGGTCCACAGAAGACAGAAAACAGTTTTGACCCTGTCATGTTCGAAGAACTCTATCTTCCTTCTTATACCTCGAAATGAGGTGCAGTTTTTGTATTATATTCTATAACTTGTATAGAAAAATAAGAAAATACTGAAAAAATTCAAAAAAATCGTTTTGTTAAGACAGTTTTACCTTATGTAAATATAAGGCAGTCTTTGCATGACCCCCTTGGATTCACATAAGCATAACTTCCAAGACTGGAGGTAGATAGATTTTTAACTATTTTTTATATGGAACATGACTGCCATACATGAACTTTTAGGAAGGATTTTGTTGAATTTTGAGCCATTGATTTTATATGAATTTTAAAGTGAACAGTGCAAATGCACCATTTTTGGTCCATTGCCTGACAACTCTAGTGTTAACACATTTGAACTTATATTATAGATACTTTTTCAATGTAGTTCGAGCCTCAGGTGTACAAATTGAGGTATGCTTCTCGATCCAATGGCTCTGCGAAATCGCACTTTATTGCTTCTTGACCAAGTCCGAATGCATAAACATCATAGGAAACTGTTACAAGATGGACGAATCTGGAAAACAAGGCCACCCTCTTTATTGCTTCTTGAATGATTTAGAATGTAGAAACATCGTAGAGAACTGTTACAAGATGGGCGGACCTAGGAAACAAGGCCACACTTTGCGATTGCCAACTAGAGAAGTAAAGCCAAGTAACACCTCTTCCTCATGGGGATAGGAAACCTATTCTAGACTCTAAAGTGCGATTTACATGCACCGTCGTACACGACGTCATGAAAAATAGCAAGCCATTTTTCAAGGAGCCTCATAGAGTCTCTGCCATTTTTACAGAGGGCAAAACAGGTTCGAGTTTTTATTTGTCGACAAAAAAATTCTAGGGTTTCCTTCAAAATTCGGCAAATAATCATGAGTTTATATTTGAAAATCAACATCGACAAATTATCTGGTTAGAGCTATTGAGGATTTAAAGCCTGAGGCAACTGTGCATGTGCATGTATAATGTCCCTAATCCAAGGACTGTGCATGTGCATGTATAATGTCCCTAATCCAAGGTGGTAGATTCTTCCCTGCATTGTATGTATAGAAGAGTAAAACAAAATGGAACTTTCAAAATCTTAAAAGCTCATCAATGTGATATGGACTACAATAAAAGGACGTGAGGTGTTATCTCTTTTCTTATTCTTGGAAGGATGGCTATGGCAGTCGATTTAAATAAATCCGCCGCCCAAACTGTAGTTGTTGAGACGTTCTCGCCTCCAAGCTCTGGCTATGGTGGAACTCCGTCAGTATTCCTACCTAAATGAAGAATGCCTGCATTTATGGTAGTGGGTAAAAGGGAATGCTCCTTTTCTTTATCATCGGAGATCGCCATAGCCAAACGTAGAAGCAAAAATGCGGTTCCTGTTCTGGTTTCTCTGTGCTGTTGCCGCTATCTTTTTCGTTGGAACTTCAGAACAACAGAATGGACCCATGTTTCCAGCATTCTTCATATTTGGCGATTCTCTTGTGGACGTTGGAAATAATAATTATATACCCAGTTTGGCTAAGGGAAATCGTCCACCATATGGGATTGATTTTCCGGCGGGTGCTACTGGAAGGTTTTCAAATGGCAAAACCGTGCTTGATGTCGTCTGTAAGTTCTATTCCAAGCCCTAATTATGTTTTCCAGATGTGTCTCATCAAATGCGTCATGTATGGTCATCAAATGAGCCACATCTTGCTTCAAGTTTATGTTTTTACAGGTATTGTATTGCATATAAGATTAAAATGAATTTAACATGAGAGGTCCACACGAGATTGGTTTTAATACATTGGAACTTCATTCCGGACCATGATGGAGTTCCCTTTGGATCCCTTTTTTTTATTGTCAAGTCAGTTTATCGACTTGATCGCATCATTCTAACTATGGAATTGGTGCCACCAGGTGAGCTCTTGGGCCTTCCATTTGTGCCTGCATATCTAAATCCACAAACACAAGGAAGAAATGTTCTTCAGGGTGTAAACTATGCTTCCGGAGCCGGTGGCATTTTGGATTCAAGTGGCTATAACTATGTAAGTTTCTGTCCATGTTTTGATCATGGAGATAATGAAGAAATTGTTATCTTTTGATAAGAATATTGACCATGCCTTTGGTTGATGCAGCTGGCAAGAATATCCATGTCTCAACAGATCAACAACTTCAAGCAGACCTTGGCAAGCATAAACGCAACTCTAGGGCAAGAAGAATCTGTAAAGCTCATTGGATCTTCCTTCTTTGCTACAGTAATGGGAAATAATGACTATATAAACAATTATTTCTTGTCTCAATCTCCTGCAAAGGCACAATATTCAGAGGCTCAATTCAAAGATCTGCTGATCACCACATTGTCAAGTCAGCTCAAGGTTAGCCTATGTTACATTTTTAGATTAAAATTCTACATCTCTGTTTCTTGATCCTTTTGGTTTATTAAATATCTGGAACAGGAACTCTACAATCTTGGAGTAAGGACCATGGCAGTTGCCTCAATAGGGCCTCTAGGCTGCATACCTTCTCAGCTTGCCAAGCAAAATTCAAATATAATCTGCATTGACAATGTTAACCGGATGATCATAGATTACAACAGTGCACTACAGCAATTAGTCTCAGATCTTAATGCTCAGCTTCCAGGAGCAAGGTTCTTGTATGCTGATACATTCACCCCAGTCTTTCAGTTTGTGAATGATCCAGAAGCACATGGTAAGGAACAATTTTTTTTTCCCTTTGATTGTGGATATTATGAAGCATGATTGTGGTGATGCAGGATTTTTATGGGGCAATACTGGCTGCTGTGGATCTGGAAAATACAATGCACAGGGGCCTTGTCTTCCATTAGGGATCTCCAATCTGTGCAGTGATAGAAGTAAATATGTATTTTGGGATCCATTTCATCCCACTGAAGCTGCCAATGAGAAGATTGGTAGAAGCCTGTTTGCAAGTTTGAGACCCCTATTAGGAGTTTGAATCGAGTTGGTAATCTTCATTTCATATTTAATGCATCTTGTTAGTTCCCAAAACAAATGCAACTAGACCTGTGCTTTGCTGCACTCCCATGTACCGCTGATTCTTGCAATATCATTTAGAATTATCCCGAAATATTTGAATTGCTCTCCTGGTAATGTATGAATATTTTGATATTTAGCCAAATACAATGATCTATTGTTGCACAATGGAATGAATTTGGTCTGTAATTGTTGATAACATGTATGAACCTTTATAATTAAAGTACCCTCCAGGATTGAACCTGGATAATAGGCATGACGTACCTGAGATCCACCCTTATCAAATTGACCCTGAAAACAATAATAACATATGTTCGTTCAAAATGCAGTGGTTCTATTCAACACCATCATTCTTGGGAAAGGGTGATATAGTTTAAGGTTATAATTAACAATGAGCTCGTAGGAGTGGCCAATATGATTATGCACTGGGCGAAATCATATAGAGTTAGTATATAGTTAGTATATAGGGAAATTTACTAAAATAACCTTAATTATTGACTTAATTCTCAAAAAGCCCTTTGTATTTTTTAAATTCCCAAAATGCCCTTAATTCTTAAGTATTTTCTCAAATAGCCCTTTTAATTTTAAAAATCACCTAAAAAATATGTTTTCACAATAGATACACATTCTTTACACAGGGAAGCGTTTTTTATAGATCATAACAATTTGGAAACCAATCTAGGTTACTTGTTGGGCTCATTTTGCTATTCATATGCTAGAGCTACTTATCTACCAAATATTGAACTTCTTGAAAATAATGAAATGCTACCTTTTACAACACGTCATTGACTTGGAAGGCCTAAAAGGAAACAAAATAGGATAGACGACATGGATAGAGAAAAGCGTATGTACAAGCGCACACGTTGTGGTAATGGTGACCATAATGAACGCGGTTGCAGAATTCCTGTTTCATATTTCCATTGCATATTTTGTCTTAATGTGATGTTCTAAAATTTATGTTCCAAATTGTTGTGATCTGTAAGAAACACTTCCCTGTGTAAATAATGACCATCTATTGCAAAAATGTGATTTTTGGAAAAATACGTAAGAATTAAGGGCATTTTGGGAATTTTAAAAATATGAAGGGTTTTTTGGGAATTAAGTCAACAATTAAGGTTATTTTAGTAAATTACCCTAGTATATATCATGGTTGGGAACAAAAGGCAAAGGCAAAGGTAGGCCAAAGAAGGCTAAAGTCGCAGAGACTTCTATAACTAGAACCCTAAATTTAATTGGCGATGTCTCCGCAACCAGAGATCGAATTTGGGCAAATTTTACTTTTCTAGAACCGACTCGGAGTCTAGTTTTCAGATTAGGGCAATAGTTTTTTCTGATTCATCTTATGCGAGAGAAATAGCAGAAAGAGTGAACGGGGGCAAAGAAGACTGATTTACTCTTGGATCTTGAATCTGATTCTAAGAAAGCTATTTCTTTTTCCTAGAGCTTCTGTTGATCTTGTCTAGCAACCTATTACTATCCCTAAATCCAACTCTTGGTGTATCATATTGTGGACTACTAGCTCGAGGGAGGAGCTACTAAAGGAAACTGGTTGTCAGATATGCCTTACTGTCTTTATGTTCCAGCCTGATATTGCTAGCTGAGTGGCTCGGTTGGGTGGAGAGCTCTTTTGAATAAGGCTTTGGCTACTCATTTGAAGATCGTATCAATTGGTATCAGAGCGCGGTTTTGATTTTCTTTGGAACTATGGGTAGTGGAACCATTGTTATGATCTCTGTCCTGATAATGAAGTAGATCTAGAGTTTTGAAGGACCAACGAATCAAGAACTTGGACAATTTCTCGAGTCTTAAATAAAGTAATTCTTAAGTTACTCATGACATGAGGTAGTTTTGCAGATGCACATACAGATCAATCTAGGGAGTTAAGATACGTAGCATTTTTAAGGAGATTCGAGAAAAGGGAACTGGTGTTCCGAGAAATTTGAGAACAAAGTGAAACTTGAGAGCAAACTTCACATTGAATTCTGTTTATTCAGTGACCCACGAGTAGGTGGTAACCACAAGTGACTGATCCAGGAGTAGGTGGCAATCAGAGTTAATGTGACCCACGAGTAGGTGATAATCACGAGTGAATGTGACCACGAGTATGTGGTAATCACGAGTTAATGTGACCCACAAGTAAGTGATAATCACAAGTGGATGTGACCCACGAGGAGGTGGTAATCACACGTGAATGAGACACATGAGTAGGTGGTAATCACAACAAAAAGAGACCCATGAGTAGGTGGAAACCTCGAGTTAAATTGGTTCATGAGTAGGTGGTAACCAAGAACCAAGTTGGTCCACAAGTAGGTGGTAACTAAGAGTTAGTGGCCCATGAGTAGGTGGCAACCACTAGTATGTGAAAACCACGAGTAGGTGGTAGACACAAAAATCACGGGCAGGTGGTAACATAAACAAAGGTGAAAGCCACGAGGAGCTGGTAACCACAAGTTGATAGTAATATTATTTTAGGGAAATAACCTTAACAGAATAGTAATATTGTCAATGGTTCATAAAAATTATGAAGGCTAATAATCTTTATATTAAAGTGGATGTTAACAAGAACCTGAAAGTTGTATTCAATGCAACTGAGTCAGTTGCTTCCGAGAAGGGAACGAATTGATATGGTTTAAGGTTATATCTAACAACACTGGGTAAAATCATATATAGTTAGTATATATCATGGTTGGGAATAAAGGAATAGAATAGAATAGAAAAGGCAAAGGCAAAGGCGGCTAAAGTCGCAGACTTCTATAACCCAAAATTTAACTGGAGATATCTTCCCAACCAGAGATCGAATTTGGGCAAATTTTACTTTTCTAGAACCGAATCAGAGTCTAGTTTCGGGATTGGGGCAGGAGTTTTTTTTATTCATCCGTATGCGAGAGAAATGGCAGAAAGAGTGACCGGGAGCAAAGAAGACTGCTTTACTCTTGGCGCTTGAATCTGATTCTAAGATAGCTATTTCTTTTTCCTCGAGCTTCTGTTGATCTTGTCTAATAACCTATTACTATCCCTAAACCCAACTCTTGGTGTATCATATTGAGGGCTGCTAGCTCGAGGGAGGAGCTACTAGAGGAAACTAGTTATCAGATATGTCGTATTGTCTTTATGTTCCAGCCTGATATTGCTAGCTGAGTGGCCTGATTGGGTGGAGAGCTCTTTTGAATAAGGCTTTGGCTATTAATTTGTGAAAAAGTTATTATCTTTATCAGGTATTCAGGGAAGATCGTATCAAAGAGGCGTTGTATTTGGCAAAGGCCTCTTTTGGCTCCTTTCTCCTCTAAATATGCTATGTTCTCTCCCTCAATTCTCATTGGCGTTCTTTGAGTCTTGGTGTCAGTTTCTTTTTTGCTTATCCCTAGTTTGTTCTTAGTTTTATTAGTTAGCCGTTTTATTGCCCGATTCTTATTTTTGAGCATCAAACCTTTCAAGCTTTTCTCCCCCTTTTTCCTCTGAATCCGGTCGAAATTGCCATTCTGATTTTTCGCAGGCTTTTTGCTTCCAACCGTAATTGAATTTTATATCATTTGAAAGCCCATTGAATAAAGCTTTCCATCCATCAAAAAATCGTCTGAATCCAATATTCTGAGATGGAGATATATGAAAAAGCATTATGCGAGCTTTTTCTGGCCAGAATCACTAATTTGTGTTTTTCACAGTTTTTTTCTATCTAAATTATCGATTTCTATATTCTTGAAAAGCTCACTGGATAAGCTTTCTATCTCTCTAAAGATTCTTGAATCCGATATTCTGGAAGGGAGATATGGGAAAAAGCATTCTGTCGAGCTCTCTCTGGCCGAAATCTTGAATCTGTATTTTTCATAGCCTTTCTACTGTCCAATAGGTCAAATCTTACATCTTTGGAAAGCACTCTGGAAATTTTTTTTAAAGACTTAAGAATTGCGCAAATCCGACAGTCTGGGTGAAAGATATGATCAAAAGTGTTTGACGAGCATATGCCAGTGCTTGGTTAGTTGATGGTGTGGTTGCATGGATGGTTATCTACTGGTTAACTGTTATTTTGCTTTTTGCTATGGCTTAACCGGTTATTACTCAGTATCATTTGGTGGCTGCTCTCTTTTTCTTTCTTCCAGATATCAGATGGCAGCTACTCTCATTTTCTTTCTTGCATATTTCTGTGAGTGCGATTCTAATGCAGCTTCATAATGACTTGATTTTCAGATGGGCACAATTTTCTTCGTTATCGGGGTTCGTTCTTCCACCACTTATCTTTTGATTTGCATGCTGCAGGCTGTTGATATTGATGTTATATATGAGTTTTGTGAAGTGTTAAAGATGATTATTCTGCATTTATGTTTTTTTGTCTATTTTCAGTTGTTTTTTCTCGATTTGTTTTTTACTATATCCATCGATATATCCTTTCCCTTTTTTCAATTTGCCATGCCCATGGATTTTGTCATTTCTTTTTACCATAGGACCATGTTTGACTTTGGCCCCTTAACTTGTCTGCTTGATTATATCGGTTTTTATCGATGTTAGTCTGGTGTTTGTGGTGATTTTCTCTAGGTTGATATGTTTTTCTTTTGTTGGTGCTTGTAAAGCTTGTGATTTGCTTTTTGGTTTGTCAGTTTGGGCTTGTATAGTTCTTGGTTCACCTTGTTGATTTGCTAGTTTGGATTTGACAGACGCCTCCCCTATTCCATCTTCCCCTTTTAGATTCTTATATTATGTGTTCTTGGGTTAGTTTTTTTTTTTTCCGCCAAAGTGCTCATTTTTGGAACTAACCTTTTTCATCTGTTTAGCAGCGCTAATGTTGGTCTCGTTTTTCCCTAGTTCCATATAGTTTGGTAGTCTAATTTTCTATATTTCGAGTTTTTCCATGATGCATGTTTTAAAACTCCAAAGTTAACAAGATTGCGTATTAAACGGAAGCAAATCATCGAAAGGGGAGTAAAAAGGATATTCCTTAAAGATTCTCCCTTTTTTTTTTTAACAAAAAAGGGGGTAAAATGAGGTTAAAAAAAAGGTGCATAAAATTGTATTCTGATCCTCCCCGTAATGACTAATTTTTTTATGCAACGAGGGAATTGGCTTTGTGAAAGTGACTGTTTTTCATGCAACTAGATTTTTACTGAACTATGTTTTTGAAGAGAACCTCTAATGTAAAAGAATACAACATTTAACAAAAGATTGAAGTGAAGTCTGCAACTGGAATTGTAGTATTTTCAAAATTTGAAGATAAAATCTTCATATTCACATGCAAAATTTACAGTTTTTTCTAGAACTCAGTTATGTGCAAAGATGTGAGGAGTGATGAGGGAGGGATCTAGCACGTTATCATATTCATTTATGCCATCCTCATCAGCTTCACTTCTTTCACTATCACTTGACGAAGTGCTTGAGTTATCTTCCTCTTCACTATCAACAGATGGTGAAGCATTGCCACCACCACTCCCTCACTTCATCCTCTTCCTCGTAATTGCAAGCCTTTTTAAGCAAATTGACGATTGTCAGATTTCAATTTAAAATCATTGCACAATATTGTCACGTCACTTAGGTTCAGCTCATCTCTACAACCCACTTTCTTGGACTTCCTTCCCTTTCCTTGAGATCTCATTTCTAACTCATACCTACCTTCAAAAGCATTTTCTGAACATGTTGTCAGCCAATGAATCTTGAGTTTAGTTACTAAGCCCTCTTCCTTGACCGTATCAAGTACTTTTGGTATCCAAAAAGGGCGATCTTTGTCATCCTCCTCAGTTGGAAGAGCAATCAGCATACCTTTGGCAATTTCTGTGACATTACCTTGAGGCTCATTCCTGCGTCTTGGTCCGAGGTACATGACTCGGTCCTCGTCTTCCTCTACTGTAGGTGCCCTTGCAGCATTACTAGGACGTGCCTGGTTCTCGGGTTGCTGAAAGGTGTTATGCCATTGAAACGGTTCTTGCAGTTGTCTTAGAGTTAGGCTTTGCAAAACAATTTTCTGTTCAAGAAAGAAATTTCTCCACCACGTGGTCTTCTTCTAAGAAGTACTTAAAGCCTGAGGAAATTCCATTTTCAATGGCTTTCAAGGATGTCACTGGGGTACTTTTTTTCTGCTTAGACTCCTTAGGATTTTTGAGAGGAAGTTGCTCAGCACGTTCTATGAAACAAGTATCTGGAACAGATTTAAGGAAGCGCAATCCCTCCAGTGGACTCCAGTCCTTAGTTGTGGTGTACTTCTTCCCCTGTAAGAAGCTTTGTCCATCCTTCAAGTAAAACTTGATGTGATGTTAGAAGGTGAGATCATTCAACTTGTTCACAACTTGTCCTCTATCTGAACGTTGAGGAAAAACAAACTCTCTGAACTCAGCAGTCTCTTTGAGAAGTTTAAGTACTGGAATGGGAGTGTAAGAATCTTCAATGATTCTCACTAAAGTAGGAAGACAAAAAACTTTCTTTCTTCTAAGCCGCACGGAGAATCTGCTGAACATCTGGTCTATTTGATCGTGAGTGTGGCCTACAAGTAAGAATCCGAGCTTTACTTTTCTGAAGATCCCTAGCTCTACAAGCATGGCACAATAAGCAAAGAGTTCTGATTCTTGTTCTCCCTTGTAGTGTTGTCAAGTTGCAGGTAGAGCACTGGTGGTAATTGCTCTTGGTCGCACAGAACCTTGTTAAGAATTGTAATTGTGAGGTTCGGGTCACCATGCAAATTTGGATAAGTCAAAAATACATTGTTGTTCACGATGTCTGGCAAGGTTCTGCTACACAATATCTGTAGAAGGAATAAGGTCAAAACAATTTTGGGAAACAACTGTGACATTAGAGAACTTGAACTTACTTCTTTCAACCTCTGTCTTTGCAGATTCCCGTTGACTCTTTAATTCTGCACATCTTGAGCAAACTGACATTCTATGTCTTCTAGGAATTTTCACAAGACCAAATTCACTTTTCCATAATCTGGTGAAGTGTGAGTAAGAGATGTGTTGTGACTGAATACACGTCTCTTTGTATTCTTGAAAGACATCATTTTTTGTGATGTTGTCCGTCAAATGGTACATGTTACTATTAGGCAGCTTTTCACATGTCTCTCTGAAGTATTTTTCCATCCAAGACACAGCAGCTAGAGCATGCATTGTTATAACCCGCCTTGATCCACAATGATCATCAATTGCAGGTTTTTATCCACTCTTGGTGTATCATATTGTGGACTACTAGCTCGAGGGAGGAGCTACTAAAGGAAACTGGTTGTCAGATATGCCTTACTGTCTTTATGTTCCAGCCTGATATTGCTAGCTGAGTGGCCCGGTTGGGTGGAGAGCTCTTTTGAATAAGGCTTTGGCTACTAATTTGTATTAAAGTTATTATGTTTATTTATGTATTCAGGGAAGATCGTATCAATTGGTATTAGAGCGCGGTTTCGAGTTTCTTTGGAACTATGGGTAGTGGAACCATTGTCATGATCTCTGCCCCGATAATGAAGCAGATCTAGAGTTTTGAGGGACCAACGAATCAAGAACTTGGACAATTTCTCGAGTCTTAAATAAAGTAATTCTTAAGTTACACATGACATGAGGTAGTTTTGCAGATGCACATACAGATCAATCTAGAGAGTTAAGATACGTAGCATCGAGAAAAGGGAACTGGTGTTCCGAGAAATTTGAGAACAAAGTGAAACTTGAGAGTAAACTTCACATTGAATTCTGTTTATTCAGTGACCCACGAGTAGGTGGTAACCACAAGTGACTGATCCAGGAGTAGGTGGCAATCAGAGTTAATGTGACCCACGAGTAGGTGGTAATCACGAGTGAATGTGACCCATGAGTATGTGGTAATCACGAGTTAATGTGACCCACAAGTAGGTGATAATCACAAGTGGATGTGACCCACGAGGAGGTGGTAATCACACGTGAATGAGACACACGAGTAGGTGGTAATCACAACAAAAAGAGACCCATGAGTAGGTAGAAACCTCGAGTTAAATTGGTTCATGAGTAGGTGGTAACCAAGAACCAAGTTGGTCCACAAGTAGGTGGTAACTAAGAATTCGTGGCCCATGAGTAGGTGGCAACCACTAGTATGTGAAAACCACGAGTAGGTGGTAGACACAAAAATCACGGGCAGGTGGTATCATGAACAATGGTGGAAGCCACGAGGAGGTGGTAACCACAAGTTGATAGTAATATTATTTTCGGGAAATAACCTTAACAGAATAATAATATTGTCAATGGTTCATAAAAATTATGAAGGCTAATAATCTTTATATTAAAGTGGATGTTAACAAGAACCTGAAAGTTGTATTCAATGCAACTGAGTCAGTTGCTGATATGGTTTAAGGTTATATCTAACAATGACTCGGGGGGTGGCCAATATAATTATACACTGGGTGAAATCATATATAGTTAGTATGTATTATGGTTGGGAATAAAGGAATAGAATAGAATAGAAAAGGCAAAAGCAAAGGCAAAGGCGGCTAAAGTCGCAGACTTCTATAACCCAAAATTTAACTGGCGATATCTTCCCAACCAGAGATCGAATTTGGGCAAATTTTACTTATCTAGAACCGAATCGGAGTCTAGTTTCGGGATTGGGGCAGCAGTTTTTTTTATTCATCCGTATGCGAGAGAAATGGCAGAAAGAGTGACCGGGAGCAAAGAAGACTGCTTTACTCTTGGTGCTTGAATCTGATTCTAAGATAGCTATTTCTTTTTCCTCGAGCTTCTGTTGATCTTGTCTAATAACCTATTACTATCCCTAAACCCAACTCTTGGTGTATCATATTGAAGGCTGCTAGCTCGAGGGAGGAGCTACTAGAGGAAACTAGTTATCAGATATGTCTTATTGTCTTTATGTTCCAGCCTGATATTGCTAGCTGAGTGGCCTGGTTGGGTGGAGAGCTCTTTTGAATAAGGCTTTGGCTATTAATTTGTGAAAAAGTTATTATGTTTATCAGGTATTTAGGGAAGATCGTATCAAAGGGACGCCGTATTTGGCAAAGGCCTCTTTTGGCTCCTTTCTCCTCTAAATATGCTATGTTCTCTCCCTCAATTCTCATTGGCATTCTCTTTGAGCTCGATCTTTGAGTCTTGGTGTCAGTTTCTTTTTTGCTTATCCCTAGTTTGTTCTTAGTTTTATTAGTTAGTCGTTTTATTGCCCCATTCTTATTTTTGAGCATCAAAGCTTTCAAGCTTTTCTCCGGTCCATTTTTCCTCTGAATCCGGTCGAAATTGCCATTCTGATTTTTCGCAGGCTTTTTGCTTCCAACCGTAATTGAATTCTATATCATTGAAAAGCCCATTGAATAAAGCTTTCCATCCATCAAAAAATCGCTTGAATCCAATATTCTGAGAGGGAGATATATGAAAAAGCATTATGCCGAGCCTTTTCTGGCCAAAATCACTAATTTGTGTTTTTCACGATTTTTTCTGTCTATATTATCGGTTTTGTATATTCTTGAAAAGCTCACTGGATAAGCTTTCTATCTCTCCAAAGATTCTTGAATCCGATATTCTGGAAGGAAGATATGGGAAAAAGCGTTCTGTCGAGCTCTCTCTGGCCGAAATCGTGAATCTGTATTTTTCATAGCCTTTCTACTGTCCAATAGGTCGAATCTTACATCTTTAGAAAGCACTCTGGAAAAACTTTTTAAAAACTTAAGAATCGTGAAAATTCGACAGTCTGGGTGAAAGATATGGTCAAAAGCATTTGATGAGCATATGCAGTGCTTGGTTAGTTGATGGTATGGATGCATGGATGGTTATCTACTGGTTAACCGTTATCTTGCTTTTTGCTATGGTTTTGTGGAATAATAGGTTATTACTCAGTATCATTTGGTGGCTGCTCTCTTTTTCTTTCTTCCAGATATCAGATGGCAGCTACTCTCATTTTCTTTCTTGCATATTTCTGTGAGTGCGATTCTAATGCAGCTTCATAATGACTTGATTTTCAGATGGGCACAATTTTCTTCGTTATCTGTGTTCGTTCTTCCACCACTTATCTTTTGATTTGCATGCTGCAGGCTGTTGATGTTGATGTTATATATGAGTTTTGAGAAGTGTTAAAGATGATTATTCTGCATTTATGTTTTTTTGTCTATTTTCAGTTGTTTTTTCCCGATTTTTTTTACTATAGCCATCGATATATCCTTTCCCTTTTTTCAATTTGCCATGCCCATGGATTTTATCATTTCTTTTTACCATAGGACCATGTTTGACTTTGGCCCCTTAACTTGTCTGCTTGATTATATCGGTTTTTATCGATGTTAGTCTGGTGTTTGTGGTGATTTTCTCTAGGTTGATATGTTTTACTTTTGTTGGTGCTTGTAAAGCTTGTGATTTGCTTTTTGGTTTGTCAGTTTGGGCTTGTATAGTTCTTGGTTCACCTTGTTGATTTGCTAGTTTGGATTTGACAGACGCCTCCCCCATTCCATCTTCCCGTTTTAGATTCTTATATTATGTGTTATTGGGTTAGTTTTTTTTCTGCCAAAGTGCTCATTGTTGGAACTAACCTTTTTCATCTGTTTAACAGCGCTAATGTTGGTCTCGTTTTTCCCTAGTTCCATATAGTTTGGTAGTCTAATTTTCTATATTTCGAGTTTTTCCATGATGCATGTTTTTTAAAACTCCAAAGTTAACAAGATTGCGTATTAAACGGGAGCAAATCATCGAAACGGGAGTAAAAAGGATATTCCTTAAAGATTTCCTTTTTTTTTACAAAAAAGGGGGTAAAATGAGGTTAAAAAAAAGGTGCATTGATCCCCCCGTAATGACTAATTTTTTTATGCAACGAGGGAATTGGCTTTGTGAAAGTGACTGTTTTTCATGCAACTAGATTTTTACTGAATTATATTTTTTGAAGAGAACCTCTAATATAAAAGAATACAACATTTAACAAAAGATTGAAGTGAAGTCTGCAACTGGAATTGTAGTATTTTCAAAATTTGAAGATAAAATCTTCATATTCACATGCAAAATTTACAGTTTTTTCTAGAACTCAGTTATGTGCAAAGGTGTGAGGAGTGATGAGGGAGAGATCTAGCACGTCATCATATTCATTTATGGCATCCTCATCAGCTACACTTCTTTCACTATCACTTGAGGAAGTGCTTGAGTTATCTTCCTCTTCACTATCAACGGATGGTGAAACATTGCCACCACCACTCCCTTCTTCATCCTCTTCCTCGTAATTGCAAGACTTTTTAAGCAAATTGATCGTCCTTTAGCGTAGACGATTGTCAGATTTCAATTTAAAATCATTGCACATCTCTACAACCCACTTTCTTGGACTTCCTTCCCTTTCCTTGAGATCTCATTTCTAACTCATACCTACTTTCAAAAGCATTTTCTGAACGTGTTGTCAGGCAATGAATCTTGAGTTTAGTTACTAAGCCCTCTTCCTTGACGTGTCAAGTACCTTTGCTATCCAAAAAGGGCGACCTTTGTTATCCTCCTCAGTTGGAAGAGCAATCAGCATACCTTTGGCAATTTCTGTGACATTACCTTGAGGCTCATTCCTGCGTCTTGGTCCGAGGTACATGACTCGGTCCTCGTCTTCCTCTACTGTAGGTGCCCTTGCAGCATTGCTAGGACGTGCCTGGTTCTCGGGTTGCTGAAAGGTGTTAGGCCATTGAAACGGTTCTTGCAATTGTCTTAGAGTTAGGCTTTGCAAAACAATTTTCTGTTCAAGAAAGAAATTTCTCCACCACATCTGGTCTTCTTCTAAGAAGTACTTAAAGCCTGAGGAAATTCCATTTTCAATGGCTTTCAAGGATGTCACTGGGGTACTTTTTTTCTGCTTAGACTCCTTAGGATTTTTGAGAGGAAGTTGCTCAGCACGTTCTATGAAACAAGTATCTGGAACAGATTTAAGGAAGCGCAATCCCTCCAGTGGACTTCATCCTTAGTTGTGGTGTACTTCTTCCCCTGTAAGAAGCTTTGTCCATCCTTCAAGTAAAACTTGATGTGATGTTGGAAGGTGAGATCATTCAACTAGTTCACAACTTGTCCTCTATCTGAACGTTGAGGAAAAACAAACTCTCTGAAATCAGCAGTCTCTTTGAGAAGTTTAACCACTGGAATGGGAGTGTAAGAATCTTCAATGATTCTCACTAAAGTAGGAAGACAAAAAGCTTTCTTCCTTCTAAGCCGCACGGAGAATCTGCTGAGCATCTGGTCTATTTGATCGTGAGTGTGGCCTACAAGTAAGAATCCGAGCTTTACTTTTCTGAAGATTCCTAGCTCTACAAGCATGGCACAATAAGCAAAGAGTGTCTGATTCTTGTTCTCCCTTGTAGTGTTGTCAAGTTGTAGGTAGAGCACTGGTGGTAATTGCTCTTGCTCGCACAGAATCTTGTTAAGAATTGTAATTGTGAGGTTCGGGCCACCATGCAAATTTGGATAAGTCAAAAATACATTGCACTTTAGACTTCCTTTGAAGACCATAGCTCCTACAAGGTGGACCTTAACAAATCATTCCTCTGGCACATCTTTCGGAATGTTCAAGAAATGGGGTAGAGTAGTTTTTTTTTATCCATTCCATCAATTACAACAGACATATATTGCAGTGGACGTTCGAGAGCTTTTTTCCTGTGTTTGACAAGCTTTCTTCTCTCGGCTGCTTGTTGTTCACGATGTCTGGCAAGGTTCTGCTACACAATATCTGTAGAAGGAATAAGGTCAAAACAATTCTGGGAAACAACTGTGAGATTAGAGAACTTGAACTTACTTCTTTCAACCTCTGTCTTTGCAGATTCCCGTTGACTCTTTAATTCTGCACATCTTGAGCAAACTGACATTCTATGTCTTTTGGGAATTTTCACAAGACCAAATTCACTTTTCCAGAATCTGGTGAAGCGTGAGTAAGAGATGTGCTGTGACTGAATACACGTCTCTTTGTATTCTTGAAAGACATCCTTTTTTGTGATGTTGTCCGTCAAATGGTACATGTTACTATTAGGCAGCTTTTCACATGTCTCTCTGAAGTATTTTTCCATCCAAGACACAGCAACTAGAGCATGCATTGTTATAACCCGCCTTGGCCCACAATGATCATCAATTGCAGGTTTTTATCCACTCTTGGTGTATCATATTGTGGACTATTAGCTCGAGGGAGGAGCTACTAAAGGAAACTACACGAAGTTTAGCCATGTTGAATTTGTTAATGCAGCCCAATGAGCAGCATGTAGTTCTTAGAATTCTTCTCATTTTCTGTTCATCCATAAGTTTATTTCTTCTTACAGAAGAACATGCTCTCGAGCTAAAATCCACTTTAAATTTCTTAGAACTTTGGGTGGAGAACAGATAATTCCGTTGCTTCTTATTGGTATCTTCATCTTCGGATGACAATTCAACTCTAGGTGTGACCTCCTCTGCACTCAAAGGTGTGCTTGAAGAGGAAAAAAGACCACGTGAAGTTGTACCCGGATATATCGGAGGCACAGTGTTAAATATTGGTGAAGGTCCATAAGAAGTTATAGCAGCAGTTATCGTAGAATCATGGTGAGGAGTTCTTGCAAACATCTCCCTTACAGCGGACTGAAACTCTGCAAATCCGTGGGTCACAACAGTTGTTTAAAGAGGAGTAGATGCTGTAACATCATCCTCATTTGTAGTGAAGTCCTGATGGGAGAAGTTGTGAAGAATCTCGCATTCTTCTGATCGTAGTGTAGTTTTTGTTTGTCTACTTGAAGCAGGGGAAACTACAAATGGTGGGGGTAACCTGTTCTGCAAAATCTGTTGATGTGGAGCATGTGTAGTTTCGGGCGACACAACAAAAGGTGGTGGAAGCCTGTTTTGTACGAGTGGTGATGGAATAAACGGAGGGGGAAACCTGTTCCTAACTGGGCTTGGTGACGGTTCGAAAGGGGGTGGCAGTCTGTTAGTTCCTGGACTAGGAGTGTCATCGAGCAGCAAGAGGGATGTTGTTGAGGTTGGGGTCGGAGAAGCTTGGGCATGTACATTTTGTTCTGCAGCTCCATCCGATTCAGACGAGCTAGAGACAACAAACAGTGGTGGAAGATTGTGCATTTTGCCTTTTAACGTCTTCAACAACCGCAAAGATCAAGACAACGTGAGGACATATGGAGAAAAAATTAGAGACCGCTGGACCTTACTATTCGAGAATACACGACATGCAGGAAGAAGTAGTACGTGGAAACAAAACGAGCCAAAAGGAAACAAAATGCTATTCCAGGATACATAGCGAACGGTAATATACAGAACTTGTATTCCACTACACATAGAATTAATTTGAATTTGAATTTGAATGATTTTATCGTCCACGGAGACCAACTGGCCTATGGGACCCAAGTACAAAGAGAGAGCAGCAGGCGTATTACTACCAGGATTAAAAAACCCCCGCCCCGAAGGGTTTTCGGGGGAAAAACCTTAGTAGCAATAAGGATGCTGACATACTGCACAGTTATATACATAATCACAAGTACAAACCGGGTTAATGCCCGGACGAGGGGCATAACCGAAGTCCGCTGCGATCTATTACCTCCCTGAGGTACGATCCCAACAAGCCTACAGAGGCCGTGTCGCGAGCTCATGCAAGGCCCGATGGGGCACAACTAACCGAAAGCATCTGAGCCCGGATATGCTCGTAGACGCGGACAGCCCGGAGGGCGTGACCTTCATCCTCAATGGCTCCCGCTGACAAAGATCGACAGACTCGCCCTCACGCTGGCTCCGAATCCATCTCCATGTCTCAATGCGGAGGTGGTGTGCACTTGTGCGAATGGAAGCAATCACCCCGCTTTTTCATGGATAGATGGGTGCGCAGTAGTGGTGTGGGCCCCTCGTGAGCATGGGATTAACCTGCCGGCCGATAATTTGCCACCTTGACATGTGACGTGGCCTCTCAGATCCCAAAGCTTGGCCATGAAGCAAGCATCCAAGCACCGCTTCAAGGCAGCAAGGCTCCTTCGGTGTATGCACCGGTCCACACCTCGTGGTGCTCGCACATTCCATAACGAGAACCATTGGGCTTGCTTGTCTTTCCCAAAGAAGCTTTGAGTCGCCAAGGGCCCATCGCCACCGCCAAAGCAAGGTTGGGCAGCCGGGCTTCATCCATAGCCACCACCTTCCGGAAGTAAATAATGTGACGCTCCAAAGTGCAGCCCTCCCTCAGAATGGAAGGAAGCCCGCCTCTCTGAGCAAGATCCGATATGGGACCGTGGATTTCACTCCCGCCCGGGCCAAGAAAGCCTTCACTGCTCTAGATCGCTCCAAGGGGTGAGGGATATCACCGCCCCGACACTTCTGCCCCATAGAGGAGGACCGGTTCAACCAAGGCCCTCAACAAGTGTGCCCGGTGACCCCATGCATACTCGCCTTTGTGATCGTTGTTTTGCATTGCATACTGTGGCTTTCCAAACCGCAAAGGACCCTGAACCCGATGGATGCATCCCAAAGGTGTGGTAGTAGAAAACTCAATGCCCAAATACTTATAAGATCGAGCCACCTCCACTACCCGCCCCCTCGTAAGTGAATGAGGGAAGGCGGGGTGCCGGATGATGGGACCCGGCCCGGCACCCTTGTCTTGGCCAAGTTAACTCTCATGTCGCTGAATTGGCGTAAAGTGTCCAAAGCATCCGTGTGGCGTTGCATGTCCTCCGGGTATATATGCAGCAGTCAACATCATCGGCATATATGAGTTGCCGGATTATGTGGTGCATCAACCGAAGCCCCTCCCGCGGCTCTTTTAGCCATTCTTCTAGCTGGTCAATGTACAAGCCGAAGAGCGCCGGGGATAGAGGGCAGCCCCGGGCGACCCCAATGCTACTAACAACGGGCTCCCCGACAAAGGTGAGACGACCGAGCAAGCCTCAGATAGTCTCAGATATAGCATTCTCAAGTCGACGGGGTCCCTAGTCGCCTCTAACTGTCCCCACAACTTATCCCGAGGCAATCGTATCAAAAGCCTTTTGGCGAAATCCACAAAGCAACAAGATGCATTCTCAAGGCCGATTCCGCTATCCTCTATGAGTGTTCGCAGAGTGAAGATATGGTCAATAGTAGAATGCCGGGCGGAAGCTCGCCAAGGCGAGCCCAAGACTTCTCCATCCTCCGCCTAAAGTGTCAATCACGCCAAGAATCCCGCAAGCAACTTGGCAAAGACGAAACCACCATAATGGTACGATAGTTGGTCAATGTGGGAGGTCCCCCGCTTTGTATATGGGCACAACTCTACCGTAGTCCAAAGGTGTGGGGAAGCCTTCTTGCAATGCCCCGTTGAAGAGTCTTTGGAGAACCGGCACCATTGGGGGCCCGCCCACTTGAGAAGCTCACCGCATACCATCCAAATCTGCCGCCTTTCCGTTAGCGGTAGGTTGCTAGTGCCCATTATGACATCCCCTTCAAGAATGACCAAGTGCTAGGCCCGTCTCGCGCTGAGGTACCGGGTGCCCGGCTTCCCATTGGGTCATACAAACCGCAAGTATCTCACCCATTGTTCCGGGTAATATTTCCCGGGTCGCGGCAGCTTACTCAAGACCTTTCTCCGTAAGGCCCTAGGGTGGCGGTCTAGAAGACCAAACATCTGTTCTTTGAAGCTCGCAAGGTACCTCGGCTTTCTTGGTCTTGAGGAAGGAGCGGTATTGACGGACGGCTCAAGGGGCGAATGGTGGGGTCCAAAGACTTGGCGGAGCCATCGTTTCACTCCGGCATTCGCCATCGAACCGATTAAGGGGGAAGGTGGTTTGCACCCACGTGGATCGTCGAGAGCGGCCTCTCCCAAAGCATCCGTCCCCTACCCTCGGCGGAGCCGGTTCACCGGGCCGTCTGGCCGTTGAAGTGTGGGGAGTTGCAAGACTCCCGGCAGCTCATGCTCAAGCATCCTCGCATAGACCCCGCATGATCATAGTCCGTGACGCAACCGTGGTACATGGGGTGTTGGGGCAATGGGTGATCGGTTGGCACGCCAATCTATCCGCAAAGAACGAGGGCTGATGGTCGGAGTCTACTTCCTCGTCCCCCACACTGTCCCGGACAATCAAGCGGCGATCAAGTGTAGGCATTGCTCGTCTGCTAGCACGTAATCCACCACACTGGTGCCGCCCCCTTGATTCTCCTGTCTACAAGTGAAGCGGCTGGAGGACGGCCACTGTGCCAGCCCATGAAGGGACTATGTGCAACCTTTAAAAGGAAATTTCAGCGCCTCACTTTTGTATTCCGTTCCGGTAGCTCGATGCATAGCGCCCTCGATTATAATATTATTTTCTTTGTATTAGATTCACGCGAATGAAATCTTGGGCCGGGTCGAGTAGAAGTACTTATGCGTTTACTTTGCTTTTTCAACAAAAAATAGTGTATTCGAAATACACATTTCCACTCTCGATGAAGGCGACAATGTGATAGGAATACACTTTGGATTTCGCCTTCATAGGCGGTGTATTAGGAATACGCTTTAAGCCTTCACAACGAAAGTGTATTCTGGAATACACTTTCGCCTTCACTGAGAGGGAGATGTGTATTCCGAAATACACTTTCGCCTCTCTAAGGTTTGAAAAGTCTTATTTAGTGTACTTTTTTGGTAATTTTAGATGTTTTTATAGCATTTCAGACTTGTGTAGCCTTGTTTTGTTGTTAACTGTGCAGTGTTTTTTTGGCCTTTTTGTCCTTTTTTTGTCCTTCCTTTTGGATATTTTGTATTCTGGAATAGTCTGATGCCAGTGTTTTCTCTAAAAAAGACGTGTTTACACACAATGTGTACAGGCAAGACGTCAGCAAGAAACATCAGAAGAAGCCCATTAAAATCACTCAGAAAGCTCACCCACAGAGAAGGGTTGACGACACCTCTGCGCCTGCAATTTACGAGAATTTCTAAACGCAGTGGTTTTTCACACGGGGTACAGCGGAAAGTACATCACGCTTACTTTTTTACATGTCTGTCGCAGTCCTGGTGCAAAAAGGTACGATGACAGAGAATTTGTCTGCATGGGCACCATACAAGACGTGAATGAAATAGCTGGGGAGTCGGGACAACGAGGGAGACTATTTTGCGACATCCCAAGGTTTCATTCATGTTGATGAAGCCTTTTTTAAACTTGTCAAAGTGCAACCACCGGCACTTTACAAATATGTTTCTCACTACATCAACAAGAGAAAGCTTAGTGCCATCATAAGCTTGGTTCGAAGCACACAGAGAGAAGACTTTGCTTACAGCGAGTCAGAGCAGGAAGAAGAGGAAGAACAATGGAGCGTGAGCACTCCATCAGGGGAGGAGGAGGAAGAAAAAAGCACAGGAGAGTCAGAAGAGCAGCAAGCACCACCTCCAAAGAAGCATTGCTGCTAAAGAGTCTAAAAAAAGAAAAAACGGCACCAATTGCCATAGAAGATGCTCCTGAGGAAGTTCCCAAGAAGAGGAAAGGGAAGGACAAAACACCCGGAGTTGTTATTAAAGAAAAAAAGGTGGATAAAACTTCAGAAAAGATGGAAGAAATTAACCTGCAAAAGTTTGTGCAAGGTGTCATCTACTTGCCCGTCACATCAATGAAGCTTCCTCCTAAAAATGAAGCTGGAGAACGACCACTGCAGGTTCGGAAGATTTACGCAGATCATCTAAGGAACCTCAAGGATAGAATTCGGAGCAATCCGAATGCCCATGTTGCTCCTATTGTGGTCTTGTTGATAGAGAGCAGTGTACCAGCCCAACAGAGTACGATAGAGAAAATGCGGACACATATACGCATTACGTTTTGGGAGGGAACCACAGTTTCAAGGCAAGGAGGCAGTTGTATAAAGAAAAAAAGAATCCCAGATACTTGTCTGTTCCCTGTGCAGTCTATTGTGGATTGACCGATGAAGAAGCCAAAATCATTGCCAACACTCACAACGTTGACAACGAGTACAAGTTAAAAATGGGCTTCGTCGACAAAATCAGATTTATGCACAGAGAATATGTTATCTTCAAAGAAAAGTATGGGGAGGATTTGAAAAAGCCTCAATACTCACTTGAATTAAAAGAAGCTTGTGCCATTGAGTGTTGCCTCAAATACGACGAGGCGAACAAAAGGGCATCACTCATTGGTCACGACAACTGGTTTCAGCTAGCGTTCAGGGATGGCCGGATACGTTTCTAGCGTATTCCAGAATAAGATATAGTGTACAAAAACTTCCTTGTTGACAGCTAGCTGATGAGAATCTTGATTTGTTTGCAGATCTGGGAACTCCAAAATGAAATATTTAATATGTTTGAGCATGGTGAACTAAAAAGTAAGGGCAAGGTCTCTGAGAAGAACAAAGGCTCCGATGTGCCAAAAAAAGAAATGACAATCACTGTCTAGAGGGAGATGCAGCTGACACAGAATTATTAGAACGGCTCCTGCAGAAGGTGGTGGACAAGGAGTTCACTCTGGAAGAAATGTCGAAGGAGTTGCACAAGTAAGCTTTGCCATCATTGTTTTCTTTTCTATTCCAGAATACTACCAGAGTCTTAAAATAAGAGCAAACGGGCACTCCGGAAAATGCTTTTTGCCCCTCGTAGGATCGAAAGTGTATTCCAGAATACACTTTCGCCCTTCATGAAGTGAAAACGTATATTCCAGAATACACTTTCGCTCCTGCGCAACAGCGAAAACTTATTCTGGAATACACTTTCTAACTTGGTGCAGTGTAGAAGTGTATTCTGGAATACACTTTCGCTCCTACGCTGCAGCTAAAGTGTATTCTGGAATACGCTTCTGCAACAACATAAAAGTTGTCTAAGCCACTTGTATTCTAGAATAACTTTTAGTGGCAGGAAGTTGTTCATTTTACTCTTGCAGTTTCCAACTGCTAAAACGGTTGTGGTTTTCTTTCCTGCCAAAAAAATCTCATCACCTGCCAGTCATGTCTGATGGAGCAACTTAACGTGGAGACGTGGGAGAGGTGCAAGGAGCTTTATCCCATTGCTACATCCGACGAGCGCATTGTCCAGTATGCTCCAAATTTTGAAGGATGGGTAGCTGACTAAACACACGATTCTTGACTTGTCTAGGTCTCAATCTCTCCTTTGTTTGCAGAACAAGAAGAAAAATAAGGAACCGCCAGAAGGTTTTATGCACCTCGTGAGGCTGGCACGAGAAGAAAGAACATTGACAGATAGGAGGACTCTAGAAGTGGAGCCTTCTGATTATGAAAAGTTTAGCTTGTACGACCAAAACAATTTGTTCTCTATCATCCATGGGGACTGCACTAAACTGGTTGGAACAGTAAAGCCATAGGATTTTACACTGGTCATAGCGGACCTTCCTTATGGCTTTAAACTAAAGGACAGCCGTTACGATGATCAGCCATTTAAAAATTCAGAATTTAACGCCTTCGTCGACGGTATTAAACAAATCACAACGGCCAAGCACTGGTGTCTTGTCGTGTTTCATTCTAGCATGCAATCCGACCTTGTGGAGTCCACGTTCAAGAATCATTTTGGATCCCCAGTGCAAGTAGGTTATGAGAATATAGTTTGGTGAGTACTTTATTCAGGAATATGTTTGGTTAGTTTCTTCTTTGTGTTTTCGTTTTCTATTCTAGAATATGATTGCCTTTGACTTATTCTCTTTGTTAGTTTCTTGTTCTGTTTTCGTTAGTGACACGACTCTAATTTGTACAGGTAGAAGACAAATATAAACTACCATGGCGGCGGGCCGAGGTTGCTGAGTAAGGTTGAATACCTCTATGTTGCTTATTGGAGTTTCGATGGCAAACGCACCATGGAGCATTTCAACACAGCAGCTTGCCAGATCTTTTCTAATGTCTTGGAATTTCCAACTATGCTTCAGAAGCTACAAGACCCTAGTGCACAAGGTAGAATTGTTAATCACTACCAGAAGCCTCAAAAGCTAATCAACCATCTCCTAGACATGTTTTCACGTCCAGGAGATTGGGTGCTTGATGCCTTTTCTGGCTCTGGTACAATAATAGCTTGTGCACTTAAGAAGGGCCGCAATTGTGTAGCAGTGGACATAGATAAAGAAGCTGTGAACTTCATCAGGATGAGACTGGCTGCCTTACCTACCCTACCAGACGAGCATCAAGAGTTAGGCGCCAGATCCTCATCTGATTTTGCCAAGCTACAACCTCCATTCACTAGCTCTTTAGATGATGAAGCTACCTTTGCAGAGATGAAAGAAGTGGCTCTAGCTAATATTCCTGAAGACATTGAAGAAGTAGACAAGGGTAAGGCACCACAAAAGGAGCAGACCACAGAAACTGGCACAGCAGAAACAAGCAAAAGAATGAAGAAGACTACGACTTGGACCTTTAGTCTGTCTCATACAAAAATAGTTATTACTCATCTTCATGTGTTGTTACAAATTGATGTTATTGAAACATTTTAATTATATAATGATTATTTTATTTACTAAATTCTGGTGTTTTCAAGAAAATACTTTTAGAGAATACAAAAACATATCTAAATTCTTCCCTTTTCAAGTGCCGCTTTTGGCAAAATTCAAGTTCTTTTGCACTAAGGGGCCAAAATGCAGGTAAAAAAAAAATTAGGCCTATTGGAATTCCCAATTGGAAGGAAAAAAGTGTCATTTTCTAGAGCAGGTTGTTTTTTTCAAGGGAATCTTTGAAACGGGAGTGCTGCAACACTCCCGTTTAATTTGCAATCCTGTTAGTTACTTATTTTCTCATGACAACTATAACTTACGGTAGACATGTACATATCTAGGGTATGCACTTTAGGCATGACGTCAGCATGGAGTTATGCATGAGCATTTTTTTTGTTTGTCAAGCGTATTATTTTGGACATGTATATTATGACATGGATAATTGTTGACCTCTTTCTATTTCATGTCTCATATTGCATCAGTATTTGTTATATGAGCGTGATATGTTCGGTTTATGATTTTGGATGGCATGTTTCTTATCGGTGTTGCAATTGTATTATCACCAATGTGCCTTGTCAATTCTTTTATCGCGTGCTTTTCTCATGGAAACGATACCTTGTGGTTGGACTTGCACGGACCTTATGTTATAGGCTTTAGGCATGATATCTGACATAGAGGTTATGTTTGCAGTATAGTTTGTTTTTCTTCTAGAGTGCTCACATTGCTTGAATTAACATTTTTTTTTTATATGTTTAGCCGTAGTGATGTTGGACTCGTTTTTCCCTTGTTCTATGTGGTTTGCTATTCTAAATTCCTATATTTCGAGTTTTAACATGATGCATATTTTTAGAACTCCAAAATTGCATGACTTCTCATGGGAACTATAACATATAGTAGACGTGTACGTATCCAAGTTACATGTATTGGGTATGATGTTTGGCGTCGGGTTATGCATAAGCATTCTCATGGTTTGGCAAGCGTATTATATCTCATGTATATATTATGTTTGACATGGATAACAATTGACCTTATTCTATTTCATATTTCATGTTGCATCAGTATTTGTTATATGTATGTGAATGTTTGGTTCATGATGCATTGACATTTGCTACATGTAGTCCATCTATCTTTTCTATGTTTTTTCTTATGCGGTATGTTTCTTGTCGATGTTACGACTGCATTAACATCAATGTGCCCCGTCATTTCTCTTACCGCTTGTTTTTTTCATGGAAACTATAATTTATAGTAGACGTACATATATACAAGTTATAGGCATTAGGCATGGTCTCTTGCATAAGGTTATTTTTGTAGATTGGTCTATTTTTCCTCCGGAGTGCTCGTTGCTTGATCTGACCTTTTTTCATATGTTTAGCAGCGGTCATGTTGGACTCGTTTTTTCCAATTGTTTATATGTGTCTCTTATGGAGTTTTGTTCTTGTTGATGTTCAGCTACCCTAAGACCTATGTGCGTTTAATCCTTTTTTATCCCATTAATTTTCACTGCCTTAGTCATTTGTCTTCTCTCCGTGTTACCCATCACGTACTTAGTTTTAGTTGTCTATTATTGCTCCATTTTTCTCTTATAATCCGTGAGCCTCTTTAGTGGTTGCTCTATTTTTATACTAGTTCCAATTCTTCCGTTTCTTTCTTATGGATCCTTGCAGTTTTATTTGTGCTTAACCCACTTCTGTAGTTCTTGGATATGCCATCTTTTGTCATCATGGTATCCTTTTGTCTATTCCTTGTACTCTGATTTGTCTCATGTTGCTCCGCTTGTTCCATGGTTGGTTGGTCTTTTTAGTTCTTTGGACATGTTCAATCTTGTTTTTCAAAGTTTTCAAATCCTTGTGGCTACCTTCTACCACCTTCACCTTTCTTTTTTGTTAGTTTGACGCTCTGTTCTTCTTGTTTATTTGTTGGGTTTTGTTCTCTTGGTCTCACTAGTTTCGTGCTTGACTGTTGTTTCGCTTTGTCCTTACTCATGGTCTATTACTCATCTTCTAGTCTTTTGTTTACTTGTTCTATTAGTCACTGTTAGTCTTGCTTTCACGTTGTTTGGTCCATGTGGTTCATATTACCCCTTTCATTGCAATCTCATTGCTCCATCCCTCCGCTTCGTTTGTCTCATTTTGAGTCTGGTTGATCCCTAAGATTGGCATGCCCTCATCGATTTGTTGGTTGACCATCGTTTATTCCTTTTGGCCTCTATACTTTGAGTTTGACCAGTGCATATTTTTTAGAAATCCTTTTTTGCTTGATTTCTAGGAGAACTATAACTTAATGTGGTATATCTTTTGTTGGTGTTACAACTGCATTATAATCAATGTGCCCTGTCAATTCTTTTATCGCTTGTTTTTTCTCATGGAAAATATAATTTGTGGTAGACTTGCACGTGTCTGAGTATAGGCATGGAGGTTATGCATGAGCATTCTTTACGGCAGTGAGCATTCTATATCGAGCATGCATTAAGATGTTTTTTTAAGTGCAATTTTTTACGTCATTCTGCACCAGTGTTCGTTATGTGTGTGGGATCTATTTAGTTCATGATGCATGGGCATTTGTTTCATGTGATTGGTCTATCTTATTTTCTATGGGTCTCGGATGTGTCATGGTTCTGGTTGGTATATATAACGATTACCTTAAAAACAATGTGCTCCCATCCGTTGTCTTCTCTCTGGGTCGCTAGTCACGTCCTTTAGTTCTAGTTGTCCTTCATTACTCCATTGTTTTGTAGTCCGTGTGTCTTTTTAGTATTTGCCCTGGTTTCATACTTGTTCCATTGTCTCGTTTCTTTCTATGGTTTCTTGTAGTCCTATTTGTGCTCCATTTGCTTTGTTAGTTCTTGCGTTTGCCAATTTTGTTCGTCTAAGTTGACACTTATGTCCTATGTCTTCATGGAATCCTTCTTTGTCTTCTCTGTTGCAGCTTGTTCATGTATTCTAATTGTCGGATTTGTTCCTCTTATCCTTCTAGTTCTGGCGGTTTTTCTATTGCCTTTATTCGATTTGCTCCTTTTGCTCCACCTGTCTAGAGTTGGTGGTCTCTTTAGTTCTATTGATGCTTTCCACCTTCTTTTTTGAAGCGTCATTGCTTCAGGGCCTGATAATCAATGTGCCCTTTCATTTCTTTGATTTCGATGTTCAATTGCCGTTACTCATTTTTCTGTTTTTTCGTGTCGTCCTTATCTCCTTTATAGTGGTCTTAGGTTGCTCCATTAACCCTGTATAGTTCTGTAAGCCTCTTTAGTATTTTCGTTGATATTTGTTCTTGTTCCGATGATCAAGTTTCTTTCTATGGACTCCTGCATTCCTGCTTGTGCTCCATTGCTTCCATAGTTCTTGTTACATTTTTTCTTACTCACTTCCCCCGTATTCCTCCAAGATGACCATCTGACACTTTCTTTTTCCGAGTCTTTTCTATCATAGTCTTTCAGTTGTCATTTATTCCAATTGCCCGATTTATCCCTCTCGTCCTTCTATGTCTAGCGGCTGTGTTCTATTGCCTTTACTCATAGTTGTGTCCACATGTTTTGCTGGTTCCATGGTTGGTTGGTCGGGTTCATTTATTTTGAGTTTGTTCTTTTAGTCTCATTATTGTTTAGCTTTGTTATTTTAATTTTCCTTGCTCATAGTTTCGTTGCTCATCTTCTTGACCTTCAATTTTACTTGTTATATTGGCTTTGCGAGTTAGATGTTCATGCTTTCTTATCTTTGTAGTTTTCTTTATCCAGGTTGCCCGATTCATTAGAGTCTATTTTCATCACTTCACTTGTTGACATCATTTTCCATTTTACTGTTGGTTCCCATACTATACAAGACAGACAGACAAATAGACAGATAGACAGATAGATAGATGAGTTTTTTATGCCCACAGAAACCCAAGTGGGTTATGGGACGTTCATATACCATACAAGAGGAACATTAAAATACATTCTCGCAAAGCAACAAGGCTAGGAAATATAACATGCTAGAATTATGAAGTTTGAACACCAATATTTGAAAGAACACGAGGTATAATCGTGCATTCAACTCGCACGTAAGTGAAATATCAATGTTACATGAAAAATGCACACACATTTTGCATTATTTCTTCCTCTACAAAGAACATTCTCTTACTAATTGTGGTGATGGCAATGCCTAGGACTAAAATTGTTGTAGTTGTCAGAGGCTGCAATTATAGATGTAGGTGCAACAAACGATTGCAAGTCGCCCTAATGTGGGGAAGCTTGCATAGCATATTAAACATCACATAGAAGAAGGAACAACGTATTTTTTGTAGACAGGTAGTCCATAGCTTTCATAAATAGGTAGGTAGATAGATAGATAATACTAAATGAAAATGGTTGGAAAGAACAGACAGACAGATAGATAGATAGATAGATAGATAGATAGATAGATAGATAGATAGATAGATAGATAGATAGATAGATAGATAGATAGATAGATAGATAGATAGATAGATAGATAGATATTATCAAAGAAAATGGCTGGATGTAATAGATTAAGATTTGTGGAGGCGAAGGAAGTCAAAAAAGCCTATGAGAAGGCTGCAATGCAGGACAAGATCACATAACTCCTCGTGAAGACTTGAAGCAGAAAATTGACATTCATGATGGGTCTTAAGACAAGATCACATAACTCCTCGTGAAGACTTGAAACAGAAAATGATATTCATGATGGGTCTTTGGTAGAAAGGGACTACATTGTCAGGATCCATAGATACGTCGACAACAAAATACTATAGAAAGAATAATACTACTATACAATGAACAACAATACATAAATGAAGGGAAGTATAAGGTAGAACTTGTCAACTCTATCATCACAAAACGGAGCTTTTGTGTGGACACCACTTGGCCATGTTAACTTGCAACACTAGTTGAACATCTGGCCTGGATGATTTCCAAACTTCCAGGAGTTAAATCTGTCCCTTAGTTATCAATGGTGGAGATATTAATTTTCCAGCGGTGGAGATTAAAAGTATCTGCCAAAAACTTCATTTTCCCAGGACTGAAGCACCTGTCCAGTGTTTGAACAAATCGAAGCTGTTTAATCTTCTGCACGAATTTCTGTGTCCCTTCCTTGTTCCTCATCCACCTTCTGAAAGCATTCGTCTTAAATAAGTCTCCGACAAGTCTATTAATTCCTTAATGCCAGCCGAAAATGGCGAGATTTTTCATAAATAGCTCTGTTGATTCTGGTTCTACGCATTTGGGCCTTTGGGTTGGGCGGCCTGAGAAATATAAGGTTTTTGTCGAGCGGATCAATATAGCCATCATTGGAGGCTTTGTAGCAATGGATTAGGGTAAGCTGTCAGCTTGATAATGCATATTGGGGAAATTTTTTGGTTTGCGGGTTGCTCGTGACAGGACTGTTTGGACGTTTTCTTAAGAATCAAGCTTAACGGTTGCTTTGAGGTATGGATTGCTCGGAAGTGCTGAATCTGGTTTTTTCAAGGCTGAATGCAAAGGAGCTGGCTATGGCGTGTTGTTGCTGCGCATTTTGGCGTGAAGTAGGGCAAGGGGATGATCTGTGGAGGGTTTTGTGCACAGAAAGATGGCCAGGTTGTGACACAGGGGAAGGATCTAAGATAATTGAAGCGATGGGGGGATTTAGGGTGTTCTACTCTCGCAGGGCATCTGCTATGAACAGACCATCTAAACTAGTGCAGCCTAAACCCTGGCTCCGCCTCAATCAGCTTACTTTCTTTGTGGATCTAACCTACAAAGGGCTTCCCATCATATCTGAGGTTCTTCCTGGAACTTTAACAGGCAATGCATTTAATTTAAGTTTGCAAATTGATCCTGCTGTGACAACAGATTTAGTCCTTCCCAAGCATGCTCTTACACCGTCAGTTTATCAAGGACAGGTATATTTTGAGAAACCCTTTAGTCAAGTGCACACATCCAATTACTGTCTAAATTGGAGTGTGGTAAGAAGCACAGATTACAAGGTGGCATGCCTGCTGCATACTTCTCCAGCGCCAGATGGTATTCTTCCTTGGGAAGATGATGGAGAAGATGGGGGAGATGATTACTGTCTCCCCTTGCTATTCCAAGCAGAGCTTCTACCTGACTCACTCAAGTATGTTCCTCTTCTTGCATATGCTTGTCTAGATTGTCGTCCAGTCTGGGGAGACAGCCTTAGTGATCCTATGCATTTTGAACTTGTTGAATTGCACCTTGGAGTGTGGAAGAAAGATGGTAAATGTCCCTTGCCTATTGACAGAGTTCTTTTGAGCCTTCAGGAGCTGGATTGGAAATGATTTGAAACAGTTTTTAAGTTGTTTTTCGTAGAAGGGCAGCCAGTCATTTATTCAACAAGTTGTTGAAATGACTACCATATCAGTTTAGTTGGGCAGCTTGAACAATTCAAGTTAGGTCTTCTCAGGTACTTCACTGCAGGATTTTTTCCACTGGCCTTATATAAAATTTAGTCATTTCATATACACATCTCAGGTTTTTATTTCCAAGTTCTTCCCAACAATTAATACTCCAGGTCGAATGGAACACTCCTTTTTGTTTGCATGTTTTATTCAACAATGTACAGATCCTTGCTGGCCAATACATTCTAGCAAAAGTTGAATTGATCATTCCTTCAGTACCCTATTGCATCTGAAATAATGTAAAGCATACCAATACATATTTTCACATGTTTCTCTATGTTTTTCTTATGTTCCATCAATGGTCTATAGATGTCTCTTTTATGATTTCTTTTGTGTTGTTTAAGGTTTTCAGTCAACAGTACAGATTTGGTTCCCTTTTCATAGGTAATATCAAACAGGTTTATGCTCATTATTTTTCTGCATATGAATATTATTCATTGTTGACATTAAGTGCTCCTGGAAAATTTACTTTATGCGTTTCCATTGGAATGCAAGTTTTGGGAATTAACCCAGTCATTTTCTACATTATTGCTAGACATGCGGATATATATAACAAATAGTCTCGTTGTAAATTGTGCTGGATTTCTCGCCTGAACATACAATTGAAAGCAATTTAAGATCTGGAGGTTTACGAGAATAAAATGTAGCTTGAAAATCTTTACTATGAGGCAAGTAGGCAAGCCTGTTACTTCTGTCTCTAAATACAAACTGCAGAATTTGTAATAATTATCAACAAATTGTTATGTCCAGCCAAATGGCGCAGCATAGACATTATCTTGTTTATTATATTTATGATGGAGGTCAATTTTTTTCTACCACTTTATAAGCTGTGTCCCATGTTCCCGATGTGTGTGACCCTGGTTTCAATATGAATTTGATAGAATATACTACTGTATAGTAATAGACTGCTATTTGTAACTGTAATAGACTATTTGAATAGACTACAATTTGTAATTGTAATATGGCGGCATCATCCCATAAATAAATGAGGTGCATGTTTTATTTCAAAAAAATGAGCACTATCCTTAAAACTCATAGTTTTGTGCTTGGTTATGTTATGCCATAGTAGGTTTGACGCATTATAGCAAGATCTTCCTCCTCCTTGAATGGTCTATATATCCTTTTTTCATGATCTTTCTTAACAACAATCAGTTTGCTTTCACTCTTATAGGCAAGGTCAAATAGATCTATGTTTATTATTTTTCTACGTTTAAACATCTAATCTAATATATGATCATATGTTTATCTCATAAATCCCACCTTGGCACCAGGGCCCCAAGCTTATTTGCTTGCTTCATTGTCCAGGAACAAGCTTGTAGCTATTGCATCAATTCGCACGGGGTCCCACAGGCTACGGATTGAGACAGGTAGATGGGAGCAGCCGCAATTGCCGCGAGAAGCGAGACTATGTACCTGTTGCCAGTTACAGGTTATTGAAGATGAAAGCCATACTCTTCTGAGTTGCCCTGCTTTTGAGATAGTCCGGAATCATTTTTTGACCTTAGCATTCCATTCCACGCTTCCACAACTTCTCAGAGCACCATCTGTGCATGACTTGGCATTATACATACTTGAGGTTCTAGATAAACGTCTGCAATTACTAAGCCATCAGTAGTCATTATCTCTGTTTGTCTAGTATCATCATTACTGCAAAGGTTTTTCCCTTGAAAACCTTTCGAGGCAGGGGTTTTTTAATCCTAGTAGTAATGATTGTACTAGCTCATTGTATGGGTCCCATGACCTATTGGTCTCCGTGGACGTTAAAAAAACTATTCTATTCTATTCTATTATAGGCAAGGTCAAATATATCTATGTTTATTATTTTTTTACTTTTTTTATTTTTTAGCACACCAGCCCTACCGGGCCTACAGCCTTTCTTGAAATTCTAAGCTATCCATGTGTCATTTCCACCTCAGCCAAATCTGAGATGGCATGCATTAGATCTAAGCGTTTTCTCATCCACTGTCACCAAAATTAGAAAAGCCTTAAAAATTGGAGAAGGGGGATAGCAAAGGACGTCGATATCCTGCTCTGCGCTGTCATAGCTCTTCATCGATCCCCTGCTCTGTCATAGCGAGAAGCTACACGCTGAACCTTAAATTAGAAAAGGCTAGGAAAATAGGTTTGGGAGATTTGATTCGTTGGATTTGTCATCAAACTAACATGAAGACACTTGTATTTTCGCACATCTGCCTGTCCGGCAATCCTTTTTTGTTAACTGGGACTTGCTCTTTTTTGTCTCGAATGTATTTTCTATGCTTCTCGTTGTTCATTTATTTTGCTTCCGGACTCCACGGTGCAAGAAGCGAAATAGGGCAAGAAGACAAAAAAGGCACTGGATTTCATGCTTTTGAAGTGCAGACCTCTAACAGAAATGTGTGGTGGATTTTTTATGGTGCCTATGCTACATTTAATGAGGTCTTGGCCTTGTGATTTCGTTGCAGGTATTTGATTTCTTTGGAAATTGTATATTTACGCCAGAGCAATAAGGTCTATTTTCTTAGGGTTTTCATGCCTTGCTTCAAGTTCCTTTCGACTTCCCAATCTTTGCTATGATCAATTGATGCTACACGTTTAATAGATTTTCCTCTTTTTGAGAAAAATGCATCGGATATCTTTTGTTAATCAATTCAAACCAGGCCTCGAATTTAGTTTTTGCACTAACCAGCAAAAATGCCGCCCTTCATCTATACTAATCGGATTTTTGAGAAAAACACCCCTAATTTGCCGGATTTTACACTAATTTTATAAAATTTCGACCGGAAATTTGCCTGCATCTACTTTATCAAATCGGATATTTCTAACTTTAATCGGAAATTCTGGGGAGGAACCCCCCTAATTTCGACCCTTGATTCAAACTTACAAATTCCTTGGAAAACCTATGGTCGAATTTGCCACAGAGCATCAGTAATGTCAAGTTTCTTGGTCTTGTACTGCATCAGAAGCGTCTTGTTTCTTGGTAAGCGATCTAATCTAATAAAGAAGAGACAATGGCATCCAAGATAACATATCTTTGCAAACCTTTTATAGATAGCATCTTGTGTCATATCTCAATTTGGATAAGATCAATCTACGTTCTACAATTTTTCTTTTTCCTCTAATATCTCTGTTTCTAGCTCTTGTTTTTAGATTCATGGAATTTGAATATTTTTCCTCTGTGCAGCCTTCTGCATAAGGCCCAGGCTATAACGTAAAAATTTCAACAAAGGAAAACAGGTAAACTTTCCTTCTGTCGACAGTTGCTTTTGCTGTTTAATTCAATTTAGTTTAAGCAATTGCCAGTGTTCTTATGATATCTTATATCTTGTATAAAATTTTGGTACAACAAATTCTTCATCTGGCATCTAGTTTACAGGCCTTACTTCCAGGCATATAAGTTGTTTGTCCCCTTTTTTATTCCAAGCATATGTAACATTCACTTATGCTTGCTTTAAATTACTGAATAGTTTGCGTTATGCTGTCGTGTTTACAACCCAACAGAATCTCTTGAATTTAGAGCTCGAGAAGCCTACGTGTGCTATACCCATGAACTGGTCACGTGCAATATGTGGTTGCTAGCAAATGCCATACCTTACTGCCTGATTGCAGTCATGCTTTGGTGCTAAACCCAGTAAATGTGTCTGGAGATATGATCTGCAGAAAAATGATCTGTACACACAGATCTAGACAGTCTTCATGTTGAATCGTTGATAAAATTTAATACTATTCATTTGTAGGAATATTTTGTGCATTTAAGCAAGCATGGCATTCTAGACCTCTACATAATAAGGCGATTTGTTGAATGTATTTGTAGCAACTTCCTAGCTTGTACTACCCTTGCCATACATATGAATTAATTTACTGAATATAGCATATGCGTCAAGCATAGCCAAATATATTGCCTTCACGAGCATTATCTTGGTATCATGGGGTTTCTAGGATTTTTGTTTCTGAAGATTTTCATATTATCTAAAGTGAAGATATGGTTACTTGTTTTCCATCTGATATGGCTCTACTGATCTAGGTCATAGGATATCAGTAACAAGTTTTGTGTCCATGTTTATAGGTGCTCCTTCAAAGAAGCAAAACACTGTTCGTACCAGCACAGATAGTGTGCAGTATTACTTAAAAATGTTACAGCTAATTCACTTGTCTTCAGACAGTAGAAGCAACACTGCTAAGAATACACGTTTTAGTGGACACTCTGGACTATTTTTTGACTCAAGTTGAGTGGACAATGAGGAGAGGTGTCTGTGCTTGTATGATAAATGCCATAGCCAAGTCACCAAATCATTATAGCCCAAATGTCCATTTCAACACGAGGCAGGCTAGTCAGTGTTTAGTGCTTAATCTAAACTGTTGTCGTACTAGTTGTTTGATAAAACCATCTGTAGTCTGATGTTGAGTTGGATAGTACTGCAATTTAACTAGGCCATTGTCAAGCTGCTGTAGAGCGAAACAAATCAGGACATCAGTATATTTGATCAAAGGATGTCATTTGACATCTTTAGCTAGCTGCACTTTTCCTGAATTGGCACAAGGAAATGTGGCTGGCTGAACAGGGACTCCTAAATCCTTAAAGAAATGAAGAATAGAATAGAATAGAATAGAATAGAATAGAATAGAATAGAATAGAATAGAATAGAATAGAATAGAATAGAATAGAATAGATTTTTTTTATCATTCACGGAGACCAATTGGCCTATGGGACCCAAACAAAAAGAGAGCATATTATCTCTTGAGTACCATAGCATGCGAAAATTTGCGATGATCTGTAGAACTTCTTTAGCTTGAAATGTGAGTAATTTCTCCTTTAAGAAAATAGAAATATTAGAAGCTTGCTATGGGAGCGTTGGTTTTACATTTTAGTTGTGTTCTGCAAGAACTGAACTAGCAATAAAGCAGCTTTCTTTGCAATCTACACAAGGGAGGTAATCCTTTTGAAATGAAGTTAAGATTATTAGAAGTGCTCAGTATAGAAACCGTGTGAAATTAGTAGCATACTGTACAGAGGGGGAGCATTATTTATTGGTGTATAAATATATGGAAAACAAATGTCTTGATCAAGCCATTCGTTAGACGTTTTGACCAAGCCATTCATTGTAAGTCTGCACGCCAGATAATTTGATTGCATAGAACTGATGAATAGAGATGTGTTGATCCAGCTAGTTCGTGCTCAAATTTATAGCCAATTGGGTAATTGTTAAAATGTTGTTCTTTGATGTGTAAAAGAAGATATGCATCCCGATTGGAAAACAAGGTGGAACGTTGCACTAGAAGTTGCTCGTGGACTTGCATGCCTTCATGAAGATTCGCAACAAGGCATTGTGCACCGAGACATCAAGCTTAGCAATATTTTACTAGACAACACCTTTCATCTTATGTTTACATTGTACATTCCAAGTTTCTTATTCTTGTGCAGGAACAGGTCAGGTCTGACATCCCTTTTTTTTTTGTTTTTGCTGTTTGTAAAAGGTAAGAACTCAATGCTCTTTGTTCTCAGAACATTTCATGCCTAAACTGAGACATGCATATTTAATTTGAGACATGCATATTAAATATTTGTAAAGAGAAAGCAAAAACATATCAAGGTCCTGAGCTTGTATTGAGATCAGGAATAGACTATATACAGTAATCTAAAAAGTAGAACCCACTCAGTTGTCTTTGCTTTATGTCGCTTGCATCTAGCTTTAAGGACCAAGCTATTTTTACATTGCATCATACTATTACACTGTAGTCTAGTATTTTACTAGACATTTACACTTGTTGCATGTTTGCATTTCTAGACATGATCGAGTAAATGTCTGCTACATTTAACTATATGCGATGTATTAACGTTTGTATGCTTTAAAGGCAAACTCCATTCCAGCTGGAGTAGGTTACACATGTGCAAGCTCTTTATACACTAAGGTTATGTATATTACAGGTGCAAATAGTCCTTCTGAAATTGTTCCTTCTTTAAAACTTTTGGTGACATTTCATGTACGTGTACATGAATCCAAAATTGGATACCTGTTAAAATGTTAGTTGGAATGCTGACCTGTGTAATAATATGATTATGTGGGAATTGCATCTCCGTGCATCTTTGTAAAAAATTTCCTGAGACTTAGAGATGAGCATCTCTCATTATGAATAGGTATGTCTTTCTAATGTGCCTTACCGTTGTATCTTTGCTCTTCTTCCTCTATTATGAAATATTGAATTTGCTATCAGTCATCAATTTGTAGAGAGAGAAGGCCATTTGTTTGGTCATCTATTTGTATAGCCAAGTACCGTTTGCATGAAGATTTTCTAAGTGTTCATATAGTTCCATTAAAAGTAGTGAATTTCTGCAGCTGAGACCTAGTTAAATCTTGATTAATAAACTGTAGAAAGGTTCTCTATAGGCCTTCCTTCTCCAGTGCTCGTCATATCATCCTAAGACATACGTTTTGATGGTAAAGCAAGTATAATTCATTTCACATGTTTGTCACTTTATATATGAACCTCCATGCCGTCACTACACATAATGTCAATTTTACAACTGCATGCAGGTCATTTGGACAAGGCAAAGTGTATTTGCCAAACAACCCTTCAAGAAAATGCACTCTGCTTGACACATATAACACTGTGCTCAACATTGCTGAATTTAAGATCGATGTAGAACATATACCAAAAAAGTGGATCTTCTCTCAGTTTTATGGAAAGCCATGGTCTCAGCTTATTCTCAAAATGAATATGCTGAGAAACCCATATAATATTACAGACATGCAGTTCAAAGGATAAAAATAAACAAAGCTATTTTCATAACTAACTTCATTACATGCAATTACATGGAACACTGGGAACACCATTCTTTTCATTTACCATCAGCCATTTTCACCATTCTTAAGTCTTGTTGGTTAGTATTCAACCCAAACAACTTCACAAGCCTTGGTGAAATAAAATTGTGAGTGGCTCCCGTGTTAATCAAAATACTAAAAGGAAATTCATTGATTTTACCTTTAACCTGCACTAAATGTGCCTGCTGTTGCGCTGTCCCTTGATTGACTGCTGCACAAACTTGCATATCTTCCTCTAAATCCATGAGACTTGCTTGATGAGCTCTCATTGCCCCTACATTTTGAGATCCTTGAACCTTGGCATTTGAGTTATTCTTCTTAGGACAAAAACGTGCCCTATGATCCATCTGTGACATTGCATTCAAAAGTAACTTAGGGCCATTATGAAAAGTTTGATGAACCTGAGAGTTCGATTCATCTCTATAATTCTTTTGGAAATTTCCTCTTTGTTGCTCTCTATGATTGGCACTCTTCTCCTCCTTAAGGATACTCTCGAAATATCGAGCCTTGTGCTCCGCTTCCTCCAAGGTAAGTTGATTACATCCAACTAAGTTTTTAAGCTCCATATCTAGTCCTTGCATAAAGCGACTAGCTAATTCCTGCAGTAAAAGACTAATTATTATTTTTATAATACCTAGTTTAGTGAATGATGCTTGCTTAACAGAAATAATTCCTTGCCTTTGAATCTAACTTTGGATAATGTCGTTCCAAAGTGGAGAATTCTTGTATATAGTTATCCAATGATTGCCCTTTCTGTTTACACTCCATGAATTTGTTCATCTGTAACATGTGGAAGGAAAGTGGGCAATATTTTGATACGAAAAGTTCCTTGAAAGTCTCTCAGGCTACTTCTTCATCAGTCACCTTATGTGCTGGCTTATGACGATTCCACCACATTAAGGCATTCTCAGTCAAACTGAATGCTGCTACTCCCACCTTCAACAAAATAATTTTCAGTCTTCTGAATCCATTGATGAAGCAAAGGCAGACAGGCAGGAGATGTCAGGAAGATGCTCACATATAGAGAACCATATGGCCCACTTATAGCAAGAGATGCAGGACCTCCGAATGGAGGTGCAACGAGTCCGGAGTGCACCACAGTCGTCTGCACCAGCACCCCCCATACCAGAGGCCGAGGTGGCTCAGGAAATCAGGCGGGTACTTCGTGAGGAGCAAGACATCCAGGCACGCTGCCTCAACCTTATTGTGCGGGGATTGCCGGAGGAGCAAGGTGAGGATTTGCCAGGTAAGCTTACCACCCTGGTACTTGCAAAGCTCCAAGTACAGTATTTGGTTATCAAGAGTCCAATCAGGGTCGGAGGACCGAGCATGAGACCTCGGCTAGTTAAGTTTGCAGTCTTGGATTGGGAGGCAAAATCTTTGTTGTTGCAACGCACCAGTCGCTTGAAAGGTACGTCCATATACCTGGATCTGGATCTCACGCCACTGCAACAACGGGAAAGAAGCCAAGAGTTGGTCAAGATAAGAGAGATTCGACAAGCTGGAGGGGCTGCTGGTTTGGTTAATGGCAAGATGAAGATATATGTGCCTCCTCGTCAGACAGTTGCGGAGGCAGCACTCCCACGAACAGCTGCGTCGCAGGGGCAGAGCGGTCCAGGGGCATCAGGCCAGGCAGGCCAGGGAGAGGGCGGATTGAGGCCTTCCACAACTGCAGCACATCCATCAGGGTCTCGTGAGCAGGCTGCCCGAGTTATTCCAACCACAGCAGCATCCTCAGGCACTCAGATGGGTCCACAGCCAGTCAGCATAGGGAAAGTGTCTTCGCATTGTTTCCTGGAATTGTAGGGGCTTCCCATGGCAGAAGGACAGTGGCTTGAATGATATCGCGACAGACATGGACATCGTCTTCCTGCAGAAGACATGGGAGTATGAAGGGCATCGATTGCCAGACATTCGAGGATATCAGCATTTCTCACTTGCTAATGAGCACCATGGCAGACGCGGGTACGGTGGAGTGGCTTGCTACTTTAGGGACGCCTTAGCATGCAAGATCACACTTCAGAAGTCTGATGCATTTAACCGCTACATGTGTGTAATGGTATTAGAGCCTGGTCATGTCCCATTGTTTCTTGATAGCTGCTACATTCCCCATGCAGGCTCTAAGTTCTACCAGGTACATGATGCAGACACAGATGTCCAGATGCCATATAGGGAACTGTATGATGACATAGACCGCTATAGACGGTAGGGACAGGTGTTTTTGCTTGGAGATTTCAATGCTCGTACGGCGCAGTTGCAGTCAGTGACCTTCCAAGGTGACGATAATGCTGATCCGCTTTGGCTTGAGACAGCCGCTATTCAAAGATACACCCGCACTCCCGTGATATGGTGGCTAGACCATTTGGCGCGTAGCTGGTCCAGCTCGCCAGATTTTTGACATGGTAATTGGTAATGGTATGCGCCGATGGCCACACTTTCGGGGGTGTTACTTGCGGGGAGTGACAGACGGGATGGGGAGCTAGTGTGTTGGATTACCTTCTCGCCCAAAGATGGCGACTTGACATGGTTACACACTTCTCCATTGGCACAAGCCACGTGGGATGAGGAGGCTTTGTCGATTACTACCCGCTTTATGTCACTGAATTGGGAGCACTCAATAGTGGAGACACCGCAAAGGGGCATGGAGGGTTACCATACATCCCACGCCATCGTAGCGAGGGGCGGTATGAATGTGTTGTTTGGTGCGGGAGTTCTGAGGGGTTTGATAGCTTCTACACACCGCAAGGCAGTGTGCATGGTCGGTGAGGGCGCCGCTTGCCGCCGAGGCTTCCTTTGGTGAAGAAGGGCCCTCCAAGGAGGGACATCGCGCATTTTCCCGAGAACTTCGTGGTTTGATGTTGATTGCAAGGCTCTAAAGAGCCGGTTTGCACTTGGTCATAGATCCACGGATTCTGCGCCTCGGCCCCGCAAGACTATAAGCTCTTCCTAAAAAGTCAAGAAGGGGAGATACATGGCGTAAAACCCAGAGCGCTTGTTTGACATGCTCATGGCGAGCCAAAAGCTTTTTGGCGTAAGGTGTTATACAAGAAGCGCCGGGTGGTAAATGTAAGTGTGGAGCAATGGATGCACCGCTTGCGGGGAGTTATATGACCCCCGTGAGCTAATGCCGTGGTCCCTGATCGGTAGGAGAGGTTTGCGGCTCATGCGGGAGGATGTCCGCGCAGGTCTCGGGCATCCGGCGAATGGCAAGGCAAAGAATTTACTGAGGCCGCAGGTCGAAGCCGTTGAAATGGGGTGGCCCATCCGTGGTAGGGCCCCGACGATGATCATTAACCGTGCTCGAAGCGAGGGGCTCCCCGTGAGTGGATGGTTAGTAAGGTTGTTCCCGCTCATAAAGCCGGGTAATACGGGATGAGCCGGCGAATTACCGGATGATTATGGTAAGCTCGATGTTTGCAAAGCTCCTGGCAGGGGTGGTGGAGAAGAAACTTACTAAGTGGGCCGAGGAGGCAGGGGTGCAGGCAATTGGCGGGCGGGCTTTAAGCCCGACTCACTCCACTAATCCAGACCATATCTTCACTTTGAGAGTGTTGATGGAGGCAAGCCGGAATGCGCGACAGGACTTGTATTGCTGCTTTGTAGATTTTAAGACTGCATATGATACCGTCCCCAGAGACATGCTGTGGCAGAGGTTGCAAGAATTGCGAGTTCCACAGGAGTTGCGTAATGGGGTGCACCAGCTTTTATGATGGGATTTATGCCGCACCGCCTTATGAAGATCGGGCGGTAGCTAGCACTATGGGAGTTAAGCGGGGCTGCGCCCGTTGTCTCCAACGCTTTTGGGTTGTACATTGATAGCTTGGAGACGTGGATGCAGCACCATGGGGGAGTCGGGGTGCAATTATCTGATGCGACCTCTGTGAGCCAGTTACTATATGCGGATGATATGGCTTTGCTAGCTCACACGCGGCCAGCGGATCACGGCAGCATTTGGATGCCCTCGATGGGTTACGTGGGGCAACGGAATGACAAAGAACTTGCACAAAACTAAGCTTCTCGCGATCCTGTCCTCGCAACACCCTATCCCGGAGTTATATTACAGGGGACAGGAAGTGGAGATGGTGCGGAGCTTCAAGTATCTGGGAATTGATTTCACTACTAACATGCTGTGGGATGAGTGTGTGGAGAGGAGAGCCAGTGCAGGCTGGAAGGCTTTATATGCAGTGCAAAACGCGTGTTGCCGGATAGATCTCTGTGACTGGGCGAGGAGAGCACACCTGTTTAGGGCAAAGATTCCCGTTGATGGCTTCTCCCACTATTTGTTCTCAGTACTTGTGGACCTCCCACATCTCCCTGTCTTTGCCCTTGTCGCGGATTCTCGATTTGCATTTGCAAGTTTTGTATTTGCTCTGTGTTAGCTCGATTCAGATCAGTAAGTTGGTTCTCTATGCAACAAGGTTTAAAACGAAATGCACTTATTTAAGAAGTGTGTTTGAAAGACTCTTGAAAATTCTGGAAAATTCAAAAAAGAGACGAAATAGGGAGCAGGAAAGATTGTTGAACACTTGGTGTTCAGAATACCACATAAAAAGTAACACTTTTATAACTATGTGATTAAAAGAAAAATAAAAAAAGAAAAAAAGACAGTTTTAAGGTAGTTAACTCTAACATTGGAGAACCAAAATTAATTTTGTTAAAAAAGGAGCAAACACAGCGTGTCCTTTTGCATCATAATTTGTAAATGCCTTTAAAGTGCAATTTACGAAAACAGAAGAATAAAGTATGTAGAAAATAAATGGTAGTTGCTCCAATTAAACATTGCATTATGTCATTTGCATTGCTGGTTCCTTTTACCATATGTATTCCATTATGTCCCCTTTGTTGGCTTTAACTCTTCTATTTCTTCCATTTGTACGATGTTCCTCTTGTTACGATCCCATTTCCTATCAGTTTCACTTTGTTTTCTTGTTTGATGGGTTCCTTCAATTTGATATTGACACATTGGGCATCTTGTTGACCATTGTAAACTCGTTCTTCTGTTTTTGCTGCTATACTTCATGTTCAGTTGGCTTTTTGCATGTGCAATTGTCGCCATGTTACCTGGTCACTATTTTTCCTGTTCTTTCTACCATTGATTCGTATTCCTCTTAAAATTCATCACACTCCTGTTTGCCATAGTTGGATCGAGATCTTTTACATACTATGTTGTCAGTTAGATGACATTGAGAGTGATAGCTATCTTGACTTAAAGGAAAGGGGTGTGAGCATACTTGTTTGTATATTTGATTGGTGATTCGCATTAAATATTTTCACTTCGTCGATTCTTATATGGTTTTATTCATATAGTTTGCTTTGACCTTCGACATTTTGTGCTGTTTTTTTAATGCATATTTTGGTCATATGCATCTGGTAGATAATGCTAGTACTGTATAGTTTTATTGTGCTTTAGGATTTGTACATGTGCCTATCTGGTTTCATCTGATATATGCTTCCCCTCCATTTTGATCACTTGATCCATGCTTGGGATCTCTTATATATTGTTCGTGGATTTTGTTTTTTATCATCGTACTTCCTTATGGTCATCTTTAGTTACCTCCAGCATTTCTCGGGCAGGTTTTGTGCTATTGATGGACCGTGTATTCCGGTTTGTTCCTCTATTTCTGATACTCTCTTATGGTTGTTCTATACGTAGGTTTCTCGTCTCAGTGCCAGGTGTGCGGTTAGTCTAGTTGGTCGTATAGGTTCCATTGTTATCCGTCTGCTTGGCTAGTTCCTTTTTCACCCCATTGACTTTGTTAAACCATTGGCCTTTTGGTTTTTTGCCCTGTGTTTGCTCCATGGTTTTCATAAGTTCCTTTGCCTCTTTGTATGTATTGGCTCCAGCGTCATCTAGTCCTTTGCTTGTTTGATTTTTGCTTCCGATGTTACCCCTTTGTGCCATTTGCCCACTAGTGGTCCCTTTTTTTTGTGCTTTTATTCTGGTTGGTTACTTGGTGTCTTTTTGCATCCCTTTAATACGCTTAGTCTATTTATCATGATTGTCTTTTTGCTCTAGTTGCTCCAGTCTCCTGCTTGATTTCATTATTCTAGTTATTTGTATTCCTATGAACTTGTTTTGCGATATAGTCCATTCACTCGCCATTGCTTCATTATCTCAATTTGTTTTCTATCCTCATTTGCTCATTGTTTCTATTAAATCTATTTTCTACTTTATGCCTTTATTTTCGTTTATTCCATTTTGTCAGTAGATTTATTTGTGTGTTACATTTGTCACGGGGTACTCTTTGCTCCCTTTAAATGTTTCTATGTTCTTGACTTTCACCCTTTGCGGTTGCCCTTGCTCCCTCTATGTATAGTTTTAGATACTGTTAATTTCCCACCTATTGGTCCATCCCGTTTGGCACCATATTAGTCATGTTTTTCTGGTCTCTAGCTCATTTTTTGTTCACTCTCTGTTTGGCAATTTTGTTGACTTCTTTTTGCTCCTTTAGTTCCTTGTTGGTTCGTGTTTCTATCCTTCCTTTTGTTCCATGTATTCATTTGTTCTGTGTGTTTTTCATTGTTTATTCGTTAGCGATGTGGATCATTGATTCCTTTTTTCCGTCCGCTTTTCCTGCTGAGTTTTGTCCCCTTCCACCTTCTCCACTTTTTCTTTTCCACTCTCTTTTATTCCGACCTTTTTACTTTGCTTCACTTGCCTGTTTTCTTAGTCGCCTTGTTTCCCATGCCTCTATCTGTTCTGGCTCCCACTTACCTGGCTCCTTTCTACCGTATTATGTTCTTCCTTTCTATGTGTTCTTCTTCACTCGTCATTCATCCCATCGGCTCTTTCGATGTTCTGTCTATTCTTGTGCCTTTGTTGTTGCCATTTTTAGATCCATTTCGTTCCGCTGTCCCATCAGCCTTATCTGTGCATTCTTTTCCCATGACCCTTGTAGACTCGTTTCTCCCTTTCTTTATACTATATTTCTGTTTAGCTTTTCTTCTTTTCAGTCTCCATGCTGAGTAGTTTTTGAGTTTGTTCCTCTTCTATCGGCCAGTATATGCCTATCATAGGACCCATCCTAGGAGTGCCACGGTTCTATTGCGACAACAATAGAACCGACATTCCTTGGATGGGGACGCCTATTTATTTAGCCTCTCTTCATTGTTCTATCATCGGCGTTCTCTTGAGCTATATTTCTCCTTTCTCCTTTCTCTCTATCCTATCAGTTTCCCTCACCCTCCCTCCCTTGATGGTTATTTGCATTTGATCATGTTCGTTATTTCGTTTTCTTTTCTATGTCCTTTAAATTTGCATTCTTCATTTTCTCAGTGTGGCTTTGTAGCCTTTGAGGCATACTTATTCGTTTACTCTTTCTCGGCTTGGCACTATGGCTTCTGAGGCATAACTCTTTTTCATTTTCTCTCGGCGTGGCAATGTAGCCTCCGAGACAACACTAATTGGTTGTTTTTCCCGCGAGGGTCATTTTCCGCGGACGGTTCCCGATTGGTCGGCTGTTGTTTCTTTCTTGGCGTGGCCCTGGAGCCTCCGAGTCTTCTTGCCTATGGCATCTAACTCATTGACGGGTTATTTTTCTTTCAGCCTTGACTCTGCAGGATTTTTAAAGTCTTGTAGTTGCCAGAGTGTGTAGGGTCGTGCTTCAACTATTTGCTTGGGTTTTCCTCAAGAACCTAAGAAGGCGTGGTTCTTCTTCCCGATGAGAAGCAGTCACCAGGTCTTCTCACCTTTTGCATCGACCAAGCGGCAGATAAAACCATCTTTTATGTTGTATTCTTTAGTATCATCATGCTCTCGATGATTGTCTAGTTTCAGAGCATTTAAAGTTCATATTTCCAAATTTATCTACCCCTAGTGAGGGATCCATTTGTACTCAATGTTTTACAAAGCTCAATGAGAACACCACTTCGGCCAGTATATGCCTATCATAGGATCCATCCTAGGAATCTTATTTGGCCACATTTTTTATGCCATCTAGATTTATGTTGTTCATTTGAAAAATTCAGGTTGCGTCATATGTAATATTAAAGCATAACTTGTGAATTGGGAGATGGATATGACGCGAGAAAAAGGTAACTTATACTTTAGAAAAGAAGTGATGATAAGATATTTTATATGTTCTTAGTGCTTTATGATTTTGTTAAGATAGGGTCTGACGAATGTATAGTGGAATAAATGCATGTGTTAGAGCCTGAACTCTAACCTTGCAAGAAGGATGAAAAACCCAACAATCTAAGCTCAATCTATCAAATCAAGGCAATGCACAACACAAAGAATCATCATCTCCATAGCTAGATCAAGCAAAATCCTCACTCTCAATACACCGTCTCTCTGTTCCTCTCTCTCTGCTCAGATAATACAATGCTCATAATGGCTCCACAATGCATACGTGCAAATATCCTGCATGCGTGCATGCGCGTATATCACTCTATATACGGTATATGATATGGTGAGTGGTGACAAGTGTGGTGAGTGGTGACGACCCCAACAGTGGCGACCACAGTGGGAAAATGTGCCACTCCGTGGCGGAGAACCCACAACAAAACAAACTCATATGGTCTTTGGGACATGTCCCCAAATGACACATTTACACCCTCCTCAAATCCAAATGACTAATACAAACAAACTGGTCCAGAATGACAGTGACGAAAAAGAGTCTTTGTAACTGTGGCAAACTTTGAAAGCTGATATCTTGAGTTCCAGAACTCCGTTTGACCTGCACCATAGCTCGTTGGATTCGTATCGCCGAAACGCATCTTTTGATGTAGGATAGATGAAGTATTATGGAACTGTCACAATCTGTTTTTACAGAAAAACGACCTGCTGTAACCCAAAAATTCTTCACAATTCTCTGTAATTGGAGCTATGCCAAATCCAAATCCCTTAGAGTAGCACTTGTCTAGGCCTGAGGTCTTCTCCATTTCTAGGATTAACAACAATTCCCCTTCTGGAATTATCAACCAACTCCAACCCTTTGAAGCAAACATCTTCCAAATAGGAGAATGCAGACAACATGTAACAACAAAAAGTGTGGCCAAAGAACAAGCCACAGTCCAATAACCTGCTCAAATATTACTGCACTAGCATACCAATGTGGCAAATCTGATGTAATGTAATAGAACTTGCTAAACTGACATATTCCAGGTAGCTTATTAGTCTCAAATGGTGCAAACAAACCTTTAGAAGCATCTTTGGCTGCTGCACATTGAGATAAAGTGCTGCTCATGTCCAATTTTCCTTCTTTTATCACATAGTCATGCTCAAATTTACTCACCTCTTCTATACTTCCATGCTCAAACATGCAAGAAACTAGTTTTCCTTGATTCTCAGACTTCTTCGGACTGCTACAATGCTGAAACATAGGTCTGAACCATTCTAGGTACACCTCATTCATCAAAGCATCAAAAACTTGCAATTCTAGCTCACGGTTTAGTGCCAAACCATCAAAGCAAGTAAATTTCTCCATTTGAGGCTTGTGAAAGTCCTGCTCAGCTGGTATACATATCTCAAATCTGAAAGTCTCATAAAGAGGACTGTTGTCATTACTGTCACTAAATTCATAAGCATGTAACATATCTCCAGAGTGGTCAAATGCTAAAATATCAATGTCTTCCACTTCTAGCTCACATAATAATGGTTCATCATCATCCAAAATTGTTTCATATGTGTGAGAAGTCTCAAACTCAGGGCTGCTCAAGCATCTATCACTTTCTTTCTCATGACAATTCTCAAACTTATCATTTTCACATAAAAGAACATGCTCATACTCTTCAACCATGTGAGATGTGATTAGATTTACCTGATTTCTATTTGTCCCATCCATGCTTGATTTTAGAGGATGATCTATATTCATTCCGCTGCCCGTATCTATGTTTGCTCCTTTGACTAAATACCTGTTAATACTCACATCGCAAAGAAATGGCCCTGGATCCTTGGACTGCCAGGCTGGTGGCTCCATTCTACTCTTATTGGTATCATTTGAGATGATTTGTTGGACTGAAATTTCTGATTTTGTTCTTCCCCCTAACTCTTGCAACAAATTTGGAGAATAATGCATCAATTGCTCAAGAGTAAGTGTAACTTTAGTGGCCAAAACTTGGCTGATCACATCATCTTCATTTTGAATTTCCTCATCCACCATAGGAGGCATCACTATGGGCTGATTTTCTTCTATAGACTGAAACTGTTCTATGGGCAGCACATTGAATTGCACCTTCTTAGGTGCTGATACCTTCAAAGCTTGTCCCTTCAAAGCCTTTGGAAAAGAGGTCTTAGTCTTCTCCGCAATTGGCACTACTCTTGGTTCTTGCACCAGTGATCTTGTAACTGCATTTACTTCTCCAATCTCTTCTTCTTGCTGAAATGGGTAATTGTCTACCTCAACAAATCCACAATTTACTACTGATTTTGCCTTCTCTTGCTTCTTAAGCTCCTCAATAAGAGCCTTAACTTGAGAATTTTCAATGTACTTTGCATCTTGAATGCGAACATCATTATTAGAAAGAGGTACTGATTCAAACACTTGCTGCCTTGGTGGATACTTGTTGGTTGCCCATTCCGGTTTCCCATGAATTTTCCAACAAGTACTCTCATCATGCTTGAATTTATCACATAACTTGCAATACAAATGAGCCTTACTTGGATACCATCCCTGTTTTGGCTGCACCATTGGTGTGGAACCCATTGGAACTTGTTGGGCAATTGGAGCTTGTGGCATCATTGGAACTTGTGGTATGATAGGTGGTGCCTGCATTGGTTGAATAGGAATAGATGGTGCTTGTTGCATAACAGCAAATACCAGATTGGCCCTCTCAAAGAATCTCTTCTCTCTACATTCTTGATCATTATGGCCCTTGATTTGGCATCTTGAGCAGAATTTCAGCAATCTACATGTAGCATCAGAATGTCCAATAGACCCACAATACTAGTAATAAACTGCACCTCCCTTGGCTTCTCACCAATTGTAAGCTTAGAAATCTTGGCTGCAATATCCTCTGTTTTATGCTCTGGAGCAGCAACTTCATGAATGTATCCCAACTTATCTTCAGCCTTGAGAGCATACTTTTGTGCCTCTAGTAATGTGGTAGGCTGTTTAGCCTTCACCTTATGAGCAATAGCTCGTTTCAGCCCCTTTACATACCATTGAATATCCATTTCATCATTCCTTGCAATCTTCCAATGAACCACGGCTTTGAGAATCGCAATGTACCTCTGATTATACTCTCTAATTGATTCATCTTCCTTTTGTGTGAAATTTGTCCACCTTTCCATAGTCTTATCCTTACCATGAACTTCTTGATAATTAGCAATGAAAGCTTCCTTTAATTCCTGATATGTCATGGTATCTGGCTGCGTTTGTGCCCATTCCTCCACTAAATCTTGCAAAGAACTATGAAACCAAAGCAAGTAATCAGCAGCCGGTAACTTACATTGCTGGCAATACCTCTCAAACTTCATAATATGCTTCAAAGGATCCCGATCTACCAGATTATCAAACTTTGGAATCCCCATTGTCTGAAAACCCCACACCATCGGTGGTAATACAGCCATCTCTGCCTCTTCTTGAGTTTCTTGAAATTGGAAAAACGAAATTGAATCTCTCTTCAATTTAAAAAACGAAATTGGATTACCTTCTAGATTGGTAAATGAAATCAAAACCTCCTGGATCTGAGAATTACACCCCAAATCTGCTCCCAAATCTGAAAACGAAATTGAATCTTGATGCAATTTTGAGCCCAAAGATTGACTCACGGGTCCCCTTCTTGTTACGATGGAGCTTGGTGGGATATCCTTCTTACTTCCCTTGGGCATAAAACTATGCTCCCCTTGTCAAATTCTACTCCACAAATCAATTACGGCAAAATTCCCTTCACACAAGAAATTGCTCCTTTCTCAATGGTGCCGTTCTTTACCGACGAACACCAATACCAATGGTAACAACTCCCTTTTCAATGGAAATTCTTGCCGATCAATGGTCTGTCGAGCACTGTGGTCGCCAAATTGTTAGAGCCTAGACTCTAACCTTGCAAGAAGGATGAAAAACCCAACAATCCAAGCTCAATCTATCAGAACAAGGCAATGCACAACACAAAGAATCATCATCTCCATAGCTAGATCAAGCAAAATCCTCACTCTCAATACACCGTCTCTCTGTTCCTCTCTCTCTCTGCTCAGATAATACAATGCTCATAATGGCTCCACAATGCATACGTGCAAATATCCTGCACGCGTGCATGCGCGTATATCACTCTATATACGGTATATGATGTGGTGAGTGGTGACAAGTGTGGTGAGTGGTGACGAGTGTGGTGAGTGGTGACAAGTGTGGTGAGTGGTGACGACCCCAACAGCATGGATATGGTGTTTTGCACGGGTAATAATGTGTTGGTAGGTTTGATGGATTAGAGTATAAGGCTGGTGTTGCAGTATTTCTCTCGGCAATCATTAACATACTTTAGCACTACTTTGGCAAGAAAATTTAAATGCATGCTGCTCTATAGGCTGGTTTAGATGTGCTGTGGAGCTCATAGTGCTGCTAAGTTTGGTTCTAAGTTTCCATTGCATGCATGCAGGTCGGTGCATAATATAGAAGGTATTAGAGCATATTAGGTTCAGCTATAACAGTTTCAAGAGAATAAATGTCAGCCACGGTTAGATGGCGATAATTTTTAGGTCTTGTATAAGAATTTGGCTGTGGTAAACGGCCTTTGGTCTTTCAATCTATTAATTTGCTCATAATTGAAGGCAGGTTTACAGCTGGTTCATGTCTCGGGTCTGTTGCATATTTTTTATAAGAATCTTTTCCTTCAATATACATACTTATTAGCTTGAATATTTTATGTCAGCTCCCTATTGCCCGTAACAAGGAGGAATTCCACATCCTTAGAGGTTTATCCAACAATGGCCGCCAAGCTAGGACAATCAAGAAGAGGGATGTCAGTCCACAAGAGTTTGAAATGGTATGGAAGTCCCATCTTCGTGGTGGTAAATTGCATGTTTCGCAAATCCAACCACAATTTGAAGAGGAGCTGCATGATCTCATCTTTCGAGTGTACCAGAAAGGCCTTAAAAATTCAGAAGTGAGAACATTGTTTGCCCGAGCGTTTGCATGGTCTCATACTCTCATACTGTCTATGCCCAGTCTGCACCAAATGCTTACAAGGTAGATTGGGCAGAATTTGCAGCAGAGTCCCTCAAGTGCTCCAATGATAACACTAAGCGCAGACGCGGTCCAACATTGGACTCTTTTGAGGGCAACATTAGCACGATTAGTTGTGAAATGAAGCATCTTCTTACTGAAAAAATTGAGATTGAGCAGACATTACGTGAGAAGGAGCAAGAACTGCTCCGAATTGAAGGCAGTTTGGAACGATCCGACAAACTGTTAGAGTCCTTAGCTGCTATGGCAGAAGAAAAGAAGAAAGATTACTTGGAAAGCCACCTTTGCTGGTGATGGTGATTTTGCTATTGCAATCAATACATTAAAAATGGAGGAGAGGTGCATCTATGATGCCATGCGAAAGGTACGTGAACATCTTGGTGGTGATAAAAATATGGCAATAAAGACTGAGATTGTCTTTCTCAAAGATAAATTGCACGAAATCAGTGATTTTTTATCTTTTTGGAGTTGTAAGAGCAAGCATATTACTGGTTTGCAGTAGCTACATAGGGCAGGAAAAAGGCTGACGCCAACCATGAGCAATTATAAGATGCCTGTAGGCATGCAAAAGGGTTGTGAAGCCTGTGGACTGGCCTTCAGACAAGATTATCAATTTTTTGTTAGTTTATCATGCAATCACACTTACCAGATGCCAAGTCAGAGTAATTATGTTCACTTGCCTCCAACTAATTCTCCTCTTGGCAAAACAAGTAAGTAACTATTCTTATAGGGCCATTTGCTTTATTGTATCAGACTATAGTTTTGCTCAAATGTGTACAGATGATACAATGTCTAAGAACGTGAAAGCCAATTGTTCTGCTGATTTTGAATCCACTGCTCCAGTTTTTGGAACCACTTGCAAGGACATCACAAGAAATACATGTTCAGATGATGATGAAGCAGGCCTTGAAGATGACCATACGCTTGATAATTGATTGCGAAAGAAACAGGTAGCTTACCTTTTGAAAATATTTTATGTTGACCATAAGTGCTCGAGTAGTAACATGCCAATTTTGAACTCAACCACAGGGCAATATGCTTGATCCATGAAGCAGAACCTGGACCCTGATGTCTAAGAGTTTGTGGACCAGTTGTAGCAGCATGCACAATTATTTTCGGCCTTTGAAATTGCCCTGACTCAATGCATGACTTTCAAGCTCTGCGTTTCATAATGCAGTACTCTAGCTTCTGCAGGTGCTTAGTGCGATTTATCTGCGTTTTGAGATTAGCAGATAAATCCGCTTCTTGAGGCTAGTTGAGAGAGTCCCCCCTGGAGTATTTATAGCCTTGTTGGCCTGGACTATGAAAATTAATGGACAGTGTAAATGTGACGCATGCCTCGTACGTTTGATCAGCAGGTTCTTGTGAGCCCATAACTGTAATAGCTGCTGCTTTAATGGTTGGCACAAAGATTGTTACTTGGCATAATAATCCATAATCCTTTGGTAAAACTACTTTGTCCTTGTACATCTATCAATAATAAATTTGTCAGCGGCTGGATTATAAGAGGGTGGCTGCCTCTTTCCGTTTCGTTGAATTGTGAGCTAGAAGGTAACTACAGTCTTATTAATAGTTGCACAAGTTATTTTACTGTAGGAAAGTGTGATTGAGGTTCGTTAAGGTTCATGTACCAATGCCAGATGAATTTCGAGAGTCTGGCGGTCTAGGATATTCACATGGCCAGATTGTATTTCAGGTATTTATCAGCTGTAACTTAAAAAGGGTTGCTTTTTCGCATACCTGCTGGAAGTAGTTCTTTCACACTTTGGGCTAATGACAGTTATAGGACCGAACATAGAAACGACAGTTATGGGACCGAACAGATCCTTCTTCTCAACTACAATGTTTGCAACATGTGCAAGCTAGCAAGTGCATTAGAGTTATCATTAACGGCATCCCTTCCAACAAAGTTGCACGGAGCACTGTTTCTGCGAAAGCACATACCATAATTTGTTAGTAATCTTGTTGTGCATGTCAATCCTGTTAACGCCAACATATTCACACAGTGCATCTAATCCACATAATCTTTTTCTTTAACCACTTCTTTCCTCCATATAAACCTTGGCAGACAAGGCTATGTTAATAGATGTACAGAATTTGAATGCACCTTCCTAAGAAAACTACTTTGTTCTCAAATATGTTCACCTTTGGAAGCAATTTTTTTCAAAGTCATCACTTCTATATGCTCTCTCCTTCAGATTGAGCTATCTTTGAGAGCCTCCAAAGCATAATGTGAATGCACTCGAAAGAACCCCAAATGGGTGACTTAAGAATGAGAACAAAAGGCTTCAGATTCAATATTATTGACTGCTGTTCAAGTGACGAAAGAATCTGCAGTAACCCATTTTCGTCAGTAAATCCTCAAGGCAATAAATACGAGTAAATTCTCCACCTATAATAAGTTGTTTTTAGTGGTTCATGTCTTTACAAGATGACGTCCTATTGACTGATATGCCTTTGCAAATATATGTGATTATACTAGCACATCAAAATCTTAACCTTGCAATAAAATTCTCCAACACCGATCAACTACAAAGCATCATTTCTTATCTGTAAAACCATGAGGTAATGTGCCCAATGATCCATGCATCAGGAATTCGCAATTCTCGTCTTGTCTTTGTCTCCTTGGTATTTAAGAGTGATATTCCCTCCTTGGCCGTAAGGAAAATGCATGTTTGAATTAAACAATCATACTAGGTTTAAATGTTTACGGTATTAATACAAACTAAGATTACGTTGCAATCTTAAGGCCTGTAATAGTCTATTGCTCCCATGTCCAACTTCTACGTTTGCACAGACTGAAATTTGGACGAAACATAGAAGATGACATTTGATGCAGAATAAAAAGCAGTAAAAATTGCCGAAAGAACCTGCCAGGTGGAAAGCTGGTGCTAACCCCATCACATAGTATGTCATGCCGAAATACAAAGTTACCTCCACTATAGACACAGGTATCCTTGACACAAACATTGGCAAGGAAAAGGCCCAAGTTGGATAAAAGGGTAGTTCTCATGCTTCATCCATGTGTCAATTTGAACAATTAGACAAAGGAATTGCGCTTTAGAAGCAGCCATTCCCTAGCAGGGCAGATTTGGAATATATCCCACCTCCCAACAGTATATTTATTGAATTCTAATGCAGCACTGTCACTTTTCCCAGATGAAAATGATAGGTCATCCTACGTTTGCACAGACTGAACCTTTATAGAAAACCTCTTAGTGATTTCATTTAAAGCATTATCCCAGCTTATGACAAAACCGTATTGAGTTAGAAATCAAATGACCATTCTTCTATTGCAACAAAATCGATGTTTCAGATATATATTCAGTATTTAGATTCAATTTACACAATGAATTCAGAAATGTATAATCCTTGGAACAAATACAGAAATACGAACTGTATGATGCAAATGATAAAACCCTGCAGGCAGTCACTACTGCGTAACAAGCAGAGTAGTACTAATTCCATATAACTTTGCTTCAAGCAATGTACCATATCCTTAGGCTTTTTCCTTCTACATATTCTGCCACAATTCTGCCAAATATTCTACTTTTTTGATCGTTTTGCACTCTTCTTCTGAATCTCCTTTTCTCCGTCAATATCTTCAGCACTACATATGTTGTTAGCAGATGAACTAGCAATAGCAATGGCTATGCTAGACGTGGATGGCAAGCTATCTATAATCATTTCATGTGTTCCTATGGGCAATTCATATAAGTTTTCGCCTTTTTGTGAAAGGGAAAAGTTACAGGCTATCACTAAGTGACTATACACATTTCCACAGGGTTTGTCATATAACAACTTGTACATGCCTTTGCCAACACTTCCATAGTACCTACCTATAAGAACAACTTCCCTCCTAGCAAAATGCTGGCCCCACGGATCCCTGAATGCTTTTTCTATCACATGTTTTGTTTTTGTGCATTTTAAAATGTAGAAATCAGCATTTTCCCTATTCCCAATCTCTGCTACAACAGCAAAATTATCACCAATATCAATAATGTTGTTTTTATACTTGAAATAGTCAAAAGAACTTCAACTAATGATTGTTCCACCAAATTTGTTAGCAACTTAACTTCACACTTGTATTTATTTTCTCAATGCATAGTCCAGGTTCATGGAGCCACAATTTGGTCTCTAATCCAAGAACCTTGAATTATGATTAAACAACACTAGGAATACAAGTCTACAATCAAGCCAACACCACTAGCTTTGAAGATGTTTGACCCGGCCGGATTCAATCCTAATCGCACCGATTCGATCATCTACACCTTGCCTGCATATTCATCAGACTTATACCCTTTCATCCGGCGGTTATGGGATTGGATTAACTTTCCAATCTCGGCTTCCTATTTTTTCGTCAATATTTCACAGGACGGGAGCGAAACCCTAAATCTGCGGGCAGGGGGTACCTGGGGTTTTCTAGCGCGCGTAGCGAGGTCCGGGTAATAGTAGCCCGCAGACCTAATTTTTGACCATTGACTTCACTTTCCAATTAACCTTACCTTCCTTCCTTACGTTAGATCACAACCTATAAGTTTACCTACTGCCACTGCTTCTCATAGGTAAACAATCTGGCAACCTCTGTCAGCTGTAGAGTTTATTTGAACTTATTACATGACAACTTACTTCAAATGATATCGGATTTCCACTCATGATCGCCTTCATAAACTGGCCCATCCACCATCTCCTCCTCATCCTTGCCACCTGGACTGAGCTCCGAAAATTGCCATGTCCCTATTCGGTCCTTGTTGATACAAGAATTATACTTACCTTTCCAACAAGTATGGCAAAAACATGAAAGGTTCTTATGTGCAACTTGTGTAGGATCTGCTTTTTGAATAGGCCGAACAACATGAAATTTGCTTGAACCTTTAAGAGTTGCGCAGTCAAATCTTTCAGTTCTATCTACCTCATTCATCTTCACTTCCCAAAAATATCTGAAACAAATTTGTCACAAATAGAATACATCATTATTAATATATCTTGGCTGCACATATCAGCCTAGAACAGACATAGATAAATCAATTTTCAATTCTAAAATTTCATTTTAAGTCAAAGTTCGCTTACCTAAATATCAAGTTCTCCTCCAACTGTGCAGAATCTTTAAAATGTTGCCGACAGAGGACACTACATCACGTGCATTTCGCAATGGAATGGAATTTCTTTTTAGCATTTCAAAAGTTATTGCTTCTTTCACGACGGCCCCTGCTCCATCATGCTCACCTGAACAACCAAAGAACGTAAACAATTTGAAGAAAGTAAACAAAAATAGCAAATCAACATACCTTTTCCGTGGTAAGAAGCAAAGTAGTTCCATTCTATTGGAACACACGTAGCTTTGTAGGACCTTCTGAGGTAATAAAATTGTCTTGCACTTTTAAATTGGTGAGTACACCCATCAGACCATATAATATGCCCATTCACATTGGCATCTTTTCCCTGGAGGAATTCAGCATGCCTGTTGAGACAATGTTGTACAAATAATACATCATGATCTCTGCCATCAGACATGTAAAAATGAGTTTCCTTAACGATCTTTTTTTCAACATCTATAACATCTGGAGCATCGTGTTGAGTAGCATGTCTGTATGTGATATGCACGAGAATGGTGCACTGATCATTTCTCCAATGCAAGCTCTGAATTTCTTGCTGAATTTTGAAAGTATAATTCTCGGCGAAATCAATGACAGAAACTATCGTACCTACGGGGAATGTAGCCAAACATTCTCTAAACTGCTTAGCCTGCCATCTGGCCTCATAATTATGAGGGATAAAGTCTTTGAGCACATTATCAGCTTGTTGCAGTAAAACTGAAGTGCTGGTTGTTTTGTACACTAGTTTAGTAACTGGTTTCCTTATATTTTTGAAGCCCCCTGTCTCATTAGGTTCTTGAATAATATCGTGGACCTGCAATATAAGATATATTATTAGTAATCAATAATTAAAGCAACCTGAATTACACAACTAAGTTGTACCTGATCAAATGTCTTCCACTCAAGTATATGCAAATTAGTCTTCTCCTTCGGACAAAAAGAACGTTTGAAGGGCCACATTTCTTACAATCTAGCAATAAGCATTCATGACGGTACCATTCATCAACATCGGGCTTTGGACAAACCAAGCTTCTCCAAAATTCACTAGTTGAATTGTAAATGCATTTCTTTGCCAAACAATCTGGCCCAGGTCCACACACTGCGCACTTGCAATTGCAAGTAATACCATGTATCCTGCCATCATTTCTCATTTTGTTTATTGCTTGCCTAATGTAATCCATTCTCATGTGATAGACACAACAACAAGTTTTCCTATCTATCTTTGATTTTCCTTACAAATACTGGTTTCAAAGCTTGAAACAACTGCAATGATACATTAATTTTTGGATGATCTTGCAGGAATCTATGATAGAATGCCACCTGTAAAATAATACTGGACATGTCAGCATGTGATATGAATACATCAACAATAGACAAATCTGAAGTAAATTCAAGAAGAAGTAGATTCATTACCTGTGTCTCCTCAAGGAAATGCAAGGGATGCAGCAACTTGTTATTTCTTGCTATCGTTATCTTGAGAACATCTTTTTTATTGGGTGAAACCCGTGTATTCTCTGTCCAGTAATCCACAATTGTCTTTCTAATTTCCTCTGAGAGTTTGTCAGATCTTTCTCTTCTTACGATTATGGACCATGGTCCATCTTCTTGTTCAGCATATACTCTCCTACTAACTGCATTGCTTACTAACTGCATATACTCTCCTAATGCTACTAACATTAAGAGCTCTAGATATAGCGAAACTATTAATGTTAGGATCCACAACATAAATCATAGCAGCAGATCTTGCTCTTAGAACATCAGTCTTTCTCCTGTATTTATGACTTTCTAAGGATAATTTCAAGTTCTCCACAACTTTTTTAACTGTTTTAAAATCTGAGATCTCATCTTCATGAAAAACATTTATTTTTTTAGCAGCATTACTTGTTACCTCAAACTTGTCCTCAGGATGAAGTCTTTTGCAAAGTTCTTGTACAGATTGAGTATAATTATCAACAATCTTCCTTGCAACTGTTGCTTTCTTCGTGTACTGAGACGAGGATACTCTGAATTTTCTTTCTCCGCATCACATTCAGCAATCTTCTGTTTTTGTCTTTGAGTTCGTTTCTTCTCTGCCTGAAGCCTCTTTCTTTCGACTTCACAGTTGCAATTACTAATACAATTGAGTGGCAGTCTTTCTTTATTCACTTCATAGCCTTCCTCATCCATGGTAGCACGTCCATGTTGTTGTATATCAAACCCATCTTCATGCATGAGTGGGAATTCAGGCTCCTGTGAAAGTTTTTTCCCCATTGTTTGCCCATTCAGAATTGACTGTGCTATATTGGAGCATATAGTAGAGAATTCAACAGTTTTGCTTTGATAATCATGTAAACTAGCAAGCAACTCTCCGGGATCAAATTGCATGCCGGTTTTTGCTATGGAGGCAACAAAAGACTTCTCCCACTCAAAGGACATGGAAAACGTTGCAAAACCGAAGGCAAGAATCAGATCACATTTTGAGGTAAAATTTCCCTCACGTTTCATGAGCCTAAAGCAGAATGTACATTTCAAAATCAAATTCGGCCTGAAATGTCTTTGGATTGATGACATAGTCGCTCTGGATCGATCTTGTAAACCTGGTTTAGGAGGAAAATGGCGGGCAAGAGCTTGACGTTTGAGGTGAAATGTTGGCGGGTCCAAAATGGCACGAAAAGCAGTTTTCAGCACAAATGTCCTAGACATGCTAATTTGCTAGGGTCTAGCATTTTTTCACCCAAATATAGGGGAACAGATATGTATGAAAACTGCATCGCACCTTTCTGGAAATAAAGAAGTCATCCCTAAAAAGATAATCTAAATGAACATTGAAAATGAGCAAAAGATAAAAACTAAAGGTTACAATTAAAATACCTTAGACGAAATTTCAACGTTGGTACGGCTAAATATTTTACACACATGACAAAACTAACTCACATGTGCAAAACCATCAAAACAAGACAATCCAATCAAAATATACAAGATAACCTGATACGATGAAGGAAGTTTAATCAATTCAACATCTAAATACCAACAAAAACTCCACTTCAAAATACAAAACTCTAACAAGTAAAGGTCTTCAATCTTTAGAAGACTGATATCCACCCAACCGGGCCAGGCTTTCTACAAGAATCGTTTCTTGTTGTAACAAGCGCAACTAAGGGTTCTAAGTTCTAGTTGACAGGCTGGTTCATCACTAACTATTGCAGACGCAGGAGTTCTTAGCACACAGCCGGATTTCTCTATCCCAGATGAAGGAAACAGTTACTTTTATAGGGAAAGATCACCTATTTCTGGAAGAGCCTTTCTTAATCTCAAATATCAATCCTAAAAGGTAGATAAACATTGGAAATAGCAGATCGGCCAGAAATAGCTTGGATTCGGCCTTTTCTCTGGATCATTCGACCCTTCTTGGCTAAATCCGGAGGCTCTGATATGAGTCCCGGGTTGCTTCTGCTGTAACGGGTCCGCGACCCGTTATCAGCCACGTCAAGCTATAATTTAATAAAAACCATTAACCTTTAGTTTATCACAATGATTTTACCCCATATAGTCCCAAGGGTTATATAAATGAAAATAACCTACCATTAACCACTAATTGCTAACATTGAATTATTAATTCCCATTGCGTTGTGCCTGAGCCACTCCCCCAAGCCGGCATTAAGCCGTAACATAACCTGCATACGAAATGACAAAATGTACATTGGCCAATCCAAGCATCCAACAAGAAGATTCTTCCAACACCTAAAAACACCAAACATGAAAATGATTCACGACGCAAATCTCTATCATTCAGCAATAGACAATTTCAAAATGGAAATATTCCTTCAAACACAAGACAAAAAAGAGGCAAACAAACTAGATAAAGCTTACGTCGCAAAATTAAACACAACAACGCACGGATACAACAACTTACAAAGCAACCCATCCAGTTCTAAGAAATACTGGTATTTAAAGCGTAAGAAAAAAATATGACAGCCGACATTTTACAAAATCAACAAAAACATAGCAGTTTCATGCTACTACACATGAGCTAGGAGCACTCATAAACTTGCCACTCTTTCAACAATATAGCGTTTCAAATATCTAAATTTTCTGCTTAATTCTAAACTTTTCACATGTTTATGTGAACTACTAGTGAACAATATATTTTCACATTTCAGACACTCCACAAAAACATGTTCGATGCACATGAAGAAGATGTGCATTGCCATTTCGATCAAAATCTTCAAATCTAGAAATCAATCAGAACGACATTGTAATTTCTGTAAAAATAATTAAACGTGCTTTTTGACTAGTTATTTTTTTCCTGTTTTATCTCCTTCAACTATAACTCGTATTTGCGGACTCCTGTCAAATGGGCATTGTTTTCTTTTGATTTAAATTGGCCAGCGATTCTGATCCATACCAAAACACAATGTCCTATCGGATGATGGTACACATATACGGAAAACAAAGAGGTAAGTCGATAGATACTCTTTGCTGCATCCTTAGAATGGATAATTCTTGCATTTGGTCGGAAATCCTATTTCTGGTCAAAATGGGCTGTGCTGGCGGAAAAGAGCTTGAACGATATGCAATTTGGAATAGATACGAATAGATACATCATCTGCATCTATATAGAAGCTCGATATATCATCTGCATTCTATATTTGGAAGAGATACATGTAAAAAAGCCAGGAGCTGGACACTCATCAATATCATTCGATTTAGTATCTCTTGCTTCACGTTTGCGCAGGTGTGGGGATGAGAAGGATTTTTGCAGGGCAAACGTGCTCAGGAACACATTATGAAAGTTGGGCTAGATCAGAATAAGCTTCCAAGGAATCTCTTTGTCCAGATGTATTATGCCAAATGTGGAGCTTTGCATGAATCACTGGCAATGCATGATGATCTGAACATGCCAGATCCTCATTCTTGCAACGCCATATGTGACGCTCCCTGCTAAACATACGGCGCCCAGCCGCATACCCGGCAGGAAATCCCCCATCCGGCTCAGCAACCGCATGGGCCCTTCGTCTACCCCGCACTCTGAGGTGACTCTTAGTGCGGGGAGGGAACACGAAGGTGTCTTGCGCGCCCTTCCCCTATGGGCTCCTATAACAGCGGAAGCGATAACACGTCAGAACTAGCATAAAACATATACAAATACTACCTCGGAGGGTAGTGCATCGCACATAAACCAATGCAAAGATGATAATCACAAACCATAAAACAGGAGAGCTCCTACCCCTAAACGGACTTCGTGGGAGGGTGGCCCGACCGGCTGGGCCTCAAGATAGAGCAGGCCGAGTCATGGCAATGGCGAGGGCTGGCATAGAACAATGGCTAGGGTTGACCACTCCATCCGCCCCTCACATGCATACTTTGCATGGGCTAGATCAGGCTCGACAGGACTCTAGCCTTCCTGGATACGCAATCCCATGGCATCACCCATCGGGACTACTCCAGGTTGCATCTCCCTGGTCCGATGAGGCAGGAAGGGTTGCATCTCCCCTTCCCAGGGTCTAGAGGTGCCGTGGGCGGCTAGAGAATCGTGACGACACACGATTCGTACCCGACTGAACCCCCCAAAACGAGAGCCAAGCCAACACTTGCAGCTCAGGAGGCAGGGCAACACCATTGCCCGAGGAGGTGTCGGACCCATGCTCGGCCCACACGAAGTGACCAGACCATAAGCCTAGCCCACTATGGGATCCCCGAAGCCCCCACTTTCGGCGGGGATCCTCCCTCCACTTTCCCTCTAGCCCGTTATCTGTGAGTCATATCATAGCCTCAATAGCCTGGTGGGCTCCTATGCACAGGCCGCAACTAATAGGAACTAAGGGATCTACTCTAGGAACATACTACATATGGCCCTAGGTCTCTACCCCCCTTCCCAATACAAGAGGAGCAAACATGATCAACCAACATCACATAATCATCACATCATGAGAATAATCATAAGAAGAACATCTTAACCTAATCATACAACTAACTAATAGTTAGGGTTCCTTGATTAGGGTTCAAGATGTTGAATATGGGTTCTAGGATGGCTCTACTCTAGATACAAAATACTAGCACATCTTGGAATGCTAATCCCAGATGAGCTATCACAACTACTATCCTACATACCTGCTCCTGATGCTCTCCCTCCAGATCCGGGCGCCTCCATGGTCTTCGACTCACAAGCTGCTGTTCCTACTCCAAGAACGGGTCTACCCTGCTGGGGCTGCTGCACCAGCCTATGCCACAACGAACGATGTTCGAAGTGGGGTTTCGAACAAGTAGGTGAGTCTCTGGGTGCTAGGGCTGGAAAGAGGTCTAGGGTTAGGGTTTATGCCTATATAAGTTAGGTCCACCTAGGATGCCACGTGGCACCAATCGGGTGAGTCCTGTGTGGCGGTGCCCCAATAGGTTAAGGCCACGTGGATAATGGCTTAACCTATGGTTGGCTAAGTTATGAGAATAACTTAGCCATGCCCCATAGTGCCACAATTTATGGTATACAAGGCTATAAGGATAGACTTGTATGGTGACGGATCCAGGAATATACGTATTTATGGCGTATATTCCCTTGGACCGTCACATTCTCCCCCCCTTAGGACAATGCTGTCCTCAGCATTGCGCTAAGGTGACGAACCTACCTTATGCCTGCAACATATCAACAACATGTCATAATCTTTAGTTTAGTTTAGCAATCAAGTTTTATTAGTTCAAGTAAAAATTTTAGGCTATATTTGTACTTATACAAAATTATATAGCCTTAACACCGTTATTTCTTATAATAATTCAAACTACTATTATAAGAGTTATTAGGGTTCATAATCTAATTATGGCTCCCCGTATCTTCCCGTAACGCGCTCCTCGTTGAAGTCCTCCTTCTACTTGCCTGCAAAAGGAGCACATTACGTTAGTTTAGTTAATAATTTGTGGTTTTAGGGGACCACCCCCCTTACCTCCTTGAGCCGAACTACTGGCTCAAGGTTGTCCTACTACCTTGCCCAAGATCATGGCCCTTTCGGATTTTGAGCTTAGGGATCATTTAAGATGCTCCCATCATTGCCCATGATCGAGTGCTACCTTGTACACGATCCCCCCGGATCGAGTACACCCCAGTGCATCATGCCCCGAGGGTTTGAGCTAGGGAACGTCTCACGATCCCATCATCGCGCATGATCACTTAAGCCTCACCATGACCCTCCTACGGCCAGGTGTGCGTACCCCGCATCGTGGCATAGAGATCATCCGATCGATGTCCCATCATCGCCCACCATGCCTCATTCCTCACTCACATGACCCTAATGGTCATGCGCACCTCTTGGTGCGTGTGGCCTAGAGAATGCCCTAAAGGCGTATCCCATCATCGCACACACGATCCAAGGTTCTGGCACATGCACCCTCCTAACTAGAATGCATGCACCAGGCTCAAAGCTAACTAACAACATACTAGCTAACCACCTGGCAAGTCGGGGTCGACCAAGTCGGAGACGACTCGCCCATCAAACTCCTTCATAAACTCTGGGTATTGCTTCTCCAAATCTTGCTTCAATACCCATGTCGCATCTTCCACGGGTAAGTGCTTCCACTTAACCAAATATTGGAGGAACTGAGACCTCCTAGTCTTCTTGAATGACTTATCAAGAAGTAACTCAGGCACTATTTCTACTTGCTCCTCCGTCATTTCCAACAAGGTTGGAGTATCTAAAACCTCCTCAGGGTTAGGATTGTGCCTCTTTAATAAACTTACGTGGAAGACCTTGTGGACCTTAAGATGGGCTGGAAGATCCAACTTGTAGGCTTGAGAGCCCACTCTCTCCAAAATCTTGAACGGGCCAGCCCACCTAGGGGCGAGCTTCTTGCAGCTCCCAATCCGCAGCTTGGATTGCTTCACCTTGATCTTCAACCAAACGGTATCGCCCACCTTAAACTCCCTTACGGTCCTGTGCTTGTCGGCTACACTCTTCTGCCGACTTCTTGCTGCCAATAAATAACCCCTTACTTCCTCTACTAGGCTGCTGCATATCCCCTAACATCTGGGACACTTCTACCTTGGACCGCGAGGATTGTGCCGGTATCAGGGGTTAAGCACTTGGTACCCGTAATTCACCATGAAAGGAGACATCACGAGATGACTCACTTGGCAGCCTTGTTGTGGCGAATTCCACCAAGTGGATGTACTCATCCCACTTGGATTGCTTATTCCACACATAGCTCTGAAGCATGTCTTCAATGATCCGATTCGTCCTTTCCGTCTGGCCATCTGTTTGGGGATGGTATGCCGTACTCATGGAGAGCTTCGTCTGAATGGTGCTGAAGAGGTCTTGCCAGAAGGCACTCATAAACTTGGAATCCCTATCAGATATTATCTCCCGAGGCATGCCATGGAGTCTGAAAATCTCCCTTACGAATAACTTGGCAGTATCTAATGCGGTGTCAGTAGTCTTGCAAGGCACAAAATGTGCCATCTTAGATAACTTATCTACGACCACCATCAATGCATCCTTGCCTCGAAGAGTTCTAGGGAGACCTGTGATGAAATCCATGCTTATGACCTCCCACTTTGCATTTGGCACCCCCAATGGCTCTAAGGCACCCGGAATCCGAAGTTGCTCCGCCTTGGTCTGCTGACATAACTGGCAATCCCGAATATATGCAGCTATCTGCCTCTTCATTCCTGGCCAGAAGTAGCTACTTCGAATCTTGAAATAGGTCTTCATGAAGCCCGCATGCCCTGCTATTGGGCTGTTATGTGTGTCATGAAGAATTAGCTTCCTTACCCCTGATGATTCGGGCACACACAACTTATGCTTGTGATACAACAGGTTGCCTTCCTTCTTATAATGCTTGAAGGCTTCCCGCTCCTTATCTGTTCTGGCTTCCTTGGAAAGGCTTTCCCATACCTCCTTGAAGTCCACATCGGTTGGCAAGGACTCCTCAATCTTCTTGCCAAACTCACTCGAAAGAGTGGAAATCGCATTACAATGCGTCCTTGTCTGAAATGGTCTCCTGGAGAGGGCATCTGCTACAACATTAAGCTTACCAGGCTTATATATAATATCAAAATCATACTCCTCAAGGAATTCCATCCACCTCCTTTGTCTTAAGTTGAGGAGTGGCTGGGTAAAAAGATACTGAAGGCTCTGGTGATCAGTATCCAACTGAAACTTCCTTCCCAGCAGATAATGCCTCCATATCCTCAATGCCCTGACAATGGCTAGCAGCTCCTGATCATGGGTTGGGTAGCGTTGCTCGGCGTCGTTCATCTTCTTTGAGTCGTAGGCGACTACCCTTCCTTCTTGCATCAAGACTGCCCCTGTTGCTATCTTGCTTGCATCTGTTGCTACCAACTTATCCTTACTCGGATCCGGGAGAACAAGCACTGGTGCTGTTTTTAAGGCCTCCTTAAGCTTCTCAAAAGAAGCTTGGACTTTCTCTAACCAATGGTTAGCCCAATCCTTAATCTTCTTGGCCTTAGTGAGGTCCGACAGAGGGGAAGCCCACTTAACAAAGTCCTTCACGAACTTTCTGTAGTATCCCTTAGCAGAAAGCTTCTTACTTCTGCCACATTCCTTGGAGCTGGCCAATCAACTATTGCCTCAATCTTAGATGGATCTGTGGAGATTCCCTCGGATGTTACTACATGCCCCAAGTACTCCACTCGGCCTGTTGCAAAGTGGCACTTAGAGAGCTTCCCAAACAACCGATGACGTCTCAACTTCTCCAACACTTTCCTGAGATGCTGACAATGCTCTTCGAGGGACTTGCTGTAGATTAGGATGTCGTCGAAGAAGACAATAACAAACTCATCCAAGAAGTCTCTGAAGATGTCGTTCATGAGGCGCATAAACGTTGCTGGAGCATTCGATAGTCCAAAGGGCATTACTGTAAACTCAAAATGACCATACCGCGTTCTGAAAGCAGTCTTATGGATGTCCTCTTCTTTTATTCTTATCTGATGGTATCCTGGTCTCAAATCAATCTTAGAGAATACCTTTGCTCCTTGTAGCTGATCCATTAGGTCATCTGCCCTCGGCAATGCATACTTATTCTTTATCGTCTGCTTATTGAGCTGGCGATAGTCTATGCACATTCTTAAGCTCCCGTCTTTCTTCTTTACGAAGAGTATAGGTGCTCCAAAAGGAGACACACTTGCCCTTATGAATCCAAGGTCTAGCAATTCTTGAAGCTGCTTCTTGAGCTCAATCAATTCTGGGGTGCTCATTCTATATGGTGCCTTACTGGTAGGCTTCGCATCTGGAGCCAATGTGATCTCACATTCTACACCCCTATAAGGTGGCAGCTGCCGGATTTCATCCGGGAATACATCCTTGAACTCTGAAATAAGCCTTGCTATCTGCCTGGGCAAGTGATTCCCCTTTGGGTCACTTCCCTCCTGCTTGCCTGGCCCAACTGATTCCAACCTCAAGATGTAATCCACTTTATTCCTTTCTATGCTCTTCCTTAGCTGCTTCAAAGAAATACACTGCATGGGAGAATCTAGCTTCTTACCTTTGACTATCAACTTGTTGCCGTCCGGTGTCGTCATGGTGACTTCGTTCCGGTCACAATCAATTACTGCTTTAGCTGGCTTCAAGAATTCCATTCCCACGATAAGATCATACCTTCCAATATCCATGACTTCTGCTCCCATCGGCCACTTAGCCCCACTAAGGTCTATGTCAAAGGTGATCCTCCTCCCCTTAGTGTGCCGAATGGCGCCATTTGCCATAGCTACTGGCCTTGGCTTAGACTTCAATACCTTGTTCTTCATTAGAGCAGCCAATCTAGGAGATGCAAAATTATGAGAGCTACCTGTATCTATGAGGACTACATATGGCTTACTATCTATGATCCCATCAGCTGCAATGACGGTCGACTGATTCTCTATATCATCCGACTCAATGTTTGCACATATGTGACACTCACCATCTATGAAGTCCCGGGCCTCCTGCTGGTCATCGTCTTCGTCCGCTTCTGTTGGGGAGTCCCAATCCAAGAGTTACGCCAAGGTTTGTTTGCATGGCGAATGGACAATCATGTGTCCGGTGCCACTGGCTGGAAGCACCTGAAGCATAACTTCTTCTCAATGCATTCTGTCTCTTTTCCTTGGCAGGTATTTGTCTAGGAGGCGGCTTAAGCGCCCCCCACGATGCATTCGTGTGGCTTACGGTCCCCAAAAGCTTTGCTCGACCCTTACCTTCTTTGCTGACTCCCCGATGGTGTAGGCTGCTGATTGCTTACCCCGATATTGTCCCCGATCTTGCCTGAACTCTTACCCACGAAGGTTGGCCTTCTCTGCTGGAGTTCTTTGGTGCCTCTTCCAAACTTATAGCTTTATCTTGACCTCTCGCAAATGACCTTGGGTTGATTGCTCTAACAAGCCTCTTGATATTCTTTGTTCAACCCCTCAATATAGGTGTCCCTTTGCTTGCCTTTCGATACTCGGGACATGAAGTCTAAGTCTCATGAATTCTTGGTATACTTAGCCAGCGATAAGCTGCCACGATTCAACACAGTAAAAAGCTGGCGGATCACGTCTACTAGTATGGGACCTTGGTACATAGTGCTTACGGAAAAGCCTTGCTAAAAGTCTTAAATCTGCAATTGTTCCTCTTGACTTGTTAGACTTAGCATATCCCTTCCACCGGATCCTTGCCGGTCCAATAAGGTTAGGCTGTAGCAACTTTCCCTATATCCTTGTCTTTCATCTAGTAAGAGTTACCAAATTCTTCCATTTCATCAAGCCATGCTTCACTTCCATGCATGATCTGTCTTTCCACGAGAACTGGCCCGGCTTCCTTGTCTTCCACACATTGCTCATAGCACTATCCACCTTTTACGGTAATCATCGTCTTTCTTGCCCTTTTCCTTGCCTTAGGTGTGCGAGTCACTATCGAGACTAGAGCTGTCCTCCTTTGGAAGAGGCATGTCGATGGTGGAGCTAGATGATGATGGACTCCTGGTTCTCCTCTTCCTTTTCCTATCCCCGGCGTTCCCCGGTTGCCCTCCCCTTCTTGCTGCGGGACTTCGTCACCACCCCGAAGGCAAGGTGGAGGTGGAGGACCATCTTCCTGTGCATTCATGAGAGGTGTCGCCCAGTTGATGAGATGTTGCATCTGGTTCCTCATCTGCACCAACCTTGCATTGGCCTGCCTCACGGTGACATATCACGCTCAAAATCTTCTTGTTCTCTGCCAAACAAGTTCCTTGGAACCCAATTGCGTGGTCGGTCTTTGGTCACGAGATCCACGCACTTGAGTTCCCTTCTTTGCAAGGGTTGATCATTAATACATGTTATTAGGTTAGGCAATGATCATTTTTTTGCTTACAATTAAATTGTTGTTAGGTACCAAAAGAAATCATATGAAACTTCATTTACAAGTCAAAATCATAGTAATACATTAATTAGTATATAGAAATACATTTAATGGACTTCATGATAATACTTAAAAGGAGTTACAATGTACTTTAATTAAGTTAGCAAGCAATTCTTCCATCAATGGTGTCGCTTGAAGAAGTTCTTGATTTTCTTGAATCCTGTGCCCTTGCCCATGTTCTGCAGGATTCTAGCCGCCGATCCCCCCTCCAATGCTCTTGCTACGTGGTCTTTGGGAGTTACAGTGCGATTGCCGCCACTAACGACAAGTCGCGCATCTCGAGGTGGCCCCCTTGCGAGAAGTCGAGGGCATGAAGGGCTCTTGATCTTTTGAAGAGTATCACATGGTCCATTCCAAAATCTATCCCGGCATGATGTCCAAACCACGAGAGTGCTATGAGGGCGCCCGGATTCTTCACCCCTTGGGCTGAATTCCTTGTGGAAGACTATCATCTGACCTTGACTAAGGGCCGGAAGGTAGTACCTGAGTGATTTGCCCCTGTGCTGCCCCGTGCCTCCCGTACTCTTCCTTTGTGCCGCTTCGCCGAACACATCTAATGCAATCAGATCTTCGTGATCCCTCCACATAGTTGTTGCGTTCTCCAAGTTGATGCTGCTAGATGCTTCGCGCATACTTCTGGCGCTCACTGGTCGGTGGCTGGAGCTTGGGCCTCTTCCCGGCTTGTACAACCTGCTTTGGATTTCTTGAAATTCTTCTTCTGGGATGATGGGTTCCTGCTGCTGAAACATGTACCTAATCTGTTGATATGCCTGGATGTCTGACATGGTTTCCCCTGCATAGGAGTGTCGCTCGGCTACCTCCCGTGGGATCTCTTGGTAGGAGTAGTCGATGAAGTCACTGCCCTGCTCTTGTGCTATGAGGCTTAGAAGCTCGTCGATCCTCTGAGGCCCTCCTCGACAGTAGGGAAGGTTGAGGATGTCGGTGGCAAATATGTACTCCTCGCCGTCGATAATCCACTTGGGGTAAGGGCCGTAATACCCTCTTGGTGGCTCAAAGTCTAAGCCTTAGAACTTCTTGTTGTCGAGAGCTATCGCCTCTCCATTCTTCCTGCCTCCCTCATCTCCCAACTTGGGTTCTCTTCCTCCTCCTCTTATTGAGTCGTGTTCGATCTGCAACATAGGTGTTTCCGATGTGGAGCCGTAGTGTTCGTATGCTGAGGTCTCGATCTCCTGGATGCTTATCTGTGCTGCTCGGGTGTCGAGTGGTGCCAAATCAAGGGTTGGATTGATGGCTCCCACGGTTGGTTAAGCCCTATCTTGCATGAACAATGCTAAGGCTGCTTGGCCTGAAAGATACCTATGCCTATGATGCTTACAGGTCATGTAGTCTGGCATGTTTCTAGTTCTATCCCACAGCTTGTTCTTGCCCCTGGATCCCCCACCTATGGCTTGAGCAAGAGAATCTAGAGAAACCCATTTCCCTCCCTAGGTGGCAAGCTAACTTCCGAGGGGCGAGAATTTGCTGATCATATTGACACATGATGTCGGTGTAATAGGGGTTACGGTCAAGGTGGCATGAAGATCAAAGAGATGATCGAAGACATGAAAGGCTTGCTTTCGGCAGGGAGTTCCACGGATATGATTAGAGTCATTGTACCATCTAACAAAGCTTGATGGCGCCATTGAGCAGAGATGGCTATGAAAAATGGCTGCTGAATTTGAGCAAGGGGCTAGAAAATCGCCACAGGAGCTAGGAGCAGTTCTGATGGGGAGAAAATGACAAATGAGGGCCCTTTTTATAGACTAGGGGTGCCTCGGGTTTTTCGTGCACAAAAAGGTTCTTGATGGGGAAGACTCCAAATTTATGGCCACGGGTGTCCAAATGAGCTACCATGAAGTGCAATTCTAGACAAAGCAAAGCAAGAAACACTACATGAGAGTTTGTTGGGTCAAAATTGGTCAATCTAGGCAAGATTGAGCGAAATCGGGTGGCGTCGCGAGAATTGGCTCTCCGTCGAAGACGCCTTGGGGTGGTTTTCAGCGGCGACGACCGGTTTCGGGTCAATTTACTTTCTACGAGGGATTTTAGGAAAATTAAACATCCTAACATGACTTTCAGCACGATTCTACCCTAACTAGCAACTTTTCTTACTTAAATTGGACATTTATTAGCATCAAAATGCCGAAATCGGGTGGCGTCGCGAGAAGTAGCCTGCGTCGGCCGAGACCCCATTTTCATGACGCGACCGGTTTAAGCCAATTGGCGGTTTTTTGAACTAATTAAGCTAGGGTTTTTAACTAATTAATTTTTCCTTCAACAATGCAATTTTAATGGTCAAAATTAAAGTGAAATTTGAGCTATTTAGACATAATTTCATACAAGAATTGAGGTCAATTTACAACAAAATTTTATATTTATAGGAGACTTTAATAATTACATTACTTTTGAACAAAAATGCATCCTCAAGGATATTCCTTGCGGATCGCGACGCCAAAATATATATCCTTGGGCATCAAAGTCACCCTCTTCGCGTGGATCGCGCAGAGGTTCCCTTCCTCAAACAACTGGGTGAGCTCGGCCTCAGCGGCTACTTGCAACACCCGAGTTGTGAGCGACGTCACTCTGTAGTCGGTGACGAACTGCTGCATCACCTCCCGCATGAGTCGCTCAAAAGGTGCCTTCCTAATGAGGAGATTAGTGCACTGTTGAAAGTGTCTAATCTCCCGGAGACTGAGGGGTAGTGTCTGGAGTTAGGTCCATGGTGGACCTTCTTCGGCTTCTCGGGCTGTGGCGGCGGCGGCTTGGGCTGGTTCTTTGGCGGCCGGCCTCCCTCCACGGTGCGCTGGACGTTTTGCCGGCAGTACCAATCATTATACCTCGTCCACCGACGAAGGTATTCTTGGTATGCCTTGGCGCCCGCCGTAGAGGCAGTCCTCCTTCAAGGCGAAGGCCCGCTCGCCCGCCTTCTGCTTCTTTACCACCTTAGGTGGCTTGGGCCACACTGGGTAAGGTGGTCTTGGGTCCGCCCCTTCCCCCTGTTCATCTTCTTCCTCCTGCTCTTCTTCTTCCACGTGCTCCTCCTCGCGCCGGGGAGGCTCCTCTATCACGACGGTTCGGCGGGGACCGTCGTTTCTTCTCTTCGTCCTCTGCTCCTGCCGCCGCAGCTCCTCCTCGCGCTCCCTCTTCCTCCTTGCGGCCCTCTCTTCTGGCCACTCCGCAACCTTCTCCTTGCCCTTCTTCCTTGGCCCCAAGGCCAGCCGTCCACACATTCTTTGGACACGCTCTTCCTCCTGCTCTTCCACCCGGTTAATGCGTGGCCCCGAAGTGGCGAGATTCGTCGGTTCTTTGTGTTCCTGCCGACGAGGGGCTGCTCTCGGCATCGTGATAGGTGCCGTCGCTGCTGCTGCTGGTAGGGGGAAGCTCCTCTTCCCCCTTCTTGGGTCGGAGGTGCTCCGGGATCTTCTTCACATGGCGTCCCGCTGCTAGGTTCGCCATCGAAAGTGTGGGGCGCTGTCCTGGCTTCCTGTAGGTTTGTTTGGTTCTTGCCATACTTAACGGTCTAGAAAACGGGCGGGGATAGGCTGGTCAAGAGAGAGAAGGTGGAGGAAAGTTTGGAGGGAAAAATGAGGTGTCAGGGATATTTAAAAGGAAGGGTCCCTGGGAATATTCTCCTACCATAATTACCCCTATTTATTAGCCCCCCTTACTAATTACACCCTATTTAATAGTTATTTAATTATTAAAATATATTAAACTTATATTAATTGATATTATACTTGAATTTCGAATTTTTTTCTAATGGTTCGAAGTGCAATCAATGAATTTGCGCCATTTTTCACCTGGGTCTCCGATTGGCATGATTCTTCGACCCATTTTAGGTGAAATTTGATGCAGATGCATGATTTTCACTCCAAATTTACTAGAAGGTGCGTTTGACTCGCTCAGACCTTCATCTAACATTTAACCTAAGTCCTGACCCACTACCTAGGAGAAAATTTTTCCCCCATTTTCGCGGTTCGATGGTGGAAATGTTTATTTCACACCCCTATAGGCCTGTTAGACTACTTCATGGTTATGGTCAGTGCTAGTTCTTGGTCAACCAAGAACATTGCTCTGATACCATTGTGACGCTCCACCTTCAAACATCACGGCCAAGCGGTATACCGGCAGAAATCCCCATCCGGCTCAACAAACCGCATGGGCCCTTCGTCTACCCCCACTCTCGAGGTGACTCTTAGTGCGGGGGAGAGGAACTGTGAAGGTGTCTTCGCGGCCCTTCCCCTATGGGCTCCTATAACAGCGGAAGCGATAACACGTCAGAACTAGCATAAAACATATACAAATACTACCTCGGAGGGTAGTGCATCGCACATAAACCAATGCAAAGATGATAATCACAAACCATAAAACAAGAGAGCTCCTACCCCGGCTCGGACTTCGTAGGAGGGTGGCCCGACCCGGCTAGGCCTCAAGATAGAAGCGGGCCCGGAGTCATGGCAATGGCGGGGGCTGGCATAGAACAATGGCTAGGGTTGACCACTCCATCCGCCCCTCACGCATACATACTTTGGATGGGCTAGATCGAGGCTCGGACGGGACTCTAGCCTTCCGGATCGCAATCCCATGGCATCACCCATCGGGACTACTCCAGGTTGCATCTCCACAGTCCGATGAGGCGGGGAAGGGTTGCATCTCCCCTTCCTGGGTCTAGAGGTGCCGTGGGCGGCTAGAGAATCGTGGCGACACCTACGATTAAATGCCCCATGAACCCCCAAAAAGCGAGAGCCAAGCCAACACTTGCAGCTCAGGAGGCGGGGCAACACCATTGCCCGGGAGGTGTCGGACCCATGCTCGGCCCACACGCAAGTGACCGACCATAAGCCTAGCCCACTATGGGATCCCCCGCCCCCCCACTCGGCGGGGATCCTCCCTCCACTTTCCCTCTAGCCCGTTATCTGGTGTTTGAGTCATATCATAGCCTCAATAGCCTGGTGGGCTCCTATGCACAAAGCCGCAACTAATAGGAACTAAAGGGATCTACTCTAGGAACATACTACATATGGCCCTAGGTCTCTACCCCCCTTCCCAATACAAGAGGAGCAAACATGATCAACCAACATCACATAATCATCACATCATGAGAATAATCGTAAGAAGAACATCTTAACCTAATCATACAACTAACTAATAGTTAGGGTTCCTTGATTAGGGTTCAAGATGTTGAATATGGGTTCTAGGATGGCTCTACTCTAGATACAAAATACTAGCACATCTTGGAATGCTAATCCCAGATGAGCTATCACAACTACTATCCTACATACCTGCTCCTGATGCTCTCCCTCCAGATCCGGGCGCCTCCATGGTCTTCGACTCACAAGCTGCTGTTCCTACTCCAAGAACGGGTCTACCTGGCGGGGGCCGCACCAGCCTATGCCCTAGCGAGCGATGTTGAGCGGGGTTTCGAACAAGTAGGTGAGTCTCTGGGTGCTAGGGCTGGAAAGAGGTCTAGGGTTAGGGTTTATGCCTATATAAGTTAGGTCCACCTAGGATGCCACGTGGCACCAATCGGGTGAGTCCTGTGTGGCGGTGCCCCAATAGGTTAAGGCCACGTGGATAATGGCTTAACCTATGGTTGGCTAAGTTATGAGAATAACTTAGCCATGCCCCCTAGTGCCACAATCTATGGTATACAAGGCTATAAGGATAGACTTGTATGGTGACGGATCCAGGAATATACGTATTTATGGCGTATATTCCCTTGGACCGTCACACCATAATTTTGGCATCATTGCAGCAAGGTTATTTTGACGAGGCTATGCATCTTTTTTATATAATTCCTTAACCAGATGCAGCTCTATGGATGCCATGATCAAGGCCTTTGCAAATCATGCTCAGCTTGAAAATGCTGTAGAATTTCTTGAACGTATGCCCCAGCAAAATCTAGTCTCTTTAGTAACAGGATATGCTAAACATGATTGGCTCAGACAAGCTCTAAATTATTTTGAGCAGATGCCAAAGCGAGATGTTGTTTCCTGGACAGCTATGCTCTCAGGTTTTATTGAAAATGGATATTTTAGTGAAGCCCTAGACCTCTTTATAGAAATGCCTTAACGAAGCATGGTTTCATGGATAACCATGCTTTCAGCTTGTGTTTGCCAAGGATACATCAAGGATTGCTATTTTTAAACAGATGCCTCATCATAATCAGTTTTTATTAAATTTTATGATTTCTGCATATGTCAAAAAAGGTAAACTGAAGGAGGCCATTCAATTGTTGGAGAAATGCCAGATAAGAATGTAGTTAGTTGGAATTTCATACTTGCAGGCTACTATCAGAGGCATTTAATACTTTTGAGCACATTTCTAAAAGACACTATCATGGAACATGACGATTCCCACGGATGCAAATAAACATCAAGGACAGGCTCTTTCTTTATTTAACAGAATGCCTTATAGAGGCGATGTGCCATGGACAAACTTGATTACCTCATGTCTTCTTCATGGACAGTTGCAGTTGGCGCAAACTTCAACCAAATTTGGCGAGTTGCACTGCAATGGCTTCTGTAGGATTGCCACGATAACAACTTATGCTCAGCAAGGTCTATTAGAGGAGGCTAGCCAAGTTTTTGAACAAATTCCTTTGCACGATGTAGTTTCACGAATGCCATGATTGCAAGGTAAGCTCAAGGAGGCTCTCCAATTATCTGAGCAGATGCCTTCTCGCAATCTTGTATCATGGACATTGGTTGTTTCTCCTTCTGCATGCTCAGCATGGATGTGCCACAAATGTCTTGACAATATCAGAAATTGTATTTTGAAGGTGTTACACCAACTGCTAACATGGTTGGTAGCATACCTTCTGGATGTAGGCATGATGGCCTAACTGATGGAGGTCTAGCCTAATTGAATGAGCTCCTGGGATGGCTGGACTGTGCAGAGCCATAATAAACAACATGCGATTTCAGGCAGATATGACCTTGCTTGAGCAAACACAGATCGGCAAACAGTATATCACATGCTGAAACCAGTATCAACAAAATCTCAGAATTACAGCATGTTTATTATGTTAGAACATAATACAAAAGAAAAATCTATATCATCTAAGAGAACACGAAGACTGGTGAAACAACAAAGTATGGAAAGACTCTTAGCTTCGTCCACCGTAATCTGAAGGCAAATACAAAACAGCAATACGTGAAGGCTGTTCATCATGAATAATAGCATCATAGAGCTCCAATTCAGACCAAACCAGTATGTGTTGACCATTGCGTTATGTTATTTTTAAAAGGGGGTTTTGGATACCCTCATTCAGGCGTGTAAGCAAGATATAAACTATTGGATACCTTGATCATTAAAACCACATCTACTGACTACATTTATTTGAAGAAATCCACAAAAGAGAAGAGCATAGACAAAGCATTTGGTCGAGGACCAATTATTCAAACTTTTTTATTATAATGGTTTTTTCTTTATGACATACTTATGATAGGAAGATGTGGATGTGGATAGAGAGGCTAGTGATGAACACATTGGTAGTTTACACATTTTTGCCAGCTGAGGCAATGGTGGCCGCAGTAGCCACAATTCCCTCTGCTAATCTTGAGATTATAACACTTTCCAGAACAGCAGGTGAAGCCAGATGGACAAGGGTACTTCCAGTTACAACGCTGCTCATTCAGCTCCCTACCAACATGAGCTTCATTCTCGGCTTCAGCAGCCTGCACTACCTGTTGGGCAATGACAAGGAGGAGAAGCATGGAGAATGCGATTTTGCGATCCATGGCAAAAAATTAAAGTGATTGAAATGAGGAAATTTGAATGAAGGTGAGAAGGATGAGTTTTGAAACAAAATCAAGGTCCATTTATAGTCACTCACATTTGGCAACCAACGTGCTCTACTCTGACATAGTCTAAGCTTATCCTGGCTGAGATGGAGACTAACTAAGTTAGCATATTTTCTGGCTAGATGCTTCTCTGGATAGTTTGTGTAGATTCTGGCATCAGAACTTCCCAGCAACAAACCTTTGGAGGCTGCCTCTGCGATTGAAGACTCAGGGTTATGGTTTCTTCACGACGGATGTAATACTAAAATCTAGCTTATTTGACATTTCCGACACCATTGTTCTGAGTTGAATTTGCGTTTAGCCAAGATCAGGTTTGTACTTTCAATAATAACATACGAGGTGGATTTTCCTGGAAATTATGAGTGTTCAGTCCAGGCCTTCTGTTAGTCTAATAGACAGATAGCCTCCAAAAAAATTTGTTCAACGTGTCTCGTCTGATGATCGAATCATCTGGGGAGTTCTAATGCCAGAATCCACATAAAATATCCTACATAAAGTGAGTCTCCATCTCGTAAGTTTACCCTTTTTTTTCCCTTGCGTAGATATGAAACGTGGCAGCCAGATAGGTTAGAATCAGCCAGACATGTCTGAGCACGTTGGTGGTCAAATGTGAATATAAATAGATCTTCAATTGTTTGGACCCTCATCTTTCTCTTCTTCATTCTAATCATTTCCTTTCATTCATTTTCATCTCCATCTTCCCCATGGATCGCAAAATTGTATTCGTTGTGCTTCTTCTCATTGTGATTGCCCAACAGGTCGTGCAGGCTGCTGAAGCCGAGACTGAAGTTCATGTTGGTAGAGAGCTGAATGAGCAACGTTGTAATTGGAAGTACCCTTGTCCTGATGGCTTCACCTGCTGTGCCGGAAAGTGTTATAATCTGAAGATTAGCAGAGGGAATTGTGGCTACTGTGGCAACCATTGCCGGAGCTGGCAAAAATGTGTAAACTACCAATGTGTTCATCACTAGCCTCTCTATACACATCCACATCTTACTATCATATAAGTATGTCATAAAGGAAAACCCATTATAATAAAAAAATTGAATAATTGGTCTTGGCCAAATGCTTTATTGAGCATGCATTCTTTTGTGTTTTCATTGCAATTATATAGTTTTGAGAATTACCTTTTTAACTAAATGTAGTAAATCAATGCATCAAATTTATCTATTAATGATTAATAAAATGTTGTGAATGCATTATCTCATATGTAGTTCTCAATATACTGGTATAGCTCATTAAGAGAATTGGAAAACAATTCTGCATCTCAATGTGGATCAATAAATCTGGCAAACAGTATAGGAAGAGCTCTACATTCTGCGGCTCCCTTGCAATGTGATATAGAGCCCCCTTTTTTCCACTTGATCGTATACCCAAAACCACTTCAATCGAGAAGTCCGGACACTCATGGGGCTGTGTTGCAAGATTAGTCCTTGACCAAATGCTTTGTTGATGTTATTGGATATACACTCTTCTTATGTTGTACTTTATTTTAAAAGTGCTGCATCCAGATAATTCCTTCAAATCTGACCCCCAAAAGAAACAAACTTTCAAAATTTGTAATTTCCAACTCTCTCTTCCCCAATTGTGACGTCCCCTACTCGTATACGATGCCTCGATCATATAAAAATAGGAGATTCCCTCATGTCAGCATAACTCGACAATGTGAGGTCCTCTATCTGACGTGGGAAGAATAGACGTATCATTCATCCCGTCTCCATCGGGACCATCTTAGCTACGAAAATGCATAAGCATAAGCACATAACATGACATAAACATAAGTAACCACCTCGAAGGGTGGGATAACCATAACAAAATACATCAGAATGAATACATCATACATCAAAAGAAATATAAACCAGGCTAGGGGATGATAAACCAGGCTAGGTGCAGGAATGGAACTCCGTAATCCATGCTTGATGTTCTTGATTGACGGCCCGGGTTAACCACCCCTGCTTGGCTGTTACAGCCTGTAAATGGGCTCGCCCCTCTGGAGCCCATTTACTGGCTGTAACAGTCTCGCAGAGGTGGTTAACCCCTTCTTAAACAGCTGCTGGAGGTGATTATCACCATTGATTTGATAATCTTCCCAATCTCATCCCTGAAATTGATAATCTGTGCTGAGCAATGGGTTATGGCAAATAACCTCCACTGCCAAGATGCTGATCCAAGGGTGGAGGTTGCTGCGATTTGATAATCACATGACAACTGTTTAAGGCCTGCAGTCCATCCACTATATCGATGTCTAGGAGGAACCAATTGATCCCCAGTGTACTACCAAATCTTTCTTGGCTCCACTTCCATACTAGTTGCAGGCACATTGTACTAGGCGATGTTCCAATATTTCAATCACTAACTTTGCATGCCGGGGATAATGGGCTTCACAACATGTTTGTACCTTGTAACTTTTGTATTCACCTATAGGGCCCTATTCAACCACTTGGCAAAAGAAGGGAGCACGCTCTTAGAGGGATGAATTTCGGATGCAACCTCCCCTTCACATGTTCTTAAGTTCTATTTCTATGACTTGCATTTTCCATTTGGAGTTCACGATAAATGATACCAGTAGCCTTTAGGCATCTATAAGTCGACATTACAAAAGGCCTCTGTGCAAGGAAGGGTGAGGAACCCAAAGCTTATTCCTTGTATTCAAAAGGCCTCTGTGCGCAAGGAAGGATGATGAACCCAAAGCTTATTCCTTGTATTGCCGATTTGATCTGGCAAAATTGTTATTATGCATTCCCACATTTCTCTTTGACAAGATTGCTATTATGCTTCTCTATCATAATATCATAACGTTGTAGCCCAAATTTATTTTAAAATTCTGTTCATCCACATAACCAGTTGTTCTTATACCCCTGCAATAATCATATACCACTGCTTTTACAGATGGCCAAGGGTAGGTGGGTCAATTGTGGCTCAAGTTATTTGTGGGTTTCTTGTTACGAACATTAAACAACAACGATTGGTGTTACCACCCCACCATGGTGGGGCCCACATTGGCAACATCTAGTAGGATATTTCTCAACCAACTACCCCCTTTTAAAGCATGAAATACAGGAAAGTAAAACTCAAAGGGATTAAAGAGTTTTTGGGAGAATAATATAGTTAACACTTCAAGGTAAAAGTATGTTTCTATAGCTTTGTACATCATTTACATGAATTAAAAAAAAAAAAACAGACGATGAACCATAAACAAGAGTAGGGAGGGACTTTTCTTATCTTACAAGGCAGAACGGAATAAGTATCCGTTAGAGTAATATTTCCCTGAGAGGCAATAAATGAACTGCTTGAAGGTTTGCATTGCAGGAGAAGGAAGACCTAGGAGAACGTGATGGACTTGGTCATCAACTTGACTGGCCTGAGTTGTTAACAAGATTGAACCAAATTCTTTACTAACAGGGAGGGGCTTATGTGGCCCAACATATACTGGAGCACCCCATCCAAAGTCTGTGCCTTCAGTGAAGCCTAACCAGGTCCATGTGGCTATAGTGAAGGTAGTAATGTCATATGTTGGAGGAGCACGAGTGATTTCAAAATGATCTATGGCAGATTCTATGTATTCCTTTGTTACAGACTTCTTGGCCTTTTGAATGAGCCTAACAGCATAAGACAGAGGTTTTTCAAGCAAATGATCCACTCTACTCAACACTGCAGGATACAGTACCACATTGCCTACAAAATTAGAGTTATTTCCCAACACTTGAGACCTGCCATTTGTTGAGAAGAGCAACTTTACCATCTGAGCTGGTTTTAGTCCTAAAGCCTTTGTCCTAGTTCTCCACAAATGAGCTGCTAGGGCTTCAAATCCAGTGCATTTATATAACAAAGTTCCATCCCTCATTCCTGTCTTCATAAGCTCTTTTACTTCTGATCGTGTGAATGGAAACCTCTCATATATGAAATCATTTTTGGTAACCAGCTCATATAGATTTGATATGTCTGGTAGAGAAGCGCATTCCAGGTGAGGAAATTGGACAATTGGAGGTGATCTAGGCAACAAAAAGCTTCTGTCATATGTCACTTTGCGTGGAGAGTCGATGCCTCTGCATACTTTTGCCCAAGAATCCATAAATTGTCCCCATCCAGTGCCATCCATGATGAAGTGGCTCCCTGCAATGCCTAATACGAAACCTCCTGTTCTGAATTGTGTAACCTGTACCAATAACCAATAACCATCATGAGTTCAAAGCTAATTTGAAAAAACTATACACATTTTAAAACATCTCTTGACTCATATCACGTAGAACCAATTTCTGCTCCGTGATATTAGAACTTTATTAAAACAATAAGTTTTGCAAAACAAGTAGCAGCAAAGATTATGTTGTAAACCTGGACACAGAGTATTGGAGCTCCAATAGGACCGGACTCAGGCTCTGGAATGATGTTTGTCCAATATGGTTTTCCAACCACAGAGGTCCATTCTCCCAGTTCTTTGATATCATGATCAGCATATGCTTCTATAAACAACGCACCTTCGGCGTTACAGTCTATTTCCAGCTTGCTATTATCTTTATTCTCCACAATCCTCCCAGCTACAGGGTAATTTTCTACCAAAACTTCAGCCAAAGAATTGTGAAGAACTTGGACAAGGTCTTTGCCAATATAATCAGCATGATACACATGCACTGCACATATCATTTCTGGAACAAAATGGTCCAAATTTGAGAGGGGAAGGATTAGACGTTCAGTGGACCTAGCAGGCACAACCATAGTCTGCTTCCCAATAGTTATATTCAAATTTTCAAATTCTTGGGTGCCAGACATGCAGTGAGACATGTTGAAATAAATCCTTTACAAAACAGAAACTTGAGTACTGTGAACTTGTTTGCAAATTCACTTTGAAATAGGAACCAGCGACGAGTATTAAAGGCAACGAACCATCTCTTTTATAACCATGCCCAAGTCTAGGGTTATTTTTTAAGTTGGAAGGGAATATTAACGTGTCCTTTCTAATCCTCATTATTGAAGCTCTATATTGTAAACTTCAAGCGGTAAGGAACTGAACATTCTGGAATATGAGCCTAAGCGAACAGGAACACTATACCTTGAATAGGAAAACGGAAGTGGAAAGTGTAAGCCATAGCCAAAGCAGCCAAGTCTAATCTCGTCGTTTCCTCCTTGTCCGGCATCTTTTGATAACAGTAAACAACTGGATACCTAATGCATGTTTGAGCAGATGATTCCTAATCGGCTAGAAAAAACAGACACAAGCGCCAAGCTCCATGGGCCTCCCTTGCGTAGTTATGCAGCTTCTTCCTTTGGGTTTTGGCATGTTTTCCACAACCATTGCTACGCATGTATTTCGATTTTTTATTTGTTAGGCCCCTTGACAGAGAAATTTCACCTACTTAAGGAAATTGATTGGTTTCCTTCAAAGTTCCATTATTTTGGGGGATACTTATCACTTTATTGTTTTCTGCTTAGCTTAACCTTTCCATGTCAACTTGCAATTTTGCTACGTTAAAATACTATCTATCTATCTATCTATCTATCTATCTATCTATCTATCTATCTATCTATCGAATGCACAATTTCTTCGTTCAACGGGTGAGAAAAGTATAAGATAAAGATATTCCTAGGATGGGTCCTATGATACAATCAAGTGGCAGCTAATGTCCGTACCTATCTGTAGATAGAAGAATGCATTCAAATGAAACCAAATAGGCAAGAAAAAAGGAACGATGTAGAAAGTCTAAGGCAAGACGTCATGTGATGCAAACATTATCTACCAAATGCATATGACAAAAATATGCATCAACCATACCGTGTAGACTGTCAAAGACAAACAACCGATATAAATGACACTATAGACAGCCTAGGTTAAGGCAATGTAAGGTGAACATCACGCGCCAACTATAGAGAATGAAATATGGCAATCAACAAACAACTTAGAAGCTAAGAAATTACGAATGATCCCAATCTTGTGAGCCAGAGGATGCAAACATGACAAATGTGCACAACAAAAGCTTTCAATGACGATACGAGTTACAGAGAAATGCATCAGAATCCTAACTAGATGAGCCCAGAAAACCATACCTATAGGTTGTGGTTAAGCATCGAACTATGAACAATCCCAAAGCTAAAAACTCTAAGAGGAGAAAAATTAGACGAGGGGGAAACGAACCAAGGAGCACCCGACAATAAGAATGGAAATATTTCCATAACAGTGCAAGAATCGTTAGAAAGAACCTGCATTTCGTGCTCAAGTCACCATGTTAGAAGTATACACCAGAGAAACATGCGTCTCGTGCTCGAAGGGGACACGAACCTCAATATGTATAATAACAAAATAAAGTTACAAACCCCACGCATAGTGATCATGTTCGACTCATGACGTTATAAAGAATACCATGCAAACTCGTATTAAAAGGCGATACAAACCTACTTTGGTAAATAATGAAGAAAAATATGCATTTTTAGGAAGGATTCTATGATTACCCACGTGGCTAAAGACCTAGCCAAACAATATGCAACAAAGTAGCCTAATGCATGCGTGAACAAAAAGATGCAAGACAGAATTGAAAAGACGGAATTGAAAAATCAGAATTTCAAAAACAAGTGCCAAAGAATGTATATAGACTATGTGCTTTATACGCAAGATGTTACACGCTTGCCAAACCAGTGCGCAACCTCTATGCCCCTAGCTTCTAAAGCAATTGGTCACAAACAACTTGAGAACGCGCAAGTCTACCACAAGTCCTGGTCTTAAGAAACTCGAAGCTCAACAAACAAGGTGCTGCGCACGAAGGGTTGCCCTCCATGGCCCGAGGGTGAAGTGGCTTAAATCATACTTCAAAGTCATGTTTTAACAATCAATCAAAATTGCTACTCAAAACAATAGAATACTTGATACCATGACTTATGAGAATTGGCCTGAAGAAATCTCTAGTCCTTGTCATGGAAAAAGGATTGCAGAAGCATAAGGACAAGTCTAATAGAGTAGAGAATGGAAATACATGTTTCCTTAGGATAGAAATGAGAGAACTCCTTGAAGACCTCTGGTCAGTCTTTTGTCACAGAGGGCTTCAAACATCTGAGGAGCAGGTTTTGTAGCATGCATGATCCATCTGTAACTAGTAATAATGGGAACATGTCAAAACCATCTGCCAAATATAGCTTCAAAATCATTTTCATTCCTGTTTGCACGTCTATTCTTTCTTGCAGAGACAGATCCCCTATACTTTTTCCATAAGCTCTCAAGAGAATTATCCATCAGTGACCTGTAGGAAAAGCTATCAATCAAAGTTCTGCCAGCTTATCAAAAATACTATCACGTTACCTGAATCTACTAGTGCTACCCTGCCAATTGCTGCTTCGCCAAAATCAGGTCTAGGGTATCTTCTGTTCCACTGGCAGAATCTCCTTCACGAGGAATTGTCCTCACTTTGAAGGTAGCTGGCATTGGACCTTGCCCCAAATTGTAGCAATCAGCAGTTTTTTCCCAACTCTACACATATATGAAAAACATCATACATGGAACATTTTTTAAGTTGACATGCAAAAAGTTGCTGATGTTGCTAATACCATACCTGAAGTTGCAATGTTGAATACACATTTGCTACCGTACGAAGAAGTGCCAGTCCTCGTGCCAAAGATATTTCCCTTGCCACCTTGTTCGTTACTGTTGCATTAAGATATTTGTCAAGCTCAACCCAGAACTCGAAACTTGGATGATCATTAGAGCTGAACCATTCTTACATGAGTTGCAGTCTCTAAGAAAAACAATGTGCAAAACCACCAGTAGGAAAATGAAGAATCAAGAAGCTGCCATACACTCCAACTAAGAGTGAATTCTTTAGATTTTTCACCATTGTTGCATGCCAACTCTCTAATGAAAACCTACTTCTAGCATGCTTTTCAGTAGAATTGATTACATAAACTTTTAAAATTATGGTCCTTGTATAACTGAATTATTAACTATATGAGGTACTGGGTTGCTGCAATACTGTATACCTCTATTCGAAATTAGACTTCCTATCAAGAACATAGACCATTATCAGCAACTTGCATAAGCCTGGAGCCGCTATAACACATTAGACTAATCCAAAATGTGCAGTATTACAAATAAGAAAGCCCAAAGGAGCCATGTTAGAATTGTCTAATGGCCATATGATAGAGTTCACTATTCCCAGCAGAGCTCTTCTTAATGATCTCGATAGCCATTTTCTAATTGCTTGTTCAATATTGTTGCCCAAGGGATCCAAGTATAACATTTCCATCTGCATCGGGAGGACCAAAGTGCAAGGCACTATTGCCAGGTGATTCTTGATTATATAAAACATCAAGGGGCATGGAAGTAGGCAATCTAGACACATTCCTTACAATCTTGCAGCTTAAGCAAGTCACTCCACGCTGAAGACTTTGGCTGGAATGGCATTTTCTTAATAAGGTGTCTCCTCATAAACGAACATGAACATCCAAGCATATCAACCACACAATCATAGTACTCATGTGTCATCGTGTGATTTTTGGCAATTGAACTAAAATCGTGACATCTCCTATCTGTGGCCCATGTAGCTGCATGTAAAAGGAAGGGTGAGAAACAGTACATGGTCTAGTCATATGCCTTCTTGCAAGATTCTATGAAAAAAGGCAGTGAAGCTTTTTCTCCATAACCATGCTGACCATATGCTGCAATCACAATAGTCCTCTTTTTAACTTACTGAAAAGCAGCCTGTTTCCACATTTTTCATACATAATACACAGTAGGTTGGGGGGGAAACTCCAGGCAGAAGACCATGAAGCATGTAAACAGATGAAGCATGTAAACAGATGTAAGATGTCGTCTTAGAAAGGAAGTGAAACAAAATTTTAAGTGGTGATAACTCATATCCTCACACAAAACAGATTAGGATTTACCGTAATGATGAGGATGTCGTTCCAAATAAATTATGAAAACTTTATGCATTCCTTGCTTTAGGAAAAGCAACCCCTGTAATCTTAAGATCCATAATTTTCTGCAAGTCCTGAACTTGGCTAGCACATTTATCATGCAACTAAATGCAAACCACAGCATTATTGCCAAAAATTGAACTACCAATTCCAATTATATAATGGAAGTATGTTCATATACAGTCTGTAATATACATATGATCTTTGCCTGCTGCAGCTTCTGTGACTAGTCTTGTGATAACAAGAAGTTTGCAGGTCCCTCCTTCCTATTTCCAGCGGAACGAGTAAGTTGCAACACATTGGATTCATTTGCTCTAGACTTTAAAGCGCTAAGACCTGTATTCAAGAAAGAAGCCACATCATCTTCAACATAATGATTTGCCTGCCTAACCGTCATAACCGTCGTTGTCTTTTCTAGATAAAGATTGTTCATAAGTGCATGGTCTCCATTTAGCAACCAGCATAACCAACTCCTGCTGGAACTCACTAATCTTTGCATGCTCATTCATTCGTGAGTGTCTTAGTGACTATGAAGAATTTGGCAGCTCCACTACAAAAGTATCATGCCATAGTGAGGCCTAGAGCTACTAATAGTATTTGGACAAGAAACATATAAATGCTTACTCCTCTAGTACAGCCAGTTGCTACAGAAAATGCATGCACGAAGAAAGAGAATATGAGAAGCTAATGCCTATGATGATAAAGCGAAAAACAACCACAAAACTCGAATATGCCTTAAACATTGACACCCCTGTAAAGACTTGGGCAAAATAACCATAAAGCAACTGGATTATTCACAAACATCAACGCCTGTGTGGAAAATTCCACTGACCATAACCTTCATTTTGTCATCCAGCCTTGAAACTTGTCTTTCGATTAACAAATATCTAGCTAACTGACTCCAACTTTTGCTTTCACTAGGCAACTATAATCCCATCTTACTGTTCGAAAAGCATTTTCCTATGATGTCAGCAGCCATCAAGAAATTCGTATGGCCTACAGTAGCATGTACTGGAAGTAAATACTATCACCTCATGCAAAAATTTGATGCCAAAGCTTTGTAGCTAGAAGTAACAAGCCTGGGATAAAAGACTATGATGTGCAGGTAATTAGATAGCAAAATACATGATCTAGGCTTGAAAGGGTAGCACAAAAACAAGGTAGATTCAAAATGGCTGAAGAACCCAGGTTGGTTTTGGGAGTCCATTGCAGATGCTGACATAGAAATGAAATATTAGATATTAGAAATACATTATCTATGCATATCAAAACATGGTCTTACGCAGACTCTACGTGGTCCTGTTATCTTCCACACTCCGAGCTAAACCTTCTTGTCTACTTGACGTGTATCAAATGTGTCTATGTGCATTAAGGAATTGAAGGCTTGTAGTGCACATTTAAAATTATGGTATGCGTAAGAAGCATGTTTAACTGATTACCTGGCTATTTCATGAGGATATATGTTCACTTCCATTGCTATATTAAGGATTTGTCTGCTTTTTCTGGTGTTTCTTAGGAGCAGAATAACCACAAATCTACTGTTTAAAATATGCAAGCGCTGACGGCAACACCACAGTCATCTCCTTGCAAAGTCTACTATCACTTCTAATAAAGGTCAGCCTGTGGCACACACAGAAATAAGGAATGCAAGATTGGAGCTTCGGTTTGCCTTTCCAGTTACCCGGTTCAAATATCGGCGATCCAGAACGCAGGTGAATGCAGGTGACCGCCAATTTACGTGGAACAACAGGTTTCGAGCAGTTACCGGCATATCCCAAGGATATTCCAGCATATACCTAGAATATGCCAGAAACCCACATCAGCAAGGGTTTGCCCCCCTAGGGGCAACCCAAAAACAACAAAAACCAAAGGATATAGAATAAGAAACAATGAGCCCAATAACCCATACTAAATATCATATTTGTGACAATGCGAAACATGCACAAACCCCATAGGACTCACCAATGCACAAAACATGCAAATATAACACCCAGCAAAAAATTGTGTCCACGTCATCACTAAGTTGTCATGAAGTCACCATCATCATGTAGCCTTACCATGCAAAACGAATCATAGTTCGAAGGGAACAATACGCCAAAGTCTGTGCACTAAACCAATGGTACCAACATATACAAGATGCTAGAATCCACATGTTGACTAGGTATCCAAGTATAGAAACTAAAACATGTTCCACTAAATTGCCCTCTTACAGTCAGAAAGATACGTATGTTATGCTAATCTAGCCCTTAGATGGTCTGATATACTTAAGGAAAAATATTCGCACAGATGGGCACCACCGCTATGAGAAAGTGAACCACGATAGACATTAAAAAATAAGAACCACTAGAGTGCACATGCATAAGAGACTGATCAAAAAACAAAGCTTGATAAAACCGAAACAACTCTTGAAAATAAATCAAACAATGCAATGCAACCTTTGTATGAGAGAACAAAATCTGCAATGCAACCTTTGTATGAGAGAACAAAATCATAAGTACAACAAGTAGTATCATAATGGAAACTAGAGCCTAAAGCAAACGGATAAAAAAGTCAACATGACAACCACAACCTGATACTACAATAAGAGGGCATTGAAGACTAAGGAGAAACTAGAAGTAATAATAAGAATGCCAAGGTGGACTTGGAGGGTAAAAACCAAACCCAAGATAATGCTTAAGGGTTTAAAAAACCATAGAAAGAAGGTGAGCACCCGAAAACTGGGGGCTCACCATCGATGGCCATAGAAATTTGTGGCAGAGCTGTGGGCCGACTACTGTGTGACCCGAGATGTCTTGGATGGCTGCCATGTTGCCCTCTGATGTAGGCTAGGCCGGTGTGGTCAACAAAACAAACAAGGCGGTGATAGATAGAATTCGGAAGGCTGTAAGGCGGCTATTGCAGAAGAGAAGCAAGCCGGAAATAAGATAAGGAAGAATAATACAAGGTGGTTGAGGTAACCAATCTAACAAAAATGGGGGTGAAAAAGAGACTCCATCCAATCTAACAAAAACCGAGGTGAAAAAGAGGCTCCAGCCAACAACGATTCAGCTATACAGTACACTGAATTCACCAAAGTAATCAAACAAAAAGGCGGATGAATCAAACCTGGCAACCATGAGTCAAAGCAAATGCCAGACGCCTCCAAGGGCCGGCATTATCAGTTGGTGGTCAAAATTCTACGGCAGACCCAGAAGATAAACAAATCCATCGATGGGGTATAAAATTCCACAACAGATCCAAAAAGTAAACAAATCCATCGATGGGGCACCCAACTTAGTACCACGCCCCCAAAATGCCCAAACCGATCTGCAAGAATGTACCAGAAATGAATCAACAAAAAAGATGAACAAAAATCAAACCTATGATGGAAGGCCTTTAAAGTCCTTTGGCAAAGCCAAAACTATCCAAGAAACCAGGTCGGATCTGGATCAGACTCCATGGCCATTTGTGGATGAGTTCTCTCATGGCCCCTAAACCTGGCCAGAACTGGTGGCCTGTTTGAATTTGCCTTACCATTGACTTGCTGAAGGTGCTCTGTTTTTCATAACAAATTAACGCCTAACAAACCTCATAGAGCTGATGAGCGTGACAGTTATAAAATTAAAACAAAAAGAGGTCATGTTGTCTTGCTCGATTTACAAAACTAAGCAAAGGTAGCAACAAACCTAAGTAACTCGTTAATCCATTGAACAAGCACAATCCAAGAGGGCAACATTATCAGTATATATATTCGATGTTCCATTCAAAGTTCCATTCAATCGCAATAGACATCTCTGTACAAACAATGTCATCTGTCTACGTCTGGGCTTGGTTTTCTATTTTTTGACAAACATATGTATGAAAATGAAGTAAGGCATGCCAAGCAAAATCAAGAAATATTGCTTCCAGAAATGGGCTTGTGGAGGAAAGGTCCGAAGATGGATGCGCCCTAGGGTTACTGCCGGAGGCTGCTTTACGTTTGTGTTCATATCTTGAGCTACAGACCTCGGATTACGGTGTTTTTTGGCTCGTTGGAAAGCTGATTCAGGGCTCTTTCCAACACTGTGTGGCATTGCAGGTTTCAGGTTCCGGCTGATAGCCTTTTCAGCCCTGACAGTTTCGGCTCTATGGCTTCAACTTCCAAGCTGCCTGCAAAACCTCCTGTATCCATGCTGGTGTAGGGGGCAAATTTGGCATTGCATGTTAACCCTCTGGCTTATAGTGAGAATGTCTTTCAAGACGGTGATTTTCCTGCATTGGCACCCTCGGCTGGTGCACCGAAGAGTACAAGTGCTTTGAATAGCGGTAATGCTTCTGTGGATGGTGCCTCGGCGCCAGCTGGTACCAATTCTAACAAAGATCAGTCCCGTCCACTTCCTTGGAGGTCCTCAACTTCTGGAGTAAATGCTAGCAGGGAGCGCTTTAGTGATTGGATCAAGGAGGACTTGTCATCAACTACGTCTGCTGTGCGTATTGCTACAGCTATTGATGTGATGATTCAGGATAATAAAAGAGATCTCAGTAATCTTTTGGGTGAGTTGCGAGCAAAGGAGACTTAGATGGAGCTTCAGTTACATCCTGTTGAAGTTTCCTATCAGCCTGAAATGTGTAAGAATACTCTTCAAGCGTCTGGGTACAATGTGGTCGAGATTGATCATGACTTACATAAGAAGTGTATTAGTAACTTGTTGTCGTTTAGTGTGGTTGGTCAATATACTGGAGCATTTCTTGACACTAGGAAGCTTGGCTATTGGTTGACTAGTCATCTTCGGAGATTAGGGTTGCCACCTTATTGTACTTTAAAGATGCTAGATAAGAAGTTCTTTTTGATCGTTTTCGATGATGCTGTGGCTGTGGAGCAACTGGTGGCACGTGGTGTGGACCCAATGTGGAGTGATTATATTTTGTACCAGCCTTATTCGCCTGGATTTTCTCCTGGTACGGCTCCTGCTCTTAGGATGCCATGTTGGTTTTCTATTCCTAATCTTCCTCCTGATCTCTTGGTGCCGGAGTTTCTTATCAGTATTGCTAATGGTCTGGTACTCATCTGGCCCATTCTATTGTTGATGGTGCTAAAATTTGTGTCTCTCTTCCTTCTGGTCGTGGTCTTCCTGACTGTATGGTTGTGAAAAGTGGCCCTATCTTTCTGAAGTATGCTTTGCAATTGCTCAATGGCCCTCAGCTTGCTGATTTATTTCCTCAACTTGCTTTATTTGCAAATTTTCGTGCTAAGAGAGATCGTCCTGCAATGGTCCCTTCTTCCTCTATGCCCCCTACCTCTGCTGAGTCCCCTTTACCCTCTGTTATCCGTTCTGCCAATGCTACTGCTACCTCTGTTGTTGCTACTCCATCTGCTGCTAAAACCACTATCCCACAAAAGATTGTGCATACTCTCGCTTTTGAAGAGGATGCTAGGGCTAAGTTACAGAAGATCCAGAAATTGCAAGAGCGGCATGAAAATGTTCAAGAGCATCACGAAAATGCCCAAGAGGGATGGACAAATGTTAATTGGAAAAGAGCTGCACGCAATAAGGCTAGTCAACATGTGTCTCATGTCATGAGCGATTCTAATAATTTGCATGGAAGGGTAGAGCAGAGAGGAGGCTCTCCCTTGCCAGTTACTCAACAAAATAATGGGGGGTAGAGCAGAGAGGAGGCTCTCCCTCACCAAGTGCTGAACAAAACAATGGAAGGGTGGAACAGAGAGGAGGCTCCCCCTTGCCAATTTCCAGGACGAGGTGGGCTGACCTCCCTTCAGAACCATGCAAGATGGACATGGTTGATGCTGGCTCTATTGGTATGGAGGTGGAACATAATATTTTGGCCACATGAACCTCTTGTCTTGGAATGTGAGGGGAGTGGCTTCTTCCCCAAGTAAAAGAAGCAGGTTGTCTCTTTACCTGTCTAAGTTTTCTACGACCTTTTGTTGCCTTCAAGAGCATAAATGCCGCCGAGATGATGTACATAAAGTAGCTAATGTATTTGGATGTGACTATAATGTCTTGGTGTCTGCTGCTGATGCATCTAAGGCTAGTGTGCTTACTGCATGGAAGTCTTCTGTGGATGTCACTTTTACTCAAACAAATAGGTTCGGGCGGTGGATAATAATCAAATGGAAAGATAAGGGCCAAGAATGGGGTTTGATAAATGTATATGCTCATAATAGACCTCGTCAACGTGGTGCTTTGTGGGCAACTCTGAGGAGTAAAGTTCTTCAGCTTGAGCAGAATGTTGCATGGTTGCTCGTTGGCGACTTTAATATCGTCGAGTTGGAAAGAGATAGAAGTGGTCGCGGCTCTGAAGTGGTGCAAGGATTCGAGCGAGAACAATGGCTACGCCTTTTACATGATGGTCAGCTTATAGAGATTGATGGTGATCAGTCCTTTACGTGGTGTAATGGTTGGACAGGAGTTGGCAGAGCTTATGCAAGGCATGATAGAGGATACTTTAATACTTGTGCAGCTGCTCGGCTAGCGGATTTTCATCGCTCAAATCTTCTGGATATCTCCGTGTCTGATCATAATGCACAACTCCTAACTAATGATGTGGCTAATTGTCATCGACCTACCAGGACCTACTTTAAGCTTAATTGCAAGTACTTGGAGGATGATGAGTTCAAACTTGGCTGTAGTCGGGCTTGGTCTTGGGCCTTCTCACCCCGTAGGGGCATGTCTGGGGTTGTCGCAGCGTTGTCTGCAGTGAAGTCATTTACAAAAGAATATGGGAGAGTCAGAGCTGCTGAAGCTAGAGGACTGTTGACTGCATTGTACCAGGAATTAGAAGTACTCCACGCTTGTGGCCATACTAGTGGAGTCAGAGAAAAGGAGTTATTATCTCAGATCAAGGCTATGGAAACTGTAAAAGTTACTGAAGCCAAGGTGAAGGCAGGGTTGCAGTGGTTCAAGGACGGAGATAGATGTACTCGGTTCTTTTTTGCAGCTGCAAGAAGAAGGAAACTCGCCACTTCTATACATTCTTTGGTGTTGCCAGATGGCGCTCTTATCTCCGATCCGGTGAATCTTAAGCAGTATCTTCATCATCACTTTTCTTCATTCTTTGCACGACACCCATTGCCCTTTCAGAAGAACATGCAATTGGCCGTGTTGACTAAGGTGCGTCGCATTGTTTCTGAAGAGCAGAGGTTACTTCTTGAGTCCAATATTGTGAAGGAGGACTTAAAAGCAGCTGTGGCTCTCTTGAAAAGGGACAAATGCCCTGGTCTTGATGGCTTTCCTATTGAATTCTTTCAGAAATGCTGGGACTGGTTGGAGGATGACATATATGATGCCTTTTGTGAGTCAAAAATTTAGGAGCCTTGATAAGATTTTGAATACAGGTTGTATCTCTCTCATTCCAAAGAGCAAGGAACCCAAGACTATTTCTGACTGGCGACCTATTACATTGCTCTCCTCTGTGTACAAGATCTTTGCTAAGACATTGGCAGAAAGAGTCTGAGACATCTTGGCTGACGCTATCTCGTCAACACAATCTGGCTTTCTCCCTCGTCGTTGTATTCTCAACAACGTGGCTGCTCCATATGAAGGAATATACTGGGCCCGGTTACAGGGTCATAAAGCAGTGTATCTTAAGCTTTATTTTGCTAAAGCTTACGATAGTGTTGATTGGAGTTTCTTGGAGAAGTGTCTTCTTGTGCTTGGGTTTGGGGAGTCTTTCACAAGGAATGTCATGAAGCTCCATACATCAGCCAGATCTACTGTCCTTTTTCAGGGCGAGGTATCTGATATTTTTGTAGTGGGTAGAGGAATTCGGCAAAGTTGTCCCTTAGCACCCTTGCTTTTCACAATTGTGGCAGAAGTATTATCCCAGCTCTTCTCCGTGGCTACCCAAGATGGCGTTATTCAAGGCCTCCCAATGGACGATGGTTCTCAAGAGGTATGTAACCAATATGCCGATGACACTTTTTGTTCCTAATTGCCGAGGCTGAGAATCTTCGTAATGCTAAGCTATTATTAGACACATTCTCCTTAGCATCAGGAGTTCTTATAGGGTGGCAAATATGTATGGCTTTGTGGACATTGGACAGTCCCATCCCTCCCCTCAGATTTTGACTATCCATGGAAGATTCTTCGCATGGCAATACCACAAAGTTGCTTGGTATCCCGGTTGGAATTCACGCCTCTACGCTTCGATGCTTGGGAGGTTGCAAAAGCACTTGTTTTGGTGGAATACTGACTAAACCGGTCCATGCCCTAGAAATCAATTGTGGCTAAATGTGTTCTTAGTAATACTCATGTCTACATAGCGTCTGCTCTATTAGCTCCGCAGTGTAAGATGGAGGATATTGTGCGTATCGTCAGAAATTTTATTTGGGGTGGAAATGAGTTAGGAGTGGTGGTCAAGGTAGCTTGGGCGAAATGCACTAGACCTAAGACAGCTGGTGGTCTTGGTATGTTGGATTTTCACCTCCAAAGCAAGGTGATGATATCAAAGTTTATTTGGAGGATTTTCATTGGTAAGGATGATTCTCCCGGCCCGAGGTTGTTGGTGCAAATCGATTCAAAGATTGTCTCCCATTTCATAAGGCCACCATTAAGCCCCTCCTTCCTTGGGCTTTGCTTTATCATATGCATCCGTATCCTAATGCTTCTCCATTTCTAAAGGGGTTGCTTGCTGCGTGGGACACTGTCAGGTCTCTTTTCCATATTAATCCTGAGGCATGTCTTCACTCCATGCTGGTGGATTCCTTTGTAGGACACTCCAGGGAATGTGCCTCTATGTGTGGTTGTTCATCCAAAGACACAACGACGATGGATAGCAGCTGGTATAAGCACTATTGCAGCTTGGTATGAGTCTGGTCATCTCATGTCATGGGAAGCATTTAGAACAAAGTTCTTGTTGTACAGATGGGACAAAGTAATCTGGAATCATATTGCTGCATGGTTGCCATAGGATTCTGGTCCACAGATTGAGGTAGTCGTATGGGGTTGCCATCAGGATATCCAGCCAGGGCGGTTTGTGTCTTTTGTGTATAAATTGCTTTTGCATTCTGAAATCCTGCCTCCATCGAATAGGTGGCATCCGGACGCTTCCAAAGACAAGATACGCCCCCGTGACGCGTACATTGTAATCGCCATCGCCACGCCGCAGACATTACGCCACCCCGATTGACGTGTACGCCAACGGATAGCCAGGTAAGTAGCCCTAGGGGGCAACTTGCTAGGAGTGTTCATATATTATTAATGTGCACATGTGCACATTAATGAGGGCACACCTTTCCATGTTGGCATATTTTGCCACCTAGCCACTAAAGGCAAGTGGGGCCTTTCCAATTATCCCACATGCCAAATTGGGTAATTGGAAACCCTAGCCTAAACCCCATGTCTATTTAGGGTAGGAAAACCCTAGCTTGCTAGTTTTTCGTCCTTAGGGTTTTAGAGCTCAGTTTTGGCTGCCCCAGAGCCAAAACCGCCCCCCGACGCCTGCCAAATTGCCCATCGGTTCCACAATTCGATCAGCTCGCCAGGATGGTTGAACTCAGTCAGAGGAGCCACTCAAGGATCAGAGTTTGGTCAATTTAATAGCTTAAACCGCCTTCTAGTCATAGAATCAAGAGGGTTTAGACTATTAAATTGCCCATAGTAGTTATCTAGATCTTAGATCTCGGACACTAACTAAAGAACCTAACTCTATGATTGGATCTAGTTCTTTAGTTCTTCCGTGATATATTTGGATGATGTATTTCGAACTCCTTGTATTGGGAAGGGGGTAGAGGCCCTAAAGCTTGTAGTTGATGCTCCTAGAGTAGCCTCTCTAGCACACCGTAGATTCGCCCGTGTACAAGAGCCACACCGGGTTGTGGGTGAAGGGGCGGACCGGCTAAAAAGGAGGTTCATGTCCCGACTCTTGAACGATCCCCCGGTGTGTAAAGCCTACCGGGGATCATTGTGACTAGGTCTAATGGCTTACCACCGAAAAGGGTAAGGCATGGGCTCGACACCCGTGAAGTGGTGTACACTTTCCAGTGGGTTCAAAATCACGGGCAAAGGCCCTCTAGTCACCTTGAGTTAGCATGCATCTCCTGAGGGAGTGATCCCCACCGCCCCATCGAACCGGGAGGATGAGACCCGTGAATAGCCCCTTCGCTATGCATCCGGGCGGCTACTGCCAGTCCCAACACTTTTCAGCCTACTCGCAAAGTGTGCACAGAGGGGCGGATGGAGTGGACAACCCTATGCCATGTTCTTATGCCGCCCAAATCCATTGCCATGAATTCTCGTCTCTAACTTCTCGAGACCCAAGCCGTCCGGTCATCCTTTGAGTCCGAGCCTTGGGTAGGATCCCCTATGTGATGTGCCGATCTTTGTCTATGCAGATATGAGGGGACCATCCTTCGAGATGGTCACGTGGATGTTGATGTATGTGCTAATCGACATGTATGTTTACGCCTCGCAGCCTAGGTAGGCCCCGAGGGAGACGGGGTAGAATGACACCTTCACTCTCCCCACCGAGACTCGCTACGGGTGCGTGGATATGTGGAGGGCCCCTCAGACGATGGAGCTGGTGTGGGGAAGAACTCCTGTTTGTATACCTGTGAGTGCACCGTATAACGAGTAGGGGACGCCACAGTGGTATCGAGCAATGTTCTTGGAGACCAAGAGCAAAGCACCCCATGTTCCCAGAGTACTAACTTGATAGGATCCTCAAGCCTCGAAAAGTGGGAAAAATTTTTCTCACCTTTGTAGTTATGCTAAGCTAGTAACAATTAAGTGAATTGGAATTTAACAAGATTAAAAAGAACGAGCCAAAATTTTCCAGTGAGGTGGAAACCCGATTTCCGCCTCGTCGCAAAACTAACTTTTTGTTTTGAAGCGAGGCTAAGCTATGAGACATCGAGCCAAGAACACCAAAACATGATGAATTTGAGATAAATAATGTGGTAAGGCTAATTCTAAGGTAGGAATTAGTTAGAATAGCATGTTTTAATTACCTAAAACCCTAGAATGTATGAGATCTCACATACCGGGTCGCAAAACTAAACATTAGTATTGGAACGAGGCGCAAGTGTGGAGACCAATGGGTAGAAAAAGTCTGAAATAAGTATAAGTTTTAGATAAATTGGTGCCTTAGCATGTTAAATGTAGCAACTTGAGTTTTGACCTAAAATTCCCCAAGCTATAAATAGATATAGAACCCCCTCATTTTTTCGGCCCAAGCCCTAGAAATCCGGCTCTCCCCAATTTAGGCGATCTTTCGGCGCTTTTATCCCATTGACGATCCGTAAAACATGGCCCGAACCAAACAGATCAAGAAGGAAGCGCCGCCAGCGAAAACCACCAGCCAATCGAGGCAGAGATCATTCGAAGATGCTTCGTGAGAGGCTCGCAAGAGGGGGTCGCTCACCGGACGAAGAGCAAGACACCTCCGATTTGATCGATGTCTTCAACCAGCCAGTGGAGGAGGACGAGGCCACATCTCCAAACTCCATGGACGCACGACGAGGGAGGTGTATGAGGAGATAGAGAGGGAGATCCGCAGCAGAACAAGCGCACTATCATTCAGACGCACCCACGGAAATCCTCGAAAGCGGATGAGCAAGTGATCGGTCCGAGCCAGCCGGAGGTAGCGCAGACCTTAGAAGATTCATCGAAGTACGAAATGCGTAAGAGAAGGGAAGACAAAAAGAGGAAAAGGGAGGAAGAGGAACAAAAGCGCAAAGAAGAAAAGAAGAAAAAGAAAGGGAAGTTCGTGGGTCGCATAAGGAGAACGGCTGACCGCCTCACGAGGAAGAGGCCAAACCCAAATATTATCATTAAGGAGCGGCAACCCGACGAACCCCCAAACCCTTCCGACGACTCTTCTCGATGAAGACTTCAACCCTAACGCCGCAGTGGAAGCTCTTCCAAGCACCCAGCGACGAAAGGTGAAGTACCCCGAGCAGCCGCACCGAAAGCAACCCCACCAAGACCAAGTGCGTAAGCCCCCAATACCCGCATGGGATAGAAAGAAGCAACCCACGACCGCCCGAAAGCCTACGCCACCGGCATTGTGGTGAAGATTTATGAGAGGAAGATGAGAGAGCACGAGGCCTACATGAAGAAATGGGAGGCCTATAACAAATATTATGAGGAAAACAGGGTTAAGTTCATCGAGGGAGGGCGACCAACGAAGCAGCAAACCCTAAGGCCGCCACCACCGAAGCCCAAGGTTCCCAAGCCGCCACCCAGGAAGAAAGCGGATAGGAAGGAGGTGGAGAGAAGAGCGTTAAGGGAGATTAGACACTTCCAACAAGCAGCCTTCGGTCTCCTAATCCCCGTGCCCCCCCTTCGCTCGGTTGGTGCGTGAAGTTATGCAGGCCTATAGAACAGACTTTAGAGTCACAGACGAGGCGCTGCTGGCAATGCAAGAGGCGGCTGAGGCAAAGATAGTGCAACATTTTGAAGATTCAACAGCCTGCACTATCCACGCCAAGCGGGTAACCTTAATGCGACAAGACATGAGTCTTGCGACCCGCATTAAGGGAGAACGCACTTAGAAACTTTTTGTTGTAAATAATTAAAAATTTTGTAATATAGAGCAATTTTGTGTACCTTGATGACATAAACTTGAGTAATTAGAGCAAATTAATAAGTTTTAGCTTTTATTTCAGTGAAATAGGACATTTGGGAGCCGAGAGACATGATGTCTCACACCGCTACCGTCGTCAAAAACAAAAAGTTAGATTGAAGCGAGGCGCAAGCCGTGAGACCTCTCCCAAACTTGACCAAAAAATGCCCAAATTGACCAAATAAGGGGTCGATTCTGCCTAATTTGGTGAGCCCATCACCCTTACACCATTAGTTTACCCAAATTGGACACCTTTAATCGAAATGGGACTGATGTCTCACAGCTCGCGCCTCGTCGCAAAACAAAAAGTTAGGATTGAAGCGAGGCGCAAGCTGTGAGACCTCTTACCAATTCTTCACCAGACTTGTCAAAGTCACCTTCAACCCTCATGCATAGCATCTTTTAGGTAACCTAGCCTTGTTCAAGCATCTCCTATAGTCCTCAAACTCCTATTTTGACCTCGATAAGTTAGAATTACCCAATCCTAGGAAATTTCCAAGTCATCCAAAAATTAGGGTTTCCCCTTTTCTATAAATAGACCCGCCACTTCTCACATAGCACCCCAAATCTGCTCCCCGCCCTTCTAGCCGATTTCCTAACTCCCCCTCGAGGCTCTTGCAACCATTTGTTACCTTCTTCGCAATTAATCAATGGCAACTTCTGATTTCCGTGAGATGGTACAAATAGCCATGTCACCGGTGGTCGACGTCCGACCAAATCTTCCAGATTTTCGGAAGGAGGTAGACGCCCAAGCAACCTTGCACGCATTCCCCAGCTTTTATAGTAGAGTCTTGACTGAAGTTCCAAGCTAGGGTAGAACCAGCTAGTGCAACTCCCTCCTTGTATAGGATATTTTGTTCCTAGACAGCCCCTCGCAGGGCAAAGATTAGACGATGTCCCTAACATCGCCAAATACCTCACAAACAAAGCGCACCGCACACCTCGAGCCAATGGTCCTAACTCCAACGTGACCAAGTACTTCTTTTCAACACCGCCTCGCAATCTTTCTCACCCACCGCGTCGAGAACATTGTGGGGAAACCTCTATTCCCCCCATGGACGTGGATCCATTAGCCGTAAAGCAAATAACAACGGCTCCTCACACGCATGAACAGGGAGCAGGAAGGGAAGGAAGAAGACTCGGATGAACAGAACTGAGGAGGAGGAAGACGATGTTGAGCTCGACCCAAGAGGAGGAGCAGCGACAAGCGAAATGGAGTGGCAAGACTTCGAAAGAAGCCGGGCAGACTCTCGAGTCGCGCCACCCCCAAGTTAGGCATCACAAGCCCGGCTCCCATTATCGCCGGCGGTGAGGAGTTTCTACCCCGAAGCGACATTCAAAACCTCCCGGAGTGCGAGGGAAAGGGAGTACCGACTGAAGAGTTGCCGCACCAACTCCGGTTAGAACGGACTTGACGACTTCATCGTCCGAGGAGAGTCCGACTTTCCCCTCCAAGCAAGGGAAGCCGACACTTACACGGGAGAGTTTACCTCCCACATCCAAGCCTACAAAGAACATCGCGATCATGGAGGCGCATAAGGCTGAGAACAAGCTACCGACGGAGGAAGAGTTCCTTGCTCTCCAGAACAGATGGGGATCCGCTATGCGACCTCAAACATCCTAACGGCAAAGCTCGTCCCTAAACCTCCCCGATAGGACAGCGACCGACCTCGAGGGCTTCAAAGAATCAAAAGGACTACGTGGAGCTCACCACTGTGGAGGTTGATGATTTCGGAAGCGCATTACGAGCTGGATACCGAGTGGTCGAGGACCCATCTCGCAAAACGACAGTCATTACGCTATTACCCGCCATTGCCGATGGATGGAAGAATAGCGGTATCCACCGCAAGTTCACCCCCGCAGGCGCAGGAAGGAGTATCGCTGCTGATTGCACTCGTGATTCGGCGGCATGCACGGCTACCCCTTAACACCGAAAGTATGCAATCCTCGTGAAAAGAGCGGTAGCACTCGACGCCTTCGACCCGCCATACCTTACAAAGCGGCGTGCAAGACCGCTGACGACAGCCTTTACACCTCCCACCGCTAATAGAAGATTTAGCAAGAGCATTACAGGGTGGATCTCCACCAATGTCTTAGGAACTTGGGCCATTCAAAGGGGAACAGCCCAAGTGAAAAAAAAGTTCTTGAGGATAATCCATCTTACCGCATCAACGTAAGTGATTAGCAAGAGTTGCAAGTTCTTGTATTAGTGTAATATAAAATATAAATATAACATTCTCTTGCACTATAAATGTTTTGTTGATACATTTTGTGTCCCCTCAACCATGCCAACAAACATAAATAATGCAAGAAAGCAAGGAAAACTAACCATGTAGATATGAACCACTTGTGTATGCAGCCAGAGGCCCGAGCGCCAGAGAACGATAAACCGCTGGAACTTACGTGGGAACAGAGTCCCGCCCAGTGCCACCCCGCAAGGAACCCGCTTTGAAGAGTTTGGACAAATGACCCGTAAGAAGAAATATCGCAAAATGAGGACAGACCTCGAACAGATAAAGGCCTTGCTAGCCGCACAAGCTGTGAGCAGGTTCGGTGGGTAACGCCAACCGCCGCAAGCATCAGCTCCTGAGAACGTGTAGAGACAGAAGAGGAGCAAGAGAGGAAGGTCCCCAGCCTTGGACTCCTCCCACTCAAGCCGATTCGTGACCGACTCTGAGGAAGAAGAAGAGCGTAACCAAGTCCGAAAGCGCACGAAAAGGCGTGGGAACCACCCGAGGGACGACAAAGGGACACAAGAACCTCCGACTACCGTAAGAAAGTAGACTCGCATTGGGAAATGTTTGAAGGCCAGAAGCTCGAAAGCAATTCTCAAAGAAACAGTCGCATGGAAGCAGAGGCTTGGCTTGACGAGATGAGCCGAATACGCAATGCCTATGGTATGAAGGATAAGGATAAAGGCGGGGCAACAACAAATAACCCTCAAGGGAGCAAAGACGATTTGGTGGAAGGGCTATGCCAAGGCTCATGGCTTAAGCAGGATGCTTGCGTGTTCAAGAAGTTTGCTAAAGCCTTCAAGCCATTACGCTCCAAGAGAGCACAAGTCCAAGATGATGCAAAGCTTCACAGTGCTGCAAAGAAGGCAACAAGTCAAGACAGTAAATACACGAGGAATTTATGAGGCTAAGGTCAGATGTGCCAAAGTTAGGTGAGAAGCATGCAAAGGGAAAGCTACATTGAAGGTCCGAATGAGGAGATCCGCAAGTTTGTAAGGGCAATAAACCCTAGAACGGCATCGAAGCGAGTCCAAGGCAATAAGCTTGCAAGGGACAGACCTCGCAATAGCGGGCGAGGCAACAAGATACCAAGATAAAGGCAAGGCAAAGAGTGCGCTTTAGCCCGAGAACAACAAAGCCCAGACCAGCTAGAGCCCCATATAGTGGCAATCAAGGGAAACAAAGCAGGAGAAGAAGCAGTGTGTCCTTCAAAGACAAACAGAAGGGTCAAACTACTCCAAAGCAAAGGCGATCCTTTCGCAGCCATGCCCAAGGAAAAGAGACAGAGTGCATAGAAAAGCGCCTTTGCTTCGTGTTTTCCAGCCAAAGCATAGGACAAAGAACCCGCCCATATGTCATGAGTGCAAATGCCAGCGAAGTTGGGAGATTGGGACACTCGTCCGACGACGACGGGCGCGAGGAGGCCCGCTGACTACATTCGTGGTGAGGTCATATCTTTGCCGCAATAGATACAGAGCAAGCGTAGAGCCGCGATAAAGTAATTTCCACAAAAAAGGCCAAGGCCAAGTCATTTATAGTCCTAATAGATTCGAAGTAGCCATAACTTTGCATCTCCCGCAATGGTTCAAATGTTGAAGTTGAAACCATTAAAGTCAAAGCCAAGGCCCGCTTGTCTTAGCAAGTGGAGCAAGAAGGCGTACGGCAGTAAAAGAATCAACTTTGACATCGACTTGCCGGGATTAAGATCCGTGATGGGGGCGGAGGTAATGAGCATCGGCAAATATGACTTGATAATAGGTATGGAGTACCTTGACCAGCAGGGGCCATTATTGATTGTGGAAAGCGGAAGGTGACCTTCCCAACACCCGACGGCAAGATCATTGAGATAACAAAAGAAGTTGTCCCCATCATGCGCAAGTATGTCTTCTAAACGGCCGCTCAAGTGCATCAAGAGTGAGCGTAGCATACATCTTCAAGCTTGAGATTAGTGAGCCGGAATTGGAAGGAAGCAAAGAAGACAAGATGCTCGCCAAGTTGCCGAGGCAAATAGCTAAGTTGATCACGGAAGTTCCACGATCTCTTTCCGTGATGAGATCAAGCAGCCCTCCTTATAGGGGAGTCGAAAAGCAGATAGCACTCAACCGAACAAACCGACAAGCAAGGCTCCATATAGAATGACAACGCAGAGTTGCCGGAGCTAAAGAAGCAGCTAGGAGCTGCTCGACCTAGGTTTCATTAGACCTAGTGTCTCGCCGCTTGGAGCCCATTCTTTTGTCAAGAAGAAGGATGGATCTTTGAGAATGTGCATAGACTATAGACAGCTTGAATAAGCACACCATTAAGAACAAGTATGCGCTTCCAAGATCGACGACTTTGATGGATCAGCTTCAAGGAGCAAAGATCTTCTCCAAAATCGACTTAAGGTCGCTTATCATCGATACGGATAAAGGAGGAGGATATCCACAAGACCGCCTTCAGACGCCGGTATGGGCATTATGAGTTCACGCTGATGCCTTTCGGCTTATCAAATGCCCCCCGCAACGCTCATGAGGCTCATGAACGATATCTTCGTGGAGTTCCCGGACACCTTTGTGATTGTTTTCTTTGATGACATTTTGGTGTATAGCGATCCCTTGAAGAGCACGCGGCAACACTTGAGAAGGGTGCTAGAGAAGTTGAGGAGGCACCGCCAGTAATGCCAAGTTGTCGGCGCCACTTCGCAAATGCAGAAGGTGGAATACCTTGGTCATGTGATCTCGGCAGAAGGCATCCGACGGACCCCGCCAAGATTGAAGCAGTTGATTCAAAGGCCGGGTCACCAAGAATGTGCACGAGGTCGGAAGTTTTCTGCCTAGCGTGGTACTACAGAAGTTCGCGGAAGAACTTTGCTAAGATAGCAGCCCCGCTAACGCACCTGACGAGGGCGAGAAGGTGAAAGATTGGGTAGAGCATTGGCACAAGAAAGCCCAAAAGGGATTTGAATTGTTGAAGGAAGCTTTAACAACAGCCCCAGCCTTTAACCCCGCCGGACCGAGAAAGATAAGCTTGTAGCAACGGATGCGCAGTAAGATAGCTACAAAAAGGCTTATGCAAGAAGAGCGGTGGTAGCGTATGATTCCGTGAAGATGAACGACGCCGAGACGCCGCCCCCAACGCACGATCGTGAATTGCTTGCAGCTTGTCGTATGCTAAGAATATGGAGGCACTACCTCTTGGGAAGGAAGTTCCAATTGGATACCCACCATCGAGCCTCCAATATGTATTCACGCAACCACACCTCAACTGGAGGCAGCGGAGATGGATGGAGTTCCTCGAGGAATACGACTTTGATATAGTCTACAAGCCGTGGAAACTCAATGTGGTAGCAGATGCTTTCAAGGCATCCCCCGACAACTAGAGTGCATTGCAACGCAATTTCGACGCCTCCAAATGACTTTGGTAAGAGGATTGAAGAGTCCTTGCCAACGGATGTGGATTTCGTGGAAGTATGGGCAAGCCTCTAAGGAGGCTAGAACAGATAAAGAGCGGGAGGCCTTCAAGCATTATAAGAAGGAAGGCAACCTGTTATACCATAAGAACAAGTTGTGCGTAATCTCAATCATCGTGTGTAAGGAAGTTGATCCTCCATGACACGCAACAACCCCAAATAGCCGGCCATGCGGGATTCATGAAAACATATTTCAAAGTGCGCGCAGCAGCCTATTATTGGCCAGAATGAAGAAGCAAATAGCTCGCTACATCAAGGAATGTCACTTATGCCGCCAGACGGCGGCAGAGCAGCTTCAATTCCTGGGGCATTAGAGCCATTAGCGCTGCCAAATGCTAAGTGGGAGGTAATCAGCATGGATTTCATCACAGGACTCCCAAGAACAAATGAGAGGCAAGGATGCCTTGATGGTAGTGGTCGACAAGTTGTCAAAGATGGCACATTTTGTGCCTTGCGGACCACGATACGCTATGGATACAAAGAAAGCTCTTCACCAAAGAGATCTTTCGTGCTTCATGGCATGCCAAGGGAGATTATCTCCCACAGATCCGGTTCATGAGTGCCTTTTGGCAAGACCTCTTTATGCACAATTCAGACCAAGCTATCCATGAGCACGGCGATCATCCTCGACGGATGGCCGACGGAGCGGACCAACAGATCTTAGAAGACATGCTACTTAAACTATGTCCGAATAAGCAAAGTATGTGGGAAGAATTTATTCACTTGGTGGAGTTTGCATACAATAGCACCAAGCAGAATCGTCCCAAATGTCGCCATTTATGATCAATTATGGCTATCGCTGTTTAACTCCGCATTACTTGGCACAACCCCGTCAAAAGTAGAAGTTTCGCAGCCAGATGTTGGCCGATATGCGCACCGTGGAAGAGGTTCGAGGGTATCCGCTAGCAGCAAGAAGTCGATTAAAAGAGCATCGCCGATAAGCATCGAATCGGTAAGAGAGTTCAAAGTTGGAGATGATGTATGGCTCAAGATAAAGGTGAAGCAAAAGCGGCTCAGATTGGCAATTGCAAGAAGCTTGCTCCAAGGTGGGCTGGACCCTTCGAATAATCAAGAGAGTAGGTAATCAATCCTACAAGTTAGAATTGCCAAAGACACCTAAAGATTCATAAGGTCTTCCACGGAGTTTGTTGAAGAAGCATACCCAAATCCGCACGGTTTTGGACACTCCAACGTTGTTGGAAATGACGAGGAGCAGCTGGAAATAGTTCCGTAAATGATTCTTGATAAAGCTTTCAAGAAGACAAGGAGGTCGGAGTTCCTCCAATACTTGGTCAAGGGAAACACTTGCCGCTGGAAGACGCCACGGGGTACTTAAGAAGGATTTGCAAAGCAAGACCCACGCTTTATGGAGCAATGGGACGGCAAGGTCATCTCCGAAGAAATCGGCTCGCATGTCGATTTGAGGGTTAATTCTTGTATAGATTAATTCCACGATGCAACCTATGCTTGGTATGGGTCGCGATGCGCCGTTATCGATGATGAGACCACTACGGTGATCTCTAGGGCGTGGTGTAATGTCAATGTAGGCATGACCGCTTCCGCTTTGGCGAAAGTGGAAGGTAGATTAGAAAGTCTACTTCGTCCCACCTGAAGGAGACGGCCCCGAGAGAAAAGAGGTCATTAAGGAATGCATTGATAGGGAAAGCACCTTTAGCCCCATATATGCTTTGATAGGAGGAATCCATCCTTCACGCCCCCACGCCGAAAGGATATCCTCCACGCCGGGCAACTAGAGGTGTAGGCATGAGCGGCATATAGGCATATAGGCTACGCCTCCCGCCATTATGGAAGATTCATCCTCTTCCTACGGAGATTAGCCATGCATTCATGTAGATAGGTGGGGTGGTCACCATATAACCAAAATTTATTAAACAATTAAAACGGTACTAACGTAGTGTCGACACTGCAGCCAAGAGAGCGCCCCGAGGGCAAGAAGGTCGAAGATTTAAGACTTGCAACACAAGTTTTGTTGGAATGTGTTGCAAGGAATGAAGAGTACCTCTGGACAAGAATTATAGATATGAAATGCTGAAATTTTGTCTAACTTAACATAGTGAATAACTTGTTAATGGTGTTATGAATTGATAAGTATTCCATAATATAATAACGTAATAATGTTCTAAAAGTAATTACCTTAGAGTAATCGCGATAAATGTATAAAGATTATATTGTAGGTATCACGCTGATTGCGGGTTGCGTGTTAGGAAGATCCCAAGGTGGGAGACCCACGATGTTTGCGGACAAATCATTTCAAGGTGGGGAGAATGTGACGTTCCAAAGACAAAGATACGCCCCGTGATCGTACATTGTAATCGCCACGCCACGCGTACACGCCACCCCGATTGACGGTAATGCCAACGGATAGCCAAAGTAGCCCTAGGGGCAACTTGCTAGGAGTGTTCATATATTATTAATGTGCACATGTGCACATTAATGAGGGCACACCTTTCCATGTTGGCATATTTTGCCACCTAGCCACTAAAGGCAAGTGGGGCCTTTCCAATTATCCCACATGCCAAATTGGGTAATTGGAAACCCTAGCCTAAACCCCATGTCTATTTAGGGTAGGAAAACCCTAGCTTGCTAGTTTTTCGGCCCTTAGGGTTTTAGAGCTCAGCTTTGGCTGCCCCAGAGCCAAAACCGCCTCCCGTGACGCCCCCAAGCGGATTGCGCCATCGGTTTCCACTCAATTCGATCATTTCCGCCAGGATGGTTGAACTCAGTCGAGGAGCCACTCAAGGATCAGATTTGGTCAATTTAATAGCTTAAACCGCCTTCTAGTCATAGAATCAGTGAGGTTTAGACTATTAAATTGCCCATAGTAGTTATCTAGATCTTAGATCTCGGACACTAACTAAAGAACCTAACTCTATGATTGGATCTAGTTCTTTAGTTCTTCCGTGATATATTTGGATGATGTATTTCCGCGGAACTCCTTGTATTGGGAAGGGGGTAGAGGCCCTAAAGCTTGTAGTTGATGCTCCTAGAGTAGCCTCTAGCACAATTGTAGATTCGCCTGTACAAGAGCCACACCGGGTTGTGGGTGAAGGGGGCCGACCGGGCTAAAAAGGAGGTTCATGTCCCCGACTCTTGAACGATCCCCCGGTGTGTAAAGCCTACCGGGGATCATTGTGACTAGGTCTAATGGCTTACCACCGAAAGCGGGTAAGGCATGGGCTCGACACCCGTGAAGTGGTGTACACTTTCCGTGGGTTCACCGGAATCTGGCGCTGGCCCTCTAGTCACCTTGAGTTAGCATGCGATCTCCTGAGGGAGTGATCCCTACCTGCCCCATCGAACCGGGAGGATGAGACCCAGAATAGCCCCCTTCTGGCCATGCATCCGGCCGGGCTACTGATCCAGTCCCAACACTTTTCAGCCTACTCGCAAAGTGTGCACAGGAGGGGCGGATGGAGTGGACAACCCTATGCCATGTTCTTATGCCCCCAAATCCATTGCCATGAATTCGGCTCAACGCACCTTGAACTCGAGACCCAAGCCGTCAGTCATCCTTTGAGTCTGAGCCTTGGGTAGGATCCCCTATGTGATGTGCTGATCTTTGTCTATGCAGATATGAGGGGACCATCCTTCGAGATGGTCACAGGATGTTGATGTATGTGCTACTGACATGTATGTTTACGCTTCCGCAGCTAGGTAGGCCCTGAGGGAGACGGGGTAGAATGACACCTTCACTCTCCCCACTGAGACTCGTTACGGGTGCAGGATATGTGGAGGGCCCTGTATCAGCATGGAGCTGGTGTGGGGGAAGAACTCCTGTTTGTATACGGTGAGTGCACCGTATACGAGTAGGGGACGTCACAGCATCTTCAGGTCCCTCAGCCACAATGGAAAAGTGTTTGGATATGGGTATGGAATAAGCTGCTTCATCCCAAAGTAGTAGTTTTGTGGTGGCAAGTGATCTATAGATGCCTCAGAGTCAACAGGTTATTCCATAAAATGGATAATCGGATCTCAGAGCTCTGTCCTTTATGCCAGCAAAGGGTTGAGAGTATTGAGCATTGTTTTTTATTGTGTGAGCGGCTTTGGCAGGCATGGTCTTGGTTGCTGACCCTATTTGGCACGTCTCGATCTAGCCAGCAAATTTTGCTTGCTATCTATCCTGATGCTTGGCCCAAACTACGGAAACGAGCTTTTCATCTCGCATGTGGCTGGCTTTTATGGTCAATCTAGAAGAGAAGGAGGTTGTTTATCTTTAAGTGCGTAGATACTGCAGATGAGATTGTTCTTCAGTGGGCGCAAAATAAAATTGTCATGGCTTACAATTGTTCTTCTCTTGATCAAGAGAAGAAAGTACTGATCTGGCATACTTACCTTAAGATTCATTCTTTTGCATAGGCAGGTGGCTGTGCTCAGTTGGATCGGTTTGTCCACTGGGGTTATAATCCTGTGTTTGCATTTTATGTTGCTCTAGTTTTTAGTTGGTGAATAAAGCTTGTCGTCCTTCCAAAAAAAAAAAAGAGAAATATTGCTTCCATAGATCAAAAACAAAGGAGAAAACACTAGACACGAAGTTGATCTTCAAGTACAACAAATTTCTACAAATGCATAAATATATACAACCAGCACTTTGCCACGAAAATAACTTTACACTCGAGATATTTTCAAATGCAATCCAAAATTAAATAATATCATATAGAGAAAGAATAAATAGAAAAAGAATAGAAACAGCAAACCATCACTAATAATCCAAAAATAATATCAAGCATATGTTAATAATGACGGTTAGATACGACGTCTCACTAAGACAACTAATCACCATCTTCTGGACTGAGAAAAACCAAAGCCTTAAGAAAGAAGGCGGTGACCGGACGAGCGGAAAAAGGGACTTGGACCCTCAACCTCAGCCGTCAAGTCAGCATGCCCCTTACGCCCTGGGCGACACACGTGCTACAATGGCCGGGGAGCGCTTCTGCTCGGGCACGTCCCATTGGACAGTGGGACATATTATAAAAGATTAATTTCCTCCATAAATTACCATATTTTTCATATGTATAAAATATAAAATTCATCGCATATTCTACGCATAATTACTAACGCTCAAAGCTTGAGAACATATTTTTATCTTGTTCACATATGCAGCCTAAACCAACTACCAAGCCTTAACTAATATGGCCTTGCTAAAGCCTTCTGGTGTGCCTTTTGCTAGTTTTCTTTTGAAGGACGTCAGACTTTATAAAAAACACTCCACGATAATACATGAGACAGGAATAAGAAACCCAGTGGATAACTAGATGCAACTGAGTAGGGCCACCCATCTAAGCATGACAATTAATGCAAGCCAAACCACTTTCTTTTCCTACAAAGAGAAAAATAATATATAGTCATACCTTCAAAAGAGATAACTTTAACCAGGTTGAACTTCCACATCCATAGAATCATTAACAGTAAATTTGATCTGCTCCTTGGCGTCCCAATGCCACTGAATCAGGGACATCCACTGTAACAATTGTAGTGGATATTGGAGCTACAGAGTGAACTTAAGCAGGTTGAGGAATTGAGCTATTCTTGCAACGTGCAAGCTTCTTTTAGGTTTTGTGGGTGGGGGTTGTGAACAATATCCTAAAGATGAGAGTGTTGATCCTCATTAAGAGGGTCTGTTGATAAAGACTGAGACAAAAATGCGCTAGAAGAAGGTGCAGAAACAGCTTGAGGAGAAGGCACAAGAGCTGGTACTCCTGGCTGATTAACTAGTGCAGAGGCAGACGAGGAAGAAGATGATACGACATGACATTCAAGTGAAGTAGATGCTATGTGACATGGGATAGGAGCAATTGGAGAGGCATAGCAAAATTCTACCCAGATCTATTAAGTAGCGAAAGCCTCAACAGTGGGAAACATCTTTGCAAGCTCAGGTCCATTAAGCAGATGTAGTTTGTACTTGAAAAAAAGTGGGCCACTTTTGACCATGACTGAGAAATAGAAACACAAGTAAGAAGAGATACACAACTTCGAGGACCATTAACAATAGAATGGGCAAATGCATACTCAATCCATTGACAAGTTTAACCAAGTTGTGTATATGAAATTGCATGACTGGAACTTTATTAAACTTTGATGGATGTTTTACTATACCTAAATCAAACTCAATTTAGTGAATTCAACGAAGATTTGCATATTCTTGTTGAAATTTTAAGAGATGCCATATTGAGAGCTTCTTAGAAAGCTTCTGATCAACAACATGTGAAGGACGAGCCACTACTCAGTCATTAGATCTAAGACTTCATGAAACATTATGAGGACTTCCTTCATTCCAAGGCTCATATGGAGATTCCCCATGATTATGCAAGAGAACCATCATTCTGGGGAAAGGGACGCTTGTTTTGGCGTCACGCCATTTTTGGCGTTAGATCTATCTATGGCCTGAGCTTTCTATGGCGCAGGCTTTCTTTGGCTCTGTCTACTATATATCCATGTTGCCTGCTAGCATTCCTCATCGGCGTTTCCTCTGAGCTGAATTCTGTTGGTTCTAGAATTTCTTGTCATTCTCTCTCTCTTTCCTCCACATGTTTCAATTTGTTTCATTTCATGCCTAGTCTTCTGCCAGCTACCAAATACTCTACCACTACGAAGCAATTTTGCTTCTCCGTTGCCAGGTATGAATCAAGTTTGTGTGGTTATGGTTTTCCCGGCATATCATTCAAGTTTTCAAAAGCTCTGATGGTTTGTTTGCCATGGCTTTGAATCGTCTTATTCCTTTAGAGGATTTAATGTCTTGGGCTTGGTATTTGGTGGTGTTTAGTCCTAGAATCTATTATTCTTTTTCTGTTCTTGGATTTGTGTGCAGGATTTAGATCTATCATTGTGTGGTTGGGCACATCGATTTATGTAGCCAGGCCATTTGCAAAAAGCTAGGTTCTTCTCAGAAGCAAGTTTTTGTCGATGGCGTAGAGGCAGGTTTTTTTGTCGGTGGCATCATCCTCAAGCCAAGCTTGTTTCACAAAAGTTTGAGCGATCGTCAAATTCCCTTTTCTGCTTTGGGAACATCAGCCTTTACTTCTTTCCGCTTATTGCTTATTGCTTGTGTGTGTTTTCTCGAGGTTTCTTTGGCAGGTCAAGGGAAAGCTACAGGAAAGCTTCAGAAGCGGTTTTTGGTCGGATGATTTTGAATGGGCTTGATCTGGTACGTGTTTGTAACTTCTGGAGATTTTGCCCTACAAGAGTATCAATCCAATATCTCTGACACGTCTTTATCTCCACAACTTGCCTCTGGAATCTGTTTATGCTTTTCGGCCCAATGGTAGATTGGATCCATGATTTCTTTTTTAATTCTTCAATTTCGTGATATCCTCAGCCCTATGCAATCGATCTTAGCCCAGGACGAATTTCTCTGGCCAATCCAGGTTCGCTAAGCCTAAGATGGATTTCTGTGGCTATGGCACAGGCCATTTTCGTTCAAGGGATACAGGGTCCTGCTATCCCATTGGATCTAAATATATCCTTTATTTGGTTTTTTCTTTTTTAATATTGATTCATGGTCTTAGGTTGTGGCTGGGTTACGTGGCTTTTCTACCTCCATTGTAGGTTTGATTCCCACAATTGCCATGAACTCTTTTCCTGCATTCACATGCATTAAACTTCCTTATGTTCCTCCTGTGTTCTCCATGAATCTTCTTTATGTTCCTTGAGTGTTCTCTATGAATATTACAGTTTCCCACCACTTGCCACGAACTCCTTTCCTTGCACTCACCTGTGACAATTTTCTTGTTCCCCGAATTTTCTCCATTGATAATGCATCTGCTCTTACCCGTTTTGTCAAATCTCTTCCTGAGATCCCTAGGCCACGTAAATAGATGGTTGGCCGATTTTTGACAATGTGTTATATGTGTGTGTTTTGGAAGCAGGGGCTCGCAACCTACAGGTTTCATATAGGGTTCGGCTTGGGTTCGAAACCTACAACGGTAATGTTTCTTGATTTTATGAGAGATTAGATTTATCCATTTCATCTCTATATTTCTCCCAGTTATTCCATTCCTTGGGTTTCTGCATTCTTTGAATTTCCTTTGTAGCTCGGAGAGTTGGATGATTATGCATCGCGTAATTTCCAAAACTTTTAGGTTGTTTGTTGATTGTCTTTCTCTAGATCGTATGGTTGGCGCTTGATGTTCACATTAAATTCCTTTATCTTGGGCTTTTTATGGTTCATATATACAGTTTCTTTGGTCTCTAACATTCTACTCAGTACGTTTGATGCATATTCGGCCATATACATTTGCTAGCTAATGTTTTTTATTACATGGGATATCTTGCTTTAGGCTTTTGCATGGTTCTTTTTTAGGTCTTTTTGGTTTTATTTTTGCACTCTTCTTTCTTCAGATATGTATGCGCATTAGATCCATTCTTAATGTTCTCTTCTTTTATAGCTCCCTTTGGTTCATTAACTACTTGATCCACTTTAGTGATCTTTAGTATGTTGTTTTTGTACATTGTCGTTCCTAATGTTGTGAACTCCAGCTTTTATTGAACAATTTGTGTGATATAGTTTAATCTTGAATTCTCAGTTGTGCTCTGGGCTCCTCCGCGTTTTGATTCTCCATTATGGTGGTTCTCGTCTTAGGCTTGTCTTCGTGCCTTTTGTATAATTAGTCTAGTCGGTCATATATATTCCTTCGGGGTCCATTCCTTTCCTCCCCAGTGATTTCATGAAGCCAGTTGCCCCTCTTGTGAGTTCCATAAGTTTTTTGACCCATTTGAGCATCGGCCCCGGTCTTTCCAAAATCTTTCCAAAAAAATTCTGCCTCTGTCTAGAACACGAATTCTAAGTTTTCAATTTTCTGTCACATCATGTGTAATGTGATTAACATTGCGTCAAACTCGTACGGTATGTGACTAACATTCTTGATTGTCATTGCCGCTGATATGCAGTTGCAATTACATAGTCCGGATTTGCACCCTCTCTCTTTGCATATGCACCATCCATCTCATTTTTTGGATATGAGTTTTTTTCGATAGTGCATTCTTTGCACCATAAGTTTTCAATCGGTAGAAACCAGCATGTTCACTTTCTCGAAGCATTTTGGGATAGCATTTGCGGGTTCAATGTCTTCATTATGGATATAAGACAAGCATTTCTTTGATGGCACATATATCGTTCATTTTTCTCTATGTGTAGAAGGCACCAGGGTACGGGTACATTCTTAGAAAGTTTTCCTGGACATTGTCGGCAGGACTAGCATGTAGTATTCATTCTTGTTTGTTAGTTATTTGTTTGTTTAAAATTCATCTTTAATTTTGCTTTCCTTTCTAGGTCCTATTTGTTTCCATGATGGATGTTTAGCTTAGAGTGACCGTCGTTTTCATTTATTTGTTGATTTCATTGCCTATAGTTTGATTTATTTTTGAAGCATGGAATGCCCAATTTTTGAAGCATTGAAGTGTGCTTTGTCAAGTCTATGACTTTGTTGCTTTCCGTCAACTCCTTTGCATGTTTACCCAGTCCTTTGTTTTCTGCTGCATTTGTTTTTTTTCTATCATGCTATTTGGCTCGTTACTCCATCAGCTTTAGTCCCCATTGTGTCCCTAGCCTTTTCATTTGTCTTGTTTGTGTGGTTGTCCATTCACCACCTCTCCGTGTTGACCTTCATTACCCACCACCTCTTCTTGTTTCATTTACTAGTCATCTAACACCTTCTTTTATCCTTTTGTCCCCTTTGCAAATTCTCAATTTCCTCCCACTTGCTCTATTCGTCTTAACTTGTTCCATTATCTTTGTCATTCCATTTTTGTTTTACTATTTCCAATTCATCTTGTTTGCTCTTATTCCACGTGCCACTTTCCCCTTTGCACGACATCCTTTCCAATCAATATCCATATTTTCTGGTGACCTGTGTTTCTCTTCTAGTCTTGCTTAGCCCTGTGTTCTGCTTGGTTAGCCTCTTTTATCCCATTCGTCTTTTTTGCTTCCATGAGTTGCATTTGCCTCGTTTTCCCTAGTCAGTTAGTCTTGGATTCTCTTTTAATGCTTTCTAGTTCAAGTTGTGTTTGGTTTCTATTTGCTCTATGTTTCTTTTGGTATCTGCATCTCATTTAGTTCTTTAGGTTCATTTTTGGTTCTTTCTTTTTACCCTCTTTTTGCTCCATTTTTTATCCAGCTCTTTTTAGTTCTGTCTCCTTCGTCTATTCTTTGACCTCTTGAATTGCCTTGGCTCATTACTGTATTTACCCAGTTGCTCTTTGCATATGAGCATTTTGCACAAAAAGTTTCATTTTTGATATGAGCATCTATTTGAGCATATCGTGACTTCAGTTTGATACCTCGTATGTTGCTTAGTATTCTATGGTACTTTATCTTTGCATCCTTTGCACCTTAGATCTTTTGTCTTGAAAACACACATATGTGAGGTCAACGTGAGACTGCCTTCTCGGTATTTCCCCATCTGGTCTGGTTTCCTGCACTTTTCCACGTTATGAGGGGGTGATGCCATCTCTAGTCGACATTGATAGGGTTCGTTGTCAACTCGGTATCTACATAGTTCAAAAAGGAAGTAACTACTTTGTATGTTGCTTTTTTAAGCCAGATCAGTCTTGCATTTAGTTGCTTCATTGCATTTTGGGCAGTTCCTCACTATCTCTTGTCTTTAATCAACACCCGCCAATTGCCTCCTTTTGTTGACATATTGGCACTTGACCTATATGATTACTTTAGCACGAGTTGTCAGGTGAGTCAGCTATTCCAATGCGTTGTATGTAAACTTTGTCCGCCATCTCCGTGTAGATATTCTGGCACTTTCCCTTGGCTGCATTCATCATGAATTGGTGATGCATGTTAGTTCATGCCATGTGGCTTGGTTATTCTCGAAGCTTTCAAGTCTCTTAGTCATGGTTATGGTCCATTACATCTCTATTTTCTATACTTTGCTTGTATAGTTAGATGTGACCATCTCTATTTTCCATACTTTGCTTGTATAGTTAGATGTGATCCTTTTTCTGCCTAGGATCTTAGGTTTCCCCCTCGTTGGTCTATTAGTACCGTTTGCGATGGTGGCTTACATTTTGGTCATTTTGCAGGGGTTTTACATTGGTGGCATTTGCTAGAATTGTTTGGCTCATTTATACATGGCTTTCCCGTGCCACATCTCAGTTGCATTTGTATTGGTTGAGTTGTTGAATTCTTATTGCATCGATGCTGATAGTTAGTTGCAGATCTTATTTTGTGTTCCTTTATGTGGCTAGTTCCTTGTCGGTGTGATGACCACTTGGCCATATGCCCCTTCAATTCGTTCAGTGCATTGGCTTCTTTTCACTGCCTTTGTTCGTTCCCTTGACTACATGTCATCCATAATTCTCTTTTGTCCACTATGGTTCCATTTGTATCATTGAGCTATGAACTTGTTCCTCTTACCCTTCCATGTTCGATAGCAGGTTTCTATGCCCCATCCTTCCCTCAAGTTTTTTCATTTCTTGAGTATTTTCTATCTAGTGGTGACTAGTTGTTCACTCAGTTTGGGGTTGTTCATCCAGTTGTTCCACTCTATCTATGGTCCCTTAATGTTATCTTATTTATTAAATCATGGTTGGCTGCATCGTCTTGAATATGATATCATCATGCCTCCATCTCCCCTCCCATTATTCCTTGCTAGATTTTGCATTCGATGGCTAGTTTTTCATCTTCAATGTTCTTATCTATTGTCTCGCCTCGGCTCCCTTGGGTTCATCAATCTCATGCAGTTATTGTTTCACCTTTGGCGCACCCTGGGTATTGGTTGCTCCTCGTATATTTTTGACATCCTTTGTTCTTTGTCATGTCCTACCAGGTCACTCTAGTTCCAAATCATTTCATAAGTTTTATAGTTGTTTCCCATAATGGCTCTTTCTGCATTTATGCCACTAAGACGTCGCCTGCCCTCTCAGTGATCTGTCTTGCATTCTGCTGGGATACCCCTTTCTTTCACATGTAGTTTGATGCATTGATTCTCCAGTTTATTTTCATGTGCTCATCGTTGTGGTCATAGTTTGTGGTTTGTGTTCGGTTTTTTGTGCCTTATTTGTTTACGCATTCTATTTGCCCCATAATTTGGCTTTCTTGTTTGTTAATCGTGGTTGGCTCACATCATCTTTATGTAGTTGTATCATTTGTCTCTGTCTTCATCCCACCATTCCTTTTGTTAGGTTTTGCATTCGATGGCTAGTTTTTACACCTCCAATTTTCTGACCTCTTGTCTCGCCTCATCTCCCTTTGGGTTCACCAATCTCATTTTGCAGTTGTTTCTTCTTTGGCACGCCCATGGTATCGGTTGCTCCTCATATATTATTCTTTGTTGTTCTCTACCAGGTCATGCCAGTTCCAAGTTAGTTCTTCATCATACGAAGGTTTTAGTTTCATAGTTATTTCCCATGATGTCTCTTTTCTGCATCTCTGCCGCTAAGAAATCGCCTGCACTCTCAGTGATCGTACTTGTTTTTTCTCGCAGTCTCGGTCTGTGATTGGAGGAGGTATGTGACGTTCCAGCACAGTATACGCTCCCAGGACGTATATTGTACTGCCACGTCACGCGCCACCCCGACTGACGTGTACGCCAACGTGTAGCCAAGTGGGTAGCCCCTAGGGGGCAACTTGCTAAGAATGTGCATTAGTATTAATGTGCACATTTTCCAATGTACACATTAATGTGGGCACACATTTCCATGTGGCCACTTGATGCCAAGTGGGCCATACCCATAGGTGCAATTAATGTGCACATTTTCCAATGTACACATTCATTAATGTGCACACATTTCCATGTGAGCACATTTGGGTGCACACATTTCCATGTGGGCACATTTGGCCACCTAGCCCTTAAAGGCAAGTGGGCCCTTTTCCCAATTATCCCACATGCCTAAAGGGGATAATTGGAAACCCTAGCCACCCCCTTGTCTATTTAAGTAGGAGAACCCTAACTTGCCCATTTTCGTTTCTAGGGTTTTAGAGCTCGCTTTGGTCACCTCAAGAGCCAAAACCGCCTCCCCGCACTGGCCCCGAGAGAACCGCATCATTAGTTTTCCTTGATTCGAGCATTTCAGCAGGATGGTCGAAGTTCAGTCGAGGAGGAACTCAAGGATCGTATTTAGGCAATTTAGTAGTCTAAACCCCATTTCAGCCATCGAATCAAAGAGGGTTTAGCCTCTTAAATTGCCCATAACAGCCCCTCTAGAACTCTAGATAGCAGATTCTAACTAAAGAACCTAACTCTATGATATAGATTAGATCTTGTTCTTTAGTTCTTCCGTGATGTATATGGATGATGTATCTCCTGAACTCCTTGTATTGGGAAGGGGGTAGAGACCTAAAGCTTGGTAGTAGATGCTTCTAGATTAGCCTCTCTAGCACACTATAGATGCGGCTCAGGCACAAGAGCCACACCTGGGTTGTGGGTGAAGGGGCCGACCGCTTATAAGGAGGTTCGTGTTCTCGACTCTTGAACGATCCCTATGGTGTGTTAGTGCTACCGGGGATCATTGTGACTAGGTCTAATGGCTTGCCACCGCGTGTGGGCAAGGCATGGGCTCGACACTGCGTGAGGTGGTGAATATGACCTTCCATTGAGTTCAAGTCGAATACGGGCAAAGGCCCTCTCTAGTCACCTTGAGTCAAAGATGTAGATCTCGAGGGAGAGATCCCTACCGCCCCATCGAACCGGGAGATGCAACCCAGATATAGCCCCTTGGCTATGCATCCGGGCGGCTACAACCAGTCCCAACACTTTTCAGCCTACTCGCAAAGTGTGCACAGGAGGGGCGGATGGAGTGGACAACCCTATGCCATGTTCTTATGCCAGCCCAAATCCATTGCCATGAATTCTCGCCCCAGACCAACTCGAGACCCAAGCCCGCCGGGCCATCCCTTTGAGTCTGAGCCTTGGGTAGGATTCCCTATGTGATGTGCTGATCTTTGTCTATGCAGATATGTGGAGGACCATCCTTCGTGATGGTCATATGATGTTGATGTATGTGCTACTGACATGTATGTTTACGCTTCCGCAGCTAGGTAGGCCCTGAGGGAGACGGGGTGCAATGACCCTTCCACTCTTCCCACTGGAACCCGCCACGGTTCGCGGTGTCATGTGGAGGGCCCCAGATTAGCATGGAGCTGGTATGGGGATGAACTCCTGCTTGTGTACCTGGAGTGCACCGATAATACCAGTAGGGGACGTCACAGTGGTATCAGAGCAATGTTCTTGGAGACCAAGAGCAAAGCACTGACCATGCTCCCAGTAGTACTAACTTGATAGGATCCTCAAACCTCGAGAAATGGGAAATTTTTTCTCATTTTTGTAGTATATGCTAAGCTAGCAACAGTTAAAGTGAATTAGTAGCAGTTAAAGTGAATTAGTAGCAGTTAAAGTGAATTAATAGCAGTTAAAGAAGCAGTTAAAGTGAATTAGTAGCAGTTAAAGAAAAAAAAATTAGTGAGCCAAATAGGATGGTCTCACACGTCGCGCCAGAAAAAAAATTAGTGAGCCAAATAGGATGGTCTCACACGTCGCGCCAGAAAAAAAATTAGTGAAAAAAAATTAGTGAGCCAAATAGGATGGTCTCACACGTCGCGCCAGAAAAAAAATTAGTGAGCCAAATAGGATGGTCTCACACGTCGCGCCAGAGCCAATTTCTAAAATGTAGAAACCTGTCTGGGCGCAATAGGATGGTCTCACACGTCGCGCCAGAAAAAAAATTAGTGAGCCAAATAGGATGGTCTCATGTAGAAACCTGTCTGGGCGCAACGTGTGAGACATTGATCTGAAAACAGTTTAAAAAGTCAAAAAAATTTAGAAAAGTAACTTAGTAATTCGAATTTCAGCCTAGGAATTAGCTAGATTAGCTTTCTAATCTATTTAAACCTCATCTTAAAAGAATTTCCACGGTAGCGGGAATTGAACCTCCCACCCACAGGATTGAACCCCCCCGTGCCAACCACTGAGGGCAGGCATCGTTTGTGTTTGAATTACAATCCTTAATTAGATTTAAGCTGTAATAATGTTAGATAATATTAATGGCCAAGCCTTAGACTTAGAACCAAGACCCTTAAGCTAGATAGAGTCATCATCCTGATAGACACCAAGCCTCCGACGAGATGACGCCAAGACCAAAACGCACCACTCGACTCCCTCGACAAGGCGAAACAGCCAGAGGGCAAAGGAGGTCAAGGAAACAAGAAGAGGAGAGGGGCGAACGAGAGCGGGAGGCCAGGGGTCAAGAAGCAAGCAGAGCGTAAGCTGGTCCAACATTTTGAAGACTCAACAAACCATAAAGACACACCAAGGGAGTAACTCTAATGAAGAAAGATATGCACTTACCAATCATATCAAAGGAGAACCTTATTAATTTCGTAAATGATAAAATTGGTTTAATACAACGTGTTTTAGAGTAAATTATAACTGTATAAAGTTACTTAATTAAGTTAAGTTATAGAATTCTAGCTTTTGTTTTAGTCAAATTGGAGCTTTTGAGCAAAATTGAGACGATGTCTCACACGTCGCCGCCAGACACATTTCTAGATTTTAGGAATCTGGGCCGGGCGCAACGCGTGAGAGACCATGCCCAAAAATGCCCAAAACAGCTCCAAATCGACCAAGTAAGGGGTCAATTCTGCCTAACTCGATGAGTTTAGTGGAATTACAGCCTTAGATCACTTAAATTGAGTAAGCCTAGCCCAATTGGGACCCATGTCTCACACGTCGCACCAGGACAGATTTCTACATTCTCAAAATCGGTCTCAAGAACGTGTGAGACCTCCAAATTTTGAACCTCCATAACTTGAGCTACAGAGCTCCAAATCGCCGAAATTTGTTGCGTTAGGACCGTTAGACAGCCTAGAATCCATTTATGACCTCAAATTAGGATAGAAATGCCAAACCCCATCTCAAAATGACCAAAATTACTCAAACCCTTGAATTGCTTTCCCAAACTGTAGTTTGTTTGTAGATAGAAGCATACCCCATTAGTAGCTCGCAAGTATTGATCTCGCTTCAAGCCGATGCCTTACTCCTAGGTAGAAGTGCTCGAACACCCCTTTGTTATAGTCATCTAGACCTTAGCATAGCAACCCAAGTCCAACTGTTGGTACACCACCTCTGCCGAGCCAAAGGCATAAACCTTGACCTAATTTCGTGTCCTTCTAATAGAGTTTGACTTATATAGCCGCACATTGACACTCCCTATTGCCGATACCTAGAAAGGAGCTAGAGCCTAGAGCTGCCCAAGTCATTCCATGTGTAGAGATTGGACCCCCCCAAACCAACTTTGCTAGGACCTTAGAGTATACCTCAAACACCATGAGGGCTTTGCAAAACAACCCTCATGTCATGCCATACCACACGTCCTAATGTCCATAGACTTGTAGATTATACATATGTCTCTAGTAATGCCGCCGCCGAGCCATCTTGCTTGCTTATAGAGCCCGTAATATTGTAGGAGAGCCCTTCAAGTAGACTCTAGGATACACGAGCGTTGCTTTCGAAGGACGGGGCCAGAGCCACAGACGAGCTAAGGGCGCAACTTCTTGAAGACATCAAGGTCCCAGCCAATGCACAAACAGATAAGGAGAGGAGACCGAAAAAGGCAGACCAAGAGGGGAAGCACAACGACAAACACCTCAACCGACAAACGAGTAGAACAGACACCACCGACCTATCATCAATCTCCATCAAATGGGAAGAATATTGGTAACCAACGGCACCAAGAATGTTCTAGATGTCAACCTCCGCTACCACGCCCACGAGCTCACACATCGAAAAGAGGATCTCAACGCCTTCACCAACTCGGCGCACATGAGTTTCAAATGGAAGAACGCGAGACAACAAAATACAGTGCACAGAAAGATGTTAGGCATCGATGTCGCGTTAGCATCACGAGCTAGGGCCGAGGGGCATAATCTTCCATCGAGGAGACAACTCATGGCGACACAGGGCGTATAAAAACCGGAGGGAAGATCACCACGACCTTGCGGCCCAGCCAGCTCAAAACGCGTCAACAAAAGGAGTAACCAAGCTAGGCAACCACAAAGCACCTAAGGCTGACCAAGATGAGCCTCCAGCCCCTTTGCACCAGCCAGGAGAACTTTCATCGGTTCCAAAAGGTAGGAGACCATGAGAGGGAGGAGACGATATCAAGGAACATTTCCGACTTCGAAGGCACAGATCAGCACTAGGGGCAAGACCAAGGAGGAGAATATTCTGCTCAAACAGAATTCGGACCCGTGAACACCTAGAAACCAAAGGAAGGATTCGCTTTACTACGCCAGCCAAGGAGTGCATCGAATGGTTAGGACCCAAAGGACGGAGGAGACGACCTAGCCAGCAGGTACAAATCACGCAAAGGCGACGGAAGAAGGAGCCATGATAGGGCAATGGAGATGACCACACTTCCGTGCACGTGAGAGCCACCTCGAATGAAGCAAAGCCCAAGCAAAGTGAGTCGCACTCGAAATTCAACCCGCGGGGATTGACAATGCCCGCCTCATCGACCCGCGATCTCGAGCAAGACATTCAAGAATGCCCGACCGCAACAGCCAGTGACCCTACTCAAGCTCGATCAATGGCACCGCAATCAACAATCTTGCAACAACACACCGCATGTAGGGGCGTGGAGCGTTCTACCGCATTCCTCGCGACGAATATACACAATAAGGAGGAGCATCTTTTCAAGGGATCACATCGACGAACACTCTTCGCAACTTGAGGTGATCAGCTCCGGATCGTATTATGAAGCTCAACAATAATAGTAGCAGCATCTCAAGAAATCCCGGAGTCAACCTGAACGAAGAAGATGCAGCAAAACCGAAGGATCAAACGCGATCGAGGAAGGGAAACCTAAAGGAGTATAAATAATTATGTAGATCTTCGTAGTTGTTTTACAAAAGTGGATGAATTAAAATCCCAATGTAAATGCGTATATGTCTATTGTATATCTAGGGTGTCCACATATATAGTGGAGAAACATGAGTTTAGAGTCATGTTTTACGGATTTAGCGCTTAGATCAGGAAGCTCCTTCACTTCGACTACCAAAGGAGGAAACAAGGAAGCACAACCATAGCCCAAGATCAAAATGGAAGAGCAAGTACGAGGGAGAAACGACCAGAGCCCAAGCAAACCTTCGACTCCAAACACTTCGGGAACTGCCCTCAAGTAGAAGACCGCTCGTCCACCCAATGTCAGAACAAGAGACAACACCGGTCATGTCAAGAGCATCAGCACTGCACCAGGACATCGTCAGGGCGCAACACTACCTCTTGTAGCAGTGGCAGCACTTGACGAACTTATGACATGAGTGGCCTCAACAATGGAAGGAGGAACGCCCCAACATCAACAAGCCAACTAAGAAGGCAACATCTCGACAACCATAATTCCAACTTGTGGTAATATAGGGGGATGTGCTATGACAAGTGTAGTAGATGGAGATGCACTTACGAAAGGCACCGCGACGAGGAGATATGCCCCCAACAACTAGGTGATGGCTTCACGATACTCCTACCAAAGAATTAGAAGAGAAGAAGCCGACCATATCTCCGACATGTGGCACGCCAAACGCCCAAGGTAGAAGCATTCGACGCCTTTAACGACAAGGATAGCAACCGAAGCACCTTCTCTACGAAAAGAGAGTTCAAGATAATAGCAAGGCTATTCAACGACAAGAGTATATCTAAGGCAGGTACTTCTTCAACGCAAGGGTCAAGCTGCGCAGAGATAAGGATCCATCATCCCGACAACGGAGCCATCAGGGAGGAGAGTCATGATGCCTTACTTGCCAAAGAGACCGAAATGCATAGAAGGACAAAGGTCGAACTGAAAGCCGAGAAGTGCTAGCAACCGACTTCTTCCACGAAGCTTCCCGCAGGCAAATGGAGGGATCAAAACTGACGAGCACAATCAAAGTCACCGGAGGGTACCTCAAGACAAGAAGACGGCATAGCACTGTGGAACGTGACAACGTCCAAGCCATGTGATCGAGGGGATCAAACGAAGAAGTTTGGAAGCTCGATGGAGAACCAACTAGGTGAGGCGAGCCGATGACTTGCACGCGGCCTTGCATGCAACTTGGTGAACCCAAGGATGAACGATTCAAAGAACAACTGCAGAAGAGAACAACTCCAGAGGAGTATAGCCAAAGGAATCGCGCACAGCCTCAAGAGACGCCTTCAAATAGCTTCAAGTATCATGAAGGGGGGAACAATTATTGCCCGAGAACAGGATCAAGAAGCAGACTGAAATGTCGAAGCATCAACGACAAGCACACCTTAGTTAGAATATGATGCAAAGCGGTTGTGCCATAGCCGACAAACATCGGAGGGCCCAAGTATATCAACAAGTTACCCCGGAGTACGAGCCGACGTACAAATAGGAGGATATAGATCGTCAACACCATTGCACCGGGAGGAACACCGATGACATTGCCAAGGAGTAGGTGTCCAACTCGAAGGGAGGCACAAGGGAGACCTAATAGCTCTAGTAGTAATTGTAATTATGTAAGCTATATGTTGTGCATGTATAGTTCCCTTGTTATTTCTTCCCTCCCATAGCGTAACACATCAAAGGAAGAGATGTCATGCAAGTTGCAGGGGTGAAGCAATCAACATCGTCAACACTCTTCGGGCAACACGATAACGACAAGAGGACTCGACATATGAGACATCGATGGAGTCGAAGAAACAATATCGGATACAGAGTCATCCTTTAGCTGCCAAGATAAAGAGTTCAAGATGAAAGATCTTTTTCAAGGACGCCACCTTCAGGCTTTTGAAAAGCGGCATGGAAGATTTCAAGTGATCAACTACACCATCAAGCCACCAGCAATAAGAGGCTGCTAGCGAACAAAGTCAACCTCTACTTCAAAGAGCATCCACCGTCAAGGAGACTGAAGTATCGAGCGACTCGGAAGAACGTTACCTTGCTCCTTCAAGCAGGCAACGAGTGGATGAGCTTCTAGCAAGCTCAAGGATCTAAGGCCACGGGGCCTAGTAGGTTAAATGTATGGATGGTAACATCCATATTGGGATTAGAAGGCAATTCCGGATATTCTCGTTGAAAGGATTGCCCAATTGGGAAGGAGACGCATAGGAGTAACTAAAATTATACACGATTGTTAACAGACATCCAACGTATTGAAACCACTTGGTGAGATTGATCTCCTCGCTAAGAAGGAATCACTACTAGGATAATTGTTGACCATGTATAAATCTAGTATCTCCAAAAGAATAATCCAACCGAAAGAAAAGAAGTAATCTAACAAGTCCGGCCAACTTGTTACGATGACATCAATTCGATTGGTAGGAATATTCCAAGAGCTAAATAACTAAGAAAGGGGGAATCTCTAGAATATAAAAGAATAATATATGTAAGGTACATCTAAAATAAGAATTATAGTAATCAAATAGTCTTTTGAGACAAAAAGAATTGTCGTCATGACAAAACCTTGTGGTTTAGAATCGTTCTAACTAAGTAGATAACCCATAATTATATTGAAATAAATGATAACATAATATGTGCATCCATCTTAGATGGTTATATATGTTAGCTAAGGCTAGTAACTTAATGCGCTAAGTAAGAAGCGTATAACCTCTTAAGGGGAGAGAATAGATATGACGTTGTGTGCAATGTCATTGAAGGGTGCAGACCATTTTCTTTTTCAAGAAAAGTGGGAGGGCTCAATCTTATGATTGAACGTTACTTGCAACCGAATTGACCGATCAGAAATAGAGTTCACTCCGCAATGGCCGGGCGAATAGAGCGTAAGATAGATAGATAGATAGCTCGGGGAGGCCTTCAACGTCTTGAGGACCGACGTAGTAGTGAACTACACCAACGAAGTGGAGCAAAACTATGGGAGCAATGAACGACCAAGTCACCTCCAAACTACTCGACCGCTCAATGAATGGATGCGTTTTAGCCTTAGGTAAGGTATGCGCATGTATTATAAGCCTTAATGTGTCTTATTGATAAGTTAAATATAGACCCTAATAACCGCGCATAGAAATTGTTGTAATGTATATGTATCATAGGGAAATAAGTTAAATAACAACGATAATGTGAAGTAGCATGTTAATTAATCCTTCGCAAGGATGCAATTCCTTCCAAGGATAGCTATAGGTCCTTATAAATATAAATAGAAAATAGAATTCGGATATACTTAAGTGCATCTTAGGGATATACTTCCAAAGGGTAATCTGAGGACCCAAGGAAGAGAATAAGAAGCACATCTAATTCTTGTGTATGATAATTAAAACCCTGTCTATAATACAATAGGTCTAAATCAGGGTTATTGTTTAAATAATCGCGATCTAAAAGTCGTTAAATATTGCAAAGCTTAGAGTAAATATAATTGTACTATCGGAAGTAATGTATCCGATACTATGATAATGTTAATTCATAAATATTACCTTAGGGTAATTATGTTAATCACATGCATTAAGGGAGCCAGAAAAAAAAATTGGCTCAGGCATGTCGATTTGTGTTTAGATTAGTTTCATGTGTAGTTAAGATTAATCTGCGCATGCAACCTATGCTTGGTATGGATTGCATGCGTTGTTACCGATGATGAGACCACTACGGTGATCTCTAGGGCGTGGTGTAATGTCAATGTAGGCATGACCGCCAAGCACTTTGGACGAGTGGAAGGTAGATTAGAAAGTCTACTTACGTCCCCGAAGTAGAGCGACCTCGAGAGAAAGGAGGTCATTAAGGAATGCATTGATAGGAAAGGCACCTTTAGCCCCATATATGCTTTGATAGGAGGAATCTATCCTTCACGCCCCCCACGCGGGAAGGATATCCTCCACGCTGGGCAACTAGAGGTGTAGGCATGAGCGGCATATAGGCATATAGGCGCTGTCTCCACGGCCATAATGGAAGATCCACCCTCTTCCTACGCCGGGAGATTAGCCATGCATCCATGTAGATAGGTGGGGTGGTCACCATATAACCAAAATTTTTTGTAATAATTAATAATAGGTAGTGTAATGGGCACAACTTGAATAGAGCCCCGGAGGGCAAGGAGGTCGAACTACGAAGGCTTGCAACACAAATTTTGTTATAATGTGTTGCAAGGGATGAAGGGTACCTTAGAAGTGTAAATTTTGTATGAAATTGATAAACTCTGATAAACTTAAATGTTGTATTAAGTAAGGTTAATAATTACCTTGCATGGATTAAGTTATGATGTGATAAGTTAATAGGATAACTAAATAGTAATGTCTTAAAACATTACCTTAGAGTAATTCTAATAATTAAGATAGTAAGTATGTAATTATAGATATTGTAAAATTAATGCGAGGATTTTAAGGTCGAAGAAGACACGCAACACAAATTTTGTTGGAATGTGTTGCAAGGAATGAAGAGTACCTTAAATAATAATTGTATATGAAAGTGTTAAATTGTGATAAACTAAATGTTGTGATAATAGAAACTAATAAGTACCTTATTTTAGTAGAAGTTACTTAATTGACAACTTATTTGATAATGTAATGGCGTAATAATGATTTAAAAATATTATCTTAAGGTAATCGTAATAAATGTGTAAGTATTATAGTAGTATATCGTATGCATCGGGTTGATTGCAAGGTTAGGAAGATTCCAAGGTGGGGAGAACCACGATCTTTGCGGACGACATCATCATTTCAAGGTGGGGAGAATGTGATGTTCCAAAGACATTATCACGCCCCGTGACGTATATTATGCCGTCCACGCCACGCCCACCCGACCCGACGATGTGCCAACGTGTAGCCAAGTGGGTAGCCCCTAGGGGCAACTTGCTAAGAATGTGCATTAGTATTAATGTGCACATTTTCCAATGTACACATTAATGTGGGCACACATTTCCATGTGGCCACTTGATGCCAAGTGGGCCATACCCATATAGGTGTAATAATGTGCACATTTTCCAATGTACACATTCATTAATGTGCACACATTTCCATGTGAGCACATTTGGGTGCACACATTTCCATGTGGGCACATTTGGCCACCTAGCCCTTAAAGGCAAGTGGGCCCTTTTCCCACTTATCCCACATGCCTAAAGGGGATAATTGGAAACCCTAGCCACCCCTTGTCTATTTAAGTAGGAGAACCCTAACTTGCCCATTTTCGTTTCTAGGGTTTTAGAGCTCTGTTTTGCTGCCTCAAGAGCCAAAACCCTTCCTCCCAACTTCATGCCCGAGAGAACCGCATCATTAGTTTTCCTTGATTCGAGCATTTCAGCAGGATGGTCGAGTTCGTCGAGGAGGAACTCAAGGATCGGGTATTTAGGCAATTTAGTAGTCTAAACCCCATTTCAGCCATCAATCAGTGGGTTTAGCCTCTTAAATTGCCCATAACAAACCCTCTAGAACTCTAGATAGCAGATTCTAACTAAAAGAACCTAACTCTATGATATAGATTAGATCTTGTTCTTTAGTTCTTCCGTGATGTATATGGATGATGTATCTCCTGTGAACTCCTTGTATTGGGAAGGGGGTAGAGACCTAAAAGCTTGGTAGTAGATGCTTCTAGATTAGCCTCTCTAGCACACTATAGATGCGGCCGTGCCAAGAGCCACACACACAGTTGTGGGTGAAGGGGCCGGACCGGGCTTATAAGGAGGTTCGTGTTCGACTCTTGAACGATCCCTATGGTGTGTTAGTGCTACCGGATCATTGTGACTAGGTCTAATGGCTTGCCACCTGCGTGGGGCAAGGCATGGGCTCGACACTCGTGAGGTGGTGAATATGACCTTCCATTGAGTTCAAGTCGAATACAGGCGGGGGCCCTCTAGTCACCTTGAGTCGACATGTAGATCTCGGAGGGGAGAGATCCCTACCGCCCCATCGAACTGGGGAGATGCAACCCGGGATATAGCCCCTTGGCTATGCATCCCGGCCGGGCTACAGTCGTCCCAACACTTTTTCAGCCTACTCGCAAAGTGTGCACGGGAGGGGCGGATGGAGTGGACAACCCTATGCCATGTTCTTATGCCGCCCAAATCCATTGCCATGAATTCGCCTGCGACTCAACTCGAGGACCCAAGCCCGTCCACATCCCTTTGAGTCCGAGCCTTGGGTAGGATTCCCTATGTGATGTGTCGACCTTTGTCTATGCAGATATGTGGAGGACCATCCTTCGTGATGGTCATATGATGTTGATGTATGTGCTACACGACATGTATGTTTACGCTTGGCAGCTAGGTAGGCCACGAGGAGGCGGGGTGCAATGACCCTTCCACTCTTCCCACTGGAACCCGTCACGGTTGCAGTGTCATGTGGAGGGCCCTGTATTAGCATGGAGCTGGTATGGGGGATGAACTCCTGTTTGTGTACGGTGAGTGCACCGTATACGAGTAGGGGACGTCACAAGGTAGGTTCCTCTTTGTGTCGGATGTTATTGCTTTGCAAAGGACCTTTCTCTTCTTATAAAGAAGAGAACCATCATTCTGGGGAAAGGGACGCTTGTTTTGGCGTTACGCCATTTTTGGCGTCAGATCTATCTATGGCCTGAGCCTTCTATGGCGCAGGCTTTCTTTGGCTCTGTCTACTATATATCCATGTTGCCTGCTAGCATTCCTCATCGGCGTTTCCTCTGAGCTGAATTCTGTTGGTTCTAGAATTTCCCTCCCTCCCTCCTCTGAGTCTAGTCACCTGGTGTCGGCTCGTCTTAACATCTGTTGAAATCTTCTCGCTCCACCTAGAGAGGGCTGGATCGACTCTTCCCTTCTATATCTTTGTGGCTGGTGACCTCTGCAATTTTCCAAAGACTTGTAAACCCACGGAGGCACCTAGGGGCGGGGACCCCAGGGCCTAGACTCTCTCTCTCTCTCTCTCTCTCTCTCTCTCTCTCTCTCTCTCTCTCTCTCTCTCTCTCTCTCTCTCTCTCTCTCTCTCTCTCTCTCTCTCTCTCTCTCTCTCTCTCTCTCTCTCTCTCTCTCTCTCTCTCTGGGATATGAGTGAGGCGTTGTCTAGGGTTTTGCTTGAATCAGCGAATGAATGTTTTGTATCCCATCGGCAACGGAGGGGGCTGCCATGTAATGGGTGGTTTGACATGGAATGTAAACAGCAGAGGCAAAAATTTAGAGCAGCACAAGGGGCAGCTAAAGTACATGAAAGGAAAGTGTATACCAAGCTGGTCAAAAATAAGAAGAAGGCATATTTACATCGTAAACATAGGCGAATGGTGGAAGAACTGTTGGTTGATCCAAAGAAATTTTGGAATAGGCTTAAACCCTTGAAGCATGGGGGTAATGTGTTGCAAGCGGAGGCACTAATGGAGCATGTACGCAATTTATACCATGTCCATGGAGTTGAGGATAAGATGGCCGAAGAGACATGTGAGATGGATGATATGCTTACCTTTACTCTGGAGGATGTTCAGGTGGGACTCAAGAGACTTGCTAATGGCAAAGCGGCAGATGCTTGTGGCCTTAAGGCCGAAATGCTTAAGTGGGCTGGAGAAGCGGTTACGAATAGGCTGGTCGACATGTTCAATATGGCTTTGAGAGATGGGTTTCCTAGGGCCTGGCAGGTTAATAGGGTCATTAGAGGTAATTTGAGATCTCCTTTTGTCCCCATAAGAATCCTCCAATAGAATGAGTACTCTACATCAAACTGCAATTAATGCAGCATTAACAACTTCATTGCTGTCATTTTTTCCCTATAACTTTTGATCTACTCATGAAAATGATGCGGCGTTTGTTGCATTAGATGCAGAATGAAAAGATCTTTCAAGTGATATATGGTTATGATGTATTTCAATACAAGCCATATGTGTTAACCTTAAAAAATATGGTTTTTTGCTCTTTTCTTATATATTTACATCCCAAAAGATATAACAATGGGTTGTCATTAGAAAGATCTTGAGGAGACGAATCCATTGCCACAAATAGTGTTCGAATCGGAGTTTTTGATCAAAAGTTATAGTAGAAAAATGACACTGCAAAAGTTAGTTAGAACTGCATTAATTACTGCTGCCACATAATACTGGAATAAAATACACTGGAGCTCTTCTCTTATTGGACAGTTTAAAAAGCTGATGTGGCTTTTTAAGCATCCCTTAATGGGACAACATGTGATCTCAAATTACCTCTAATGTGTGCCATTGCACAAGTCAGGGGATGCATCTGATCCAGGTAACTACCGTACCATTATGGTTGGCAGCCTTTACGCAAAATTGTATGCCTCTATACTTGAGGGCAAGATAAGCAACTGGGCAGAGGGTCACAATGCTAGAGCAATAGGCCAAGCGGGCTTTAGACCTAAAAAGTCTACAACTGACCATTTGGTCACCCTTCGTGCTATGATGGATTCAGTGGTGGGAAAAAGGAAACCTTTGTATGCTGTATTTGTGGATTTCAGCAAGGCCTTTGACATGGTGAATAGGCAAAATCTGTGGCATAGGATGGTAGATTTGGGCATCCCGATGGGGCTTAGGCATGCGGTAAGTGTTCTTTATAAAAAAGTACTCGTGCAACTCTCTTTCCCTTTTGTTGGAATGTGTGATGATGTAGTAGAGAGTAATATGGGAGTCAAACAGGGGTGTCCTTTGTCGCCTACCTTGTTTGGATTGTTCATAGATCAGCTGGAGGGGTGGATAAGAGCACATGGAGGGGATGGTACATCCTTGAATGGGTATGTACTTATGCTCTTGCTATATGCTGATGATATTGTGTTGCTATCTCGGAGCATACAGGGGATGCAAAGACATTTGGATGTGCTTGCCGGTTTTTGTGATGCTAAAAGTATGCAGGTGAATCTGGAAAAGACTAAGGCTGTTGTTTTTGGAGCGAATAAAACAGATCATGTGCGGCTATTTTACAAGGGTAAGCAAGTTGAGGTCGTTGAAAGCTATAAGTATCTGGGTTTGATCAGACAAAAGTCCTAATTGGAATCAAAGCGGTCGAACATAGAGTGAGTGCGGGCTTAAAGGCACTATATGCAATGCAGAGAAGGTGTGTGAATGCTGACATTTGGAACTTTGAAATGAAACGCATGCTCTTTAAAGTATTGGTACAAACGGTTATACTGTATGGTTGTGAAGCCTGGGGACCAGGCCTCGCTAATGATGGGTGGAAAAAGGTGGAAAAATACAAAAGAAATTTTTTCACATGGAACTGGGCACTAAAATGCAAACGCCATATGATATGATGTTAGGAGAGTGGGGATGATACCCCTTGAAGCTGAAGCTCTTTGCAAAACCTTACGTTATCCGCATAAGGTTTTATATGATATGCCCGTGAATAGCTTGCCAAGAATTGCCGCAGCAGAGAGTAGTGACAAAGGTTGGTATGCGGATATTAGTAGATGGTCGGGTGAAATGGGGATGGATATTCACGAATTGCGATGAATCGGGAAGATATCGAGGGATGGGTTCTAAGAGTGTTCTCACTAAGACATGGAGTACGCCACCGTGAAGAAAGAGTACTATCGACTCGGATGAATCCCACATTGAAGGCAAAATAAGCAAAGATCTTAGTGAACCCATATCTATGAAGCATAGGCAAGCAATTGCGAGGATCCGTTAAGCTCGCACCATCTTGGTGTGGAGGTAGGGAGATGGGCGGACATCGCCATGATCTTAGACATTGTCACTTGTGTATTGACGGTGTGGTGGAGGATGAGGCTCATATCTTACTTTGTTGCCGTGCTTATTCAGACTTAAGAGTCATACATGGGATCGGTGCTACCTCCCTTTGAGGAGTTCTTTTTCGGTATCCGGGGGCATCCATCGGGGATATATTGTTGACATTCTTAAACATAGAGATGCTTGTTTGAAAAATCGGAAGGTACGAGATTGAGATAGAGGAGCCCAAAGGTGTTACTCTCTCGAAAGACGACCGGATGACTTGTTTTATAATTTTGAATGTAACTTGTAAACGTCTCATAGACCTGGTGGTCTCGAAGACGGAATAATATATTTCATTTCATTTCATTTCATTTCTCTCTCTCTCTCTCTCTCTCTCTCTCTCTCTCTCTCTCTCTCTCTCTCTCTCTCTCTCTCTCTCTCTCTCTCTCTCTCTCTCTCTCTCTCTCTCTCTCTCTCTCTCTCTCGGTGGCTTCGGAGTATTCTCATTTGTTGTGTCATTATCTCTGGAATTCTTTTTTCGTCCCGCTCGTGTGTGTTTTGATTCGGTTGGCGTTCTGATGCTTGGCCCGTGAGGGCATCTAACCCCTTGTCTTAAACCTCCATGTGGTCTGTTTGTTTAGTGCTAGCACGCGATGTATCGTCTTTTCAAATTTTGATATTATGTTATTGTGCTTGATTGCTTGTGTTGACTATTAACTATTTGTTTACTATCGAGTTGATTCTCAGTTGGCCATTGGTCGTGCTTTTACTCTCTCTCTCTCCCGGCGTAGCACTTGTCGCTTCTGGGTGGGCTCCAAATGGTTCTTCTATTGGATGTGCCTATTTTCTCTTCCTGGCGTAGCTTTGTGGCTTCCAGAGGGCACTGAGGGGAAGACCCCCGCGGTGGGCCTAGTGTATCTATATATTTTCTCTCTCGGCGTCGCAATGTCGCTTCCGAAGATTCTTTATAATTTCTCTATTCTGCTATTTTTTCTCGTCAGATTCTTGTGCTCTGCTTGCTTTTTCGAGCACGATGCATGCTTGGCCATAGGGCTCCTAACCTTTTCACATTAACTATCTGTATGATTGTGTTTTGCAGTTTGGCGTGATCCTCTTTCTTGACACTAGGGTGGTAGCAGTTCCGAGGTGGCTGCGGTTGCAGTTTTTCACTTCTACCCCTTCTTGATGGGGTGGAGGTTGGGAGTCGATACTTGAGGGTTGCGGGCCGAGGTGCAGCTTTTGTCTGGTCAATTCTGACTTGACGGGCTTTGGATGCGGTTTTGGGTTCGGGAACTTTGTGGGTCATGGGCCTAGCTATATGTTTTGAGCTAGTTATGTGGCTGAGGTCATTGTTGAATTTTTTCACTTATATTCACTCATGTTGGGGCTTCATTGTGGGTACCCCTATGGGTCATTGTATTTTCATTCATTCAGCTCAGTGGAACTCCACTTCACTTCGGATGTTATTGCTTTGCAAAGGACCTTTCCCATGATTATGCAACATTCCTTTGACATTCTACCAGATTAACTAAATTCCATGTTTTTGAATTTCTACAAAGTGTAGTGGTGCATATGAAAGGGAAATGAAATATGTACATTTTTTATAATAATTGGAGATCCTTCATGATAATAATTGGTAATTTGCTCCAAATTTGGGTTAAAATATACCACATATACTCTGATTGTATGCTACAACTAAATGCATGAGTTAGTACTTTAACTTAGTGCTTGCTTTTCTTTACCATTGAACTGCCAATATTAAATCCCATGAAGCATAAACCCTAGTTGATAATCCAAAATCACTTAACCCTAGTCACTAGCAAAATGTGCATCACTTAAAATTAAGACAAAATAGAGTTGAATCTGAGCGAAATGGGATATAAATACTTGAATAACCCACAAAATAAATCAAGCATTAAACTGAGAATGCAATCTCAAATAACAACCCAAATGAAGCCTGGCAAAAAAAGTGCATGTCAATGCCCATTTTGCAACATGTAAAATAGCAGTTAAATAAAAAACTTAACGATTATTTAAGGATTGTATGATGCCGATCATTGTCTATTCAACTGAGTGAAATTGTTGTCCAAAATAGTTCTTATGCCATACGGGTCGATTCATTAAGATTTTGCAAGGGACTCTATCTCATTAGGAAATCTAGATAACCGAGTCCTATTAAAATTAACTGCAAAAGCAAAAAAGTTCAAATGGAAAGTCAAACACAAAGAAAATCATATGTAAGAACTATATCGACTCGATTGCAAAAAATCAGCTCCAAAAGTAGGATGAAACTCTAATATAAGAATAAAAAAGAAAGTGAAATTCAAATACTGTATGGACCTATCCGTCAAAAATCATTTCCAAAATGTTAAAGTCAATTCCAAAGTGAAACTCAAACACAAAGTTAAAAACAAATGTATAGCCAAACTCATATTTAAGGTTTGTATCAAGTCGCATATAGGGAACGCATGTGCTGGCCAACCCATGAAAACATACTTCAAAAGTGAAAGTCAAACCATATAGTCCTATCGAAGCCAATCTATGAGGTGAAGCCAATATAGCGCGTCAAGTCAAGATAAAAAGTCAAAGTCAAAATTACATATGAATTTTTTTTTTCCGTCCCCCCCTTTTTTTTTTGAGGTAAGTATGTATATCTATCTATCTATATATAATAATAAAGGCGTTTTGTGATAGTCTGTGCGCAATCTTAACCCTTAAAGTTTTTACTTTAATTTCATCCCTTCGATTTACGGTTCCCTTTTCCTGTTTTTCCCACAGCCCGTCCTTCCCTCTACATGCAGACGCTTGCATAAACGTAGCTTATTCTACCACAGTCTTCTCAGGTAGTGCTCCTCGCATGATCCTTACATTCGGCCTTAATCTGGCAACCTTTTTCCGCAAAAAAGGAATGACTAAGACATCGCTTTCCATTTTTACAGGCATTTATCAAGCCTCATGTTCATCAGATTTTTTGCATTGACAATCGATGGTTGGGCCTAGAGCTTGGGATCGAGAAACTGTGGAAGTAGAGCTGTTGGATGAGGCACTCAGATGCAAGCCCTTCCGATGCCAAAATGGTAAGCTTTGGAAACCTTTGCATTTTGCTTCTCCCAAGTAAAGGGTGATATTTCAACTAAACGGTGGTTCTCACGCAGACAACTTGGAGAGACAAATTTGGAAAAATGGTCATCCCATTTGACGGAGCTGCCATTTATGACAACATGCGTGAGACGCCTCATCCACCAGGTAAATGAAAGAATATCTCTTTGTGGCTCTCTCTTCTGCTGCTTCCTCTGTAATTTGCTCCTTTTCAAAATGCCAAATTTGGGTCTTTAGGGCATCCCTTCATCCTGCACTTTTTGCTGCATCAGGGATACCAAGTATAATAGGAATTGCGGCTACCAGGCCTACAATCCCAACCAAAGCTGCTCCATGTATTCCTTGGCACTGCCTGCCTCCACCTGTGGGCTTATGCATTAAACAAAGAAAGTGGCAGGCATTAGTAGAACAAGACTGTATCTGAGTAAAGCTTACCATGTAGTGGTGTTTTGTTAATAGCTCTCAAGATATATGGACCAAACTTCCCTTAAATAATTCCATGGTGTCTTATCATATTAGTAATCTGGTCAAACTCATTATCAGTTAATGAATCCTCCGTTGTATTTGAAAACAAATACATTGTTGCTATTATCCTTGAATTTGATGATACTCTTCCATCATGCACCCATACTTGGGCATTATAGTAAGTGTAAGCTTTCTTGCAAAGACATTTGTAAGATTTTTCATTCTCTCCTCATTGAGGTCAGCATAAAGAGGATGGTTTGTCGGTTATTTTGCAACGAGCTTTTTCACAGATAATTTTCATTCAAGTTTAGTTGTATTTTGTGTACTTTAATTGACAGTGAAGATTACATCGGTTGTATTTTGTGTGCCTTACTTGATTCTACTTTGTGCTGTGCTCACATGCAATCTGAGCTCGGTTCAATCGACATGCGCATAAGTTTTGGGAGGTTCAATAATGCACTTTGATGTCTGTTAAAATTGGTGGGTGCTCAGAACATTGTGCATATTGTCCTCAGTTTTCCAAATATAACACAGATGTAAAAGGTCAAAAGCTTCTGCAACAAGAGGAAGAAGTAGCAAAGAAGGTATCAATTTTGTTTTAAGCTTTGATTAAAGTGTGTGGATAATCAATTGCAGAAATGTCTAGATGTGTCAATACAGGCTAAAGAGGCAGGAAGTACAGGGTTTTGCATGGGGGCAACTTAGCGATAAACAACAGGGAGAAAGACTAATTTCAATCAAATCCTAAATCATGTAAAAGAAATTAGGTAACTAAACTTGCTAGACAATTTAAAGGTGCTGGTGATAATGTGTAGATAAGTGAGAGCAAGCTTTTCTTGATTTTGGTTTTTCTCAACATGCATTTTGACTCTTTGTTTTCTGTCAATCAACTTCTTGCAGGGGCATGGGCATGGAGGTTTGCTGTACTCTTGGAATGCTAGAGAAACGACCAGCAGAGCAGTTGAAAGAGACTGGTTTGACAGCAAGGGGAATGGTATGGGATGTTCAGCGAGCTGTTTCCATGACTGATGTCAAGATATAATTGTTTTTTTGAGATGCAGCAACTTGGAGATTGCATCCGGGATACTACGAATGTATATCGCAAAGTAGCATACTGCATGTGACGCTGGTAATTAGGACAAGCGGTAATTAGGATCAACAGAGGCTTGCCTGTATAAAATCTGGCAAATTCTGGTAGAAGCTGCAGGTGTAGAAATTCTGGTAGAATTCTGGCGATTGAGATGATTGCTCAATTACAATTGGGAAGCAGCTTCTACCAGAATTTGCCAGATTTTATACAGGCAAGCCTCTGTTGAAACCATGTGGGCATTTTCAAAAGAAAAAGCAGTTGGAAAGGTTGTGTTTTAGTTCATTGGGCGTTTTGAAGCCATAAACAAACATTTAGCATGCAACTTCTTCCCTAAAATCTATTTCGTCATCCCTGAAACCTATTCCGTCAAAGCTTCAAGCAAGATTGAGCTCCAGCTGTTTTCACATGCAGGATAATCCTCACTTTTGTGAGAAAACACAGGAGAGCTTCAGATATCGACGAATGGCTGAACAAATTATCAAGCTACCAAGCAATTTCGGCCAGATAAGCTCTTTTTGAATAATCAGATCATATTTTATGCCCAACATTTTAATCTGTTAATCTTATCCCCTGTTTTATGCAACACGTTCGGCTTAGCATTGAGACTCATTTCAACGTTTTCGAGGACTGTATTTATGTAGCAGTTCACCAGATCTTTACTGGTTATTTGGCATTTGATGCGAGCTATTACCATGGCTTTTTTCTAGAGCGATTATTTGCCCTTTTTCTTTTCTTACACTTGAATTATTTGTTGTCTTTGATTATTGTCAGGCATATCCATCTTGTGCCTGATTCAATAATTTAGATGCTTGCATCAGTTGCAATGTTTCATGTTCATGTTCTGCAGGGATGTGTTATTGAAATTTATGGGCCTGAAGCATCTGGAAAAACTACTCTTGGCCTCCATGTCTTGCAGAAGCTCAAAAGAAATGCGGTATGTTGCTACTAATGACCTTCATGATATTTTTAACATGTTTGCTGATCAAAAGAGTTGTGCATCTAACCATCTATAAGCATATATACCTTCAGATGTTTGTGTTTTTATTGATGTGGAACATGCACTTGATTCATCATTGGCAAAAGCAATTGATGTACAAACCAATAATTTGCTTGTTGCCCAGTCTAATTGTGGAGAGAAGGCATTATCTGTGACCGACATCTATGATAGACAATATAAGAAGCTTTCGTAACAATGAGAGAAATGAATAGTCTCTACTACAGCTTAATAGTTTAAAAGCTGTTGGTTGCTGCTTTAGTTCCCCGGATGGAGCTTGAGGGAGAAATGAGTGATTCTCATATGGCTGTATTAGCAGGCTTGATGAGTCAAGCATTGAGCAAGTTGACACATTCTCTAGCATGCTCACAGACCATTCTAATCTTTTAATCTTTATAAACCAACCTCTTGGTAATATTAAGCAGAAATATAACAAGGCACTTGGTTGCAAGATTAACTGCCAAGGAGACCTCAGCGCACTTGGACAGTACAGTGAAAAGTTTTATAGAAGAATTTGTATGCAAACTTCAAGAAGCTTATAAGGCTGGCACTTGATTGCAACGGCAGTTATATTTCAAAGCATAGGTTATTGCTTTACTGATAACACAAATCATTGCTGTGTTGTCATATGTTTATGATATGATTGGATATGCTTTTGAGATAATCCAACAGGTTAAGATCATATTAAATAGATACACTACCACGTAGGAGTAGAAATACAACTCCGACAACTTTCAAAAAAGTCACAATTATCTAGCATGATATTATCGTTGCAATAAGTCAAATAAGCCCATTCATCCAGCATTGCATGATATGGCAGCATGCTTGCACATTAGATACTGATGATGCTGATTATGTTGGGAATAACCTAAGGTCAATAACAAGTTATACTTCTTTGTTTGGCAGCAATGTAATTACATGGGACAATGGCAATCTCAGCCATATAGAAGCGGAAATAAAAGCCTTGTGCATCAGGACTCACTTGCAACAGGCATACAACTGTCAGGGATGCTTCATTTATTTCAAGATTAGAAAGTACCTATCAGCATAGCAACTTTATATGTTCATAACTCAGGATCACCAAGACCCAAACTAGCATCCAGGGATACTCAGGTACGTTTTGTCAGGGAGCAGTTAAAACATTCAAATCTTTTTTTTCAAAGCTGTTATTACTACAGAACAGTTTAAGCTATGGGCATTTAAGCTATGAAGCTCAAGCCAGACAACGATTAATTTAATTCTGTCTTTCTTTCTTTTTAGTTTAGAGTTCAGGTCTTAGAGAAAGAGAATGAGGTTTGATGCATCACATAAATTTATTCAGTATTCTCTCCTTAAAAGGATCTGATAGGGTAAAACACTGGTGCAATATTGCTCCCATCTGAGAATCCCACAACACAAGTTCAGTTTCCCCTTTACTCGGCTGGTCATGATCCTACAAGAGCTGCTTATGCTGTTCTCTTGTTAAAGAAGGACCTAGAGCAGATTGTGAACTACTTAGGTGTGAAAGTATTGGACCAAGGCATGTGCTTCCCAATCTGCATAGAGTTATCAAAATTGTATTTTTAGGAGACCTTGCAAAAATGGGAATAGAAAGCCATCCTTTTATCGATAGCAGTTTAGTTGGCATGTATTCAAATGTGGTTTGCTTGCAGAAGCGAAAGAAGTTTTTGACAAGCCCGTAGCAATGTAGGAGACACTATACAAAGGGGCTTTGAAAGACATCCCTTTGTTGCAAGCGCATTGATTGATATGTATGTCAAATGCTGCTGTTTTACAGAGGCACAGGAAGTCTTTGACAAATTGGCAGATCAACTCAAGTTCCTTTTCTATTTACACACACAATGTGGTATGCAACTCATATTGCGGAAAATCTCTTGGATCCAGGGCTAGAAGGTCACTTTCATTTATATGGCTTGTTGAAATTGTGCCCCTTAAAGAAATCTCAATAAACAATATGTACCTACAATGATGTGGTTATTACATCCATATGCGTCACAAGTGGAGATTATGTATCATTACCATCATGTATGAAACTACCAAAATGGAAAACACTTCGGAGATAGAACTTTTGGCATGTTTTGAATGTTCAAGATACAATATAATAAACGATTTTTATTTGGTGCATCTTAATTTGAAGATTTCATGGATGTTGTTACATTTACAAAATGTGTAGTGTCAAAAAATATATATTGTTTTGTTTTGGTGTGTTATGGTAGATGCTATTTTTTTGGTTTGGAAAAAAATAAAAAAATAAAATAAAAAAGGCATTCATTAACAATATAACACACCACAACAATAAATTTTAATTTTTTTTTGAACAGTATGCTATGGCAAAAGTCCTTCCCATTATACTATGGTAGAAGTCCAGATCTCATTGCCATAGTGAGCATCATTATGCGTTTACGTTATATTCTACAAACAATCAACCCTCTTCTTGCCTTGCGGCAGCACAAGATCCGACAGTGGAATCTTGCCACCGGGAGAGGGGAGGGAGGCAGGGAATGCAAAAAGGCCACAAAACCCTGAGGCCGGCTATGGCAGACTGCCCCTGAAATCGAAGTGGGCAAAAATTTTGATATGCGAAGAAGCATTGCAATCTGATCCTGTTTTCCTTCAATCTGACTTTGTTCATCTTTACATAAGGCATCCTTTGCCTGTAAACCTTGTCCAACCCTGTAGCCTTCAATTTCGACCCTGTTTACCTTTCAAATCAGGCTTTGTTTCAAAAATGACTGGGCCTACTTGTAATGGCTACAAGCAACAGATTATCCATCTTTCCTTTAAGGGAAATGCAAATCCGACCCTGTTACCCAAATCCAGCCTTTGCTAGAATTTCCCGTTGCAGAAGACGCCAGGGTTCTGGGCACCCTACGTTTGCCCTTGTTTAAGTGCCCTTGTTCAAGACTTCCGGCTATGGCCTCCATCGCCCCTTCTGACGCACAAAAACTATGTTTACCTACATCTGGGGGAATTGTAAAACCTTGAGGGAATGCAACGTAGCTACTCATCTACTTCTCATTCCATAGATCCTTTCATGCATTTACATTAGAAATCTGAACTTGAGCTTATGGGCACTTTGACATAATCCATGCTCATAAACATTTGTATAAATTCCAACATTAACATTCCTTAATCTTTTAACACCAATCCAGCATTTGCCTTCAATTTATACTTGACAAAAAGCCCAGCAACGCTGGGCACTTTTTCTAGTTATATTAATAAGAAAGTAAAAACACGTAGATGGACCTTATGTCCAGATATCATCCATGAGCACAAGGGGAACCCACCTAGTCCCAAGAGGAGTTAGGGGGTTAACTGCCAAAGTTTAAGTCAGGCTTGAATGGCTACCTCATCCGTGCTCCATGAGCAACGGAAAAACATGCATGCTGAAGCCTTGTGTACTACCAATCTTATCAAGCTCCTTATCATAATTTCTACCATACTTCATGTGGTGCCCCAACCCCATCATTGCAACCTCCATGTTGAAGTATTTGCGTATTCGAGTGGTAGAGGGAGTCCGCTTTCCAATTGCAATATCACACCTGTGTTTCCAGACTGCCCATAGAGCAATGTTGATGACCGAAGCTCTGGTCCGTGATCTAGCTGAAACCATTAAGATATGTGGCCACTTCCACTCGTCAGGGGTTAAGTGAAGTATGGGTGAAGCCCAATGCCAAAAGTCTACCGCCATCGGGCAGAAGAACATGTGTTCTACTGATTCACATTGCCCACATCCTAGTGGGCAGAGATCTGATTCCACTATTTTCCTCCTCCTCAGCCGGGACATGGTGTTGATTGCGTCCTGGAGAGCTAACCACCAGAACATCTGTATCTTCTTGGAGCACCAGCATTGGCAGGAACTCACCAAGAGTTGCAGGAACACCTCATCTGTGACATCCAGGCTAGCCAAAACCTTGAAGGGAGAGAGTTTCCTTTTTAGCCTATAAATCCTACTTACTGAGTATCCATCTTGCCCTTCAATCCCCCAGACCTCACCAAGGCCTACAATCCCTGACCAGTCATGCACATTAGCCAAAATGCATCTAAATATACTCTTGTCCAACACACTAGCTTGTTTGAGCCGGGCTTGAAGTTCAGACCAGGAACCATTGACCATCCAACCACACATCAGCTAAGTGGCGGATCCCTTGTTGTCTCCACCTCGAGTATATACGGGGTGGACCAGAGCCAGTGATAGCCCATGCTTTTCTGATATTGTTGTATTCCAGAAGATGCTAAGGCCCCCCACTTCCACCAGGGACGGCTTTAGGTGGAAAACCTCTATAACTTCTTGCCATGCACTGAATAGACCTCGTATAACAGGGGATACACCACGTGGCATAGAGAATGAGTAAAAGAAGGAGCTTACCTCCTCCATAGGAACTGATGATCTGCATAGGGGTGCGCATTTGCCTAGCCAGAATCAGACAAAGTGAAGCGCAGGTGATTGCTCCCTCATAAGAGATCTCCAGATTATTTTTGCTGCCAAGACCTGAGCTTGCAATAGTAGCTCCTTGCAGCCCAATCCCCCATCTCTCCTGTCTCTGCATACCTCAGACCATGCAAGTTCAGAGGGGCCATTCCATATGAACATCCTGATCATCCTCTGGAGCTTCTCGTAGACTGTCTTAGGGTCCACGAGGACCGAGGAGTAGAAGACATGTGAGGATCCAAGCACAGCATTGGCTACCGTCACTCTGCCCACTGTAGAGAGGCTTCTCAGTGACCACAGATTTATTTTCCTCCGAACCTTCTCCAGAATGGGGGTCCACAACCCACGAGTAGAGGCCTGAAAAGAGAGGGGAACACCTAGAAGCTTCATTGTATCTTGTTGTCTTAATACTTGGAGCCCAAGGGCCAAAACAGTGTGGTGGACTTGTCCCTCATGCGGCCACAAGATAGAACATTTGTTCCTACTGAGCTCAATTCCAGATGCAATAGAGAAAGTAGAAAGAACTCCTTTAAACTTAGTTAAACTCTGGTCATCATACCTGAGGAATATCTGCGTATTGCATAATAGTGAGCATCTCATCAGCCATGCCTGGAAGCCTCAGTCCCTCGATTCTCTGTAGTTGTACCTCAATTTTGACCAAGCGCGTCAGAAGCTACAATGAGGAATAGATGCGCTAGTGGGCATCCCTGTCTTACTCCCTTCCTTATTTGGAATAGTCCTGTAGGCCTCCCATTGAGGATCACTGATGCACTAGCAAGATTGTTAAGGCCCATTACCTTCCCAACCAAATCGGGATGGAATCCCATTCGATGCATAATTCTCTCTAAGCATTGCCAACGTAAAGAGTCATATGCTCTCTTGAAGTCCAACTTCAGAAGAACTACCGGTTGACATGATCTTTGACACCGGTGTGCCCCTTCCCTTGCTGCAATAGGTTTCATTCTGGACGCAATGATCTTAGCCAAAATCTTATAAGTAGTGTTAGTCAGAGCAATGGGTCTCCACTCACCTATAGACAGTGGTCTGTCCACTTTGGGAATCAAGGAAATAAAACCTGCAGAAATAGTCGAGTGAAGTTCTTTGGTTGACCATGCCCCTCTAATAGCTTCCACCAAATTAATCCACCTTAAGTTATGGCCATAATTCCACATAAAACTCCGGGGGAAACCCATCTGGACCAGGGGACTTGCCCGTTGACATGGAACATAGTGTTTTGAAGATCTCTTGCTCTGTGATGTCGGCCATGAGCTGTCGATTGTCAGCAGGAAGAATACTGGTTTGAGTTACCTTGGAGCAGGCCTCCATTGCATCATCAAGACCCATCGGCTGAGGGTTTTCCGAGAAAAGAGACTGGTATGTCTGTTTAAGAAAGACCCCAATATCCATTGCTTGTCGATGTCAAATTCCATTCTATGCTAGCCTGGCACCAGCCACCCTAAAGAGAGTTCTCATGGTCCATCTCTGCATACCACCTAGATTTTGACCTTACAGAAGCTCCCCTTGCCTCTTCCTCTTCAATAGCTTTTGCCTTTCTTTCCATCTCCTCCTCTTTATTTTGCTTGTCAACATCAAGGGGGTCGTTCAATAGATCGTGTCTAATGCTTCTTAGCTCATTATAGAGGCCATTTTTCTCCTTTCCAAATATAGCAGCCCGATCCCTGCCCCATGACTTTATCCATTTTTTCATAGCCCGTGCCTTCTGTACCCATCTTTTCATGCCAGGTAAGGATGTTTGGGGCAAAGAGGCAAGAAACAACTTGAATGCATCTACAAATCTCGGCTTAGTCAGGTAGCTTGTATTAAACTTGAAGGGCAAGCATCCCTTCTCGCATACCACCAGTAGGGATTCAAATGTCAGTACTTGAGGGATATGGTCTGAATGGGAGAAGCACAAATCAGCCTGTACAAAGCATCGATCCATAAAGCTAGTTGTTCTATTAGCAACATAAAAATGGTCAAGGAGGCAGTAGACTCGGTTCTGACCTTTCTGCTTATTGGACCAGGAGTAAAGAGCATTAGATGGGGGTATAAGTAGTAGTCCAATATCATCCAGTAGGTGTTCCCAAGCCGTCTTTTCCTGAAGCTGGAGGTTACGGTTGACCCCTAACTTTTGGTCCCAAGTATCTGTCATGTTAAAATCCCCTGCCAACACCCAATTGTCCACTAGCTGCCTCGTAGCCCAACTATCAATTTCGCCCCATAACAAGGCTTTTTCAGCAGGGTTGTTGGAGGTATATACATTTATCAGTCCCCAGCACACCCCTTGCGCTTCAAATATAAGAGCCTGCCATCTGTCGGTAGGGCTTGTGTAGGTGGACTTAGGTGTGAGACCCTTCCACAAGGCACCTATACCCCCCTTAGTCCCATCTGCTTTGGAAATAAGCGAGTTGTATCCACAACCCATCCATCCCCCAAGGGAACATGCCTCAAAATCACCCAACCTGAGCTCTTGAATAAGAATAATGTCAGCCTGCATAGAGCGCATAGCTGACAACATCCTGGCCCTCTTGAGAGCACCTTTCATTCCCCTTAGATTCCACGATACAATCCTCATATCAAATGCCACCGCTTATCACTGGTGCGCCTGCCCCTAGGCAGACCATATGTTTCTTGGAACCATAATATAGTAAAGTGAGGCGCACATCCTGCCGGTGGGCAATATCCGACCCCTCTACCTCCAGCTCCAACACTCTGCCAATACTAATGAGAGTACATATGGGTGGTAAAAGATTCACACGCCTAGCTAAATATCAACCTATGACCTGCCCGCCCCCGTGTAGACCATAGCTTTACCCATAAAAACACACATGCTTGGGGAGTATAACCTACCTCTTTTTTCGAAGGGACTTCCTGGTCGATGGCAAAGACATCTGCGCCACCATCTGCATCCCATTTATTGGTGGTGTACTTTCCCCCGGGGTAGGTCACCCCTACCATCATGTACTACATCTTGACTTCCCCTCCCCCTCCCCTGGCTATGCATCCCTGCCTCCATACAGGTCGTTGCACTTTTTTCCATCACCCCACGTGACTCGTCATTGTCCCTAGTAATACCATTTTTATGTAGCACGACATGCTCAACCATATCTTCAGGGGTTCCATCACGTGACTCATCATTATCCCTAGTAATACCATCTTTATGTAGCACGACATGCCCAACCATATCTTTAGGGGTCCCATAATTCCAGTCCACAAGAGGGGGGCTGTCTTCCTTGCTTTTTGAGCTTGTGCCATCTTCACCGATTTTTGTGCAAGAGGGACTATTGTCCACAAGGGGGTGGCCACCTATGGCCGTCCATTTCTCCACATTAATGTTGTCGCACCCATCCCCTTCTTCTCCGGTATAGGTGTCCCCCTTCAAGACACTTACAGTATCCCCTTTATTATTTTTTGTGGTAGGTAGTCTACCCTCCAAGCCTCCCATCGTAGAGCCATCCCTATCCCCATCGTCCCTGATTTCCATGTTATCCAAACCACTTTCTAGTCTCCCCTTCAAGAAAAAGTTGCCATCATTGTCCACCTTATTTTCAGCGCCAACGTCCACATCTGCACCATTTTTGTCATCTCCATCAATTTGCGTGACACTTGCTCCCTCCACCTTGTTTACTGTGCCCTCCTTGCAAACTATAGCACCACACGACCCTTTTTGGGGGGACTCATTAAGAAAGGGCTCACTTTCCTGAGTGCCAATCTTAATCTTCTCTTTTCGCGGGTCATCCGAACCACTCTCTCGTCTCCCTTCAAGGATGACATTAATGTTGTCAATGTTGCCCCCCTTATTTTTAGTGCCTCCGCATGGTTTTTTTTTTTTTTTTTTTTTTTTTTTTTTTTTTTTTTTTTTTTTGGGGGAGGGGCCTCATTTCCCATAGCGCCTGTCCCTATCTCCTCATTTTGCGGGCCAAAGGAACACTCTCCTTTATGAGGGACACAAACTTAATGTGGCTCATATCCCCATGCACCACCCTAGTCACAGTTGGCGCATATCGCCCTCCTCTTGTACCTCGCCCACCCCTCCGACCAACCTGCCTAGGTATGGCCAGTTGCCAGCCATCATCAGACTTGTGCTCGCCAATGCCATCCTTGACGACCTCCCTGCAAAGAGGACAAGAATGGAACCTCTGACTACATAGATTACAAGCTGGTGGAATTCCCTCAAGTCTCATGTCGAACCATTCCTCTTTCCTATCGAATCTCGTAAATGCCACCCCTGTAGGTATTGGCCTCAGAAGATCTACCGTGAGGCACACCCTTCCGGGGAGTCTGGTTTGAATTCGACCCCAACAAACTCCCCTACCTGTGAGCAAATGGCCTTTAAAGCTGCAACACTCCAATATTCTGCATCCCTCTTCCTATCAAGGCCATCTTGCCAAGCTCTCTAATGCTGTCAGCCACCTCTGGTATACGTAGCGAAACTTGCTCAATCAGTATATTTCCCTTACTCTTGTCTCCCCCCTCAGGACCATAACTTCCCACTTGGGTACCATGTTGTTTCAAGGTGTTGTCCTGAGGCAAAGAAAATTCCTTTTCTCATAGATCGTCACCTTGGTTGGGGCATTCCTCAGGCCCACCCTAGCCCGATATACTAGCCACATCCTTGTATGTAGGTACCTTCAGCAAGGTTTTTCCACCACCTCGTGGAAGCAAGGCCTGGTCTTCCGCTTGTTGGGGATTGACACCTCCCTTGCCTTGCACTTGTTGAGGATTGGCACCTCCCTTGTCTAGCGCTTGCTGGGTCTTGGCATCTCTCTCATCACTGTTCAAGGTATCCATATGCCATGAAGTATTCTCCTTGGAAGGCTCGTGGACATCTATTGGATGGGCCATAGCTTGTAGATCAGTGGCCACCGCTTGAAGATGTCCCACTTGGGTTGGAACAGTCCCCTCCAAATTTAAAGCATCAAGTTGAAGCAATGGACCTATGCCAGATGCAGACACATCTTTATTGTGCAAAGCACAACAATTTTCTTTTATATTTGAAACCTTCAAAGCATCACCATATATATCGCCTTCAATCATAACTATGCAACCCAAAATGGCTACCAACTAACCCCATTGGCAGCCTACTAGCTATATAAAATCTTCTACGTGCAACATCCAACCAAAAGAGGAATTTGCACCAAAATCGGGCCCCGTGGCCTAGTGTAAGTCTAACCAGTATAGATCCTCCAACCATTCAACAGAGACTATGAAAGTATGCATGGGCCGCTGCCGAGACTCACAGAATGAAATGCCCTGACCCGAATTAGTACTGCGTCAAGGTTATCTTGGACTGTGAAGAACCCATCCTCCTCAAAATAAGACTTCCAAAGTGCTTGCCTCATAGCAATCAATTCCCACAACTCCCTAGGGTTGCCAGTGATCCATCCCCATCTCATGAAGGATCTATTGGCCAAAATGGCTGGAGTGTAAATGAAGGGATCATGAGTACTGCTAGGCGATGAGGAGGCTCCAGACCAGTGCGCATCGGATGACTCAGATGATGATGACGAGATGACCACCACCTCAAACTCCGTTTGATCCATGCTAAATCTTGTAGATCTCAATGCGGACCTGACAGTTGTTGTAGTCACTCTGGACATGTAATATGGCAGCTGGGATGACTGCCGAACTACCCAAGTAGCTATGGTGCCAAAGAACAATGACGGTTGGGACGTGATCGGTGGTGATGCTCTCCGCCCCAATAAAAAGTTGCTCTGGAAAAGTACGCTCCTCGAAGAGCCACTCCCACAACTCCGTTCTCGTACCCTCAAGCCAACCACAGAGCAAGCTGTTGTTGTAGATAATGGCGAAGTATTTGAGCAACGGTCTTTCAAGCTCTTGCGAGTGCTGAATTTCCCCTTCCACGATCACTTCCTCCTCCAACCCGCCAGCTTCGGCCAACACTCCGACTTCGGCCACCACCGGAACCGCCTAATCCCCTGGCAACGAGTTGGCTGCTGGAAGGAAGATGGTGCTGCCCACTGGGATCAACACAGGAACCACTGGGGATGGGGCAAAGACTCTATAGGCGGGAGGTGGGGGAGCAAAGCCAAGCACCGGTGCAAGAATGATCTGAGGCTTGCGTTGGTGCAGGTAATGCTTGAACAGGATGAGTCGCTGCCGAAGATGATGGATCTTAAATAAGATTTGGCCAAGGGATGCCCATGAATTGCAACCCGTTTACAGGAAGGAAGGTGGCACCCAAACCATCAAGACAGCTAGTGAGGCCAGTAAGCTGGCCAATCAAGAACCTGGCGCCTAGCGAATAGTGGAGATCGCCGCCAGATAAACAGAGATCAGGATGGTAAAATACTGAATGAGCATCCCCAAAACCCGGCTAGAAGAGCCCATGCCCAGCTTCAGCTTTGTTGTAGCAGAGGCTTTTGTATAAAGGTCCAGCTTTGTTGAGGCCAATCCGTTTCCAGAATGGAGACCCAGCGATTGCAAGAGCTGGAGAGATCTTGGTGTAGGCAGAGCTGAGAGCCTCCCAGCATGCAAAAATCAGACCAAATACAGGAATATAGGCAGGCTCTGAGCCCACAGAAGCACACTCATGCAGAAACACTCCATGCCATGAGTAAGAGTAACAGGTAGGCCAACAACCCACAAACTTGGCATAGCTGCTGCCACAAATGGGGCCCCTGCAGTCAAATGATAGCAGGCTCCCAGGAAGAAACGTCTCAGCATGAACAAGATGGAGAATTGAAATGAAAGCCTCAGCCTTTGGTCTGGCCAGAAGGGGAAAGATAGATCCCAAAGAGGCGCAGCAGCTTGCACAGCAGCTTGTCAGATTAAGGCTCCAGTTAAGCAAAAAAAGCTCTGGGCTGCAGGCCCGAGCTTCTCCCAGCACCAGAGAGCCACATGATCTTGAAGTTACTGTGCCCACAGCAAGAAACGGAGGTAAAATTCTTGAAGACAATGGAGTCAACAGAAGCTTGAAGAGTGGTGAGTTGCTGCATCCACAATCGCAGTAATTTAAAGGAAGGAGAGGTAGGGGTTGCGTAACTGGCAGCTCCTTAGCCCTGCCATATCCAAAGCTTGGAGCCCCAAAAACTGCAGGGACGATTCGTGACAGCATGAAGGATTTGTACGCTGGCTCCCCATCTACAAAAGGGGAGCGTGAGAGATCAAGATCAAGATCAAGATCAAGATCAAGGGGATTCAGCCAGGCCTGGAAGATCTAGCCCAGTCAAAGCCCAGAACTCAGGTCAACTACTAGCAAGTAGACTGATAGGACGGTTCAGATTTGAGGGAAGACAGAGTTTTTTGGATTGGAAGGAAGGCCGATTTGGATTGGAACAAGATCAGAGGCCGAAATCAAAGGCCAAAATCTGGGAATCGAAGGTATCGTTTCCTTAGGCCGCTCTCAGCAAGGGTCAATGGGCGCTGGGTGCTCCGCCTCCAACTCCGCCCGCTTCCAAATATCCGCCTCCCAACAAAATCTTTATCCAAAGATGAAAATTCAAAGCCCATAAAAGCCAAATCCATATGAAGAATTTAGCATCAAGATTTTGTCAAGATTCCTCAATATTCTTTAGGATAAGGAAATTGCGTTCCATGTGATTGTTGACAAAGTGGGGTATTAATGTGTGGGGTTGTAATATGTTATATTAGAACATGAAAGATTATTTAACATGTTGGAGCAAAAACCACAAAGATGTAAAGTTGTTTTGGCAAATTGGAAGTGTTATTTCGGCAGTTGTTGTAAGTTAATAAGGTCTTGAACCTTGATTCCAAGTTCAACTAAGATTGTGTTTCAAGTTTCGTAGCTTAATACCACATGGCACAATCCAGGGTTTGATGGCATGGTACCTACAATCTAGGTTTGATGCATGACATAGATACACTAATGATGTGGCATGCATAATCTAGGGTTTGACGATGTGGCAATATGGAACACCACATGCACAATCTAGGGTTTGATGATGTGGCACACACAATCTAAGGTTTGATGATGTGGGACTAAAAATGCCACGTCACACAATCTAGGATTTGATGATGTGGCACTTTAAATGACTTGGCAACCTAGGGTTTGATGATGCATGACAATCTAAAAATGATGTGGCACTAAAATTGCCACGTCGCATAATCTAAGGTTTGATGATGTGGCAATATTGAATGCCACGTGCCACAATCTAGGGTTTGATGATGTGGCACACACAATCTAGGCCACAATCTAGGGTTTGATGATGTGGCAGTTTAAATGACGTGGCAATCTAGGGTTTGATGCATGACATACATGATAACTTCTAGGGTTTGATGATGTAGCATGCACAATCTAGAACTTGGCAACCTAGGGTTTGATGATGCATGACAATCTAAAAATGATGTGGCACTAAAATTGCCACGTCGCATAATCTAAGGTTTGATGATGTGGCAATATTGAATGCCACGTGCCACAATCTAGGGTTTGATGATGTGGCACACACAATCTAGGCCACAATCTAGGGTTTGATGATGTGGCAGTTTAAATGACGTGGCAATCTAGGGTTTGATGCATGACATACATGATAACTTCTAGGGTTTGATGATGTAGCATGCACAATCTAGAATTTGATGACATGGCAATACAAAATGCCACGTGCCACAATCTAAGGTTTAATGATGTAGCACATACAATCTAGACATGGTAATGAAAAATGCCATGTGACATAATCTAGGGTTTAATGATGTGACAATACAATCTAGGATTTGATGATGTGGCACTTTAAATGACGTGGCAATCTAGGGTTTGATGCATGACATACAGGATAACTTTATAATATAAAAATAAAAGAAGATTCCATGAATATCCCATTGGATACGTCGCATGCTTCAAAATTCCAACAGATTCTCTTACATCCCTTAAGGATTTCTTTAATTCCTCTAAGCTTCCCTAAAGACGTCCAATTATAGGAGATCCATTCAGATTCCTCCAAATTTAGATAAGACACCACACCAAATCAAGAAGATTCTCTCTAGATTCCATTAGTATTGTTCTAGGTTCTCTTAAATTTCTATCATTAAGGTTTCCATTGATTCCCTTATTTTCCTCTAAGATTTCATCAAGATTCCCTTAACATTCCTTAGATTTTTCTCGTATTTCTCATGTTCCCCACATATTTGCTTACATTTGTTAAGATTTTCTTTAATTTCCTATATTCCCTTAGTATTTCCCTAAATTTTATTAGATTAATAAAGATCCCCTTAACATTCTCTAGACAACGTGTGGGTTGACATAAATTATCCAAGATTTCATCAAGATTCCCTTAAATTCCCCTATGGATACACTTACATTCCCTTAAATTCACCAAGATTCTCTAATATTCACTTTTTAATATACTAATCTTATACGGGGATAACGTTGTATGACTTGGAATTGTGCCTTTATCCTCTTCGTCTCTAGTTTCAAAGTGATAATATTAAGAACAAAAAGCTAAGTGAGTGCAAATTCATCCAAAAGACTTTAATGATGAGCTTAAGATAGTGTACAAAATACGGTGCTTCAAATCCTTTCCTTTCCCTATTACTTTGCCAATGCAGGGCCTTGGATGCGAAATAGTAAGCTAAGATTATGCATGCAGGCATGTAGAATAAACTGGTTAAAACCAAACAATTACTGAGCTAAAGAAATACCGGGTTGAACTTCGGTCTCCATGGCTATGGCCAATTGTGAAGCAGCCTAGTTTGCTGCTTCTGGATAATCGATAGCTAACAGGTCTTCAAGATAACGGCGAAGGAAAGAAAAACCCAATGTCGGGCAAAGAATATGGCGGAAGACACAATTTCCTTAGATTTTCTATTTTTTCTAACCGATGAAGAAATTTAAAGATCCAATGGTCTAAATCAAAATTAGCTGACGTGGACTGCAACGTGTATGGCCTAGAATTTCAAGAATTGTTGTAGGGGGGTTAAGCAAGCCTACTAAAGAAAACTATAGCCACTAAATCACCCGATATACTAAGAATATGCCAAAATCAACGTTCAAAAAAATAGCTCATGGATTCACCCTTAATATAACGTGTATATAAAAGTCGGTGAATAAATAAATGTAAGACTTCAGCGAATAATATGTAATGCCTAAACATAGGAAGGAGGCATATTCGGCAGCATGCATCAACGGTAGGGATTATTCTCATTGAAACTTCAAGATCTTTAGCCGCCCAAGAAGCGAGCGAAATTATGTTCGAAGAACTCTGCTGGCGGTAGAAGTATTCCAGGCCAAGGCAGCTCTGCCCCCTATTTTCTGCTGTTTCTAGCTTCTACAAGCTTTTATCAGGGTAGTTTTTGAATTTGGAACCAAAGAACAGAAAGTTGATGTCGTTTTTTGAAGTTCGATTTATTAATTTGCACAGGCTTGATCCGACTTTCTGTTTTGTTCCATAGCATTAGCATCTGTTAATTTTGTTCTTGAACCACTTATGTCGTTACATAGTTTGTTTGGCAATCTACAGTATGAATAGTTGTCAGATCGCGATCAAACCCATTTTCCTTTCTGTTCATATTATTGTATTGCCTTTTGAGTCCAATTAGGAGGACCTCAAATCACGCGCTTAATTCTTTAGAGTTAAATATTATTTTGTTTGACAAGACGTAGACTCTCCTCACTAAGTTTCTTATGTGTGGAAAATATACTGTATTTTTCTTGCATCTACTTGCTGCTAACTGGAAGTACGGGTACAAAGGATAGTAATGAATTTGAATTGCAATTACTGAACAGGGACAGTTTCTCAATATGGAAACGTGTTAGCTCTCAACTCAACAGTTTCAACACAATTAAGTTGACGTTCTTGTTAAAAGGGCAACAGCAGATGCAGAGATGTCAGAAGCTTTGGTAAATGGCTTAGCTGGAGCTGGAGGTGGCCTTGTGGCTCAACTACTGACTTACCCACTTCAAAATGTAAGGAACAATGATCAATAGTCACATTAACCTGCCTTATGTTTCTAAGATGAGTCTGTCCAGGTAAATACTAGGCAGCAAACAGAACGCAAAGCAAAGAGGTCAAAAGATTTCTCAATTGATGCTAATTCATTACAAAACATACCAAGAAAACAATTTGCACAAGGGACAATACCAGGCTTGTATCAGGTAGACAATTATTTGCTATCAGTCATTTGAAGAATAGTCGTGAGAGTTCTTACATTGTGTTCTCTAGGTGATTAATGAAGAGGGCTGGACAGGACTTTACAGGGGCTTAACTCCTTCTTTGTTAGGAACTGCTGCATCTCAGGTATGTCCAGATACTGGTAGTTGCCGAGGTTTTCTTTTATAGTGTATGCATCTCTAGAACATGGCCTTAGATAGATTCGAGTTATATAAATCTACTTTAAGTGCTGAAATGGATGTATTAATTGATTAATTCATTCATATTGTGATCAATTAAAAGTAGTAGTAAAAAATGGAGTAAGTTTTGTAATAAACTTTGCAACCTACTTCACGGCTAGGACAACGTGATAATGATGAAGCATTTTTTCCCCCTGGTTCTGGTCGTGTCATATTTTATTATTTTTTGCTTTCGGCATTTGTGATTTTCATTCTTATTATACAAGACAAAGAAGTTGATCCAATAGTTAAACTTGCAGGGTGTTTATTACTATTTTTATCAAATATTTCGAAATGCTGCAGAATCACATTCTCAAAAAAGGAAGGAGATGGGCATGGGTGATGGAACAGTTGGAATGTTTTCCTCTCTTGTTGTGGCTGCATTTGCTGGGTTAGCTTGATAGAGATTGCATCCAAAAGTGACTGCATTATCTGTCTAACTTCAATTTCTGTTGCTATAGTTGTGTCAATGTACTCTTGACGAATCCCTTTTGGGTAATTGTTACGCGAATGCAGGTAAGTTTTTCTCTTCGATAAAATATTAATTATCAGCTTCAGAATTTGTGATGCTAGGAACAATATTAGTATTATGACTGTGCCAGAGATTTCCCTTCATGATGCTGGTGCTGCAAAATAGAAATTGCAGATATGCTCACCATATAAAGTAAGCGAAAGTCCAAATATGCCTCGACCAGGGAGTCTGTTCTTCCGATGCAAAAACTTTTAAACATGGGAAGTAACATCATTATAACTGACTCATGGGCAGGCGATACCTCAGAAGCACTGTCTGCTGACTTTGAGCTGTACATATCAATATTCTTGAGAAACCATTGTGGACGTGGCCGTTTTATAATTACCGCCAAATTTATGATGCTGCATTCTGCTTCACTATGAACAATAGTTTTTGGCCTAGTGGAATGTGTCTATTCTGGTTCTTAAATGTAACATTTAGCTATACCCAGAACAAAGATTCAAAGTGCGAACATATTTAGTCAAGTTTTTACATATGTAATCAAGCAATAAAGAACAACTCTTGCATATGCCAGATTGCATTCCTTGTGCTTTTATCTTCTAGAACAGATGGATATGTAGCATTGTCTCTTTCCATAAACATTTGATGGTCAATTTTGCATATCTTTGAACGAGTTATGGCCATGCACGAGATTGTACTGAAGATTGTAGATGTTGACTCTTTTCCTCTTTCAGACACAGACTCAAGTGGAGAAGAATGCAAAAGTTTTACTTAAACCTTCAGTTGACAATCATGGTATTATCAGTATTATTACAGAGGAAGAGTCTAATAGCAAGGAAGATCCAAAGGATACCCTGGAGTCAGATCCACATGGGCTTACTCATACGGTAAATTGCGGTGTATTAGACATATATAAAAGTGTTAAAATCAACAGTCTAATAGCCTACATAATTTCCTTTGCCACAAATAGAAAAGAATCTATGTGATTCTTTAGATATTAGCTTCTTTTTCATTTGCAGGTTGAAAAGACGCTTGATGGTATAGTAGTCAAATCTTTCCTTCTAAAATTATCTCTCTATTGATGAGTTTTCAGATTGTATCCATTGGTTGCTCAATCATTGGAAATTACTTTTGTGCATGATGAAGCTAGGTACAAGAGCTCTATCACGAGGCTGGGTTCTTAGGCTTTTGGAAAGGTGTCCTTCCAACATTAATCATGGTAAGGTTTTCCGTTTCTTGACTTTGTAAATAATTAGCTACTTAATTGATATGCCGTACTTCAGGTGAGCAATCCCTCGATTCAGTTCATGATATACGAGACATTGTTGAAGCGTAAGCGCAAGATAAGTAAGCATAAGGGCGTGTCAGCTGCAGAGGTAAAAGTCAAGCATAAAAAGAGGACATTGCTAGGGTATCCCATTTCTAGGGCATTTAGAAATAGGCAATCAAGATCAGGAATACCTTAAAAACTGGCGAGTGCACCATTAGTATCAAAATCTATTATTCACCACATCAAAAAATTGAAAGCATAACTAGTTATTTTTTTTGTCCCAGATATTTTATCTTGGAGCCATTGCAAAGCTTGGTGCAACAGTGGCAACTTATCCATTTCTTGTTGTGAAGGTGAAATTTTCCTCGCATGGGACAAATATGGAGTCAATATTTTCTACTCATGGCTATTTGTTTGGAGCTTCTATTGGGCTAATTTTCCTGTTATTCTGCATGCACTCTAATACAATGTTCAGGGCGTAGATGTCTTTTGCATGCCTGATGCCCGTATCTAATTTTCTCTCTCCGCATTCAGTCTCGCCTTCAGGCCAAACAAGAGATTGGCGGAGATAAAGCGTTGCGATATTCAGGTTGTCACATTATGTTTTGATTTATTTTGTTATCCATTGCCTCTAGGAGAAATTGCTTTATATGATTTGACAATCTTCCTGCCATGTTATATACCAGGAACTCTAGATGCAATATTGAAAATGGTGCAGCTTGAAGGTTTAGGAGGTTTTTACAAGGGCATGAGCACTAAGATTCTTCAGAGTGTTATGGCTGCAGCTGTGCTCTTCGTGGTAAAAGAAGAGTTAGTGAAGATGGCCCATGGCATGCTGAGCAAGCAGCAGAAAATTCGGAAACTTAAGGCTGTAGCGTGAGGGTTCATTCTATTCATTGCTAGTTGGCTCATAAAAATCACATTTGTTATAAACTGGAAAAATTTGATATTCTTAGTGGCTTCTGAAATAGCCAAAAGGTCAATTTCTATAGACTTCATGTGCGTCTCGAATTGCCAAAATATCAATCCCCACTATGAATTCTTTGCGTCTGATTTTATGTGCAGCTCCATTGTCAAAGGATTCTGTACTAGAATTTTCTAGACTAGGAACAAAATAGTTTGGCCCTAAACTAATTGGCTCAGGGCTCTCTGTGATGTAGTAGATACGTTACACAAACATGCAGGCATTTTCTTATTGTAAGACGAACATAGAGATGAGGTTGAAACGTGGCCATTTTTCAAAATAATTTCAATCATCACCGCATTAGCCATCTGCTAATTCCCAGGCTTGTGATTTTTGCGTTACAACAGAGTCTCATGCGGAAGTCAAAGTTTATGTTTGTAAATGTAAACGTGCCATCAAACATGATTTATCGTAGAATGCAAAGACGTGTTGCTATGCATCGTGCTGCGTTGCATTGTGAATTTAATAAAAGGATCTAGTATTTTTCAGCGATCTTGGCTCTTTGAATTTACTAGAGGTGTTCGATCTGCTTGATCCAATGCCTCCTAAAGCCTTGGGTTCCGTTCGCAGCCATCAAAAGCCCATTTCTGCTGCCGTGAAATCGCACCCTCTTCTTCGTCCCCAATCAAAAGTAGCAGTAGCTCAGTCTGATGATTCTCAAAAAATCACATCAAGTGCTGCAGCGGCAGAAAATTCCCAACAAGTCCAGCAGGCTCCAGTATCTGATCGATCATATGAGCAGATCATAGAGCAGGCTTTTGACAAATTTTCTAAGAAGGTGAAGAAGGCAGTTGAAGAAAAGATTTCTGAGATCCAAAGCACAGATAGAATTCATGAAGTGGAAAAACAGTTTCATATCAATGTGGAGGCATTGAAGAAGGCAAATGAGAGAATTGTTGAATTAGAAATGCAGATCGAGCAGCAAAACCTGCATCACCTGTGTTCTGCCAATCCTGCATTAATAGACAAATGTTTTGAAAAATTGGTCCAAAGTGCTGAATTGTTTGGCAAACTTGTTGCAGCCACTCAACCCAAATTGCAAGCATCCTTTTCTTCATATATTTTGGCAGAAGAGATGCATTACAGGTATTTTGTTGAGGCTCAGATCTGTGAAGCCCTTCTTTATGGATTTGAAATTGAATGCTTTGGTTTGAATTCTACTGTTGAAGATCATGCAATGCTGCAAGCCAAGAGCTTTGATGAGTTTCAAAATATGCAGCGAGCAAAATACTATGATGATTTTAAAAGATTTCAACAGTTGGAGGCTGACAAATGCCTTGAAGATCAATCCTTTTTGGTCTTTTTCCAAGTGAAGATCAAGCAAGTTTCGCGAAAATTGAATATTAACATAGATGATCACATGTCTTTTTTTCATCCTTTCTTAGATCTTGCTAAGGCTGCTTGGATGCTTCACAAGTTGGTGTTCAGCTTTGGATCCTCTTCCAGAATTTATAGGTTGGCATCAGGAACCCCTTTTGATCCTTCCTATATGAAGAGCTTGCTAGAAGATCATGAAGCTTATTATGATGATTATATTTGTTTGCCCAATATAGCTTTTATGGTGCTCCCTGGTGTTAGTGTAGGAAAACATATCTTCAAAAGTTTGGTGTATCCAAAACTTGAAGGAGTTGCAAAATGATGATTATTATTGTACTTGCTTATTTGTAACCTGGGAATTCTACTTCCACATATCACTATGTACCTCAACATTGTGAGCACATGATATGCATAACTTACAGCATGCAACAAGTGTCTGTTTGCTAACTTTAGTATACGATTAGTATACTACATGCTAACTTTAGTATACAATTAGTGTACTACATGGAATTGTAATTTACACAATGTTAACCTTTAAGTTAATCCTACCCCTAAGAGAATGCTAAGTTGCATTGCTTTTGGCACCTCCCTCCACTTTCTCATGTTTCTTTCCCAAACACTTTAATGGGGAGTTCATTTCATGCGGCCCTCTCATTGCCTCAAGTATTTTCTACAATTTGATATGATATGATATGATATGATATGAATTTATCAAGCCAATTAAGCCCTCAGGCCTCTATGGCAAAATAATACAAAAGTTTGAGTAAAACCAAAGTGCACTAATCCAAAGTTGTTAGATATATCAAAGATATGCATTAAATTGTACATTCCGCTCTTTCCTTCCAAACATCTCGAATATAAGTGCTTAAAATACGTGCATTAAATTATACAGTTCAATTATATCCGCTCTTTCCTCCCAAACATCCCGAATGTAAGTGCTTAAAATGTGTGATGGTATTGCAAAAAGATCTGGTAAAGTGTTTACCTCTATACCATATTTGTTTGTTATATGGTCGTAGAAAGAACATTCCAGAATATGACGTTCTGATTCAGGCACCCGTTCAAAACATCCAAAACAATATCATTCGTGTCTGGGTGTCTCAATATGCAAATTGTGAGAAGAAAACATTGATTGAGAAATATGCATCTTGTTCTTGCAGCTAATATGTGACAACAAATGATCTTGTTCCTTATATGCCTGTAAGGAATTAATCTCAACAGGTAAAATCGTTTCTTCATATTGCCTATACCCGCAATTTGCCATAACTTGCTAAGTGCTCTTTCTATCACAAAAACTCTTATCTCTAAATATTTGACTCAATCAGGCCAGGTATTCAAAGCAAACCATTTTTCTGCCCATTTAATGCATCTGCATACCAACCTTTATTTTTCGATTGTTGCAATGCCAAATAAGATAGCCTATCATGATCCATTGCCAACACTCTATTTACATAAGTGGTCCTTCTAATAAGAGCTTCAACTTCAAGGAGCAAAAAACCCGACTTAGCAAGCAACATGCAATATTGAGTCTGAGGCTTTACTCCATGTTCTTTTGGCAAGAATCTTTTCTAGGCTTGTTTTAGTTTACTCCATTCTTTAAGGGAGAACCCAGGGCCCCAAATTGGACTCCATAAAGAACAACATGTCTTACTTGAACACCAAATAGCAATTGATGAATTTGCCAATATGGAGTCTGAGGCTTTACTCCAATTTCTTTTAACAAGAATCTTTTCCGTGCTTGTTTTAGTTTACTCCATCCTTTAAGAGAAAGCCCAGGGCCTCAAATTGGAGTCCATAAAAAGCAACAGGTCTTACCTGAATACCAAATAGCAATCGCTGAATCTGCCAATGTTCAAAATTATTCGAGTTGCAGGGATTGAAGATGAGATTGTGAGAACATGCACCTACCATATTTCCTCGTCGGTTAAGAAATATCATTCATTTTTTTTTCTTCAAGGACGTCAAACTTTATTCCACAATCCAAAGGAGTACATGTATAATCACAAAGGCAGGAATAACACTCCATTGAGTGAAGCGACATGCATATGCAGAAGACAATATACCCAAATATTCATCAGAAATCAAGTTCTTCTCAAGAGCAAGCTGACATAGATATAACTTCACCAATCTATCTTGTGCCTTGTGAAGAACTTGGTCAGTACCAAATAATAATAATATTTTTTACTATGTCATATAAAGACCCTCAGAATTGTTAAGTCCTTGAAGATACATCATTGCCGCCTTTTTCAAATAGACCATAACAACCAATCTGAAGCTAGATGGAAAGCTTGATGCTGCAACGTGGTTTATGTGGAAGGATAAATAGCAAGAAGCACCTGCTGGCTAGCCAAGGCCACATGGAAGAGAGATAACAACCATACCATGCCCGAACTGGCTGAACTTGATTGCATAGAAAAAAACAGTGATCGAGAGTCTCAAGTTGCTGCTTATACAATGGGCAAGGTTCTGAAATATGGCGAGCAAACCTATGGATCAGTACATTAACCCGCAAACATTATGAAGGATCTGCCACCACAAGGCTGAAACTTTGGAATGAAGCAATTTATTACAAGCCGAGGACCACACTTGCTTTCACTGAGGAGGGGGAAGATGAAGCTGCCAACTAGCCTGAGGGGAGACAATGCCAACGTCGACCAACTTCTGATATAAAGAATGCACAAGATGTTGTGAATTAACAACTTGGGGGACCAATGGAAATAGGTGCATCAGCTTATTGAAAAGGAGTGGCTGGCAGAATACCAATCACCTTCTGCCAAATAGCTCTGTCCCATCGAGATAGCATGAACTTAGTGTGAAAAACATCCCAAGACAACAAGTGGTCAGCCTCATCTAAGCATCAACTGTGAGAATGCCAGCAAACCTCCAACGCTCCTGAGTCTATGGATGTACAGTAGCACATAGAGGCATATGATTATCCAGAGGCTTCCACCAACATGGAGCACTTAACTATGTGTAAAGATCAGGATTCATCTGAAAGAATGCTCGAATTGTCTCCCAAGAATCAAGTAGGCCCTCTAAGAGATGTTGATTGCAAATTAAATGTTGAATGGACTTGCTATTTAGTATAAGATAATCTTAGGTCCATTTATAGTATAGTTAGTTTTGGATGCATATAATCCTTCCTTGTAATGTCTTCCTAGTGATAGTGACTGTTTGCATTTGTATTGCTAGGCTACGTCGAGGTTGGCAAGTATACGTCTTTTTAGATTGTTTTTTTCTTGATTCTTTTTCCTACAGGTGCCCCTATTATGATTGACCTCCCATTTCATTCATCTTTAAAATTACCAACCCAAAGTTCCAAAAGAATCAAATCATGTTTCCATTTATAAACATCTCCTGTATTGTATACAAAAATTCGCTCATATACCCTTTGTTTATTATATATTCAACTATCAAAACAAAAGTTGGGTCTGCATTTTATTGTGGTTTCGATGTCCCCTTCCTTCAACGTGCAATGGAAGCCAGGTGGAGGGCATACGGGAGGATATATATGTCAGGGCCTGCAAATTTCTAGACAGTGACTACATTAGCAGAGATGGTATCACAAGAGCGAGAGTCCGAGTTAAACTATTTGTATTTGCAGTGTGTCTTTTAGAATGGAGATGATGACCCTACGATTGAAGCATGTGTTAGATTGGGTTGACCATAAGCTCCATGATGGAGTGATTATTTGCAGGCTTTACATGGCACGCGCTTGCATTGTTTTGACGAAATGATCAGATATTGCCTCAAGGATTTAGGTAAGTTGCATTTCAAATTCTATGTAAATGAGGTGTCTATGAAGCAAATGGAGAAAGGGAAGGACAAGTACACGTTGTATGGAGCACGTATATTAAGAAATAAAAAGTTTGTCCTGTCTAGTGCTTGGGTGCTTCCCTCCAATACCATGCACATTAGCCAAGAGCGAGTAAAATCAGCATGGCATCTGACTCGGATCACAAGCATCATTGATGTAAGACAACTTGACTTTTTCCTTTTGGCCATTCAAAGAAGGATCTCCATTGCCACAAATTTTTGTTCCTACCTGTTGGTTTTGCCCAGCAAATATAAAATTGATCAATTGAGCAAAGTAACAACTAGTATGATCAACCTACACATTTCCAAAATGCCTCCTTTGTGTTCTTGTCTGCCAAGACATTGCCATTATTTACCAAGAAGAATGAAATTCTCTTACGGCAATTTGATTCATTCTATCATCCTGCTCAAATACAGATTCAAGGACAACCCCTTTTCTTACATAAAATTCTTGTAAACCTTTTACCTCCATCTCAGGGAACACCATTCTAAGCTTCCATCCATTTTACAGCTTGAGATTAGAATGTGAACTGCAGATTTCAGGATCCCCCCTCCTCAAGGTGACCCTCAATATGGACAAGTCAGCAGAAGGACATTGGGTTACTGTGGCATCCAAGGGGCAATAGGGCTATATAAGATGAATGAAGATTGAGTCGTAAACACAACCAGTGCAGCGATGGAGATGGCGAACACGATGCCGAAGAATTGTCTGGAGTGGCTCACTTGCCGAAGAAACGACCTGGACCTCTGGAATATGAAAAAAAGAGGAATTCCTATGGATGGGTGGCTGTCTGCGTCCGCATACAACCCCAACCCCCAGTCCAACTATGTGGACGTGGTCCTGCATCCGCGCTGGAATCTTAAACAGGGTTATGTGATCCTGCGAGCCTGTGCTGCCCCAAGTAGAAGGAAGATTAGAGTAGGATTTTGTGTAAAAGTAAGAGCGATGCCCATGCGATTAAGTAAGGGCTATGTCCATTTTGTAACCATACTCTTTTTGATATAATATAAGACAGTTGCTCAATCATCCGTGTCTGTTCATTGATTGTGTCATGTGATGAGTCGGCATGAAGTATTTTGAGGCGAAAACCGTTAACCAAGGTAGGTAATTGGGTGCCATCTAATTCAACAAGTTGAAACACACTTGGTTGTACCACCTGAATGATTTTGTAAGGGCCAAGCCAACAAAATTTGAGTTTGCCAGGAAAATTCTTGTATCTGGAATCATAGAGAAGAACTAAATCTCCTTCATTGAAAGTATTTGTTTCGATCTGGTTGTCATGCCAAGATTTTTGCAATTGTTGAAATGCAAGAACCCTGAGATAGACATCCCTGCGAATTTCATCAAGTTGTTGTAACTAATAAACCCATTTCTGTAAAATAGCAGGAGGATCATGTACAACAGCGAGTTGAAATCTGAGAGTGGGCAAAATAAACTCAAAAGGCATCAAGACTTCTTGGGCACGAGTCTGAAAGGTGTCTGCCCGATAGCAATTTTGTAAGTTGTGTTATAGGCCCATAAGAAAGTGGGTAACTTTTCCTGCCAATCTTTCCTGGAAGCATCACAAATTTTCTTGAGAATATTGATTAGAGTCTTGTTGGTACTTTCAACAAGACCATTGCCTTGTGGATAATATGGCGTGCTCTTCTGATGATGTATATGCAAGTACTTCATGAGTTCCTTCATTGTGCGATGGACAAAATGAGCACCCCAGTCATTCACCAGTTCCGTGGGGCAGCCAAAGCGTGTAATGATTTGCGTGTAGAGCGCCCGCACCGTGCTGGCTGCGGTGTTATCAAATAACGCACAAGCTTTAGCCCACTTAGTGGCATAATCTGTGAAAACAAGAATATATCGAGTACGGGAATTATGAACCGGTGGATCAATGGGCCCAACAAAATCCATCCTCCATCACGGGCCGTGGGACATCCCACGCACTGGCAGATGTCACATTGGTGTGCATGAGCGTAAGTGTCTTTGAACAACGTGGGCCAAAAATAGCCAGCCAAAAAGAATTTGCGTGTTGTGTTATCTCTACTGGAATGTCCACCATCGAAGCTTTCATGTAGGAAGAACACATCTTCGCAAAATCATATCCTTGCCCCGTTTGTAGAGATGTTTCTGGCTCCTCAACTTCGAGCTTAAAGATATAGGCCACTTGCTCCTTCTTTATGCATCTAAGTAGCTTCTTACTAGACATGCATTGCATGATTGGGGTGACTTCTTTACCTGTTATCTCAATGACTTTGCCATTTGGCATCGTGAAGGTGACTTTCCGCTTCTCATAATCAATCACAGCTCCGGCCAGGCCAAGGTATTCCATGCCTATAATCAAGTCATACTTGCCGATGTTCATGACTTTTGCTCCTATACCAACGTTGATACCTGGCAAGTCTATGTCGAAGTTGATCCTCTTTCCTGCTGTGTGTCGGATTGTGCCATTTGCCAATACAACAGGCCTAGGCTTGGACTTTAAAGGCTTCAGCTTCAATAACTCTACCATCCTTGGCGAAGCAAAATTATGGATGCTCCCCGTGTCTATCAACACTATGAACGACTTGGCTTTGACTTTCCCTATTGTCGAGATAACCTGATATTGACTCTCGGCATTCTCGGAGCCAAAGATATGGCACTCACCCTGGATATAGTCGCAAGCATCTTCTTCGTCGTTCTCCGGGGGTATCTCTCATCCTCCTAGCTCTGTGCCGCATTTATTACAAAGGGACAATTGTGTGTCTGATGTCTCGGTTGGAAGCACCTGAAGCACAATTGCTTTTCAATACATTCTTGTCTCTTCTCCTTCGGAATGGACTGCAAGAACTGCTTCACTGCTTTGGAGTAGTTTAAACCACCCGCTTGCTCTTTGTCCCTGAAGTTGACCTGCTTCTTGTCCTGCTTTCCAAAATTTGCATTCCCTTGCTTTCCATGGTTTGCATTGTACTGAGGTCTAGCAGCTGCCGGGCTTGTTGCTCTTGGACTATAGCTTCCAGTAGCTTTTCCCTTGTCCTGATGCTCCAACCTGTAAAACTGCTGCATCATATGGCACTCGTGTTCCCTCGACATATAATGACGCTTAAATGCCTTGGAGAACTTCTTGAATCTACAGCTATCCCTGCTTAACCCATGGGCCTTGTCATAGCCTTTCCACCAAATTTTGGCCGCTCCCTTGAAGTTGGCTGTCGCTACTCTACCCTTGTTCTTATCTTTCATACTATAAGCATTCCCATATTCTCTCATCTCGCCCAATCAAACCTCGGCTTCCATCCCTGACCCGTTATCTCCTGGCTTTTCACATATCGCTCAGTGTGGAGTCGACTTTCTTCTGGTAGTTGGCCTTGTTCCTACCTCTATCACGGTTGGGACCTTCCCCGCGGTCCTGCCGATCGTTATCCTGCTCCTCTGATTCTGAGTCGGAGTCAGAACTGGTGTTGAAGGAATCCGTGCTGGGGGATTTGCTTCTCCAGTTTCTCTTCTTTGCCTTGTCTGTTCTGCCAGCAGGTGTTTGGGGTAGCTGAACGTTCTGATCTGGTGCAATTGCTGCCCTTCCTGGCAGCAAAGCTCTTATTTCCTGAATATCCGATATCATCTGGGATATCTCCTCTTCTGGAGTAGGTGCCTCGAACTCTTGGAATAGGTTCCTTGGTTGAAATTGTCTTGCAGATGTTTGCTCTTCCTGAGGGTGTCGATCTTGCTCTACATTCCTGGGTGCTCTAGCTGCATACACATTAGATTGCACTCTTATGATTAGCTTTTATTTGTTGGTGCATTGGTTGTTTGATGATATAGTTGTGGGGACAAATTATATCAAAGAACATTCATAATGCCATCAATTATATTCATAAGATACAATATTATTACAATCAATGATAGAAAGAAAGAAAATTTTAATCTATTCTTGGAATCTTCGATATGCCAGGTTGTCTTCCAAGAACTTCTTCACTTGGGCTGTACCAACTGTACGTCCCAAGTTCCTGAGAACGTTGATGGACATACCACCTTGCAATGCTGTTACTATAGAAACCTTCACTGTTGTATATTCATACAAAACCTCGAGGCCATGGTTGTAATATCAAGCAAGCTATATTTATTGTCAGATTCTACAAAAAGTGAAACCATCAGCAGTTGTAACTTTACCCATTCAAAAAGTTCCAAAGCCAACAGTTTCACATGACTTTCCCCTCAAGTACTTGTGCTATGGCACATATCATATCATGTCATATGCTTTCATGCATGCCGTAAACTAGCTTTCTAGACATTAAATGATAGTTTTGGAGTCTTCTTTTGTCTAAGTTGTTATCATTAACAGTCTACCTTTTTTTTTGAAGGACGACAATCTATTATCAAGATACATACAAGGGATCTGTGACATGGAACTCAAGACCTAGAGGACGAAATATTCCTCTAAGCAAAACCGCCCATACACAGTGTATAAATTCCTTGTGCCACCTTGAGACGTTTAATGGCCTCATCACAATCAACATGTTTTGCCACATCAAGATGATCATCAACAGACACTTTCTCCTTAAACTAGCTTCTTCCTTTCTTATTGTTATCTTCATTGTCTTATTTTCTTTTATTCTACTAGCTTCTTGTTTTCTTATTGTTATCTTCATTGTCTTATTTTCTTTTATTCTGTTGGTGCAGCATACACAATTTACAAGGGTTATGTTTGGATGACAACTTTCCCTTCCTTAACACCGGTTACAATTTAGTAAGTGGGGTTGCAAAATATTTACACGTGTTCACATTCCATGGCAACTTGAGCTAGACATCAAATTTTGAGGATAACTTAGCCTTGCAATCTCCACTTATGTCATGTCATCCCCTCTTTTGAGATGCTCATTAAATTCAGAACGAATTAGATATAATATACCATTGAGAGAACTCAATGCACAACAAAATTATACCATTTGGACCTTTGCTTGATCGTCCTTCTAACATAGTATTGATGATTAGGAACACCCCTAGGCAGAAACGGGGTTCAAACCCCGTGTGATGGTTAGGAAAACCCCTAGGCAAAAAGGGGGCTCAAATACCGCGTGATGGTTAGGAATACCCCTAGACAGAAATGGGGGTTCAAGCACTGCATGTTTGAGAACATCTTTTGCAGCATTCAGACTCACATAAATCCATTGCAGTGGGTCCAAAATGACAGGTTTGGAAGTAGAGAAATGTTCACGGCGGCCTTGGCTGCTGCGATAAATTTCTTTGTAGCAGATAGATAGATAGATAGATAGATAGATAGATAGATAGATAGATAGATAGTAGATTGGATTGGGTTAAGAACAAAAAAGAAAAAGAAAAAACACAAAAACTATGCAATGGCGGTTGAAGATCATTGCCAACAATTAAAGTGAACTTTCGTATACAGGAATGGCAATCTACTTGCCATTCCTGGGATGGAAACAGAGCGAAACGCGAAGCGCGGAGCCCTGTTGACATCCCAGGAATGGCAATTGCCATTCCTGTAACGTGGAAGACAGAGAGGTGCGATTCAACAGCCCAGAATGCTGGGTAAAATCAGAGAATGTCGGGTAGAATCACTGAATTGAAGGTAAACGCCGCAGAATGTGAGGTAAACGCGAAAGAATGCCGCAGTAAAAATATTTGAGTCTGTGTTTGTTCTACCCGTTAACATTCATGTAAAATAAAAGTGCCAAGTGGTACGACGTGATAGGCAGATAGGGCTGAATTGCGCCTATCTGTTTTTTACGAGTTTATGATGCCACACCATATAAATCCGAAAATTTTAAAATGTCATTTTACAACCTCAAAGATTTTGTACGGCAAATAAAAGCATAACGACAAACGTGACTAAACTTGATCATCCTTTTATAGTACTTGGTGTGATATGTTCGGTGTGTTCCATCTCATTTTGTTGTACACTATGACAACATTATACAACTAGCCCACACCCATATAGTATGGTGTGTTTTATATTGTGCATGTGTCTACGTCACTTCATGCTGCTCTATATCTCATCAATGTAATGGAGTAGCGGATGTGCCATATGGTATAATTTGTTTGTTTGCTAGCATTATATTGTAGGTCAATAGATTGTTTGATTACATATGGTATAATTTGTTTGTTTGCTAGCATTATATTGTAGGTCAATAGATTGTTTGATTATCGTTTGTTTTGTATTATCATTTATTGTGGACCATTGATCTCATGAATATTCCATCCTTGATTCCTAATGGAGACACTGTAGCCATCTCTTGACCCCTTGATGGAGTCAAATTGCCATTTCCATGTGAGCATATGATTTCGTACCAATGATTTCCAAGTCAATGATATTGTCTTGCTCCACCACCTCAATAGGTTGTGCTAGCTAGCAAGACCGCACGAATTGAACCCCTTGCAAAAAAATGCTATATGGAAAAAACTTCTTCCAGATGAATCCACTCTATGAAGAAGCCTAACAGAATGTTCCTGGAGCCCAGTTTCTAGAATTTATTTTTTTGCCTTGTGGCCGTTGACAAATATCTAGTAATTGTGCACAAATAAAGGATACATTTTCAAATTCTAAACAAGAAAAGGACATCTTAGGAGGATCTAGAAATATTTAAACTTCAATCCAAGACTGAATAGGCTAGAATCGTATATAGTGGAGGGGATCTCTCTATGTTTGAACTATTGAGGAAGAGTCTTGGATCTGGAAATCTATTTGGAAAGTTCCTCCAATCGACTTTGCTTCCAAATCCTAAGCTATAGGGGACACTTCGGCAGACTAGAAGACGCTCTCATGTTTTCATCTGTTTGTCCCTTTTACAGCCCTGCATGAAAGATACGTATGGCAGATCCGGCTTTGTGCTCCCACAGCCCTTTCAACGTAGATGCATCTGAACAACATCTCTAGCAAGAAGAAACAAGGTTTTAATAGGCTCTGTGAAGAAGCTATGTGAACAAAATCAGCCCTTTCCAACTCACAGCACTGAGGTATTCATCCTGCATCTATTAGCCTCCTCCATTGCCATACCTTCGACCGTTCACATTAAAAAACCCTACTGGCTAAACCCTATCTTCTTATTCTGGCTCCTTCTATTGTGCCATTTCTTTGAGCTAAGTCTCTGCTTTCTTCCGAAACTATCTCCTCTCTATAACCTTCGATGTATTGAAACTCACTTTCCACTGTCAGCGTCCTACTAATTTATGTACGAACACACCTTAAATACCTTTAACAATCGTATGTAACACTGTATATTTTCTACATTTTTTACACCTTATTCATGAAAGGTGAATTCAGCAACAACAATAGAGAACACATAGCTTGAGGAGAAAGGAGGGAATAGCTTGAGGGGAAGAGGTCCATTGGAGATTGATATATAAGATGCAATATTCCTATGGATAAAAAACATAGAAATTAGTTAGGAAAATGTTTTGTTACAACTACTATGGCAGTATGACATTTTTATAATCTTAAAATAGAATAGAATAGTGTTTTTAAAATGAACATTTCTTTTCATAGCATTAGAAACATGAGCATGCTCTCCACTGTAAATGTAAATGACAATTTGCATATGCAAGTAAAGGATATGACCTATTAGCAAATCATATAAAAATGACAAGAATTTGACATATATAGATATTGTATGTGTTTTGTGGATTTAAGAAGGTAATATTATTATTCATGTAAGATTTTAACTTTTCCAAGGACTCATCACGAAATCTAAAAGTTTGACGTTTAGTGGAAAGTTCCAATTCCAAACTTTCCTAATCCATAACAATTGTGCACACTTAAACTAACTAGTAAAGCCCTCTATTATTGCTACACAATGGGCCTGTCAATTGGTCTTTTAGCTATACCTGTCAATTGATGCTTTAGCTCCGCCATTTAGCATTTTTATTTTGTTCAATGATTTCTTGCCCTTCTTTTTAATAATTCAAGCATTTTCAATACTATTTTCTTGCGCATATGCAATCCATATTTTGTTGGTGTAATCTTTTTGAGGTTGATTATCGACCTTTACAAAATCACAAAGAACCAATAAAGTGGATGACATAAGCCAAAAGGGTGGGACTTATCACTTACATTTTGCATATTGTTTTTTGGTTGTTCTTGCTAGGTTGTATAGATCTTTGGTTGTTATTGCTAGGTTGTATAGCTATTTGACACATATAAACACTTTAGAATTATATTTGCTTAATTACCCTTTCTTCCTTATCTTTAACTTTACCCATCTTCAATTCATACATATATTCATAGAGTTCTCCTTTAGGATGATCACACGTCCTCAACATCAAAGGAAACCAAGGAGGATAGTATAAGAAGAAGAAGAAGAAGAAGAAGAAGAGGCGAGAGTGTAAATACTATAAAATATTAACAATTTTTGAATGTCCAAGGATACAAATACAGCCACAATGAAAACTTTGGATGCACAATAAAATGGAGGAAGAAAGAATAGTTTCTTTCACATCCAGTGAAAGGATGAAGGAATGAAGGCGAGAAAGCTGCAGAAAACCATATAATCATGTTCTCGCAAGAACTCAACTGGAGTGCTACTTCAATCTCAGATACAAACACAACCAGAATGCCATAAATCAAGCCATAAATCAGTGTTGTTTAAAGCTTTCACCACCCCTTTCCAATGTGCAAACAGAAATACAACAACAAGAGCCAGCACTAGCACATGTTTTAATTCTCCTAACAAGCTCCCTTAGTGCCCTAGCAATGCAAGCCAAGCAACAAATCCAACACCCATTTGCATCATCTTCCCTCTTTCTTTTTAAGACCTCCCCTTGCATATTATCCTCACCCCAATTGCTCTTCACTTGCTTGTATAATGCAGGCATGAATCTGCCCAATGACACCCTCGGCCTTGAATTCTGTATTGGATCATCCAATTCCGTCCTTGCATCCAAATAAATACTTGGGCTCTGCTCCAATATTTGTTCTTGCGCTGCCAAGAATTCTTCAAAACTCGTTGTATACATCTCTTCTGCATGGCATTCCACTCCGTCAAGTTTTAGCCTTGGCATATTCAATTCCCTGCCTGCTGCTGCTTCCCATTCATCTAGATCGAGCTCTCGGTCTTCTGAGCTTTCATCATCAAAATCCACTGGAATTACCCCCTTTCTCTGCCTCATCTTCCTTACAAATTCATAATCTGACAGAGATATGGATCTGCGATGATTTCCCCTATCCGATCTTGGTTCCGTGCAGAGATTCCTTGATTTTTCGCGAATAAATTCCCACAATTCTTCTGGGTCCTCTCTGCGCAGGTCATTTCCATGGCATTTTTCTTGCATTTTATCAATCAATGGCCCTACACTCATCAGCGCTAAAACACAGAGGACTGTGGATAGTAGCAGGGGTCCAAAGAACAAAGTCAGATGCAGCAAAGGGCGGATAAAAACTAGTATGGACAGAGAAGACGCAAATGGATGATGATAGGCAAGCGCATACAGACTAGTAAGAAAGCCTAAAGCCTTGTTCTGTTTCTCTTGCCCTTTTAGAATTGCTGGCAACATTTTCGTGAACAGATCTCCCCATAGATGAGCTCTATTGGTCCTGTTCTCTTGAATCTGGCATTGATTTGAAGCAAGCATGGCTGAAATTTTCACAGAAAACAAGATTTCTAGTACTCCGTGTTTCCCATGTGGGTTTAGTGTCCAAATGCAGCATTATAAATGCTTACACACAAGTGATATTTTGGAAGGTCCCCAGTGACAAAATTATCCAACAGGAATATCTTTTTTGGCTATGGTGAAAAGATGGAAAATAAGATGGAACATCCATATCACTGTAATGCATGGCCATTGATCCTCCTGTCAGCACTTTCCCATTTGTCTTCTGCTTTTTCAGAAGTGCCAGCTTTGATATGGTTATGCCCCGCACATTGTTCCATCTTTTTACACACAAAGAATTTTAGGGTTCTTCTTCACCATGGTGGCGTGCAGCTGCCTGTCCTTTACTTCCAACAAGCTGCGTGTCCCTTTCATTTCCACTAGCGCTCCAGCACCTTTGTCAGTGGATTCTCTTGGTTTTGCAGCGACTTATCAACCTTACGGAATTGGCTGTTTCAGGCGACCTTCTGTTTCATCCTTTTACCAGAGATTTTACCGCATGGCGCTGATGCAAGGTCTTGTCGTTTTTCTTCATTTTTTTTGTCATGTTCTCTTGTAAGAAGATTGTGCCATACAGATTTCGTTTCTGTGTCACTCAGTTAGAATGATGAAGGTTGGATTCGGTTCAAAAATGAAAGTTTCCACTGCTTTGCTGGTGCCTGTTTCCATGGCTTCCACGTTATCACACACATATCTAGACAGGCACAATGAGATAGCAGTATGCAAAGCAAAGATTATTTGATGAAAAATGTATCTCATTAGGATCTTAGATCTAGAAAAGCTTTAGTCTTTTTAATCCTCTGCTTATAGGGACCCCAGAAAAAAACACCCTCAACGTCAGTAGCCATCATGAGCTTCAAGATGTGGCTGATTTTGAAATCATTGCATCCAATGGGTTGATATCAATCTGTGGCTTTGGCTCTCTCTTGTCTGGTGAGTCTTCAGTCTGCGACCGATCATTCAAAACATAGTTGCAGAGATTGTTGCTTTGCTCTAAAAGTTTGCTTTTGGTAGAAAAAAGTGCTCGGGCTACTTTTCCCAATCTTCAGAGCTTCAGAACAGCCATCTTGCATGACTTCCGAAGAGTCTTTGCTCATGCAGCACCCATATTCTTTGAGCGAGGAATTGCAAATACAAAAACAAAGGTTTCCATGGAACTTTATTTAATGTGTAACTTAAGTTGCCTCTTCATGCCACCTTTTGCCCATGCTTTTGGTACTTTGGCAGGAAATATCAAGTTTAAGTGTGGAACCTTGCCCTGGGGAGAGCATTATTGTGACCGTCTTCGAAATCTCAATTTCTAATGTATTATCTTGTTTCTCATGTCTTCACATTCTAAATTTATGACTTGGAACCTTTGGCACCTTTTAACCAAGTTACTCTTTTGAACATGCAGGTAGCAGCATTTATAGAAAGAGAACATGAATTCCGATTTCTTTCAGTATGTTCTCTTTTTCATTTCCCCCTCAAGCCTGGCATTTTTGGGACTTCTCTGCATTCTTAGTAAACAAATCACAAGTTCCTCTGCAAGCTGCTTAGTTGCCAAGCAGAAAAGATAAAACGTAGCAATTCTCACTCTTAACTTTGATGTGACCTGTTCCTTGGCAGAAATATAGACATACAAAGTATTTCTTTTCTTGTACGACCTGGTTCAATGATAGAGTTTGCTTTATAACAACAAGAGTTCGCTTTATAAGTATAATATATAGTGATCTTTCCATACGAGAATCTTTCTTTGTCTGCAACAACCAGGAAGCAGTTTATTGCATACCTCATCTTTGAGATAAACTATGCATTTCCTTATCACTTATAACCGAGGATTACATTCTGCAACTTGCAGGTACTTCCCATGTCCCTAGAAGGAAAACTATTTTCTCAAAAAGCGGTAAGATATACTGCTAATTCAGTGTGTAAATCTTCTTGATGGACAATTAATAAGTTATTTAACAGGTCATCTGCAGCAGATACAGTGATGAAGAGTATCGTAATATTCGCTGTCAAGGTAATTATTGGAGAAATGTATTGAATTTCTAAGTGCCTCATGGGCTCAATAGAAGGTCCTTATTTGCAAGCTTGAATGTTTAGTCCATTTTGCGGAATGTCTTAGGTAGTGACGAGGAATACCACAAGAGATATGGAAGACATGGTATTGAAACAATTTGGCGTGATGATATATTACCATGTCGTCTTTATTTACGTCACTGGTAAGTAATGTGCACACTCTTAGTAGCACTGCAATAGTTAGTTGAAGGGCTAGTATGTCATTTCACAACTCCATTGTTCTCATCTCATCACAGTGTGCTCGCAGCACGAAACCTAGGGGAAACAGCATACAATAGCTTTATGGATCATACATATCTTGGAGATCGAAGAACTACTGTTCGAGAGCACCTTGCTAATAATCCTGACATTATGGAAGAAAAGCCACCATATAATCTACATGGGCGATACAGTGGCTAAAAATTTGGATAATCTCAAAAAATACTGTGGAAGATTATAGAAACTTGATATTCCTTGGACAATAGCCCTGGAAGATTATAGAGAAGGTGATGAATAGTGGTGGGAACGGTACAATCCTTTGCACACGTATTATTTCAAAAGTACAAATGCCATCTGCACTGTTTTGAGCACGTAGTCAATTCTGTGATGCCATGTTTTATATTCACATGGGATATCCATAACAATGTGATCCTAATGTAGGATTTTGACTGCATAGAAGTGTGGTAGCAGGGTCCTCACAAGGGTGGCATCAGCCAGAAGCGGAGTACAAGATATACCAGTTGCATTTCTCCCCCTCGTATGAATATTTGTCACGAGGCTCTTGATGTGTTAAAAAAATTGTCAGCCTAAGCACCAGCTCAAGGCAAGCCGACCATATACTTCCTAAGAATCAATCCTTGGATTGAAATTTGATTTAACACCGAGCTCCTTCTGCTCCTGCCCGTCCTCCTTGCTACCTTCCTCCTCCTCCTCCTCCTTCTCGTCAGTGGGATCCCGACGAGGTTCTTCGATGTGGACCGTCCCCCTTGGACGGTCCTGGTCCCTCTTAGACCTCTTCTCCCTCCTTCTTGTCTCTTTCTCATGCTCCCTCTTCTTTCTCGCGGCCCTCTCCTCTGGCCATTCACTCACCTTCTCCTTGCCCTTCTTCTTGCTGGAGGTGCCCACCTCCTCTTGGCGCTGCTGCTGCTGCTCTTGCTCTTGCTGCTCTTGCTGCTCCTCCTCCTGGTCGGACAGCGGGCCGAAGTGGACGGTCTCGTCCGTCCGCTGCATCTCCACAGAGGAGCTGCTCTGGGCCTCTTCCTGGGAGGCGTGGAAAGTGTCGTCCGTCGAGCTGGACGACTCCTCCTCCCTCCCCGGTCGAAGATGCTCGGGGATCTTCTTGCTTGGACCTGCTGCTGCTGCCGCCATGGAGGATGTGCGCCTTGGGCTAAACTTCCTGGCAGTGCATTTGGTCCGCGCCATATCTTACAGTTAAGCAAACTGATTACGTTAAGCAAGGAGGGAGATTTAGGCAAGGTTAGGGGGAAAAGGGAGATTTAGGCAAGGTTAGGGGGAAATGATATTTAAAAAGGAAGATGCTTTAGGGAATATTCTCACAAAGATAATTAACTTCCCTATAGATGCATCTTTAAAACTATCAAGGAGAAAAGATGTTGGGTTGATTTCCTTTGTCCGCTCACCAATTTTGTATGGCGGCATGGAAATTGAGGAGTTGATTCAAGGGGATCCCACGACCGGCTGGGAGCAGGTCTTGGAATCAGCGATGCAGCCTAGCTAGTCGACACACTTCATTCAAGCCTTAAGATAACAATGCATAGGAAATAACAAGTAATAAATCCTAGTGAGTAACTAAGCTGCATTTTCTCAGAAAACTAATCAAATAGAATACTCAAAAATCCCGTTACTTCAACATTAGAAGGATCAAAATTTCCCCTGTTTCAGTTCTGGAGCCTCCCTATGTAGTGAAGCTTAGCAAGTGACTAAACTACATTGACCTAGAAAGGGATCCAGAAAGGGATAGAGGAAAACCCGCTTCCAAAAGGAGGTAACAAGAGTTCCCAGGACTCCTTCAATTGTGACCCCAAGAAAATGTAGCCTAGCTAGTTGTCATGCCTCACGCATAACATCAACAAAGTATGCAAGTAATTAAGCTGCCTTTTCCTAGAGTGATATCCAAACAGTCCTCAAATCTCTTGTTACTTCAACATCAAAAGGACAGAGGTTTCATAAGCTGCATTGATCCAGAGAGGCAAAGAAGGAAAACTCGGAAGAACTCGTAGCTTCCAAAATGGGGTAACGAGAGTTCCCAGAACTCTTTCGATTACAACCCGAAGAAAATGTTAGCTAGGTAGTTGCTGTAACGGACCTGGCCACCTAATGGTTCAGTATACGCATTTGTGTATGGTACGTATATGAGTTATATATGTACTTGTGGCATGCATGCAGCATGGGCTCATGTAAACAAAGGGTTTACAAAATAAGGCAATATTGGAAAGAGGGCTTTTGGTGGTACGTGAAGCTCTTTGCAAGAGAAGGCTATTTGGGAGCATCAAAGCAGAGAAGCATTGGAGCTTATCAAAGTTGGAGACGAGAAACGAACGCACCAAATCTTCTCTTATCGTGGGGTTTTCACGATTCAAGTGAGTTATAAGCTGCTATGAATCATTAGATGCATGCTTTGGGTAATGATTCCCCTGTAATAGCTATGGTAAGAGTCGTTGATGCTTTGGTAGAGCAAGTTTTTTGCATGAATTGTAGAATTAATTGAGAAATTATGGGCTACATCAACGGCTTAACCCGCAGCAATTGCCACAGCTTGGATGCTAAGCTTATGGAAGCTTCTTAAAGGGACCCGCAACGATGGATTCGGTGAATAAGAGGTTGAACCAAGGAATCATGGGCTGAACCGGTGACTTAGAGGTCGGCATGATCATTTCATGGCACGAAGAAGACCCAACCGCCTCGGATCATCGACCCAAATCCATGGGACGGAGGCCTAAATTGCATAATAGAGGCCGATTTGGGCTTCGTAGGGCCGATCTGCCTGCACACCACGCTGAATCGTGGATTGGTTGGATTTTCTACATGGATTGAGGAGCTTTCCAAGTGCTGAGATTGAATGAGAAGAGGCTTAGATTCAATAGGGAACAGGTCGAAATTGATACTAAAGGACATTTTGGGCTTGAATCAATGATCTCATGGAACGCAATTAGAGCTATCAGATGGGTCGAATCAAGTGGAACAGATCAAACCGCCCCCCTAAGAGCCGAGCCGGGAATTTGAGTGCCGATTTGGCTTTTGAAGGGGCCGATTTGGCCTCAGAAGTTCATGGCCATGCATAGTCAGGCCGGTTGTTCCTAAAAACCCTCTCAGGCGGTCGGAAGCCGGACCAAAAATGGGTCCAGTATTTTGTTTGTTCCTTTTGTTAATTCTCGGGTCTTTGCTACTTTTGTCTTATGTTTAATTAATAATTAACAAGTGGCGGTTCGGGGAAATCGGGTATAAGGAGCCCGGACGAAGTATAGATTATTCGTGAGAGTAACTGGGATAGACATGGGGTATCGGCCAGGTAAGCCGGTGCAAATCTTTGGAGATCTCGCAGAACATATGAATAATGTCAATATTGCTTGAAAATTGCATGTAAAAAGAATAAATGTCTTATGCATGATGAGGTAAGCTAAGATAAAGTGTGGAAAGGCTTGTTCCTTGAGATGGGGCCTAGCCCAGAATCATCCGACAAGTTGTTCAAGCAGTTGCAACCATGGGGTCGTATGGATTTTAAGTCTGGAAGTGCGGCAATTGGAGTTTCCACATTGGGTGCACTAATTAATCACTTAGCTATGGAAGTGGTTTTAATATAAAAATATTAAAACCTTAGCTAGCAATTGTTAGTGATAAATTAAAGAGTGGAACCTTGGAGATCAAGTGAAGTTGGGCCGAGAAAGCAATATGAGGTATATGGAGTGTCCGTGATGAGGCTATGGCATGGAGCAATCGTAAGCCTAAGTGTATAACCGTAAGTTTTAAGTTGTTGAGCTATATTTTATCGAGGCATCATAGCTAATGGATTATCCTCATGGGAGAATGGTCCTGAGGTAGGTTTGCATTGTTTGGAATGTTGTTTTTCCTTGTTCAGTGAAGAACATAGGTATGGGAGCTACATCAATGATAGTTAGGCTTGTGACTTCCTCAACATGTTTGGATCGAAGAAGTTAGCTACCTCAACATGGGCAAGTTGTACAGGGCAACATCGGCAAGAGTATGATCTAGGCACATTTATAGTAAATTCTCTAATGAATGCACATGTCATGGTCTTTGCATTGTTCCAATTTGTTGTCTTGGTATTTGATTATGTCTCTTGGAACCTCCTCCGGCCTCGGGACTTCTAGGTTCTGGTGGCCTAGGTTGCTCCGCATGCTTATGTTCATCTGTGATTCTCTGTGGTTATTGTGCTCTATGACACCGGGCGTTAGTTCTCTGGCCTGGATTGCTACGTCGATCCAACTCTTGTGAACTCCATGGTAAGAGGTCCTCCAAATACGGGGCGTGGGGAAGGGTATCTTATACGAGGTTCACCCCACCAACTCCGCCAATCCGGCTCGGAATGTGAGCTGGCGGGCATTTCTCTCGCTTCTCAGGGCCCTGCATGTAGGTCGGCCGAGCTTCCCATTGTCCCGAGCTATGTGTCATGATGGTTTGGTATTTTTGACTATGTCTTTGCTTCGATGTTCATGTTGCTATTTCCTTGGATTATGTTGTCATTGTCTTAGCACGGTACTCCGCGTTAGGATTTTCCGTCGTGTTTATGCTTATCCGAGATTTCCGAGTATTCCATGCATGCAAAGGCGGCCGGGGGATCCCCACTTAGTCAATGGGACTAACCCCAAAGAATGCATGTGTAGTGAATAAGCAAGGGATGGCAGTGGTGCAAAACGAGGATCATGGTTGAGCCGGCTCCCGGGTTGAATTGTACACAATTAGATGTTATATTTGTTGAGAATATGGATTCTTTGGATGTTAATATTTTCTCGATTATATTGAGATCATAAGTATTTTGCTTATTGAGTTTTGAGCGTGTCATTTCAAACTGCGGCAAGAGGAAGATTCAAATCTTCACCATATCCAATTGTTTGTCACACCAACCTAGAATTAGCACAAGATATTGACAAGATCCCGAAGTTGCCTAGAGGGTCAACTTCGGCAGCTCGCCACACGCTTTGGTATCGAGCAATGTTGGATCTTTGGGAGTTGGCTTGTCCGATGGTGCTATTGTGATGCTAACGGTTTTTTCTTTCGCGAGACATCGGGAGATGGTATCCTCGAGGGGGTTAGCATATGAAGGTGCTAAGCTTTCGACGATGTGGAGGTACGCTTTCCTTGTATAGATTTGGTGTATATATGATCATGATAGTTCTAATGGATTCGCCAAGTGCTGCTAAGATCTGTGATCGACCCATGAGGACATGGGTTAATTTTTAGAAGGGGAGATTGTAACGGACCTGGCCACCTAATGGTTCAAGATAATAACGCATTTGTGTATGGTAATGATATGAGTTATATATGTACTTGTAGCATGCATGCAAAGATGGGCTCATGTAAACAAAGGGTTTACAAAATAAGGCAATATTGGAAAGAGGGCTTTTGGTGGTACGTGAAGCTCTTTGCAAGAGAAGGCTATTTGGGAGCATCAAGCAAGAGAAGCATTGGAGCTTATCAAAGTTGGAGACGGAGAACGGAACTGCACCAAATCTTCTCTTATCGTGGGGTTTTCACGGATTCAAGTGAGTTATAAGCTGCTATGAATCATTAGATGCATGCTTTGGGTAATGATTCCCTGTGTAATAGCTATGGTAAGAGCTGTTGATGCTTTGGTAGAGCAAGTTTTGCTGCATGAATTGTAGAATTAATTGAGAAATTATGGGCTACATCAACGGCTTAACCCGCAGCAGAATTGCCACGCTTGGATGCTAAGCTTATGGAAGCTTCTTAAAGGGACCGAAACGGATGGATTCGGTTGAATAAGAGGTTGAACCGAAGGAATCATGGGCTGAACCGGGTGACTTAGAGGTCGGCATGATCATTTCATGGCACGGGAAGAAGACCCAACCGCCGTGATCGGACCCAAATCCATGGGACGAGGGCCTAAATTGCATAATAGAGGCCGATTTGGGCTTCGAAGGCCGATCTGCCTGCATTACACACAAGTGAATCGGGGATTGGTTGGATTTTCTACATGGATTGAGGAGCTTTCCAAGTCCTGAGATTGAATGAGAAGAGGCTTAGATTCAATAGGGAACAGGTCGAAATTGATACTAAAGGACATTTTGGGCTTGAATCAATGATCTCATGGAACGAATTAGAGCTATCGATGGGTCGAATCAAGTGGAACAGACCAAACCAACCCCTAAGAGCTGAGCTGGGAATTTGAGTGCCGATTTGGCTTTTGAAGGGCCGATTTGGCCTCGGTTCATGGCCATGCATAGTCGGGCCGGTTGTTCCTAAAACCCCCTCAGGTAAATGGAAGCCGGACCAAAAAATGGGTCTCAGTATTTTTGTCCTTTTGTTAATTCTGGTCTTTGCTACTTTTGTCTTATGTTTAATTAATAATTAACAAGTGGCGGTTCCAGGGGAAATCAGAAGTATAAGGAGCCCGGACGAAGTATAGATTATTCAGAGAGTAATCTGGGATAGACATGGGGTATCAGCAGGGTAAGCCGGTGCAAATGCTGGAGATCTCGGGCAGGAACATATGAATAATGTCAATATTGCTTGAAAATTGCATGTAAAAAGAATAAATGTCTTATGCATGATGAGGTAAGCTAAGATAAAGTGTGGAAAGGCTTGTTCCTTGAGATGGGGCCTAGCCCAGGAATCATCTGACAAGTTGTTCAAGCAGTTGCAACCATGGGGTCGTATGGATTTTTAAGTCGGAAGTGCGGCAATTGGAGTTTCCACATTGGGTGCACTAATTAATCACTTAGCTATGGAAGTGGTTTTTAATATAAAAATATTAAAACCTTAGCTAGCAATTGTTAGTGATAAATTAAAGAGTGGAACCTTGGAGATCAAGTGAAGTTGGGCCGAGAAAGCAATATGAGGTATATGGAGTGTCCAGATGAGGCTATGGCATGGAGCACTGTAAGCCTAAGTGTATAACTGTAAGTTTTTAAGTTGTTGAGCTATATTTTATCAGAGGCATCATAGCTAATGGATTATCCTCATGGGAGAATGGTCCTGAGGTAGGTTTGCATTGTTTGGAATGTTGTTTTTCCTTGTTCAGTGAAGAACATAGGTATGGGAGCTACATCAATGATAGTTAGGCTTGTGACTTCCTCAACATGTTTGGATCAGTAAGTTAGCTACCTCAACATGGGCAAGTTGTACAGGCAACATCGGCAAGAGTATGATCTAGGCACATTTATAGTAAATTCTCTAATGAATGCACATGTCATGGTCTTTGCATTGTTCCACTGTTGTCTTGGTATTTGATTATGTCTCTTGGAACCTCCGGGGTCGGACTTCTAGGTTCGGTGGCCTAGGTTGCTCCGGCATGCTTATGTTCATCTGTGATTCTCTGTGGTTATTGTGCTCTATGACACCGGGCGTTAGTTCTCCTGGCCGGGATTGCTACGTCAGTCAACTCTTGTGAACTCCATGGTAAGAGGTCCTCCAGCGCCAGACGTGGGCTGGGAAGGGTATGCGCATACGAGGTTCACCCCACCAACTCCGCCAACGGGGCTCGGAATGTGAGCTGGCCGGGCATTTCTCTGCTAACAGGGCCTGCATGTAGGCTGGCTGAGCTTCCCATTGTCCCGGAGCTATGTGTCATGATGGTTTGGTATTTTTGACTATGTCTTTGCTTCTGATGTTCATGTTGCTATTTCCTTGGATTATGTTGTCATTGTCTTAGCACGGTACTCACGTAGGATTTTCCGTCTGTGTTTATGCTTATCCGAGATTTCCAGAGTATTCCATGCATGCAGTGGCAGCCAGGGATCCCCACTTAGTCACGAGGACTAACCCCAGTGAATGCATGTGTAGTGAATAAGCAAGGGATGGCAGCGGTGCAGCTGAGGATCATGGTTGAGCGAAGCTCCTGGGTTGAATTGTACACAATTAGATGTTATATTTGTTGAGAATATGGATTCTTTGGATGTTAATATTTTCTGATTATATTGAGATCATAAGTATTTTGCTTATTGAGTTTTGAGCGTGTCATTTCAACTGTGCAAGAGGAAGATTCAAATCTTCACCATATCCAATTGTTTGTCACACCAACCTAGAATTAGCACAGTATTGACAAGATCCCGAGTTGCCTAGAGGGTCAACTCGGCAGGCTCGTCACAGTTTGGTATCAGAGCAATGTTGGATCTTTGGGAGTTGGCTTGTCTGATGGTGCTATTGTGATGCTAACGGTTTTTTCTTTCAGAGACATCAGGAGATGGTATCCTCAGAGGGGGTTAGCATATGAAGGTGCTAAGCTTTCGACGATGTGGAGGTACAGTTTTCCTTGTATAGATTTGGTGTATATATGATCATGATAGTTCTAATGGATTCGCCAAGTGCTGCTAAGATCTGTGATCGACCCATGAGGACATGGGTTAATTTTTAGAAGGGGAGATTGTAACGGACCTGGCCACCTAATGGTTCAAGATAATGATTTGTGTATGGTACGTTATATGAGTTATATATGTACTTGTGGCATGCATGCAAAGATGGGCTCATGTAAACAAAGGGTTTACAAAATAAGGCAATATTGGAAAGAGGGCTTTTGGTGGTAATGTGAAGCTCTTTGCAAGAGAAGGCTATTTGGGAGCATCAAAGCGAGAAGCATTGGAGCTTATCAAAGTTGGAGACGAGAGAACGAACTGCACCAAATCTTCTCTTATCGTGGGGTTTTCACGGATTCAAGTGAGTTATAAGCTGCTATGAATCATTAGATGCATGCTTTGGGTAATGATTCCCCGTAATAATAGCTATGGTAAGAGCTGTTGATGCTTTGGTAGAGCAAGTTTTTGCCGCATGAATTGTAGAATTAATTGAGAAATTATGGGCTACATCAACGGCTTAACCCGCAGCAGTAATTGCCCACAGCTTGGATGCTAAGCTTATGGAAGCTTCTTAAAGGGACCCGTAACGTATGGATTCGGTTGAATAAGAGGTTGAACTGAAGGAATCATGGGCTGAACTGGTGACTTAGAGGTCGGCATGATCATTTCATGGCACGAAGAAGACCCAATCGCCTCGATCAGACCCAAATCCATGGGACGGAGGGGCCGAAATTGCATAATAGAGGCCGATTTGGGCTTCAGAAGGGCCGATCTGCCTGCATTACACATGAATCAGGGATTGGTTGGATTTTCTACATGGATTGAGGAGCTTTCCAAGTGCTGAGATTGAATGAGAAGAGGCTTAGATTCAATAGGAACAGGTCGAAATTGATACTAAAGGACATTTTGGGCTTGAATCAATGATCTCATGGAACGAATTAGAGCTATCGATGGGTGGGAATCAAGTGGAACAGACCAAACTGCCCCCTAAGAGCCGAGCGGGAATTTGAGTGCCGATTTGGCTTTTGAAGGGGCCGATTTGGCCTCAGAAGTTCATGGCCATGCATAGTCAGGCCGGTTGTTCCTAAAACCCTCTCAGGTAAATGGAAGCCGTAATCTCAAAATGGGTCCAGTATTTTTTTCCTTTTGTTAATTCCGGTCTTTGCTACTTTTGTCTTATGTTTAATTAATAATTAACAAGTGGCGGTTCCGGGGAAATCGGCATAAGGAGCCCTGACGGCATAGATTATTCGTGAGAGTAACTGATAGACATGGGGTATCAAAGGTGTGTTCTGCAAATGCCGGAGATCTCTCGAAGTGAAACATATGAATAATGTCAATATTGCTTGAAAATTGCATGTAAAAAGAATAAATGTCTTATGCATGATGAGGTAAGCTAAGATAAAGTGTGGAAAGGCTTGTTCCTTGAGATGGGGCCTAGCCCGTGAATCATCCGACAAGTTGTTCAAGCAAATTGCAACCATGGGGTCGTATGGATTTTTAAGTCTGGAAGTGGGCAATTGGAGTTTCCACATTGGGTGCACTAATTAATCACTTAGCTATGGAAGTGGTTTTTAATATAAAAATATTAAAACCTTAGCTAGCAATTGTTAGTGATAAATTAAAGAGTGGAACCTTGGAGATCAAGTGAAGTTGGGCCGAAAAAGCAATATGAGGTATATGGAGTGTCCGTGATGAGGCTATGGCATGGAGCACCGTAAGTAAGCCTAAGTGTATAACTGTAAGTTTTTAAGTTGTTGAGCTATATTTTATCAGAGGCATCATAGCTAATGGATTATCCTCATGGGAGAATGGTCCTGAGGTAGGTTTGCATTGTTTGGAATGTTGTTTTTCCTTGTTCAGTGAAGAACATAGGTATGGGAGCTACATCAATGATAGTTAGGCTTGTGACTTCCTCAACATGTTTGGATCAGTAAGTTAGCTACCTCAACATGGGCAAGTTGTACAGGCAACATCGGCAAGAGTATGATCTAGGCACATTTATAGTAAATTCTCTAATGAATGCACATGTCATGGTCTTTGCATTGTTCCACTGTTGTCTTGGTATTTGATTATGTCTCTTGGAACCTCCGGGGTCGGACTTCTAGGTTCGGTGGCCTAGGTTGCTCCGGCATGCTTATGTTCATCTGTGATTCTCTGTGGTTATTGTGCTCTATGACACCGGGCGTTAGTTCTCCTGGCCGGGATTGCTACGTCAGTCAACTCTTGTGAACTCCATGGTAAGAGGTCCTCCAGCGCCAGACGTGGGCTGGGAAGGGTATGCGCATACGAGGTTCACCCCACCAACTCCGCCAACGGGGCTCGGAATGTGAGCTGGCCGGGCATTTCTCTGCTAACAGGGCCTGCATGTAGGCTGGCTGAGCTTCCCATTGTCCCGGAGCTATGTGTCATGATGGTTTGGTATTTTTGACTATGTCTTTGCTTCTGATGTTCATGTTGCTATTTCCTTGGATTATGTTGTCATTGTCTTAGCACGGTACTCACGTAGGATTTTCCGTCTGTGTTTATGCTTATCCGAGATTTCCAGAGTATTCCATGCATGCAGTGGCAGCCAGGGATCCCAACTTAGTCACGAGGACTAACCCCAGTGAATGCATGTGCAGTGAATAAGCAAGGGATGGCAGCGGTGCAGCTGAGGATCATGGTTGAGCGAAGCTCCTGGGTTGAATTGTACACAATTAGATGTTATATTTGTTGAGAATATGGATTCTTTGGATGTTAATATTTTCTGATTATATTGAGATCATAAGTATTTTGCTTATTGAGTTTTGAGCGTGTCATTTCAACTGTGCAAGAGGAAGATTCAAATCTTCACCATATCCAATTGTTTGTCACACCAACCTAGAATTAGCACAAAGATTGACAAGATCCCGAAGTTGCCTAGAGGGTCAACTCCGGCAGGTGCTCGTCCAGCGCTTTGGTATCAGAGCAATGTTGGATCTTTGGGAGTTGGCTTGTCTGATGGTGCTATTGTGATGCTAACGGTTTTTTCTTTCAGAGACATCAGGAGATGGTATCCTCAGAGGGGGTTAGCATATGAAGGTGCTAAGCTTTCGGCGATGTGGAGGTACGCTTTTCCTTGTATAGATTTGGTGTATATATGATCATGATAGTTCTAATGGATTCGCCAAGTCTTTGCTAAGATCTCAGGATCGACCCATGAGGACATGGGTTAATTTTTAGAAGGGGAGATTGTAACGACCGCCACCACCTAATGGTTCAAGATAATGATTTGTGTATGGTAATGCGATATGAGTTATATATGTACTTGTGGCATGCATGCAAAGATGGGCTCATGTAAACAAAGGGTTTACAAAATAAGGCAATATTGGAAAGAGGGCTTTGGTGGTACGTGAAGCTCTTTGCAAGAGAAGGCTATTTGGGAGCATCAAAGCGTAGAAAGCATTGGAGCTTATCAAAGTTGGAGACGGAGAACGAACTGCACCAAATCTTCTCTCTTATCGTGGGGGTTTTCACGGATTCAAGTGAGTTATAAGCTGCTATGAATCATTAGATGCATGCTTTGGGTAATGATTCCCTGTGTAATAGCTATGGTAAGAGCTGTTGATGCTTTGGTAGAGCAAGTTTTGCTGCATGAATTGTAGAATTAATTGAGAAATTATGGGCTACATCAACGGCTTAACCCGCAGCAGTATTGCCACAGCTTGGATGCTAAGCTTATGGAAGCTTCTTAAAGGGACCCGTAATGATGGATTCGGTTGAATAAGAGGTTGAACCAAGGAATCATGGGCTGAACTGGTGACTTAGAGGTCGGCATGATCATTTCATGGCACGGGAAGAAGACCCAACTGCCTCAGATCAGACCCAAATCCATGGGACAGAGGCCGAAATTGCATAATAGAGGCCGATTTGGGCTTCAGAAGGGCCGATCTGCCCAGACACACAGTGAATCAGGGATTGGTTGGATTTTCTACATGGATTGAGGAGCTTTCCAAGTGCTGAGATTGAATGAGAAGAGGCTTAGATTCAATAGGGAACAGGTCGAAATTGATACTAAAGGACATTTTGGGCTTGAATCAATGATCTCATGGAACAAATTAGAGCTATCGATGGGTCGAATCAAGTGGAACAGACCGAAACTGCTCCCTAAGAGCTGAGCTGGGGAATTTGAGTGCCGATTTGGCTTTTGAAGGGGCCGATTTGGCCTCAGAAGTTCATGGCCATGCATAGTCAGGCCGGTTGTTCCTAAAAACCCCTCTGTGCAGGTCGGAAGCCAGACCAGAAAATGGGTCTGTATTTTTGTTCCTTTTGTTAATTCTGGTCTTTGCTACTTTTGTCTTATGTTTAATTAATAATTAACAAGTGGCGGTTCCAGGGGAAATCAGAAGTATAAGGAGCCCGGACGAAGTATAGATTATTCAGAGAGTAATCTGGGATAGACATGGGGTATCAGCAGGGTAAGCCGGTGCAAATGCTGGAGATCTCGGGCAGGAACATATGAATAATGTCAATATTGCTTGAAAATTGCATGTAAAAAGAATAAATGTCTTATGCATGATGAGGTAAGCTAAGATAAAGTGTGGAAAGGCTTGTTCCTTGAGATGGGGCCTAGCCCAGGAATCATCTGACAAGTTGTTCAAGCAGTTGCAACCATGGGGTCGTATGGATTTTTAAGTCTGGTGCGGCAATTGGAGTTTCCACATTGGGTGCACTAATTAATCACTTAGCTATGGAAGTGGTTTTTAATATAAAAATATTAAAACCTTAGCTAGCAATTGTTAGTGATAAATTAAAGAGTGGAACCTTGGAGATCAAGTGAAGTTGGGCCGAGAAAGCAATATGAGGTATATGGAGTGTCCAGATGAGGCTATGGCATGGAGCACTGTAAGCCTAAGTGTATAACTGTAAGTTTTTAAGTTGTTGAGCTATATTTTATCAGAGGCATCATAGCTAATGGATTATCCTCATGGGAGAATGGTCCTGAGGTAGGTTTGCATTGTTTGGAATGTTGTTTTCCTTGTTCGATTGAAGAACATAGGTATGGGAGCTACATCAATGATAGTTAGGCTTGTGACTTCCTCAACATGTTTGGATCAGTAAGTTAGCTACCTCAACATGGGCAAGTTGTACAGGCAACATCGGCAAGAGTATGATCTAGGCACATTTATAGTAAATTCTCTAATGAATGCACATGTCATGGTCTTTGCATTGTTCCACTGTTGTCTTGGTATTTGATTATGTCTCTTGGAACCTCCGGGGTCGGACTTCTAGGTTCGGTGGCCTAGGTTGCTCCGGCATGCTTATGTTCATCTGTGATTCTCTGTGGTTATTGTGCTCTATGACACCGGGCGTTAGTTCTCCTGGCCGGGATTGCTACGTCAGTCAACTCTTGTGAACTCCATGGTAAGAGGTCCTCCAGCGCCAGACGTGGGCTGGGAAGGGTATGCGCATACGAGGTTCACCCCACCAACTCCGCCAACGGGGCTCTAATGTGAGCTGGCGGGCATTTTCTCGCTAACAATGGCCTGCATGTAGGCTGGCTGAGCTTCCCATTGTCCCGGAGCTATGTGTCATGATGGTTTGGTATTTTTGACTATGTCTTTGCTTCTGATGTTCATGTTGCTATTTCCTTGGATTATGTTGTCATTGTCTTAGCACGGTACTCACGTAGGATTTTCCGTCTGTGTTTATGCTTATCCGAGATTTCCGTAGTATTCCATGCATGCAAAGGCAGCCCGGATCCAACTTAGTCACGAGGACTAACCCCAAAGGAATGCATGTGCAAAGGAATAAGCAAGGGATGGCAGCGGTGCGGTGAGGATCATGGTTGAGCCGGCTCCCGGGTTGAATTGTACACAATTAGATGTTATATTTGTTGAGAATATGGATTCTTTGGATGTTAATATTTTCTGATTATATTGAGATCATAAGTATTTTGCTTATTGAGTTTTGAGCGTGTCATTTCAACTGTGCAAGAGGAAGATTCAAATCTTCACCATATCCAATTGTTTGTCACACCAACCTAGAATTAGCACAGTATTGACAAGATCCCGAGTTGCCTAGAGGGTCAACTCGGCAGGCTCGTCACAGTTTGGTATCAGAGCAATGTTGGATCTTTGGGAGTTGGCTTGTCTGATGGTGCTATTGTGATGCTAACGGTTTTTTCTTTCAGAGACATCAGGAGATGGTATCCTCAGAGGGGGTTAGCATATGAAGGTGCTAAGCTTTCGACGATGTGGAGGTACAGTTTTCCTTGTATAGATTTGGTGTATATATGATCATGATAGTTCTAATGGATTCGCCAAGTGCTGCTAAGATCTGTGATCGACCCATGAGGACATGGGTTAATTTTTAGAAGGGGAGATTGTAACGGACCTGGCCACCTAATGGTTCAGTATACGCATTTGTGTATGGTACGTATATGAGTTATATATGTACTTGTGGCATGCATGCAGCATGGGCTCATGTAAACAAAGGGTTTACAAAATAAGGCAATATTGGAAAGAGGGCTTTTGGTGGTACGTGAAGCTCTTTGCAAGAGAAGGCTATTTGGGAGCATCAAAGCAGAGAAGCATTGGAGCTTATCAAAGTTGGAGACGGAGAACGGAACTGCACCAAATCTTCTCTTATCAGGTGGGGTTTTCACGGATTCAAGTGAGTTATAAGCTGCTATGAATCATTAGATGCATGCTTTGGGTAATGATTCCCTGTGTAATAGCTATGGTAAGAGCTGTTGATGCTTTGGTAGAGCAAGTTTTGCTGCATGAATTGTAGAATTAATTGAGAAATTATGGGCTACATCAACGGCTTAACCTGCAGCAGAATTGCCACAGTTGGATGCTAAGCTTATGGAAGCTTCTTAAAGGGACCCAGAACAGATGGATTCGGTTGAATAAGAGGTTGAACTGAAGGAATCATGGGCTGAACTGGTGACTTAGAGGTCGGCATGATCATTTCATGGCACGGGAAGAAGACCCAACTGCCTCAGATCAGACCCAAATCCATGGGACAGAGGCCGAAATTGCATAATAGAGGCCGATTTGGGCTTCAGAAGGGCCGATCTGCCCAGACACACAGTGAATCAGGGATTGGTTGGATTTTCTACATGGATTGAGGAGCTTTCCAAGTGCTGAGATTGAATGAGAAGAGGCTTAGATTCAATAGGGAACAGGTCGAAATTGATACTAAAGGACATTTTGGGCTTGAATCAATGATCTCATGGAACGAATTAGAGCTATCAGGATGGGTCAGGAATCAAGTGGAACAGACCGAAACTGCTCCCTAAGAGCTGAGCTGGGGAATTTGAGTGCCGATTTGGCTTTTGAAGGGGCCGATTTGGCCTCAGAAGTTCATGGCCATGCATAGTCAGGCCGGTTGTTCCTAAAAACCCCTCTGTGCAGGTCGGAAGCCAGACCCGAAAATGGGTCTGTGTATTTTTGTTCCTTTTGTTAATTCTGGTCTTTGCTACTTTTGTCTTATGTTTAATTAATAATTAACAAGTGGCGGTTCCAGGGGAAATCAGAAGTATAAGGAGCCCGGACGAAGTATAGATTATTCAGAGAGTAATCTGGGATAGACATGGGGTATCAGCAGGGTAAGCCGGTGCAAATGCTGGAGATCTCGGGCAGGAACATATGAATAATGTCAATATTGCTTGAAAATTGCATGTAAAAAGAATAAATGTCTTATGCATGATGAGGTAAGCTAAGATAAAGTGTGGAAAGGCTTGTTCCTTGAGATGGGGCCTAGCCCAGGAATCATCTGACAAGTTGTTCAAGCAGTTGCAACCATGGGGTCGTATGGATTTTTAAGTCGGAAGTGCGGCAATTGGAGTTTCCACATTGGGTGCACTAATTAATCACTTAGCTATGGAAGTGGTTTTTAATATAAAAATATTAAAACCTTAGCTAGCAATTGTTAGTGATAAATTAAAGAGTGGAACCTTGGAGATCAAGTGAAGTTGGGCCGAGAAAGCAATATGAGGTATATGGAGTGTCCAGATGAGGCTATGGCATGGAGCACTGTAAGCCTAAGTGTATAACTGTAAGTTTTTAAGTTGTTGAGCTATATTTTATCAGAGGCATCATAGCTAATGGATTATCCTCATGGGAGAATGGTCCTGAGGTAGGTTTGCATTGTTTGGAATGTTGTTTTTCCTTGTTCAGTGAAGAACATAGGTATGGGAGCTACATCAATGATAGTTAGGCTTGTGACTTCCTCAACATGTTTGGATCAAGTAAGTTAGCTACCTCAACATGGGCAAGTTGTATGCGTGCAACATCGGCAAGAGTATGATCTAGGCACATTTATAGTAAATTCTCTAATGAATGCACATGTCATGGTCTTTGCATTGTTCCACTGTTGTCTTGGTATTTGATTATGTCTCTTGGAACCTCCTGGCCTCGGACTTCTAGGTTCTGGTGGCCTAGGTTGCTCCGCATGCTTATGTTCATCCGTGATTCTCTCGTGGTTATTGTGCTCTATGACACCGGGCGTTAGTTCTCTCGGGATTGCTACGTCGATCCAACTCTTGTGAACTCCATGGTAAGAGGTCCTCCAAATGCCCGGGCGTGGGGTTTGAAGGGTATCGATACGAGGTTCACCCCACCAACTCATGCCAACGGCTCGGAATGTGAGCTGGCGGGCATTTCTCTCGCTAACGGGGCCTGCATGTAGGGTCGGCCGAGCTTCCCATTGTCCCGGAGCTATGTGTCATGATGGTTTGGTATTTTTGACTATGTCTTTGCTTCCGATGTTCATGTTGCTATTTCCTTGGATTATGTTGTCATTGTCTTAGCACGGTACTCAATGTAGGATTTTCCGTCGTGTTTATGCTTATCCGAGATTTCCAGAGTATTCCATGCATGCAAGTGGCAGCCGGGATCCCCACTTAGTCACGAGGACTAACCCCAAAGGTGAATGCATGTGCGATTGAATAAGCAAGGGATGGCAGCCGGTGCGGTGAGGATCATGGTTGAGCCGGGCTCCCAGGTTTGAATTGTACACAATTAGATGTTATATTTGTTGAGAATATGGATTCTTTGGATGTTAATATTTTCTGATTATATTGAGATCATAAGTATTTTGCTTATTGAGTTTTGAGCGTGTCATTTCAACTGTGCAAGAGGAAGATTCAAATCTTCACCATATCCAATTGTTTGTCACACCAACCTAGAATTAGCACAGTATTGACAAGATCCCGAGTTGCCTAGAGGGTCAACTCGGCAGGCTCATCACAGTTGCCACACTTTGCCCAGGTTTTAGGGTAGCAACACAGATTGCCCGTACATGTGTTGCGCTATACAATAGCATATTTACCTCTCTCCTCCTGACTTCCTTTATAGTGGCTACTGTGACCAAGATTCTATTGTAGAGTCCAAAGGTAAGAAGGCCAAATTAGAGGTCCAGATGCCATTGCACATCATGCTACAGGAGGCCTAATTTTTGAAGGAGCAGGTCCCAACCATGGAAGTCAATACCATTTTACAAAAAGATACGATGATAACTATTTTTGTAGATTACGTACCCTCTTATAAAAATGGTCTTGATTTTCACAGTCAAGACACTTTGGTCCAAGTTTAGAGTTTGGGATTTATGACTAGGATCTTAAGATAACAACACACATGAAATAGCAAGTAATAAACTCTAGCGAGTAACTAAGGTGCATTTTCTCAGAAAATTAATCAAACAGAGTATTCAGAAATCTTGTTACTACAACATTAGAAGGACCAAAATTTCCCCAGTTTCAGTTTTGGAGCCTCCTTGTGTAATGAAGCTTAGCGAGTAACTAAGCTATGTTGACCTAGAGAGACATCCAAAACGGGGTAGAGGAAAACTCGTTGCTTCCAAAGGGAGGTAACAAGAGTTCCCAGGACTCTTTCAATTGTGACCTCGAGAAAATGTAGTCTAGCTAGTTATCATGCCTTACATCGATAAAGTATGGAAATTAACTAAGCTGCCTTTTCCTAGAGCGATAATCAAACAAAGTCTTCAAAACTCTTGTTATTTTAAAATTAAAAGGACCGAGGTTTCATAAGCCCCAGCCTCTCTGTAAAGCTAGCAAGTAACTAAGATGCACTGATCCAAAGAGGCAAAGAAAGAAAGCTCGAGAAAACACGATGCTTCCAAAACGAGGTAACGAGAGTCCCCATAACTTATACGGCCCAAAGAAAATGTATCCTAGGTAGTCCACACTTTGCCCAAATTTTAAGGTAGCATCACACATTGCCCGTACATGTGGTATGCGATACAATAGCATACGTATCTCTGTCATTTTGACCTCCTTTGTAGTGGCTACTATGGCCAAGATTCTATTATAGAGTCCAAAAGTAAGAAGGCCAAACTAGAGGTTCAGATGCCATTGTACATCATGCTACAAAAGGTCTAGTTTTTGAAGGAGCAGGTCCCGACCATGGAAGTCAATACCATTTTATAAAAGATACGATAATTTACTAATTTTGTAGATTACATAGCTCCTTGTAAAAATGGCCTTGATTTTCACAGTCAAGACAATGTGGTCCAGGTTTAGAGTTTAGGGTCACTGAAAGCAGACTTCTACAACATGCATTTCAATATCCTTAGAACCTATGGTCAAAACTTTATCTGCAGTGGGCAACACTCTGAGTCGAGTCCAAAGCAAAGAAAATTATGATCATAGGTCTCGACGAATGAGAAGCTCGACCTCATGGATCAGTCATTGCAATGCACTCGGTCCCTCATGGTTGCATTATTGAAAGTAGACTACCACAACGTGCATCTCAATGTCATCAGAACCTATGGCCAAAGCCTTATTTGCAGTGGGCAACACAATGACATGTAAGTCAAAGCAAAGAAGATTATGATAATAGGTCCTGAAGACATTGAAATACACACTACGAAAAGCTCGACCTCATGGTTCGGTCATTAAAATGCATTGTGTTCCTCATGGCTGCATCATTGAAGGCAAACTTCCATAACTTGCTTCTCAATGGGAAAAACTTAGTTATGGTTTTTCTCAATTTAGCCATTTGGTCTTTTTCCAAAAGTTGGACTGGTAATATTAAATTGGGCTAATTGTAATAGGTAATAATGTAACACAATGTCTTCAATTTAGTTTTCTATTTCTTTAACCGTAGCCTACAATTCCCGATTTGAGTTTGTGAATTGTCATATGCAAGATATACTCCTAAACAAATGATTGGCAACATGATATACCTATGCAACATGATACTCCAGCCGGTTTGATCTTGGCTGCTTTTTCTTTTTTCATGTGACATTGACAAGTCAGCAAGTGCTCTTGGTTATTTATTCGAATACTTGGAATAGGCTGTGAAGCCAAGCCTTTCACTTAGCTCAGGATGGTTGTTGTGTATCTATCTGGAAGCGCAAAAGATTTTGTGTTTTTAAGGGTTTGGATATTCCTACTGCTGCTATTCTTTAGAATGCTCAAGATAGAATAGCTAAGGTCTACCATTGCTCTTCATTTGCTCCTGCCAAGCGACAATTAATCTTTGAGATTTATTTGAGTGTTCTGTCTTATGCATAGGCTGGTGGTCCTACTCAGTGGATCATGACTATTCTTTGAGATTTTAATCTTGCCTATGCAGTTGTATCTGTCTTTTGACTTGGACTTTCGATAAAGTTTGACATCCTTCCAAAAAAAATAAAAATAAATGATACTCCTAAGCAATTGATTAGCAGATGGTATGTGGTGGGCATTGAGACATGAGAAAGCATAAAAGCATATTAGAGTTGCATGGGGTGGAATGTCCAACTTCTTGGATGTATAGCTATGATATCACTAAAAGATAGACCGGTTATGAAATTGCAAATCTGGCTCTACCTATCCAATATTTAAAATACATCTCTCTCAAGTGTGTACGTTCATCAATATTTGCAAAGGAGGCACAGTTTTTTATGGATATTCATATTTGCATCCCAATAAGCAGACATGATCCCGAACAACGACCAATATAGCAAGGAAAACCTAAGAGTAAATGACACGAAAAAGTTAACCTAAATGCTACTGTGCTATGGATATCAAGAGAAATAATCTCAATACAATGATAGTATTTCCTTAACATAGTTAAGCAGAAAGGGTTTTTCCATGGCTATGGTCTTTGTGGACGTTAAAACATCTATTCTATTCCATTCCCATGGTGCCATGAAAATAGAATAGTTTACCTTTTCTTTTTTTCTTTTTCTTTTATCACAAAGATAATGATATGGGAAAATGGCGTCGAAGAAATAAAATAGCTATTTTTTAGTTCTTGATAAAAAAAAATTATAGAAAAAGCAGAGGTCACAACCATTTTTTGAAATAATAACAAAAGCTTTTGGAAAAATGATGGGATAAAAGCGACCAGCTTGTTGGATAACTTTTTGAATAAGAAAATACTAAGGGGCATATAAATGAGCTTGAGCTCTGGGGATAAGTGGACCCATTATTCAGATGCGATGGAGCAACATAGACAAATAATCTTGAGGTCCAAGCTACAAGTTTTTCCTTTTTTTTTCCTTTCTAAGAAATCATACACGTATCCTTTTTTCTAATTCAACTATATTTCTAACACTCACATCAAGTGCAAATGTTTTAGAAACATCAGGAAAATCAAGCTTAAGACTCAAAGAGGTGGTCTCTTCAACTTCCTCCTCTTCAATAGCAGAAGGTGTGGTCTTGGGCATGGGACAAGCTACTTCATCCTAAAGTGGCAGTTCTTTGGTGGCAGATTCTTCATAGGTGTCTGCGGGTTAATGTGCTTGTCCATAAGTTTAACCCTAGAATATCAAATCAGTGTCCAGTATGCAAGCGTGGATCTGAGACCATTGAGCATTGCTTTTTCATGTGTGAACACCTTAGACAGGTATAGGACTGGTTGTTTTCCCTTTTTCAGGTTTCACTAACAAGTCAACAACTGCTTTTGGCAATTTACCCAAGTACCTGGACAGAGTTACAAGGCCAGGCTTTTCATCTAGCAGCAGGATGGTTGCTTTGGATTATCTGGAAAAGACGAAGATTGGTAATCTTCAAAGGTCTGGATGTGGCAGATAATCGTGTTCTCCAAGAAGCTCAAGGTTACATTGTAAAGTCATATCATTGTTCTTCACTTGCCCCTCGCAAGAGGCGATTGATTTTTGAAGAGTTTTTGGATGTGCACTCTTATGCTTAGGCAGGTTGCTTCACTCGGTGGGTCTCCGCTTATCCGCTGAGATTTTATTCCTGTCTCTGCATTTATACTTGTATTTGACTCTTTGATTGAATAAAGTCTGACGTCCTTCAACAAAAAAAAAAAAAAAAAAAAAAAAAAAAACATGTAAAAATAAACTAGTAATGCTGGAAATTATGATAGATAAGATAAGATATGATAGAGAAAAAGAGATCTATGGTAAGATGAGCAAAAATATTGAACATTATTGAAGCAAATTTACACTCTTACACCTTAGCATTCACATCTTTTAAAATTCAAATCATATGTAAATGTTTTAGAAATGTCTAGAAAATCAAGCTTAGGACTCTAACACGCTTATCACATGCCATCGTTATATGATTGACCCCAAAGAAGTTGGAACATACAATATCTCTAGAGGGACACTTATTCACGCTAACAAGCGTTGTTCCACTGTACAAAAAAAGTCTCAGGTAATGTATGATTTCAATACATGTTTATTTTTAATTAAATAGTTATTATGGACAAGATTACACTTCAAATAACTTCAAAACGGTCCATTTTGCTATTAAACTTTTAAATGAATAAGAATAAGAATAAGAATAAGAATAAGAATGATTTTTTATCGTCCACTGAGACCAATCGGCCTATGGGACCCAGGAGGAGCGCAGCAAACTTATTACTGTCCGGGTTAAGAAAAACCCCGCCTCGAAGGGTTTTCGAGGGAAAAACCGTGGCAAATTACATTGTCTTTTGAGGAAATAAACATAAGAAAACTAACAATAGCATCAAACCCAATAGTAGCATCAAACCCACTGCATGATTCTAATCTTCGTCTTCATCTTCATTATCAACATCCAATTCCTCATCATCCTCCAAATCTTCTCCATCGCTTGATTCAATGTTCTCATCTCTTTCATCTGTATCCTCGTCATCCTCTCCTTTCTCAACCTCCCCTTCCTCGTCCAATTCCATGGTCTGCTCATACCATTGATTCAAAGCATGCACCCTTTGACGACGATAGCGAGAACGTGGATATTGACCCACTTGTGGAGGATCCAAGTTCTTGACAAGAAGACAATTTCTTTTCTTTGTATAAATTGATGAAAATGACCTCCAATTGCGCTCACTGGAGAGGCAGGAATACCTTGTCTTTCAAGGCCATAATCTTAGATCTGAAAATTGTGGCCCAAACTACCCACGGTCGAATTAGTCCGACTCCAACCTAGGACGGAACAACTCGGAATTTGGGGCCGACCAAACATGTATGTACTAAGGATGGGCCTTCTTTTCAACAAAAAGAACGTTAACGTAAGTCTTTGGAGTAGCTTTGCAATAAAGGAAGCAAAGGAATTATTGCAGATACAATACGAGCCAGTAGTCGTCATCACACGCCTTCGGAAAGATACATACCAAGGTTTGTAAAGGAAACATTGCAATCTGATAACCTTACTGTACTAATGTGTCTCACCTAACATCGACTGGAATTTTGTTGAACACTACGAGCACTACCATTATACAAATCAACCCACACTTCTAGCTGCTAGTGGTCTATCCAATATCAGATAGGAGGTTAGCCTGTTCTCATCATATGCAATGTAAGCCACGTCACATGGCTCATGTCTCAAACTTCGCAGGCTGAAGGCGAACAAACATATCAATGCAGTTTGGAACTGCATTATACATATAGAACTAATTAGAAAAAGACGACATCATCTCCATATACTACTATTGTACATAGTATGCTGGCTTTTTTCCTTAGTGACACTACTGGCATTTTCCTGCAGCTTATTATAATAGTGATAAATATTAAAAGTTTTAGAACACACTATTGACATTCTTGCACTTGCATACTAAACCATTGGTACCTCCTTTAAGCTTTACTTGAATTTTTGTTGGTTGTTAATATGTGTCAAGTTTGTCTTGCGTTCCTTTTAATCTATGTGTATTGAGAGTCCGTTTTGAGACACATTTGTGCTTTTTTAGAGCACAGAAGTGGTATTATACTAATTGATAGATAAGAAAGATGTATTAGCTCGAATATGCTAGGTTGTGCCAAGAGATTTACGGTGCAACGCATGTATACTACACTAGGAATTTGAAAAAGAATAGAGAAATTCATGTGTTTAGCGACTTTTTATTTTAGGTTGAGGTGCTTATTCATGCCAGTTGACCAATCAAAACTCACTAGCTGACCCCCACGACATTCTAGAACATCCAACAAAAAACTACTATTTTTAAGAACTTTTCAAAAATTATTATTTTTAGCAACTTCTATTTTCGGTTGAGGTGCTTATTCATGTTAATTCATCAGTCAATGCCCACTAGCATACTTCCGTGACGGTTTGAAAAGACTAGTAAAAATTACTAGTTTTCGCAAATTTTATAAATTACTATTTGTAGATACTTTTTGGGTTGCCTAAAGGGCAATCCCTAGGGCTAGAGGGAAGGATTGAGGCATCCAGGAACATTGTCATTGTGAGGCCAAGATTTAAGCTCAATATGGAACGTGTTAGGAATATGCCATATGAATGGCCAGAGATCTGGGAAAAAAAAAAGATGTTGAAAAATCACTTGTTAGTAATCGCAGACAGATGGAATATATGCTGACAGATGGTTGGGAGTGCTCGCATGCAGGAAGATGAATTCAGCAAGCGATTCGATGCAGATAAGTAGAAATCTTGTGCTTTAAGATGAGTTAACATGCTCGACAGCTAATTGGAGAGTGCAGATGACTGAAATACATATGTAGTTGGATAGATTCAGCTATGATAAATATAGTAGCAAAAGCTTTCAGCATGCTCGTGCGAATGCAAACGACAATATGAGGCACGAGCTGCATATCCTCAGATCTTTGTTAGGACTGCTCCAGATTTCTACGCAATCAAAGATCAGTAAAAAGTTTGAAGAAAATATGTCGTTTAAGCATTGGATCTTTTGGGGGAAGTCTAGTTTAAAAAAAGGCACAGTTGACAGTAAACTGGCAGCCCTCACATGTCTTCCTCATATTTCCACAGGGGACCTGGTCCATCAAGAACTCAGCTCAAAATCTGGCATTGCAGGGGGATTATCTCGCCATATTTCTGATTCCGTAGCACAGGGTAAGCTAATTAGTGATAACCTAATCTTGAATTTGGTATAGAAAGGTCTGGAGGGTGTTGGAGCAAATGGGTTTATTTTAGATGGATTTCCTCGCAATGTGCACCAGGCTCAGCTTTTACAGAAAATTACAGATGTAGATATTTTTGTTAACATGAATATGAAAGAGGATGCATTGGTAGCCAAGTGTTTGGGAAGGAGGATTTGTAAAGAATGTAGCAAGACATTCAATGTTGCAGATGTGAAGTTGGAGCTTGAAGATGGCATCAACACATGCCCAAGGTTTTGCCTCCTCCTCAATGTGCTTCTAAGATGGTTATGAGAAATGATGATAACGAAGAGACTATGAAGCAGAGACTAAGAGAGTATGATAAGCACTGCAAGGCTATTCTGGATTCTACAGATGCCAACATAAAGTGATTGATGTTGGAGTGGTGTCACGTGTATCTGATGCTTGGTTGAATTTAATGCACTCGCTTCATTTGGAAGAAGAGGAATAAGGGTTGTTTCAGATGGGCCTCAAATCTGGAAGTTTGTTTGAGGCCAGGCTGAACTATGGTTGTTCTCGTGAAGACCTCATCTTGAGGAGCTGAGGTTTAGAACCTGGGGAAAAATTTAATCTATCAATATTTCTGAGATGCGCTAAGGTCTCTAGTTTCATGGGAAACCACACCCTAATGGGGTTATTACTGGGCTAGACATAGCATATTTGTAGTCCAATGTAACACCATACTCAATGGCACACTATTTCCAATTCGCTATTCTTTGACTTTGCTTTGCTTTCTATCTCCTCACATTTTACTAGGGGGGCAACCCACCGTGCGATAGCACCTTTTGTTTTGGGTTGAGGTGCTTATCCATGCTAGTTAACCAATGAAAGCTCATTAGTTCTCAATTTGCAATAATCTTTTACTTCTGCCATGAGCATCTCGTCCAAACAATGTAGTATCTTTATTTTCATCCTTCAATATCTAAGCTTCTGTTCTTTTTTTTCTTCTGGGTTTTTCTAATATTTGTTCATGAGCATGCTGAACTTCTTCTAAAGGTTCTTCTGACGGTCTTTCTTGAGCTGGCTCAGTTACATTTGCAGATTCCTGTTGAGGTGTATAACTAAAATCTGCCTCACTTTCACTATCACTAAAGTCTGCAACATTAGTGTGACTTTTTTCACTGGATTTTTCTGCATGTTTCAGTGGTTCTTCATATAAACCACCAGCCCTTGCTTGATCATGTATAGTCTCCATGTCATTTGAAGTGTTTACTTTTGGAATGGTTTTATAGAACTGGTTTTCAGAGAATACCACATCTCTACTAACAATGACTTTTCTCTGAGCTGGATTATACAACCTATATCCTTTAGAATTTGCATCATAACGTACCAGATAGCAGATATAGGATCGATCATCAAGCTTTTTCCTTATTTCTTCTGGAACCTGTGCAAAAGCCAAACACCCATAAGTTTTAAATTTATCAAAAGATGGAGTTTTACCAGACCATAGCATTTCAGGTATGGCTCCATTTATGCTCACAGAAGGTAACCAGTTTTGGATCAACACAGCTGTTTTTAATGCCTCATCCCACAAAAAATTTGGCAGTCCTGAGTATTTCAACATAGATCTTACAGCATTGAGTAATGTTCTATTTTTCCTTTCGGCTACTCCATTCTGCTGTGGAGAATATCTACAAGTAAGCTGCCTTTTAATACCTCTGGAAGCACAAAACCATTTAAATTCATCTGACAGATATTCACCACCCCTGTCAGATCTAATACGTTTGATCTTAGCTCCTGTTTCTAGCTCTACCTCAGCCACAAAGATTTTAAGAGCATCTAGAGCTTGATCTTTTGATTTCAATAGATAACAGTTAGTTCTTCTACTGAAATCATCTATAAATGTCATAAAATACTTGTATCCAGATATACTGGTTACATTTATAGGTCCACACAAATCTGTGTGAACTAATTCCAATATTCTTTTTGACCTGTGAGTTGACTTCTTAAAGGCTTGTCTAGCTTGCTTTCCAAGCATACATCCAGCAGAAATGTTCTCTTCTTTATTTGCAGACATGGTGATCGAGCCTTTCCTTTCTAATATATCAAGATTCTTGAAATTTGTATGCCCAAGTCTGTTGTGCCAGATTTGTTTGGATGCACATTCAATGGAGTTAAGACATGGAATATGTTTGTAATGAAATCCAAACAAATTACCAACATGTCTGCCAACAAACTTAATTTCATTATCTTGAAATATCGTACATTCCAGTTTCTCAAATACAACTTTGTATCCAAGATCAACAAGTTGGCTTACTGAAATTAGATTTCTCACTAAACCAGGCACACACAATACATCTCTGAGTTTTAACGATTTCCCATTCAAATCAAAAAGTTCTAGAACACCAGCATCCTTAATTTGCTGAACTCCACCATCTCCTAGCTGTACAAACCCATCTTTCTTCACACAATCTTGTAGCAGACTTGGCTTGAAAACTACACTTTTTTCTGCTCCTGAATCTATCACACAAAAATTATCATGCATAGATTTTGAAGCAAGAACTTTATTCGAGATATGATTACATTTTACCTCAAATATCTCATCTCCACTGCTTGCTTCTTTAGTTTCTTCTTCTTTGACCAAATTTAAGCTTGGCTGACTCCTTCCTCTCCCCCTGCCTCCACCTCTGGCACGACCTCTGCCTCTTCCAGATGAAGATTTGGGACTTGGACACTCTGAAGCTAGATGTCCTTTACCATCACAGTTAAAGCGTCTGAACACTTTGCCTTCAAATGTACAGTTGGCTTTCAGATGGCCATACTGATTGCATTTAAAGCATGGCCCTATTTTATCCTTACTCATTCTTGAGGTACTTCAACCTCTTTTGATTTTTCCACTATATAACACTTCTGGAGACTGTTCTTCATCATCAAATCCCCTTCGAGTTTGTTCAAATTCAGTTTGGATCATCTTCACAGCATGCTCCTTACTAGTAGCCACATTTCTAATTAATGTAGCTAAATGAGTGTTATGAGAAACTGACTTGGCCAAGTACAAGATTTGATTTTGATCATTCAGAATAGAACCTGCACCTTCCAGGTCTGCAACTATGGACTCAAATTTTTCCATAAACTCAGTAATATTATCTTTCTCAAACAATTTAAGCCTTCTAAGCTGCTTTTCTAAAACATCTATTTGAGAAGAACTTTTAATTCAAAGTGCTTAATCAAATATTCCCACATCTCTTTTGGTTGCTTACCTCGTAGTTTCAACTTCAAAGCAGTTCCAACCTTGCTCATGATAATGGCTTGGGCCTCCATTATTTTTGTGGCATCTGTTTGAACAGTAGGGCTGCTTCTGCTTCCACCAGCTGCAGTTGAAACACCACCTGAACCTGCACTTGCACTCGCTGTTGGACCACCTCCTGGATTAGTACTTACATTCGCAGATCCTGCTGGAGATGCTGAGGTGGCCATGGCAAATGTACTGCCATCAATTAAATTCCAAAGGTTTTCAAACTCCAAAACTGACTTGATTCCTTCCTTCCAAATTTGAAAACCTGTATCACCTTTTAATACTTCAATAGTTGCCAGCAAATTGGCACCAAATCTAGTTGACATCTTGAATCACCTGAGCTCTGATACCACTGTTAGTATTTGAGCAAACTATATTCTTAAATTAAATGTCTAGCAAGATTAATCATTAACAACTTGTCTTAGCAAGTAATAAGGGAGCCAAAATATGGTCACTAATCCCTTATTCCACAGCAATCATATTTTGAGCAATCTTTAACACTTTCTCAAACATTATGATATGCTAGACCAAATTGTCACTGCCCCTTCAAGATGTGTCTCTTCAGTCATAAGTAATCATATTTATAACTGTTCTTGGTAGATCCGGCAGTTCAGTTAATCAGCTTTCCAAATCAGGCCTCTTCAATTATCTACAAATATATCCCACAGGCGTATGAAAATTGCCTCTGCACCATTGAAACCTAACTAGGTTTCCGCACGTATCTTTTTCACGCGTATTTTATACGGCGAAAAGGTATATGGGCGCTGCTTGCAGAATACAGCTTTAAAATTTGATTCTGAGCGCCCCAAACGCAGGCAACGCCCCTTCTCACTTTTGATGCTCTTAACTTGCATTTCATTGCCACTGCTTCTCATGAATGCTTGTATGACTTATAACCTACTGCCACTGCTTCTCATAGGCTAGAGCTTGCAGAATTATTAGATGAGTTTCCATCAAACAATTATTACATGATAACCACTTCAAAATGGAGAAATGAGAACTTGCATCCTTGGAACATACACCATAGCACGTGTTAATTTTTTTGTCTATATATTCTTATAGAGGCTTGTCTAGTATGATGAGCAGGTAAGGTCTAACCATCGAATTATCAACGATAGTAAAAGTTCAACAGCTGAGATTGCACGAACCAAAGATAATTATCCATATCATTGATCTTGACCAATCTCAACTGTCCAAATCATCAGATCTTAATAATCTAGAAGCATCTAGCATATTCTATTCTAAATTCTTCAAAAATAGTCCTACATAAGTGAAAACTAAGCCTCTGTTTATAGGGTTGAACCCCCAAAACACAAACAAAAACCCCCCCAAAAAATAGAAAAACAAAGCCAACCACTAAGGGCAAGCATTGATTATGATATGTATTGTTTCTTTAATGTCCTTGAACCTCCACCTAATTGCCAAGAGTAAGCACCTCAACCTAAAATAGGACGTTGCTAAAAATAGTAATTTTTCGTAGATGTTCTGAAATGTTGTGGTGGTCACCCAATAAGCTTTAACTAGTCAGCTAACCTAGATACGCACCTCAACCTAAAATAGAAAGTTGCTAAAATAGTAATCTTTTAAATACAGTGTTTGATATTCTAATTCTAGAAAGTGAAGAGGCTCCAAGAACCTACATTGAGGCCATAAGTGGCAAGCATAAAGGTGAGTGGGAAAAAGCTATGGAAGATGAAATGAACTCAATTCATAGAACTAATATTTATACTCTAGTGGACAGACCTGAAAATAAGAACATTATAGGAAGCAAATGGATATATAGAATTAAGCCTGGAGCTGATGGAAAATCCAGAAAATACAAGGCTAGGCTTGTTGCTCAAGGGTTTACTCAAAAACAAGGTCAAGATTTTGATGAAACATTTTCTCCATTGGTGAAAATTAATAGTCTTAGAATTCTGTTATCAATTGCAAACTCTGAAGATTTAGAAATTCATCATATGGATGTGAGCACAGCATTTTTGAATGCTAAGTTAGAAGAAGAAATTTATTTAAAACCAGCTCCAGGATTTGATGAAAATACAGATAAAGTTTGGAGGCTAAATCGAGCTGTGTATGGTTTAAAACAAGCTCCTAGGGAATGGTACAAATGCATGGATGGATATCTGCTTGAACAAGGGTTTGAGAAGTTTATATGTGATGGTAATCTCTACAGATTCAGAAGTGGAAATGAATGGTGTATAATTGCTTTGTATGTAGATGATAATATTATGGTGGCAAAAGGCAAAAACATTTTGTTACACTGTAAAAATATCTTGAGCAAACGCTTTCAAATGACTGATTTGGGAGAATTAAAAAGATTTCTTGGGATTGAAGTCTACAGGGACAAAACAAATAAGACTTTGCTTCTATCTCAGGAAACACATATTGCTAATATGTTGAAAACCTTCAAAATGGAGAATTGCAATGTAGCAGATACTCCACTAGTACCTGGACACAGAATTTCAGAAGACATGTGTCCAAAATCAGCTTAAGAGGTAAAGCAAATGGAAAAAACACCATATAGGTCTTTAATTGGTTGTCTTGCATATGTGGCTAATTGTACAAGGCCAGATATATCATTTGCTGTAAATTTGTTGAGCAGGTACAACAATAATCCAGGGATAGCCCATTGGATTGCAGCAAAAAGAATACTGAGATATTTGAAAGGCTCTTTGAAAGTTGGTGTTATGTATAATGCAACTAAATTGGAATTAAAAGCTTACTGTGAGGGTGAAAGCATGTTGTAGTGGAACACCCTGGGTGTCCCCCCTGTCCTCCTAAAAATGTGGTGGGAGATATCAAATTTGTGGTGCGATTTTAAATGTTTGTTTGGCGCCTAGTGATGTACTGCCCGGATTCAATCATTTCCTGAACTGCAACAACCCGATTCCTACGCCACCCGTCCCATTCCAATTTCCTACGCCACCCGTCCCATTCCAATCTCCACCGAACCGATTTCTAAACCCACGACCCACCCGCGCCTTTCCTGAAGCACACGGCTATGGCGCTTAATCCGGTTGTGGATCAATCCGGTTCATACCTTCAATCATTTAATTTGGAAGCAAATCTGCCACAGGTAAGAGAAAGAGAACTCCAGAACAAGAACGGGATCATAAAAGACGCCAAAGGAAAAGACAAAGGGAAGCTAAAGAAGAATTAGCAAAAATTGCAACAGCAGAGGGAGGATCCACGAACGGCCTCTACCAAAGCGTCGGATGGTATTAAAATTGTTATCTTCATTTCATAGCACCACTAAAGGCTTGTCTAACGTGTGATAAGAAAGAGGTTTTACTAGATTATCTGCAGAGAATGACACAATGGATGACGTACTTGGCGAAGAGTTGAAAGATTTGCAAGCCAAGAGCATTGTGGTCAACAACCTCGTGGCTTCCATTCAACTTGTGAAGAAGTCTAACAGCAATGACGGTTTAGCAGCCAAGAGTAGTTGCCTTGCTATGGCGTAAGAGGAAGCATTAATACCGAAAGTGCTAATCCCATGCCGCTTTCTCGGGTTTTGGTAAAGCTGGCGGGTGTTCATCCTAGGAATCTTACCAAAGCAAAATTGAAGAGGGAAGAGATAGATTGCAAAGGGGGGAAATGGGTTTTGTACAAAAGAGTTAGAAGAGCGAGGTCATAGAACTTGTGCAAAGAATTTTGGACCCGAAAAAAAGTAGGGTCTCTCAAATGCAAAGGATGTTAAGTTCGAGAAGATTGGAACTTAAATGTAAGAGAGGATCATGCCACTCACTATCCGGAAGAATCACGGGTTATTTCATTTCTTCATCTTCACCACATTTTTATTGTTAATGTGGTATGTGGTTAGTGATTGCTTGTGATATGTGGTTCTTTGTGGTTAGTGATTGCTTGTGGTGTGTGGTGCCTATTAATCTTTGTGATATATGATATGTCTTTGCCTAGTGTGGTGAGGCACTGTGGTGTGAAATAAATCTTTGTCAATATATGCTTTGTGGTGCCTAGTGTGGTGAATAACATGGTGTAAAATACATCTTTGTAATATATGCTATGTGGTGCCTAGTGTGGTGAAAAATATGGTGTAAAATAAATGCTCTAAATATACGCTTTGTGGTGCCTAGTGTGGTGAATAACATGGTGTAAAATAAATCTTTGTGTAATATATGCTATGTGGTCCCTAGTGTGGAGAATAACATGGTGTGGTGTCTAGTGTGGTGCCAGTGTGGGTGCCTAGTGTGGTTAAAAATATGGTGTAAAATAAATCTTTGTAATATATTCTATGTGGTGCCTAGTGTGGTGAATAACGAGGTGTAAGATGAATGTCTGTAATATATGCTATGTTTAATAGAAATCTCACTGTTTAATTGACAGGGTGAAAGTGACACACAGAAAAATTACATTAAGGATGGACCGAAATGGGACAGAGAATCATTGGAAATCTATCACATCAAATGCAAGGTCAATCATTCAAAAGTCTGGCCGTGCGGGAAGCATTGGGGAAAACCATAAATCTAGTTTTGCATGCGGACATTGGCTTATCACAATCCAAATGGCGGCGGAAGAAAACAGAAGGAGAACACGAGCACAAACAATTTCACCAGTTCAAATGCAATTATCGCATCACGGTAGGACCTATCTTTGGAGCAAATAAACCAGGAACGAGGCGGATATTAGAGGAGCGGAGGACCCATGAATTCGAGGTATTCTAGGCTTAAAACATAGGTTAATTCCGATGGGCTTAAAAGAATTAGAAGCCAAGGCGTTGATAGGCGGTTGCCTTTCTTTGTAGTAGATGTTGTTTTACACGATGATGTTGTTTACACGGATGCGGTCGAGACTTAACAGAGTGGTGCAAGTAGAAACGGGGTTCTCGGGGTGGTATATGATTCTCGAGGATGAGTTCTCGGCTCTCCCGAGCTTGAGGAAGCGGATATGTTCATCCAACTAAAGCGAGAAATGATCCATGCTTCAGCCATTAAAAAGTGCTCGACATGCCGGATGCATGGAGACACAACAACCCCGAGACAATACTTTATGAATCAGATCATAAGTGGGAGCGTAAACGAAGCTCATGTTTTAGTGTTCTTTGGATTACACCAACTATTCAGCGAAACACTTGATGAAGTCTTGAACGTGCTTGGAAGAAGAAGAGTTACGAGATCTCACAATGCAGGGATCGATTGAGGCCCGATGAATCGTATGTCATCTCTAATGCATTTTGATAATACTAGAAGCTCAGGGTTATAGTTTTCCCTGATTTTTCTGCATACTTCATTTCATAAGAAGTATGAACTATTCTACCGGGTATGGTAGATTTCCATATGTATTTTTCTCCCTTTGAAATATAAAAACAACGTTTGCATCACCACAGCTTCACCACAGTTTTCACCACGGCTTTCACCACAGATTTCACCATAATCAGCCAGGGGCATTGACCATTTTTTGACCCGGTCAGAAAATGGAATGGCTCTCAGATTCCTGATAGTATCTTGACTGATTTTGGTGACAGCAATATATGGATCCCAAATTAGGTCCCTGAATTGATATGAAAGTATTAGGAAAATCCACTTACTGTGGCAATTGTGTAAAAGTGCTTGATAGAAACTTTTATGAATATAAAGAAGTTTACGTTTTGCATTCTCATTTTTATGCTTGATTCATGAAATTTGTACTTGAATGTTGAATGAATTCCAAGGTATAACTGGATTAAACTGAATTAAACTGAATTAAACTTGCACAAGGCCTGTTAGACATATGGGTGAGATCAAAGAAAGGCACTAAGGCCTGTGGTATCTGTTTTTAGAAACAGGCCTGTGGTAAAACAGAATTAGAAATTTACACAAGGCACAAATTTACACAAGATACAAAGCCATTATAAACTATTTTCTCGATTAAACAAAAGGCACAAGGCCTGGATTACAGTCGGCACAAGGCCATCATATGTTAAAACAGAAGATACGAACACTTGAATTAGAAATTTACACAAGGTTCAAAAGGCACAAGGCCATCATATATTCAAAAAGGCACTAAGGCCATCATATATTACAAAGAGGCACTAAGGCACTGTATCACAAGGGTGAGTTCACAAGGGGGTGAGATCAAATGAAGGCACTAAGGCCTATATACCATCTGTTTTTCAAAAAAAAATACAAAGGCACAAAAGGCCTGTAGACTAACTTGATCAAAAGAAAAAAAAAAAAATGGCACAGTAGGGACTTCAAGCTTCATCCAGAAGAAAAAGTGAAGAAAATTAGTTTAGAATACATAAAAGAAAGCAAAATTTAATGCATGCATGCTACTTACTCAGTAGAACATTTTGGAGTTCCAAAAAAACTTCATGTTCTTCTTAGTCTTCTACCTCTTCTTCTTCTTCTTCTTCGATTACGGTCTTATTCGATTCGTTATCGAATCTTGGGAATCAAATTGATCATCGGAAGAAGCTTCATCGAGGAATCGAAATTAGAGGAGGATTCCACCTCTTAAAGTTCAAAAGATCTTGAGCTTTTTAAGAAGAGGTGGAATGAGACTCATCGGAGCTCTCGATGCACCGGGCTCTCGGGTTCGGGCTCCGGAAATGGTAATTTGGCCAAGATCCTATTTCATAACCCCGCCATCACACATACAAAGGAATTGAAAGCGGTTCCGGCGCTTAGGGGAGGGAGAGCGAGAGGGAAAGGGAGAGGCGGAGCTGGGGAGAGCGGCAAATGCCGGCGGGCCGACATTCATTGGAAGGAATTGGACGATGTTTCTCCTTCACGACCATAGCCTATAAAGGCTGGCGTGAAATTAATTTCGTAGGCTACGATTTTAGGATTTCGTACCATTAGCATCTTTATTCCTAAAGATTTAGTAGGCAACTAATAATAACCATTATTTTATTTTCTAAAAAACATTAAAATATATATATATATATATATATATATATATATATATATATATATATATATATATATATATATATATATATATATATATATATATATATATATATATATATATATATATAAACTTGGCCTTAGCCTTATCCAAAAGACTAAGCCATTCCAGACCATGGGCTCTGGAACTTATCAGTCCCTAGACATAGTCCAGGGGAGCCTTGGAAGTCCTTATACTAAACCTTTTATTTGATCCACCAGGCATTATAGACCCATGCCAAATGCTTTAAACATTTTCAAGATTTTCTCGCCTGAAACCCCTAAGAAGACATATCCATGTTCTTCTCAAACAAAGCTCTAAAACTGTTATTCAATGTTTATTCTGCTTAATTTTTTCTGTACTAGCATATCTCTCTTTAAATGCATTAAATGCATTCCTATTCATTCATATACTGCATTCTTGCTTTTACATGATGTATAACTCAACAAAAAATTCAAATGCATTCCTAATGATACATGCTGCAATAAAAAAGCTTATCATAGTAGACAAAGAGCCCAAATTTCAATTCCACCTTCTGCTATATATTATTTATTTACAAAAGCTTAGTTTAAGTAGGTGTATCATGTTTTCAGAAATAATACCATACTATGGCAGAAGCCATGAATTCTAGACCAGTAAAATACTCACTATATGTTTTCCTGCCGCAATGTGAAACACTTGTTCTGTCCAGACCATAAAATCACCTGGAGTATGTCTTTATGAAACGAATTAACTTCATCTTTATGTAATTGAGAATGTTACCTTAAGCTTTGCAGAAAGCCTACAAAACCCATGTTACAGAATTTCTCTAAAATGCCTCATGGCCTTCAGCAGTCAGCAAAATATTCCTTATGCTTCAATATCTTCCAAACATCATTCCATAAAGAGATTTGGAGATGCAAGATTGGTTACCTGTAACCAAACAGACCCATATTAGCGATAATCTCGGTAATAGGGAGAGGGTTAACAGGTAAGCAATAATCCTGCATGGCTCATCGCCCTTCACCAAATATGTACTTCAAGATCAATTTACAAGACTAAACAATACAATCAAGAAATAGAAATGCATTGTGGAAGCTGTCGTAATTTTCTTCTTGAATTCCAGCATCATTCAAATACAAATTTACTCTAAGGTAACCTGGTTAAGTTGTAGCTCCAGATCAGAGTCGTTCTCCATTGATTCTCCATGTTGTTGCTGCGTAAAGGAGCCTGCCACCAAATGCCAGTCCCAGCAGCATCCTTTTGTGATCGGAACTTGCTCATTCCACCACCATTCTTGGCTGTAAAAACCTCCTTATGTTGAGCACAGATCTCATTTGTGTTATTTGCACATTCTGCCTGTGCAACATGATCCGAGATTCCAGCTGAGGCACTTATCAGATGCCGAAACAAGACAAATAAGCCTCGGTTAAGAACCGTTTGATTAAGACCAACAAGACAAATAAGTCTTGATTGAGAACTGTTTGCCAGACTGAACATATGCCACATTCTGCTTCCAGCACATAGCTACAAGGTCCATCTCTGCATTCTTGATCAGGGCTATCATCTACTACCTATTAAACCTGTTCCTCATAACCTGAGGCGGAGGATTCGGCGCCTAAACACAGCTGTTAAATATGTTGCTTTGATTTCTGAATCGCCAACACTATTGCTCTGCTTCACAGAAATCTGTCATCATGTCCATTTGACGAAATGATGCTTTGAGCATCCATGTGTACTAGCGGCCATCCTTCGCCATGATCACAGACTAGCAGCCATCAATCCCCATGATCGCAGCTGCCATGATCGCCGGATCCGGATCCGGAAGTGCAACCCTAGAAGAAGGGTTTCTGCTACAGTGTTTTTCGACACTTTGTTCTCCTTTTTTTTTAATTTAATAAAACATTTCACACATTTTTCCAGTTGTAGGCAGATATTCACTTACTTGTTAGCCATTTTCCAATATGAGAACATGTGCCCCTTTACCATTTTCCCATGAGAAAACATCTTTCATGGGTCTGCAACAGTGCGCATGTGTCTGCATCTCATCATATCGTTGCCACCATGCAACAATAAAACTCTATGTTTAAACATGACAATCATGCAAATTAAATTATAAAATATGATGAATCCTGAGGTTTTGACAACACGCCGTCATTTCAACTGCTAACGAAGCATTTATCCATATCTCATTCTGTTCAGAGTATTATCCGTTAAGCAACATGTATAGCCTACATGCATTCCCCTGTAGGTCCCATAAGATTAGTGCTCAAAATTAAAATTAAAGGGGTGTCACCCCAAAACTTAGCCATGTATGCCACCAACTCCATATTTTTCTAGAACTGTGGACAAGAAATTGTTGTTTCCAAATTGTTATCTGTTACTAGGGGCCATCATAGCCCAGGCTTATTAGTTGGGCGATATTTTCAGCAAATTCCGGTATTCCACCATTACCACTAAGCATTTTACAAGAGGCAAGATGTTATTTATTATATTCAAGACCGATCATGGTCCTAGCTTAATATTTTAAGAAAGAATATATTGCTTACCCATGTATACCAAGTGTCCATGTTTCGAAACGATTTTTCTGTGCAATATTATATTTTATTCTGCTGCCCCTATCTCAAAAGATCTGGGCTTGCCACCATAAACGGTACCATAAACGGTATATTCTTGGTATATCAAAAATCCTTTACCATTTTCCCTTGAGAAGATATCTTACTTGGGTCTGCAACAACCTTGTGCAAGACTGCTCCATACATATTCAAGTGCACCAGCCATGTTTTCTTACAGAACTTATCCACCAGCTTTCTTAGGCCCCATATGGCCACAATATAACAACAAACTAATTGCCATATGTGTACTTGAATAAAAACATAAGTGAGCACTTACACGTTGAATTGTGTTCCATGAGTTCTGCAGTTTAGAAGGTGGTCACAAGGTTTGTAGACTTCGTCAACAGTCCATGTTAGCCAATACAAAGATTAAGAGACTTATCCTGTGTCAAATGTCAGTTCAAATATCCTAGAGATGGACAAATGTCACCATGCTAAGGTCTATGTTACCGTATGGGTTCGGTTAAACGATCATGGCCTGCATCAAGTCTTATGCATGCCACTTTCACCACTTTCTCATGAGAACATATTTTACATGGTTCTTCTTGCCATTTTTCCCTGACCAGTGGCGGACAGCCTACATGCATTCTCCTGTAACCTCCCATGGGATTAATGCTCAAAATTAAAAGGGTTGTCGTCTCAAACCTTAGTCATGTATGTCCGTCTCGAACCTTTAGCTTGTTTTGCTAAGTAGATTTGCACTTGCCATTTTTGCATATTCTCGCAAAGTGCCATTGCCAATTTGCCAATTTTCTCATGAGAAAATCTTTTGCATATTTCTGCAACACCATGTATGCAACTTGCCTAAACATGCTCAATGCCTCTAGTGCATCCGTTTACTCCATGTATGTGCCTGTTCATGTCATTATTTTCCATGTCCCGTGGACCAGTTGGTCTACAATCTGAGCTGTAAAGCTTATACTTGGTCAAATCCATCTGTTAATTTTATATATATATATATATATATATATATATATATATATATATATATATATATATATATATATATATATATATATATATATATATATATATATATATATATATATATATATCATAATATATATGTAATTTCTAGTGGTGGGTTCCAGAAAGTTCTTTTATATACGTCCGCCAGATCCGGGCTATCGATTTAGTGCCGTGCGATCTCAACCCTTGCACTTGGTGGCTTCTGGAAAGTTCTTGGTGGTCTTCTAGTGGGCAATCTTAGCCGTTGATTCCTTTGAGATCGCACATTTTTGGATAAAAGCTTTTTGTATTAAAAGGGAATCGAACTTGTGATTAGATGTGTTAAACACGTACCTCCTAACCAAGTTAACTTACTTTTATTACCAAATATTTAGTGGCTCCTTTACCATTATGGCTTACTTTGGTCTTTAACGTTCTAGGTTTTTCCATAGGTTTGTCTAGGTTGTTCTATAATGGGCTAGAGAATTGCCGGAGACTTTCTAGGTTGTTCTGTAACGACCTAGGGAGTTGTCGAAGATTGTATTTTGGATAGTATAAAAACAAGTCATTTTTTTGGCGCTGGTTTTGCAAATTGTTGTAATCTTGTCGAGGGCGTCGTGGATGGAGGCGCTACTATCATGAATCATGGTCGCGGAGGGGGGCGAATGGAATCCGACCGAGTTGAATGGCTGTAATAGTTGCTTATGTTGAGCCGTTGCGATGAGACCGATTAAGGTAATTGAAGACTTGTGTGTAGATAAAGAAATCAATGATTGGTATTCTATATAATTTCGATGTTGAATTTGAGTGTCGCAGTGAGAAGGAATCGGACGAACCAGTTGAACTTTCCGATGTTGAATTTGAGTGTCGCAGTGAGAAGCAATCGAATGAACCAGTTGAACTGTTCATAGAAAAGAGACAAGGTAATTCAGGGTTTGTGTGTAAATGGGGAAATTAATACTTGAAATCCTGTATAATCTGGATGCCGGCGTTGGTTGTTGCAGAAAGCTGGGTATAGGAAGAGGCAATTAATTCTTGTGAATAAAGGTATGTAAAGAACCTTGATCTATAGGGTTATTGCTTATTTGAGATATAGAGATTAAAGGGTAGTGTGAAAATTGTTAGTTGTTATATGTTTGTAGGCATGGGTCGGGCTAAAAAACCTCTGTCAGATTATGATCCATCATCCCCTGATGACATGAAACGTTTGAAAAAGAATGAATATTGCCGTACACGTTATAACAATCTAGATGCAGATAAAAAGATTGCTGTCCAGAAAAAGAACAGAGAATATGCGAAAGCTTATTATGAGAAGAAGAGAGCAGAGAAGAAATTGGCAGCAAATTTAAGCAAAGGAACTGTTATTAAAGATGTGCAAAGTTTTGAGACTAATGTAGAGCGTGGAAAAGGAACAGATAAGTATCAAGTGAATGAGTGTCAGAATGTTATTGTTGTAGGGTCTGTAGAAGCAGTAAATAATACAGACCAGAATGATGTTCCTAGATGCATTAAGGAAAGTGAGATTGATGTAGACTGCTTAGTCGATAATGCAGGCGATGTTGAGGCGCCGTTGATAAATCCAGCTGTAATGGGAGAGAAAAATAAAGTTGATGTAGAGTCTAATGATCGTTTATTTGAGGGCAGTAGTTCAATGATAACAGATGATGTAGAAATTCCTGGCAAATTACATCCAACTGCTATGGATATCTGGAGACGGCTCGCAGAACGTATGAATTGCCCTATACAAGCTTATTCTGGTTATTCGTGGACAAAGATATGTACATATTGTGGAACCAACTTAATGGCTGGTGAGAATGCATCTTTTTGCTGTAACAATGGTAAGAATATTCTCCCTCGTTTGCCTCCTTTGCCCGAAGCGATCGCACTGTTGTACGATCAGCAAGGCATTAGTGCTGAAAGCCGAAAATTGAACCATCTTTTTTCATTCACATCTCTTGGTGTCCATGGTCAGTTTATGACATTACCAACACCATCTTCCGTGGCAATGATGGGCCGTTCATATCATCAGATTCTTCCAGTTTCAAAACCAAACCAGCCATTGCATTGGTACATTTATGATGAGAGTGGTAGATATAGTGATGCGAATGAACATCATGTGCCAGTGCAGTGGGTTTTGCAGTTAGGTGCAATGCTTGATGCTGTGAATCCATTTTGTAAGTTCATAAATAAAGTAAAGGATTTACGGCTTTCGACGGCGACATTGAGCGTGAATGGTGAGATTGCAACAAATGATGTGGCTGCTATTGTCCATGCAAATAATACGTTATCACTTGACTCAAGAATTGCTGTATTTTGGTTACACAACCAAGAACAGCCTGTATATATGAATATTTTGGATGCGCACTATGAGCCATTGCAGTACCCATTATTATTCCCACATGGAACTTTGGGCTGGTATCCTTATAATGAATTGGGTTTGTCCCAGATAGCTTGGTATAGATCTCGAATTTTACATGAACCACGGTTTCTTCAGTTAGGCCGTTTAACATGTGAATACCTTGTCGATATGTACTCTAGAGTGGAAGACGAGCGCCTAAATTTTCTTAGCACACAAGGGTATAAAAAATCAGCAATAAATGTTGAGGAAGACTTTGCTGAGGATGAAGAAGTAAGGGTATATATAAGCTAAACCCTACCTCCAACCGGAAGGCAAAGTAGAACCCTAGATAGCAATGGGACAGGAGGATCCCTATGCTCTAGGGATCCCCCTGCCAACTGTACTAAAATTTAGCAAGACAAATGAGAAATACCTGTATGCTTTGAGTTCTCTTTGTAGAATTGCGAGGTGGACCTTGAGTCCTGGAAATGCTCCGAATTTCAATGAATTGTTGACAGCTGGTGTATCTTTATACCGGCTGTGTATCCTTGAAACCGGTTGAACATCCAAGACTGTAACATTTCTTGAGGCTGAATTTAGGGATGCTTGGAGATGAACTCCGTTCTTAATTTATGCTGGCAGATTTGCCAATTACTTTAGAAGCCCTAAGGCAACTTTTTGACCAATGGCCATATTTTGGTTAGTAGCAGACTATTCAAATGAATGCCTACCTTATAATATAAGAACTTGCATAAGACCTGGGAGTGAATTTAGAAAAAACCCATTGTACTTACTTTGTTTCCAAGGGATATCACTGCCACAGACCATTATTCCTGTAGCATGTAGCAGCCTGTTCCTTTTGTATGCCTTCGAGATCTGAGAATCAGTGGTTAAATATCCTCTGATAAACAAAGTAAAGAAAATAGATATAAAGAATTACTTGGATCATACCATACTTAAATTTTATTATCATTGGACTACCAAGGCCCATGCCAGTTATACTGGCATCCTGAAATCACAGAATATATAAACTTGGCCTTAGCCTTATCCAAAAGACTAAGCCATTCCAGACCATGGGCTCTGGAACTTATCAGTCCCTAGACATAGTCCAGGGGAGCCTTGGAAGTCCTTATACTAAACCTTTTATTTGATCCACCAGGCATTATAGACCCATGCCAAATGCTTTAATCATTTTCAAGATTTTCTCGCCTGAAACCCCTAAGAAGACATATCCATGTTCTTCTCAAACAAAGCTCTAAAACTGTTATTCAATGTTTATTCTGCTTAATTTTTTCTGTACTAGCATATCTCTCTTTAAATGCATTAAATGCATTCCTATTCATTCATATACTGCATTCTTGCTTTTACATGATGTATAACTCAACAAAAAATTCAAATGCATTCCTAATGATACATGCTGCAATAAAAAAGCTTATCATAGTAGACAAAGAGCCCAAATTTCAATTCCACCTTCTGCTATATATTATTTATTTACAAAAGCTTAGTTTAAGTAGGTGTATCATGTTTTCAGAAATAATACCATACTATGGCAGAAGCCATGAATTCTAGACCAGTAAAATACTCACTATATGTTTTCCTGCCAATGTGAAACACTTGTTCTGTCCAGACCATAAAATCACCTGGAGTATGTCTTTATGAAACGAATTAACTTCATCTTTATGTAATTGAGAATGTTACCTTAAGCTTTGCAGAAAGCCTACAAAACCCATGTTACAGAATTTCTCTAAAATGCCTCATGGCCTTCAGCAGTCAGCAAAATATTCCTTATGCTTCAATATCTTCCAAACATCATTCCATAAAGAGATTTGGAGATGCAAGATTGGTTACCCTAACCAAACAGACCCATATTAGCGATAATCTCGGTAATAGGGAGAGGGTTAACAGGTAAGCAATAATCCTGCATGGCTCATCGCCCTTCACCAAATATGTACTTCAAGATCAATTTACAAGACTAAACAATACAATCAAGAAATAGAAATGCATTGTGGAAGCCGTAAATTTTCTTCTTGAATTCGGCATCATTCAAATACAAATTTACTCTAAGGTAACTTTGGTTAAGTTGTAGCTCCGGATCGAGTCGTTCTCCATTGATTCTCCATGTTGTTCTTTGCGTAAAGGAGCACGCCACCAAATGCCGGTCCAACATCATCCTTTTTGTGATCGGAACTTGCTCATTCCACCACCATTCTTGGCTGTAAAACCCTCCTTATGTTGAGCCACGGATCTCATTTGTGTTATTTGCACATTCTCGCCTGTGCAACATGATCCGAGATTCCAAATGAGGCACTTATCGATGCGAGAAACAAGACAAATAAGCCTCGGTTAAGAACCGCTTTGATTAAGACCAACAAGACAAATAAGTCTTGATTGAGAACTGTTTGCCAGACTGAACATATGCCACATTCTGCTTCCAGCACATAGCTACAAGGTCCATCTCTGCATTCTTGATCAGGGCTATCATCTACTACCTATTAAACCTGTTCCTCATAACCTGAGGCGGAGGATTCGGCGCCTAAACACAGCTGTTAAATATGTTGCTTTGATTTCTGAATCGCCAACACTATTGCTCTGCTTCACAGAAATCTGTCATCATGTCCATTTGACGAAATGATGCTTTGAGCATCCATGTGTACTAGCGGCCATCCTTCGCCATGATCACAGACTAGCAGCCATCAATCCCCATGATCGCAGCTGCCATGATCGCCGGATCCGGATCCGGAAGTGCAACCCTAGAAGAAGGGTTTCTGCTACAGTGTTTTTCGACACTTTGTTCTCCTTTTTTTTTAATTTAATAAAACAATTCACACATTTTTCCAGTTGTAGGCAGATATTCACTTACTTGTTAGCCATTTTCCAATATGAGAACATGTGCCCCTTTACCATTTTCCCATGAGAAAACATCTTTCATGGGTCTGCAACAGTGCGCATGTGTCTGCATCTCATCATATCGTTGCCACCATGCAACAATAAAACTCTATGTTTAAACATGACAATCATGCAAATTAAATTATAAAATATGATGAATCCTGAGGTTTTGACAACACGCCGTCATTTCAACTGCTAACGAAGCATTTATCCATATCTCATTCTGTTCAGAGTATTATCCGTTAAGCAACATGTATAGCCTACATGCATTCCCCTGTAGGTCCCATAAGATTAGTGCTCAAAATTAAAATTAAAGGGGTGTCACCCCAAAACTTAGCCATGTATGCCACCAACTCCATATTTTTCTAGAACTGTGGACAAGAAATTGTTGTTTCCAAATTGTTATCTCATTACTAGGGGCCATCATAGCCCAGGCTTATTAGTTGGGCGATATTTTCAGCAAATTCGGTATTCCACCATTACCACTAAGCATTTTACAAGAGGCAAGATGTTATTTATTATATTCAAGACCGATCATGGTCCTAGCTTAATATTTTAAGAAAGAATATATTGCTTACCCATGTATACCAAGTGTCCATGTTTCGAAACGATTTTTCTGTGCAATATTATATTTTATTCTGCTGCCCCTATCTCAAAAGATCTGGGCTTGCCACCATAAACGGTACCATAAACGGTATATTCTTGGTATATCAAAAATCCTTTACCATTTTCCCTTGAGAAGATATCTTACTTGGGTCTGCAACAAACAACCTTGTGCAAGACCGCTCCATACATATTCAAGTGCACCAGCCATGTTTTCTTCTGAGAACTTATCCACCAAACTTTCTTAGGCCCCATATGGCCACAATATAACAACAAACTAATTGCCATATGTGTACTTGAATAAAAACATAAGTGAGCACTTACACGTTGAATTGTGTTCCATGAGTTCTGCAGTTTAGAAGGTGGTCACAAGGTTTGTAGACTTCGTCAACAGTCCATGTTAACCAATACAAAGATTAAGAGACTTATCCTGTGTCAAATGTCAGTTCAAATATCCTAGAGATGGACAAATGTCACCATGCTAAGGTCTATGTTACCGTATGGGTTCGGTTAAACGATCATGGCCTGCATCAAGTCTTATGCATGCCACTTTCACCACTTTCTCATGAGAACATATTTTACATGGTTCTTCTTGCCATTTTTCCCTGACCAGTGGCGGACAGCCTACATGCATTCTCCTGTAACCTCCCATGGGATTAATGCTCAAAATTAAAAGGGTTGTCGTCTCAAACCTTAGTCATGTATGTCCATCTCGAACCTTTAGCTTGTTTTGCTAAGTAGATTTGCACTTGCCATTTTTGCATATTCTCGCAAAGTGCCATTGCCAATTTGCCAATTTTCTCATGAGAAAATCTTTTGCATATTTCTGCAACACCATGTATGCAACTTGCCTAAACATGCTCAATGCCTCTAGTGCATCCGTTTACTCCATGTATGTGCCTGTTCATGTCATTATTTTCCATGTCCCGTGGACCAGTTGGTCTACAATCTGAGCTGTAAAGCTTATACTTGGTCAAATCCATCTGTTAATTTTATATATATATATATATATATATATATATATATATATATATATATATATATATATATATATATATATATATATATATATATATACAAGTTTTTGTACTATGAGGGGTTATACTGTAAGAGGTTGTACTACGAGGGACTTTGCAAAGTCAATAGGTTGCAAAGACTTTATTAACCTGTTACTATTTCTTTGAGCGTGAAATTATACCACGTGAAACCTAAATAACATAAACTCCAAATACTAAACCTGAGAGTAACCCCTAAGATCCTGAACCCTTAACCCTAAACCAATACTAAATAGTTACTATGATCGTAAATATTAAATCCTTTAACCTAAAACCCATGTATCAAGGGACATTACAGACCTTGGGAACTATGGGTATGTACCTCTAGGGATACTTAGTTCCAATCAATCAACATATATTGAACATGTAGATGGTCAAATTCTTGGTCAACAACCATAGCCAACTTGGATCAAACTCCCAAGGCAATCTGGCTGAGAACAACCTTCTTTATGCGAGGATTTTTGTTGAATGCCCTTACAAAAAGTAGGATACTACAGAAAGTGTGTGTACCCACAAAATGGAAGAAAATAGAATGCATAGATAGTTTGACTTGTTAGAACCAAAGATTGTTGCCGAGGAAACTTTAACTTGCATCCTTCTTCTTTTATATCAAGCATCCCAAGATACCACTGCAGCAATCAAAATTGGGCAGGAAGTTAAAACCCGAGTATGACCTGATAATTTTGCATTGCTTCCAGAGATGCAATGCGCGACAGGAGGTCTATCATGCCAACTATTAGTGTTGTAAAGGATGGGAGGACTTGTCTATCCTTTAATCAAGAGTTTGTTAGGAAAGTTTTATAATGTGAGGGGAGAGCTCTATTAATGGTAGTTAAATGGCTGCTTCTTAACTCCTGAAGTGGAATCTAGCTCTAAATAGAATGGAGTCTGTAAACTTTAGACTATTATTGCATTAAGACGGTGGTAGTTTATCTATTCATTAGACTTTGAATAGACTTTGTTGTCGACCTGTGTAAATGTAATGGGTAGTTAACACAAATGTATTTGAAGCGAGGTTAAATAGACGTGTGAAGATGTTGCAAATGTTTACACGTTTATACATATGGTCAGAGATCCAAGTAAATAGTGGGCATAATATTAGAGTATACTTGGGCTAATGGCCAAATCTTTTTACCAAGCTTAAGAAGGTCTAAAGTTAAATGTCAAAAATTAAGTTAGAGAAGTCATTCTTCAGAGCTAGTAAATTGGTTCAAAGCATTGTGTCGCATAGTTAAAAACCTCATTAACTTGAGTGCTCGAATGTGAGGGGTAAAAAAATCTTGTGCATAGTTAAAAACCTCATTAACTTGAGTGCTTGAATGTGAGTGAATGTGAGGGGTAAAAAAATCTTGTGCACCAAATGACATTGCCCCTACCATCTCACTATTCAGATAATTAATATTATTGCAACCTCACATAATGCACTTGTCTATTGCCACCTCACTAAAAAGAATAACCTTATAACTAATGCATTGCCACCTATATATGGCCATTACTATAATATCCGTGACCACTTTGAAAGGCCAACAATCTAGATACAATGTGATATGCCTTGAATAGCTTCACTCTAGAGAGTATAACCGCATTAGTGAAGCTTTTAAACATGCCAGAGCTCAGATTGTTTCAGAACATTAATCTTAACCAAACAATGATACCCAGTCTTATCAAAAGCTGAAGTTACAATGCATCTTTGCAGCAGTTGCCTTCTCTATTGGCACCACTATCACAACTTTAATAATATAGTTCAAGAAAGAAAAAGCTAGATCTAACTTGTGGTATTAACAATGCATAATGCTAAAAACGTATGAAGATTTCAACCTGAACTGTGGAATTAATAGTGCATAAATGCCAAAATTGCAACAGTTTTCAAACATGTCACTTTAACGAATAGTATTTACCTTTCTGTGGAAGGTCCCATACAGCAAATATAAACTCAATCATTTGTTGTCTCCCCATTTGCACTTTGTGTTTAGGATACAAAGCAAATTAAATAACCATTGTTTGCATCATCGCTTCCATCTTACCTTTGAAGCTCCTCTTTTGAACTTCTGAGCTCCTCATGCGCCAGCCTATCCTCAGATAGGACACGCTGAAAATCCTCAGATACGACAACGCGCTGAAAAAACATTGCTCGCCATCCAGTTGAGCCACTTATATATGCCACCATCCACCTGAATAAATAGAATTGGGAAGTAAGACCATTGACGAAATTTAACTAAGGAATGCCATAATACAAAGGATGAGCACTGGGCATTTGTGTTTATGTCTCTCCATTTATTCAAGCTTTGAATTCCCTGATATCCGCAGAGGGGCGGCCTTTTCATATTCAACTCCACTTTGACTTTGGACTCTGGATACTAACATCACAATGATATATAAAAAGACACAAGATGCAGTCAAGGGCCATGTTAGGGACATAATGGATGATCTCTTGGCGTTCAATTGAAGTGAGCTTTATAGCTCGATCATCCTTTTAACAGGATAACCAGGCTTGATTCTAGTTCTTTGAAATCCATTGCGTTATTAACCGAAACTCAAAGATTCCAAACAATTGTCTTTGCTTCCATCAGAATTTTGTTCTCCTGGCAGCAGAGTTTTTTCTATTTAATCTTCATTTTCATTTAAGATCAGCATTTCTAAACCTATTGAAGGGCCAAAGTTTGTCAGAATACCAGATTTATTTATTAGAAGTTTAACTTAAAGCAATCAAATTTGAGGAGAACTGAATCAAATCTGGGCATCTCCTGGTCCAAGAGTCTCCAACCATCAAAAGTTACTACAACTGGCATTCCCTTGTAATGTTGTTTTGAGCTTCATGAAGAGTCAGAATTACAATATTAAGAACATGCTCTCACCTTGAACCCAGGTTTGCAACGGATCCGGTTATTCAAGCTAACGATCGATTTTCCATCCCTTAGTTCAACATGTTTCCGGCAGAAGAGAATCTTGCTTTTACCACATCCATCACCCATCTGTATTCATCTTGAGAAACCTGAATGATAAGATTCTCTGGTCAATAAATCGTCAAGTTTAACAACTTAGGTTCAGATCTTGATTTATTACATATTTTTCAAATTCGAACTCAGCCATGGTGTACCCCTCATTAAGTGCTTTAAAATGCCCTGAAACGGAGAAAAATAAAATGTATGATGGCAGATAACACTTTCAGCTTTGAAATATTAGCTTGAGCTTACTTAATAGGAAAAGCACAGGGGCAAAATGGAACAATACTTTAAGATACAGCCTGCATGGTATGTTCTTCTGGCAGAGATTTTTATAAGTAACAATCTCACAAGCATCTGGCACTACTCTTTACATGTCTAAAGGCAGGTAACTGCAAATTTGTCTCAGGCTTAGTGAAGAGCTAAATAAGCCTTCATTGAACTGATTGTGTTTGTAAACCATTGCAAAGTCTCGTGATTACTTAACTTTAGCACTCAAATAAAAGTATGAATGCATAGAACGTTGAATGTAGCATTCATAGAAGTTGCCATTCTATGTTAATGCAGTCATACAATAATCTGAACCCACAAAAACTGAACAACGCATACCTCAAATTCCTCAAAAGCCCGCAGTCTATTCAATGTTTTTGTCATGGATGGCGATAAAGCCTGCACAGTACAACATTTTATCGATCAACGCATATCCACTATGCATCACCAGATTGCAAGAAAAAATTGAGCAGAAGAAGCTTCAAAGGAACAAAATGGACGACCTCTATCTAGGCCGCTGGAGCTATGGCAAGCAATCGACAAAATGCCATGAAACCATGTAAAAGGCATACGGACGCTGATCACAGCGAAAAACCAATCAAAGCACAGGACTGTGGCAAAAACGCAGTGGCAGCCAGCTCCAACTTACAAAAAAAGGCTTGAGAGAAATCCTGGTCAATATAATTGGTCTGAGAGGCTTCTTATTGATGAGACAAACCACCCAGCAAAATGTCTTTTCAGATGAATTTACCATAAGAGAACAAACCAGGTTGTGAATAATTTAAGATGCAGCATTGCAATTGCTACAGCGGCCGAACAAACAATAAGAAGCTCTGTCACAAAAATGAGCCTGCATGCAATACAAAAAAGCTTTAAGTAGTAAAAACTTCAGCAAAATTTAACGGAGATGGATAGAATTTCGTACCTGAAGCTTAATAGAAAGGCTGAGCTGAGCAGGCAAGGTCGGATTTCATTGTAAATCTTCATTCATGAGAATGAGCTGCATTTACACGCCGTATCTGGCAAGATTAGGAAAATTAATGCCTAGAGTAAAGAGACCGACTCGTCACTCCAAGATTTAACAATTCTTGAGTGCTGCACTCTTTAACATAGCCGGAGCTAGCTGTTAACCTGAAGCAAAAAAAAACCCACAAGAAAACCAATGAAGCCAGCCTATAAGCGGCATCTCTGATCGAAGATGGAAAAAGAAAAATCGCTCCGGGATAGCCAAATCGGCCTGGCTGTCGTCTGGTGCTTCAGATGCATCAATCCGCCCTTTTGGGGCAATACAGGATTCGCGGCCTCTATCCGGAGTTCCCGCCCCGAAACCAAAGCGCAAGCGCTTACCTAGGGAAGGTAATAAATGCGGTTACACATAATGCCACCTCACGAACTGACATCCAACGGCTAGATAAGTTTCGGTGCCACCTGATCTTTTCATCAACGGGCAAGATTGAAAACCTAAATTCAACGGCCCAAATCAAAAGCCCCAAATAAAGTTGGCTCTATCTGGGCCGTCAATTGCGCACATTCAACGGTTGAGATCAATCTCTACATAACAAGGGGGCTTAGATAATGACGATGTGGCTGCATTAGGATCGTTGATTTCACAATCGACGGTTGTGATCAATCTCTACACAGAAAGGGGGGTGCTCAAGTAATTGTATATATATAACAGATATATATATATATATATATATATATATATATATATATATATATATATATATATATATATATATATATATATATATATATATATATATATATATATATATATATATATATATATATATATATATATATATATATATATATATATCCGAATAGCTCCAACATGCCACCTACGATGCACCACATGATTCACCAAGGTCATGTAAAGGCTCAAGCATGCCAAGGTGGCTCAAATATGCCACCTAGGCTCCAACATGCCAAGGTGGCTCAAACATGCCACGTAAGCTCCAACATGCCACCTCACGATGCACCACATGATTCACCACATGATTCACCAAATGCACCTCATGATTCACCACATGCACCATTTGCATCACCAAACATGTTGGTCAATGAAAGTCAAACATGTAACAAAGGTCATGTAAAGGCTCAAGCATGCCAAGGTGGCTCAAATATGCCACCTAGGCTCCAACATGCCAAGGTGGCTCAAACATGCCACGTAAGCTCCAACATGCCACCTACGATGCACCACATGATTCACCACATGATTCACCAAATGCACCTCATGATTCACCACATGCACCATTTGCATCACCAAACATGTTGGTCAATGAAAGTCAAACATGTAACAAAGGTCATGTAAAGGCTCAAGCATGCCAAGGTGGCTCAAATATGCCACCTAGGCTCCAACATGCCAAGGTGGCTCAAACATGCCACGTAAGCTCCAACATGCCACCTACGATGCACCACATGATTCACCACATGATTCACCAAATGCACCTCATGATTCACCACATGCACCATTTGCATCACCAAACATGTTGGTCAATGAAAGTCAAACATGCCACGTAAGCTCCAACATGCCACCTACGATTCACCACATGATTCACCACATGGTTCACCAAATGGACCACATGATTCACCACATGCACCATTTGCATCACCACATCTATCACGACATGTAACACCACATTGTCATGAATCTTTGAATACATCAATTTCTTCTGGAGATTTGAACTCCACCAGAGTGTTGCTCTGGTCAGCCAGAAAAGTCTATTGTATACAATAGTATACAACAATGTACATTAGAGTGTCAATGAAAGAATAGGTTACAAGAATAACCTCTTTGGTTACAATAATACAAACATGTGATTACAAGTAAAGATCTATTGATCTGTCAACCTCAAACTTCATTACTACAAAGAATCGTGCTTCACAACATCAATCATCATTCCGCGTGTCCAACAAAAAAGAACTAGAAATTGGTACACCCCAGCAACAAACATATCAGGCCTCACATTGGATGAGTAATACCTTCAAATTCTGAACTCACCTTGCATTGGGATAGTATGTCCAAGTCTCGCGATTCTCGCAGCCACAACTTTCTTTCACGAAGACACATATATAGCGTGGACCACCACGACCAAAGAATCGACCGAGTGGGGAACTTGTAATTTTCTTGTGGCGCAGCTTTATAGTGCTTGGGAATTTTGTGTTTGCATCCTCAACAAAACTCATGACAAAGCTTGGAGCCCTTGTACATTTCTAGGTCACAAAATGGTACACACACGGGCCGACATTTAACCCGGGTGACCTCCAAGACCTACAATGACATACACCGCCCAAAGGTTGCGATAACATCTTTGGCGCATGGTACATTCAAATTGCAAGTTGAGGGTGCAACAGTTTGTCCTTTGAAGCAAGCTCGTTCGACAAGAATGTGTAAATGAGCGGATCCATGAAATGGAACCTCTGTTCCATGTCATGCTTGATGCACTGGTGCATACACCGCCAAAGTCCAAGGTCCGGTAAAACAAGATGATTTAAGAAACAAATGTAAGACTTCAAATCTGAGTTGTTTATATTAAATTACTAACCTCATGAAGAAATGGACTATCCCGTCCACCGAACCAATCCCTACTTTTCTCCAATATTCTCGATTGCCTCTTGATCAAGCACAAGAGGCTCCTGGCAAATCCTTTAAACACTTCAAGTGGCAAGTGTTCGGTGGGATGTCGCTCTTAACACTGCGCAGTCCTCGTGGCCGGGTGGTGTAAGTTTACATTCAAAGAAATGGAAGATCATTGAAAACCTTGAGGAACATTGAAATAGCCAAGAAATGAACAATTGAAGTAAAACTTTGTTTATATTAAAAAGTCAAGAGAGGTTACATCATATACACAATAATACTATTTCTAGGCTTTAGTTCTATATTTTTTCATCATATTAATACAAATTTGACTCTCGGTGTCAAACATATTCAACATTTTGTTGCTTTCGACATAACTTTGCACATTCCCCGCCTTCAAAGAACCCCAAGCCAAACCTTTAGATCATTCATGAGGAAATTGCCATCTACTCGTCGGGGCTCCAAATTGCTTGGACAGATCATGGTGTTTGGCGCATTGAGGTACCCTTTGTATCTGGCCACATCAATGAGAAGCACGTTCTCTTTTGTGAAACCTGGAAATTAAATTAAGTAGACCTTTTTCGTGTGCTTCAAAAAAAATTGGCTTTTATTGTTAAATAAATTTGTGTTGGTACAAAGGATCCCCGACTCCATATGAACTTGAATTTGTCCTTGTGTTTCATCAATGCTCCCTTAACTATGACTCTCAAGTTTTGAGCTCCTGCAGGCCGACCAAAGTGCTATATGAAAATTCCGACCGCACCAATCTATGAACTCGCCCACCTGGTCTAGTTACTACCCGCTTGGTTCTCATTAAGTGTGATCAACTTAACATCATCTTCTTTGGCGGTGGGTATGGACTCACTCTTGTCATAGCTTCTACCCGAACTCCATTGTAGTAAAAACAAGCGTGGATTGGGCTTAACCTTGTAGTCTTCTCAGCATGGACAGAGTTGGTGCGGGCTGGAAACTTCGCTCAAAGATTTCTTGGTGCGGGCTGGAAACTTCGCCTTCAAAGATCTATTCGCATGCGGGGATGGAAACTTCGCTTCCGAATGTCTTGGAGGTGTCTTTTGCTTGGAATTCTGCTCTTGCTTTTTCTCTCCGAGACACTTCCAAATTTCGCAAAATTTAACAGATTCGGTAACTATATGGGTCAAATTAAAAAGAAGAAGACAGCACAAAAGGTTGGAAGTTACCTTGTGACTTACATTCACGAAACGATTTGTTCGATCATAACCTGATGCATCTGGCGATTTGGCGATTGGTGTGGAGCATGACTTAATGCATCCGTTGATCCGCGATTCTTGTCCAGTTGGAGCACCCATCGAGCTTGACTTGATGCACCCACCGATTTGTTGACATCTACTGATTTGTCCGGACTTCCCGTAACCCCGATGCATCTTCCGATTTGCCCGAAGTTTCTATCTCAGGTCTCTAATGCTTTTCAAGGGGTGCGAGTGTCTTGTCCCCTAATCGACCACATTGTACATCTATATCTACAAAGTAGGGATGAAGAAGTAAGCTACATATCCCAATTGCATCAAACAAGACTTGGTTACCTTTGAGGGTAGAAAATAATTCCCTTTTGGTGTGCTAGATGGACTCACATAGTCATTGCCACCAAGATGAAATCGATTAGACCTGAATTAGTAAATGGCACCATGCTCGCAAACCCGGAATTGAATCACAATTGATTGTAACTATGCTTTGGTTTTTTAACTAAGTTCCGGACTTTTTACTCTCTTTTATGTTCCTCCTTTATATATCTAAAGTGTCCCCTAAAATGAGCGAAGCGATCTCATCCTGTGGGGCACTTTAGATACACAAAACAGAGAAGCAAAAGAGACTAAGCCAGCCAGATCTTGTTTTATGTCGGACTTACTCCCTTTTCGAAGTTTCTCGTTGAGGTATATCTAATTAAGCCACCGAGTGAGCGATGTCATCCTAGGGGGCAAATTAGATACGATAAACGAAAAACGAAGGAGACTAAGCCAGAGCTTACTCTCTTTTCGAGCTACCTATAAGTGCTCACCAAAGTGCCTCAAGTAGCTTGAAGTTGCTTTTGATCCTCCCTACTCACACCTAAGGCTTGTACCCATGTTTGAAAAATTCATGACAAAGAATTCTCAATGCAACAGTGATTACAAATCCTCGCAAAGTGAACGCAAATTTGTCAATGAGAATACAATTATACTAAGCACTTCAGAATTTTGTTATGAAGTACCTCAAGAGGCCGAAAGCGGACATGGAAGATGGTATTGGTGGATCGCATTCAAAGAATCAAAGTTGGTAGTGGTTTCCCCATCCACTGGAGGATCTTGCCACAGGAATGGACAGCCACTACCATAATCTTCACCTTATCAAGGTCCGGAAGTAGTGGATCCAAGACAAATAAAGGAAGACGGTCCTTGCAAGACAGAAACCTCTCTAACCTTGGTTCCAGCACTTTCAATGCTGTTGTGTCTGCTTCCCTGGCTGACAGCAGATTAAGCTCCTCGATTTTTGTCTGCTCAAGTTCTGGTAATAGTTCCTTCAAATCGACCTCGTATCTTGGCATATAGCCCGAATACCGCCTGCGCACGACTTGGTTTATCCTTAATCATTCCTTCCCATTTTTTAAATCTTTATTCATCTTCTGGCCGAACTCAAGTTGCTTTGAACCTTCATTTGTAGCACACCGCAGCTTTGATCACAAGTTTGCAACCTTGCCTTACATCAATCACTTCGATCTTGTAGAGTTGATCCATTCTCCCGGTGTCTGTTGAATTCATCTGGAAAGTAATCCAAGGTTAGTACCACATGACACAACAGGCACCACTTTACACACCACAAATTCCATCATGACAAACTTTGCACCACAAATGGCGTCATATTCACCACATGTGGTGTGGCATGTGGCACCAAACTGGTGCCACATGCCACACCATATATGGCACCACAAATGCACCCAAGGCACCACATATGGCAATCCATTACTTCGCACCACAAATGGCGTCAAAGACACCACATGTGGTGCAAAATGTGGATCCATAGTGGTGCCACATTAGACACCACATGTGGCACCACAATGCACGTAAGGCACCACATCCGGCGGGGCATCCACCACCCCATATGTGGCAGATAGCGTGGTGCAATATTTAGCGCAGCAGTTGGCACCACATATGGCAGACAATCCACCATTCACAAGTATCACCATATCTAACATCACATATGACACTAAGTATAGAAACATATGGAAGCCAATTCACTATTCGGATAAGGTACCACGTTTGGTACTATATGTGACACTACATATGCTACAAACTACATTATTAACATATAACGGCACCATATGACTGTCACCAGAACACATTTGGAGCTACATACTCATCGTGGAACTGAAATTATCCACCACAACTCGAAACTAGCAAAGACAAATTTCCTACACATAACTTACAACACACCCAAATGAAGAAGTAAGTGGTGTACCCGATTGTTCAAGCTTGCTAGACCTTTGCTGGAAAATAACAGCCCAATATTAAATTGCATCATATGGTGGTTCCGGAAGAAGAGGGTTGAAAAGTACCTATTTTTTTCGATTTTTCCCCGAGATTCTTCTTCTTACGACTTGAGGAGGCTTGAATTGTGGCCTAGTCATTTCAAGAGAGGAAGCATCATCTGTGGCGGGTTGCTCGCTTCCTCACTATTTGAAATGATTGCATGCTTCCTCTTACATTGGGACGGAGAGGCTTCTCGACCCTTTTTCTCTTAACTCTGTTGCGGAAACTCAACCAATTTATTTCTTTTCCTTTTGTGTGAAGGTAATACGCAATGCCCATAGTCTCAGAGGCCATGCCTCCCCGTGCACACTTCCTCGCCTGTGATTTTTTTGTAAAGGCACATATATTCATTATACCTCTCCTTGCTCATATTCTTCAACCTTTGCATGATGAAACAAAACAATATTCTAAACAACAGAGAATCATGGGCATCCCCCAATCTAGAATGCAACCCACCGTAAGTGGATTTTCCTAATACTTTCGGTCCCCCAAACGGACTCGATTTCTTCTTGTGTGGCGTAATGCTTTTCTTGCCTGTACATTTCCTTGTAGGTGTATCCCGTGGCATTCAAGTCCGGTATGATCAGAGCCATTTTGTGATCGATCTTCTTGCCAGAAATCAGAAATGATCTTGCCGGATTAAGGGAGCGTGATCAGAGTTTTTGAGGGAAAATGAAAATTCAGAATCAGAAATGGTCTTGCCGGATTAAGGGAGCGTGATCAGAGTTTTTGAGGGAAAATGATCGTGTACGTTGCTGAATAAGCCTGAATAAGACTGAAAGGACAAAATTTTGAATAAGTAATCATGTGTATTTTTGAAAAAATAACTCCCTCTCCCACTACAAATTCGGTAGTTCCCACCACACTTAGCACCCAAAACACGTTTTTGTTCCACTACAACATGCTTTCACCCGTGATTCAGATTGGGGGGGAGACTTAGATCAAAGGAAATCTACCTCAGGATACTTAGTAATTCTGGGTGGAGCTCCTGTAGCCTGGAAGTGCAAAAAGCAATCTAGCATAGCTTTGTCAAGTGCAGAAGCTGAATACAGTGCAGCTTGTTTGGTGGCGAAAGAATTAATTTAGGAAAGAAGGCTATTAGCAGAATTGGAAACTCAACAAGAAGCAGAATTGGAAACTCAACAAGAAAATCCTACAGTTATTTACTGTGATAATACAAGCTGCATAGCCATGTCAAAAAATCCTGTTCTTCATGAAAGAACAAAGCACATCGAAATGGAGCTTCATTTTTGGAGAGACATGGTAAAGAAAAACTTGTTGCAAATGATACATATTGGCACAAATGATCAGCTAGCTGATATCCTGACTAAAGCACTTACATCGAACAGGTTTCTACAGCTGAGAACTTTAATACAATGCAATTGAAATCTCATTATTACATGAAGGGGGAATGAAGTGGTTATCATGTAATAATTGTTTGATGGAAACTCATCTAATAATTCTACAAGATCTAGCCTATGAGAAGCAGTGGCGGTAGGTTATAAGTCATACAAGCATTCATGAGAAGCAGTGGCAGTGAAATGCAAGTTAAGAGCATCAAAAGTGAAAAGGGGTGCTGCCTGCGTTTGGGGCGCGCAGAATCAAATTTTAAAGCTGTATTCCGCAAGCAGCGCCCATATACCCTTTCGCCATATAAAATATGCGTGAAAAAGATACGTGTGGAAACCTAGCTAGGTTTCAATATTGCAGAGGCAATTTTCATACGCCTGTGGGATATATTTGTAGATAATTGAAGAGGCTTGATTTGGAAAGCTGATTCACCCCTGAACCGCCGGATCTACCAAGAACAGTTATAAATATGATTACTTATGACTGAAGAGACATATCTTGAAGGAGCAGCGACAATTTGGTCTAGCATATCATAATGTTTGAGAAAGTGTTAAAGATTGCTCAAAATATGATTGCTGTGGAATAAGGGATTAGTGACCATATTTTGGCTCCCTTATTACTTGCTAAGACAAGTTGTTAATGATTAATCTTGCTAGACATTTAATTTAAGAATATAGTTTGCTCAAATACTAACACATTTAATCTGTTTTGCCTCTTCTATGGCATCAAGGGTGTTATAGAACACTTTATTTCAGCATCTTGAAAGCTTCAAAGCACTCTCTAACATTCTATTTGATTGAAGCATGCTCTTTATAATATTTTTGAAAACTTTCTATTTTTGAATTGAAGTGTTTACCCATGAGCGTCTAGAACACTACAACACTCTATTTAACGGGCCCATGGTAGACCGCTCGAGTATTCGATCCTTGAATGTGCCTGTGGGGCGCTCCTGAGACACCGGCATAAATGGGTAGAAGCGACTACTCAAAAACGTCTAGACGGTTTTGCCCAGTTGGTTAAGGGCATATCGGTTAGGAACGTCGCAATTGGTATCAGAGCAGGGCTCGAGTTCGAGTCTCCATGGGTGCCTATATGCATGGGTAATTTGCAAAGATTTGGTAATCATTCTGACATGGTATAGCCTTGGATGCTCGAGGACAAGCATAGTTCTAGTAGGAGAGACTGTGATGGGCCCATGGTAGACCGCTTGAGTATTCGATCCTTGAATGTGCCTGTGGGGCGCTCCTGAGACACTGGCATAAATGGGTAGAAGCGACTACTCATAAACGTCTAGACGGTTTTGTCCAGTTGGTTAAGGGCATGTCGGTTAGGAACGTCATACTCTACCTTGATTAGAGCCCAAACTTTTTACTTTTGGATGGAGGTGCTTACTCATAGACATCTCTAATATAAAATGGACATTCTAGACGAACTCTGTCACATTTTTAAAACTTTCTATTTTTAGATTGAGGTACTTAGCCATTAGCATTTTCCATGAGCATCTAGAATATTCTAGAACACTCCATAACATTCTATTTTGAATTGGAGCACATTTTTTGCAACATTTTTTTTAACACTCTATTGTCAGATTTACCCATCAACATCTAGAATCTGCTAGATCATTTTAGAGCAGTCCACAACGTTCTAATTTGTCTGGAGTACCCACTTTGTAACAATTTTTAAAAGCGTTCTATTTTTAGACTGAGATACTGAAACTTTCTATTTAAAGACTGAGGTGTTTACCCATGAACATCTAGAACATTCTATACAATTCTATAATAGTTGAAACACTCATTACAAAACATCTTTAGGAACTTTCTATATTGGAGTCATACATCAACCGAAGCAACAAAACAACATAAGCACTAGCAATAGTAATAAAAAACTACCTCGAAGGGTAGTGATAATCCATCCATCCATCACATCGAAAACAACAATACATCAATACATCCAATAGAGGCTCCTACCCAGCTTGGATTAGAGGGGGAGTCGACTGACAGCTAGAGGTCTTTAGGTAGAATAGATCGAGTTATGGCAACGACTTAGGCTGGAAATAGACAATGGCTAGGGTTGTCCACTCCATCCATCCCCCTATGCATACTTTGCAGATAGGCTAAATCAGGCTCTGGCATGACTGTAACCTGTCGCAGGAGCAATCTCATGTATCACCCACCCAAAGATACTACCCCGGGTTGCATGTCCCCCAGTCCTATGAGGTAGGAGGGTTGCACCCCTCCCAAAGTACAGTGGCTCCATAGGTGGCTAGAGGATGGTGGCGATATACATCCTTACCTGATTGAAGTATCCAAAACAAGAGCCAGGCCGACACCTACAACTCTTGAGAGTCAGGGCGATACCATTGACCTAGCAAGTGTTGGACCCGTACCCAACCTACACAAATGACCAACTATAGGCTTAACCCTCTATGGAAATCCAGTAGCTGCACTCAGCAGGGTCCTCCCTCCACTCTGCCATTGGCCCTGCTATATGGTGTTGTGACGTCCCCCGTTCATATACGATACTCCCATCGTACAGGAACTGGAGATTCCCCCTCTTTGGCTATGCTACCATCGAGAGGCCGCCCATCTAACGTGGGATTCCCAATGGTGGGTAGGGATCCTACTTGGAAGGACTGGACATGTCATTTATCCCGTCTCCCCGGGGATCACCTAGTAATGTGGAAGCGTGTGACATAAGTACATAACAACAACATTAGGGTTTTTTTGAGATTAAAAAAGGGCCTTCAAAACATGCCAACTAAGTCAAATGAAGATAAATGAACTACCAATCAGAAATCAGAGCCTGACGGGTCCAGTCAGCAAAACTGTTATAACTAACTCACTGGATCACATTTTCTAGCATAACTGTTGATAGAAAAGTCCAAATGATCTCTCGTTTAGTGCAATAGATAGATCTCGTTGAGATCTTTCCAACCTTGGTGCTTTGCACATATTTTAACCACTTATGATTGTCAAAACTTCAAAAAATATGGTTTTTACCATTTTTTTACTATCCTACGGGGCTAAAAGATATGCAAATCACCCAAGGTTGGAAAGATCTCAATGAGATCTATCTATTGCACCAAACAAAAGCTCATTTGGACTTTTCTATCAACACTTATGTTAGAAAATGTGATCCGGTGAGTTAGTTATAACTGTTTTGCTGACTGGATAACCAGTTCTGTTTTCTGATTGGTAGTTTATATTACTTAGTCAGCAGTTCTTAGAAGGCACTTTTATGATCTCAAAAAATCCCTAATGATAATACATATAACCACCCCGAAGGGTGGAGATCACCATAACAACATGAGCTATCATCATAATAACATAGATAACAATGACACATCCTACCCAAACTCAAGGTTTGACTGACGGCTTAGGGTCTCCAGAGGTCAAAGCAGACAGAATTCATGGCAAATGGATTTGGCTGGCGTGGAACATGGTCGTTGTGTAGTCCACTCCATCCGCCCCTCCTATGCATACTTTGCAGATAGGCAGATAAGCTTTGGGACCGGACCGTAGCCTGCCAGAAGCATAGCCAAGGGGGCTACTCCTGGGTTGCATCTCCCCAGTCCCGATGAGACAGGAGGGGATCACTCTCTTCTTTAGAGGACACATGCCAATGACAGGCAGATTAGAGAGCCACTGCTCGTCTACGACTTCAACCCCATTGAAGGTGGCCTCATCACCCAAGAGGTGTCGAGCCCATACCAGAGCCACATGCAGTGCATAAGGTATTAGGCCTAGTCCGCAATGTTCCCCAGTAGGCTTTACACACCAGAGGGATCAACTACCATCGGAGAAGTACCCCCTTGTCAGCCACTCTGGCCCCTCCATCCACAGCGCAGGCGGGCTCTTATGCATAGGCCGCATTGATTGGGAGTTAATGAGGCTAATCTAGGATTATATCTACTAAGGCTTGGGTCTCTACCCCCCTTCCCAATACACAAGAGTGTGAACATATCATAAATTATAGAACCATATGAATTGAAATAATAGAATATCACATAAATCTAACCTAAATATACATAGTTAGGGTTCATTAGTCAATTCTTGGCATCTATGGTTTAGATAGGGACAAGAATGGCTAATGGCTGGTCTAAGAATTAAACAAGGTAGGTGGCACCTACCAGATCCTTGGCTGCCGGGCATTCTTCCTCTGAGAGCGTCCATGGTAGTGATCGAAGTGGCTGCTGGCAGACTTGAGGTTGCTGAAGGCGACCTGTTGGACGCAAATCCCAAGGTAGCTGAGATGTCTGCTACTGGAGGGCGACCTGCTGATGCTGGGCACTGATCACGAAGTAGCCAAAAAGGGCTCGCTTTATGGTAGCCCCTTTTATAGAAAGGGTACTTTTTAGGGCACTCATTTAGGGTTGGGAATGAAAGGTCAAGTCAATGGGGTTGTGCCAAGTGGCAGTCAGTTTAATATATTCACATGTTGCAATATGTGCAATATATATTGGGGTCTACGGGTTGCGTCCCCATGGGGAATCTATACTGGCTAACGTGTACATATCGTACCTACGGCATGTACTAGTGATGTGGCGAGTATAATATATGTAGTTATACCATATATTATCCTGGAACGTCACATTCTCCCCCCCTTGTATTCATGTTGTCCGCAGCATCATAGATCTCCTCCCCTTGAGCCTTGCATTGTCCCTGCAAGAATATATTCATAGGCATGCATTTTAAGTAATATTTAGAGATTATTACTTAATCATATCATACTTCAAATCTAATTGTCAAATGATATAGTAATCAAATCAATAACAATTCATTTTAATTGTCTTCGACTAGGACATAATAATTATAACAATTTTTTTCACACGAGAGTTTGTTGTAGACTTAACTATTCCCTTGCGGCTTATGAACACATCATTACTTGTCACAAGTCTTGTCGTGTGACTCCTTGCCCACTCCTCGAGTTCAAGTCACACTTGTTAGCTAATGAGGTTGGTTTATAGGGAATTATATTAACTAAATGTATGCATGACTAATCTCCCCGCGCAGGAAGAGAATGATTCTTCCATCGTGGCTGTGGCGACAACACCCTATCATGCCTCAGATGATGTCTAATGCCTACACCTTTCGTCACCCTTGGCATAGGGGTGGCTTATTCCCCATAATGGCCATAGACTAGGGTGCTTTCCTATCATGCATGATCCTATATGACCTCTTATCTCTCAAGGCTGTCTACTTTTGTAGCATCGGAAGTATACTGTTAATCTATCCTCCATCCACCTATGGTGTCGGTATCGTCTAATTCGGTGACGAGCTATCCCTTGCATTGCTCTCAGAATTGTGGATACTGCTTTCTCAGATCTGTTTGTAGTAGCCATGTAGCATCTTCCACAGATAAATGTGTCTACTTGACCAAGTATTGGGTAAATTGAGACATTCTTGTCTTCTTAAATGCCCTTTGAAGAAGAACTTCCGGGACAATCTCAAATTGTTTATCGATTAATTCCAACAATATCGGAGTGTCCAATACTTCCTCCGGATTCAGAGTGTGCTTCTTCAGAAACTTACGTGGAAAATGTTATGGATTTTGAGACGGGCTGATAATTCCAAGTTGTAGGCTTGGTCCCCTACTCTTTTGATTATTTTAAATGGTCTGCCCATCTTGGAGCAAGCTTCTTGCATGTGCTGATGCGAAGCTTGCTTGTTTGACTTTTATTTTTAGCCAAACATTGTTGTTCACTTCGAAATCTCTGACGGATCTGTGCTTGTCAGCTAGCACCTTCTGACGGCTTCTTGCAGCCAGAAGATACCTGCACTTCATCAACCAACTCTTGCATGTCTGCCAACATTTGTTGAGACACTTCTACTTTTAACACTGGGTTGTGCCAAGTATCCGGAGTGAGGCACCGATAACTATAATTGATCATGAAGGGGGACATCTGTGATGATGCTTGCTTGGTATTGTTTTAAGCAAATTCAACCAAGTGGAGATAGTCACCCCATTTTGACTGCTTATTCCACACATGTGTCTTCAACATATCTTCCAAGATGCGATTGGTGCGCTCCGTCTGCCCATCCGTTTGGGGATGATGTGCCAAACTCATGGAAAGCTTGGTGCCGATCGTGGTGAACAAGTCTTTGCCAAAAGCCAGTCGTGAACTTCGAGTCCCTATCGAAGATGATCTCTCTTGGCATTCTATGGTGTCCGAAAATCTCCTTCGCAAAATGCGCTACTGTATCCAAAGTTATATCGATAGTTTTACATGGCACAAAGTGAGCCATTTTGGACAACTTGTCCACTACTACCATTAAGACATCATGCCCTCGTTGTGTTCTTGGCATCTCTGTTATGAAGTCCATGGTTACCACTTCCCATTTGGCGTTTGGAACTGGCAACGGTTGCAAGACTCTGGGAATTCGAAGTTGCTCTGCTTTAGCTTGCTGACATATCTGGCACTCTCGCGTGTACCTTGCAATTTGCTTCTTCATGCCTGGCCAATAATAGCTACTTCTGATTTTGAAGTATATCTTCATAAATCCTGCGTGGCCGACAATTGGACTGTTATGCGTGTCGTGGAGTATCAACTTCCTAACTCCGATGACTCAGGTACGCATAACTTGTAATTATGATATAGGAGATTACCCTCTTTCTTATCATTCTTGAAGGTCGCTCTCTCCTTACCTATTTTTGCCTCCTTAGAGAGGCTTGCCCATACTTCTTGGAAGTCTTTATCTGTCGGCAAGGTCTCCTCAATCTTCTTGCCAAACTCAATGGTGAGTTTTGATATGGCATTACAATAGACTCTTCTGGTGAGGGGATGCCTTGAAAGAGCATCAGCAACTACGTTAAGCTTACCTAGTTTGTACATGATTTCAAAATCATACTCTTCCAGGAACTCCATCCATCTTCTCTGCCTCAAATTGAGGTATGTTTTGGTGAAAATGTACTAGAGACTTTGATGGTCTGTATCTAATTGGAATCTTCTTCCCAACAGATAGTGTCTCCAGACCCTCAGGGTTCTGACAATAGTTAGAAGCTCTTGGTCCTGAGTTGGGTAGCATGTCTCGGCATCGTTCATTTTCTTAGAGTCATATGCGACTACTCTGTCTTCTTGCATTAAAACGGCTCCGGTCGCACTTTTGCTTGCATCTGTTGCTACCAACTTGTCTTTTTGTAGATCCGGCAATGTTAAGACTGGGGATGTTGTCAAAGCCTCCTTTTGTTTGTCAAAACTGTGTTGCGCCTTATTTTGCCAATGTTTTGCCCAGTCTTTAATCGTCCCTGCCCTTGTAAGGCCCGTCAATGGTGCAACTACTTTGGCAAAGTTCTTGACAAACTTTCTGTAATAGCCTGCCAAGCCAAGGAAGCTTCTTATCTCATGCACATTTTTCAGAGTCGGCCATTCTATTATTGCTTGAATCTTTGTTGGATCTGTTGAAATTCATTCCATTGAGATGACATGCCCCAAATACTCAACTCTAGTTGTCGCAAAGAGACTTACTCAACTTTGCGTATAGCTATGTCTTCTTAGCTTCTCTAAGGCTCTTCTCAAGTGTTTGATGTGCTCTTCTAGAGTTTTACTGTATATTAGAATGTCATCGAAGAATATGATAACGAATTCATTGAGAAACTCTCGGAATATATCATTTATGAGTCTCATGAATGTTGTGGGGGCATTAGATAGTCCGAAGGGCATGACTGTAAATTCATAGTGGCCATACCTCGTCCTGAAAAGTCTTGTGGACGTCTTCTTCCTTGATCCTAATCTGGTGATAACCTGGCCTGAGGTCTATCTTGGAGAAGACTTTCGCCCCTTGGAGTTGGTCCATTAAATCGTCCGCTCTGGGTAAGGCATACTTATTTTTTATGGTGTGCTTGTTCAACTGACAGTAGTCTATGCACATTCTCAAACTACCATCTTTCTTTTTAACAAATAGTATTGGTGCCCAGAATGGAGAGACACTAGGTCTTGTAAACCCTATGTCTAAAAGCTTTTGTAACTATTTCTTCAACTCCGTTAGCTCATGACTTGTCATTTTATAGGGGGCTTTACTGGTTGGCTTTGTCCCTGGTTCAAGTGCTATTTCACACTCTACTCCCCTATAGGGTGAGAGCTGTTTGATCCCATCAGGAAAAATATCATGGAATTCCTTTATTAATTTAGCCACTGACTTAGGTAAGTTGCTCAAGGTCTTATCTTCTTTTTCCTTGCTTGAGTCTATACTAGTGGTTTCTATAGTGCAGATGCCCTTTGCCACCTGTCTGTTCGTGGACCCATTGTCTCCTTGTGCCTGGATGCATATTCATCCACTGGTATGGTCATCATGTGCTCATAGTCAGTTCTGAGTGATCGGTTGCTATTCAAGCTGACTGACCGTCCCACATATCTAGTCGTTGCTGTTGCCGATGAAGAGCTTGGCATTAAGACATTTGTGGTCTTGGCTCTGATTCCATTCATTCCTGAAGAGCTACGAACTCCTCATCTGTTATTGGATCTTCGGCTGGAATCATACTTCTGATGGCGCTATTGGCTTCTATGTTTGTTACTGTTTTGCCTGTATTCGTCTTTGCTTCACGAATGTGGACAGGGAATTCTTGGGTTTCACGGTCGTGATGTTGTCAATGTCTTCTTGTTGTTGAAGCAATTGTAGGAGTTCATCTGTACAGTATTTCCTGTCCCGACACTCTGAAAATTCTTGATATCATTCAAGAGGAGATACTCCTGTCCTTCCACCATTATTGGGGCCAAGCTGGTAATGCCAAGGTCCAAAGGTGGTGCTACTCTCTGTATTTGAAGATCCCGGTCGAAGGAAGGGTCACACTCTTCGGCCTCTAACCTATCCTCCTCTGGGTCCTCCTGTATTAGATCTTTGACATCTTCTTCATCTTCTTGTTCTTCCTCCTCTTCGTCCGACTGCTGAGGTTGGCCATACTGTAAGAGCATGCACTCTTCTGTGGTAGAGTCGAGAGGCTCTACGTTCATGGATGAATGGAGGGTTCCCCCAACACTATTTCGGCCTTATAGTGAAGCTATAATGCAAGGCTTGCATTATAGGAGAAGTATCTTCTCCTCCTATAGGTTATGGTCATATAATCTGGAAAGCGTTTAGCTCTATTGTTCAGCTTGGCCTTGATGCTAGATACACGACTCAGTGCTTCCTCGAGGGCAAGCTTAGGTACAAAGTATCCTATGCACGGAGGGACTTCTTGCAAGTGGGGTCCTAATTTGGTCTGGAATTCTTGCAAGCTTTGTTGACAGAAAGGGTTTGCTGCTAGAGTGGTCGCTAAATCAAACTCTTTCTGGAATACATTGAAAACTAGGTTAACATCGTGAGGTGAGGCGCTATATCAAGTGATGAAGGATTTAGTAGCCATGTTGGAGCTGAAGCTGGGGATGTCGAACAGATCTAAAAGCGCCTCTGGGAGCTGAAAAATTGCCTCGAAGCAGGAGCAATTGATGAAGTGCAAATATGGGGGGGAGGGGGGATTATGCTTCCATTTATAGACAAACCCTAATTTTTCAAATTTTAGGGTTATGGCACTTTGGTCCATTTAGGTTGCTTTGGTTGTTCCTATGTCCGTTTGATATTTTATATGTGTAGATGACTGTCTAAAGGTCCTAATGCAACAAATTTCATGTGATTTAGGACTGGTATGGTCAAGTTATTGGCCTTTGAAATTTGAGTAATCTGAGAATGCGACAGGAGGGCATTTGGATCCTTCTAATGGTGCTCTCGCACATTTTCAGATTTTTGGACCTTGTTTTGGGTTTGATACTTCGACAAACTGGTGATATGATAACATAATTCTACTCTGCTCGAGTAGTGGTGCTCAAATCTGGTCTTACTTTATGGTTTAGGTACTTAAAATTAGGTAAACTATGGGCGAGTAGTCTGAGAATGCGCAGAGGGCAATTTGGACAATCCAAATGTAGTTGTCGTGCATTCTCGGACTATTGGGTATCGTTTTGGTCTAGATTTATTTGTTTTGTAGGAAACAAATTACACCTAGGTACAAATTAACAATTGTAGAGACATTATAACACATCATAACTTATATTTATCAAAAGGTTCTGCTTACATGACTTGTTAATTCTATTATCTATTCGTTCTCTTGATGAACCTCGACAATGCTAAGTCTTTGTTCGTTAGAGTCACCCTCTTTGCGTGTAGAGCACAGGCCAAAAAATAACATTAGTCGGAGTAGAATAGATATGATTTACTTCTTGCCACCCATCAGCTCTTAGAGTTGGTGTGAGTCAAGCACATCCATGCTTGTTCATAAGCTTTTAGAAGACAAAATCAAGCTTAGGGGAAGTTTTCCAGGGACTACCAGTTATCGACCGGCTTGAATCATATCTCCGACACGCGCCCCAAAAGGCTTTGCCCTACCACAGATGCGGCATCGGCTCGAGGAGATGCGGCATCGGCTCGAGGAGTCTTCGAAGTTCTGTACCAACTCCGTGTTTGCTGCCCATCAGCATATCGTTGGTCACTCTGAATTCTGTGACGAACTCGTCCATTATCTCCTTGACAAGCCTCGCAAATGGTGCTCGTGGTATTAGGAAGCCGTAGCTTCGCTGAAAATGCCGAATTTCTTTAGCAGCCCTTGAGAAGACTAAGTCTCTTCTCCGCTTCATCGGCTTCTTCGGTGCCTCAGGTAGTGTCTCTGGTGGAGGCTTCAAGACGGCCTGCTCTTTCGCGGGTTTGCCTTCCTCGATGTATCGTATCCTATGAGCATCATAGTACTTCTTATAGGCCTGATACATCTTCATGGAGGCCTGATAAGCAGCTAGCTGCTTCCTGTATTCCCTATGGGACAAAACATAGGACTCCCGCGCTGTTTTTAGCGATTTCTTTTGTTTGTTGGGGATGGGCTTCCACACGGGGAACGGTGGGACCAGTGACTCATGTGCAGGTATGTGTTGTTCCTCTAGTTTCTCGGGCTCTTCATCCGACGTGTCGGTTTCCTCAAGATCCCTGGACGACTTGCCCGCTCCCAAAGATCCCTCTTATATGTAATTCCGATGGGATAGGCGACGAGCGATTTTCAACTTCAAATCTGTGCCAAACTCAGATTTTGGAGGGGTGGTTTCATTGTTTGGTTCCCGCTGTATGATAATGATCTCCCCCCCTCCCCAACATCTTCTATTTCTTCGGCATAGTCTTAGTCTTTCTGCGCGGCTAGGCTTGTCCGTCCTGTTCGTGCTCTTCTACTTCCTTGCCTTTTCCCTTCATTTCCTCTCTGTTTTTCGTCCTTCGCTCCATATGCCTCTCTTCCTTCCTCTTTTGTCTCTCCTCTCTCCTTTTTCTCTTTCACTGCTTGCTTCTCTGCACGCTCTAGGTTTCTTAGACGTCTAGCCTTCTTCTCCGTTGGTGGTGTCTTTGTTCTTTGCTTTAAAGCGCTCGAGCTTTTGCTCATAGGCGTGGACCTAGGCGCGTGCAGATTCTAGAAGAGTCATCTCCCTTGCCATCTGTTTGGTGCGGGTCATGTGCGGAATCTCTCGAATCGGAGGTCAGGCACCTAAAAGTCGCCTCAAGAGCGGAGAGCAAGAATTGAAGTTGAAACCCTAACTTATGATAGGTCGAGGTCCCTATTTATAGGATTGGGAAATTTTTAGGGTTTGGCATGGGAAAATGGTATTACCTAATTTCTTAAATAATTAGAGTTTGGTAGCTTCAAATACCTTAATTCTTTAGGACATTTTGGGTTTGAGTACTTTGAAAATGCGCCAGAAGGGCATTAGGATAATCCTAATGGTGTCCTCGTGCATTCTCAAATTACTGGATGGTTTGTTTAAGATATTTATCCATTGGTAATTCTACTGTGATATCCTAGCTTCAAACTTAATCTTAAGCTATAATTGATTCTTCTTTTTATCTTTGGACTTAAGTTTTATTGCCAACTAGGGTTGAGTAATTTGAAAGTGCGCCAGAAGGGTATTAGAATAATCCTAATGTGCTCTAGCGCATTCTCGAACTACTGAAAGTTGTTTCTAGGTAACTTTTAACTATAACTAACTAGCTAATACTCCTATTGTGGGGCAAAAATTTTCTCCCCATTTTCGAGGTTCTTGCTTGGGTTTTTAACTCCAAGACTGAATTCTAGAATAGTTAGTGCTATCGATCTTGGTCAATCAAGATCACTGCTCTGATATCATTGTAATGTCCCTCGTTCATATATGATACTCCCATCATACACAAACTGGAGATTTCCCTTCTTTAGCTATGCTACCATCGAGAGGTTGCCCATCTAACGTGGGATTCCCGATGGTGGGCGGGAATCCTACGTGGGAGGACTGGACGTGTCATTTACCCCGCCCCCCTTGGGATCATCTAGCAATGTGGAAGCGTGTGACATAAGTACATAACAACAAATAATACATATAACCACCACGAAGGGTGGAGATCACCATAACAACATGAGCTATCATCATAATAACATAGACAGCAATGGCACATCCTATCCAAGGCTCAGACTCAAGGTTTGACTGACGGCTTGGGGTCTCCAGAGGTCAAAGCAGATAGAATTCATGGCAAATGGATTTGGCTGGCGTAGAGCACGGTCGTTGGGTAGTCCACTCCATCCGCCCCTCCTGTGCATACTTTGCAGATAAGCTGATAAGCTTTGGGACTGGACCGTAGCCTGCTGGAGGCATAACCAAAGGGGCTACTCTAGGGTTGCATCTCCTCAGTCCCGATGAGGCAGGAGGGGATCACTCTCTCCTCCAGAGGACACATGCCAATGATAGGCAGTCAGAGAGCCACTGCTTGTCTATGACTTCAACCCCATTGAAGGTGGCCTCACCACCCAAGAGGTGTCGAGCCCATACCAGAGTCACACGCAGTGCATAAGGTATTAGGCCTAGTCCGCAATGTTTTCCGGTAGGCTTTACACACCAGAGGGATCAACTGCCATCGGACAAGTTCCCCCTTGTCAGCCGGTTTGGCCCCTCCACCCACAGCGCAGGCGGGCTCTTATGCACAGGCCGCATTAATTGGGAGTTAATGAGGCTAATCTAGGGTCATATCTACTAAGGTTTGGGTCTCTACCCCCTTCCCAATACACAGGAATGTGAACAGATCATACATTATAGAACCATATGAATCGAAATAACAGAATATCACATAAATCTAACCTAAATATACATAGTTAGGGTTCATTAGTCAAATTCTTGGCACATATAGTTTAGATAGGGACAAGAATGGCTAATGGCCCATACTCAGACTCTATTTCTTTGAGACAACTTGCGAAAATGCAGATTCAGTAAGCAAGGTAAAGGCAATCTAGGCCTATTATGTTGTGCCCTCTTATGTTTTGCTGGAATGCATCCACACTGGAGATCAAGAATTCATCTCCACTTACGGCAGAGAAGTGCCGCGACCGCCCTTCTGTTTCTAGCATAATGCCGCGGGCCATAAGTCTTTTAAAATTATTGCCTACTACTTTACCATTGCTAGTGATTATTCAATATCCTTTCCTATTAAATCGTAGTTTGATGGCCTTTGCAACCTTTAAATAATATGATCCATGGTTCCATATTGTCAGGCAAAAAATGAGTATATTTTATCATCTTTTTCATTTGCCAAGTTATCCTTGCCTAAATCTAATATTTTCAATATTTAGAATCATATTGTTCTGGCCTCTTCTAATAAGTTCCCGACATTTACAAACCATTATCTCAATGGGAAATTAGCTACACTTTATCTTGCACGAAATGTATAACCCTTTTTCACAAAACACATTTCCATAGTTAGAGAATCATAGCGAACACATTTCCATAGACAGAGAATCTTGGAACTCGAGGGAAACTTGGGGAGGTATCTTTGCCTCCATCCTTCTTCACGCCGATTTTGAATTCACACACAAATTCCCCATGATGATCTGGAAAAAAGAATAGTTCGCGGCAGCCTTGGCCGCCGCTATAAGTTTCTTGTATATATAAGTTGTTTATCTTTCAATACCCCCCGTTTTGTTTATGAATAGAATAGAATAGAATAGATTTTTAGCGTCCACGGAGACCAATTGGCCTATGGGACCCAAACAAGAAAGAGAGTAGCAAGCGTATTACTGACAGGATTAAAAAACCCCCGCCCCGAAGGGTTTTCGAGGGAAAAACCTTAGCAGTAATTAAATATGCTGACCTATATCTTCAAGTTAGTCTCTTTGTAAATTAAAAATGTGGATATGGAAGTAGATGCCATTTTTCAAATTCCATGTACAAGGTAAGCATCAGCATAAACAATTTCAAGTTTAAAACTTGTTTTGAGTAATGTAACTCTAGATTTTTTTACGTTCGTTGGAAAAAAACCAAAGAACCATATTGAATAAACCACAATATTGTAGACCTGCTTCTCAATGTGGTCAAAACATATGGTCTAAATCTTTATTACAGGGGGCAATATGGAGCGCTGACTATGGAGTCCAAAGAATAGAATAGAATAGAATAGTTTTTTTAACGTCCACGGAGACCAATAGGTCATGGGACCCATACAATGGGCTAGTACAATCATTACTACTAGGATTAAAAAACCCCTGCCTCGAAAGGTTTTCAAGGGAGTAAAGAAGATTATGATCACTGTCCTGATAACATTGAAACGCATACTATGAGAAGGTCGACTTTCAAAGCACGCAGCCATGAAGGAAATGCAAATGATGATTTCTTAGATTAAAATATTGGTCACAGGCTTGCACAAACGCACATCCCAATGTCAATCGAACCTATGATCGAAACCTTCTTTGTAGTGGACAACACAATGCATTGAAAAGGAGGTGATGATCATAGGTCCTGGCGGCATTGAAGCTCCACTCTAATCAATGTCCGAAGAATCATCACTCCATATTTGCCCTCTTGAACTCGATCACCGCTTGACCCTTTGTGGGCTGAAGAATCTTACGATAACGGAATCTTTGTCCAAGAAGGAGTCAAACAGTGACAATTCTCAAAAGCATGAATATGAGAGCGATGGTTCACAAAACACTCAAGTGTCAATTTGTGTAATATGGTAGAAAGAGATGAATTATTTTAGAAGGCAAGGAGACGGCCTAGTCTATTTTTGATATTCCTATTTGATGAATCTAAAATGACACCTGCAATGAGACAAGCAAGCTTATAGCAGAAGGCATTCTAGACCAATTAAAGAGGAAAATCAAATGAAGAGAGAATCCTAAATCAAGGGAAACTATGTACACTCCTAAATGAGTGTAGTCTATAGGCTTTCCTTTCGCTTACATATTGTTTGAGTACTTGCCGCCATATACTCCAACCCCTTATTTAAGCCTTGACATTCGTATATAATACCACAAGTGCTCTTGAAGCATCATCAAGGCGATGTCCACACACCATAAAATATTACCAAATCAGCTCATGGTAATGGAAGGCAGTGTGTCGTCAATCTGGAAGCCACTGACCCTAATCCACTAAGTTCACATGGTTAAGCAGCCTACGTTCGATGGCGCACCAGAATAAATCTTGGTGGAGCCATGCTAGGCCAACCCATGCAACCCAATGGACACTAATTATAACCCTACACTAGTAAAAGGACAAGGCAAGGGAACAACAAGCTGGTGCTCATCCAAAAGTGAGCGCAGAATAAAATGCGCGACTGCAAATCTTATATAAAAAATGGTGGGAGAACAACAACTATGAGGCCGCGTTGGGGGGACAATGTGTCTGCACCTAACGACTGCAATTGTCACTGAATGCATCTGCACCTTGCATCTACCAAGGATAACATGTAAAGTCTCTGGGTTAAAAGAATGAAGCATCCGTGTTAATTCTTGGCAGCTTCGAATTGAATAGATCGCGGCTGCGAAATGTCACTACCGCAAGGAGTGACAGATGTTTTTATTTAGATCGCATGCTTTGGGGACGTGATCGCACCGGATTTTTTTGTCAAGGTATAAAACGTCCAAAAATATGTTTTATACTTCCAGTATTGTTTTGCAAAAAAATATATTTTTACATTGACATATAGAACCTATCCCTAGTCGTCATATTATGCATTATGTATTTTAGAGTGTTATAGCAATGTTATATATATGGTATGTGCTAAGTTATACAAAGCTAATGATAAAAACAAAGGGAATAAGTTTCAATAAAGGTTTTTGGAAAGAGGCAATTCTTGGGCGTTTTTCTGGTCGAACTTTAGAGCATCGTATCTCGGCGATCAGGGATCCTTTTCAGGTGAATTTTACTTATCTGGAAAGATGTTTCAAAGAGCTTTATGTATTCAAAGAATAACAATTTGCTTAAGAAATATCTGGGTCTCTTCAAGAAAGTGACTAGTGCATGCAAGATCTTCTTTCCTGGTGAGGTATTAATCTTAATGACATGCTTTTTACATGGGAAAACCCTTGTCTTATATCTCCAAAAGTCCACCACTAGTTTTCTCTCATCATAAGATAGTTTGTCACATCTAATCTTATTTTTGAACATGGGCTATGGTCCATCAACATGTTCAGCATTTATTCTTCCTCTTACAGTAGTTGTAACAATCTTTCTGAATGCAAAGCCTCATCCACATTTGCATGAGCATCAGTCTCGGCCTTTAAACCCCTATAATATGCAAGTTCAGGGTCTTGGGAGCAACAAATACTGAGGCAGCCTGCTCAGCCTGCTCCTGTTTGCTAGACTGACTCTTCGTCCACTGTGGATTATGGAGTTGCTCTCGCCTCAACATGTTCCATTTTCAATGTCTGCACTCCTGCATTAACATAATGTTGCTTCTGTGGCTCTAACTCGGACTCTAATGTCTGCACTAAAGCATCACTTTTTCCCACATAGTGGCTATCAGAGCCTGGAAACAAGGCCTGTAAACCAAAACAAGGCCTGGAAACGAGATAGGACTGAAGACGTAGATAAAGAAAAGTGTGTGTATAAGTGCACACATTGTGGCAATGGCGGTCATAATGAATGCAGCTGCTAAAATCCTATTTGACATTTCCACCGCATATTTTATGTTCCAAACATTATTTTTCAAATTGTTGTGAAAATATGCCGGATATTAGTGGAAAGGGATAATTTAGAAATTCTGCAAAGCTTTTTGATAATTTTCGAAGTACAAAGGGCTATTGGAAAGAATACTTTAAAATTAAAGGCATTTCGAGAATTTAAAAAATATGAAGGGGTTTTGGGGAATTAGCCAACAATTAAGGGCATTTTGGTTTATTTTCCAAATCTAAATTGCGATGTACATTTCTTCATGTGGTCAAATATGGTCTAGCATGAAGGCTGCATCTATCAACGTGGCTAGCAATTTAAGTCTTCTCGAACTGTCCTTCTTTGACTTCTAATCTATATAATAGTATGTCTACCATGTAACACCATCAATTTCATAATTTGGATCAGTCCACTTTTGGAGGAGGAGGTAGTGGTGGTGATGGTTTTAGGGAGTCCTTTGTTTACCCATTATAATGCACTTAAGAGTGTGCCACTCTTCCCCCACTTGCTTCTGGCAAACCATTTCTCTCCATAGTGTGTTGAAGTTACAACATCTATATGTGTGAACTACACTACATATCTCGCAATTGCACCTACAATAGTGTGAAGCTTGCTTCTCATAGAATTACAAGCTTTCCTAAACTTCTTTACATGCTCGACATTTAATATCCTTCAAATTTTTTATGCAATCTGGCTTAAAGTATTCAAACATTTAATACCAACTTGTGCATTTGGTACTCATCCACAAAATTTTGTTAAAGCTTAGCCTATAAATTTGAACACAAAGAGTTAAATTGCAAATAGTATGTATAGAAGAATACATATATATACTATATACATCTATAGAATATTATACTTCCAGCACATGTGATTCAAGTACTTGAGATTATTACATGTATACTTTATGTTTTTCTGTATAGAAAAGGAATTATAAATACCAAAAACCTCATTTCATACAAAACAATCGGCAAACAAGATTACATACATGACTATTGGTGCATGGGCTTGTAAAAGAAGACTGGTCTTTTCATATGAATTCTCTCAATTTTTTGCAATAGAAGTATTTTATGGCCTACATTATTCATGAGATAAAGTATGTGTTTCCTTATTATTTCTCATCAATACAGTTACTAAGTATTACACTTATAACTTGCATGTTCTTCCCATATTCCTGAAAGGAAATCCATTTCCTCAAAATGCAATGAAATTTCTTGTTAGCTGATTGTGAAAAACTTCTTATCACGTGATGATGATTATTATATAATTGAGCAGGTAATCTGCAACACATATAGTGGTAAAGAGCATTAATATTCGTTGTCAAGGAGGCTTCTTTCATTTTGAGATATGTGAATTAAGATTCTTATTTAGGGTATATTACGCAATTCCTTGAGATATGGAGAGAAACATTACAAGAAATATGGAAGATATGGTGTTGAGAAAAATCGGTATGATGATATTTGGTCTTGTCTTTATTTACTTATACAGGAATCATCACTCACCCAACAATCTCAAGCAAGAATTAAGGTTGCATGATGATTCTTGTATAGCTAAATAAAGACAGTGAAGATTGAGCTGACAGTCCAGAATCAAGGCTACATGATGATTGTTGTAATGTGAACATGAGGTAGGCCTCAAATCAGGTAAATCGATCCAAATCCACAAATAAATGCTATAGATTTTGTTGTTTTTTTTATTGAATATAGGCTATATGACGTAGCGTCATTGATCTAAATGCCAATAGGCATAGATGAGGGCAAGAGCTCCCTAGAACATTGCTTCCACATCAATGGTGTATATAATATACAATGGTTTTGTAATTAAGTCTTTTATCATTAGAGGTTTGGTGGGATCAGCTACGGGCCCTCCAAGCCTTCCCAATTTTCATTCGAACCCTATTTTTAAACCTGCAGACTTGTACAAAAAAACCCTACCCCGAAGCTGCTAAATCTAATTATGACAAGTGACGGTCTATAAGTCATGAATATCATTGTCTCTATTTCCCTTAAAACTGCCTTCAGCTTCACGGATTCCATCAAGCAAGATTTCCCAAAGAACCTTCAAAGTGAGCGCCAAAGTTCCCAAAGAACCTTCAAAGTGAGCACCAAAGTTCGAAGGGGGTTTTTAATTTGTATTTATATGATTCATTGCCAAAATCCTAGGGTGGCTATGTGCCACCGTCTTGAGATTGGTAGCAAAATACAAATTTGAACTTCCAACTTGCTCAATATAAACATAGAATCTTAGCAACACATCTATACAATGCATCGTGCATCCATTTAAAATGGAGATGACAATTTCGCACTGTGGCTACTGTGCCACCATTTTGAGGTTGTTAAAAAATGCAAATTTGAACTTATAACCTATCCATTATAAATCTATACCAACAAATCACGACTCTTTTTAATTGTTTACTCATCTACAATTCCATTTACTCGATAAACAACTGACAGAAAAGTAATGATGTAACGCATAGATAGCTTAGGATCCTACAACTATAAAATGCACATAATAAGAAGCGTGGAAGATGCTTAAATGTTCATAATAAAATTACGTAATGAAATTATAAGTAGAGCTCCAAAAGTTCACACTTATATATTGTTTTCTCTATGCAATCATCTGGTATCACAGAGACATTTATTCAAGACTTATTGCAAAGCAAAAACACACATCGAATGTACGTCAAGAACTATTATATTATTAACTACATTGTGCTTCCATCTATAGATGCATAAAAATTAACCATTGTATCAGTAATCTACATATCTTTCATTAAAAATGAAATAGAATTGTCAGTTTTGTTCGCCCCAGCAATGAGTAACGAAGCTACCAATAAAAATAGAGCAATTTATAAAAATGCCCTTCTATTTTATCTAAATTATGAGAATACCCCAGTATCCTCATAAATTATAGAAATGCCCCTATGTCGAGCTCCTATCCCCGAAAATACAGTGAACCGCATAGCCAGGGATTTGTGATTCGCCGTAGAAGCTTGAGCTTGCTTTGCTTTGCTTATATAGGCTTAAGTATTTTCAAAGAGCATTGCCTTGCATCTTCCATGTCCTTTAGCAGCAAAAGCTGCTGGTAAAAAGCTCATTGTGCCTGAGAAAGATCTCATTTATCAGCCAGTTGAATTCCCTCTGCAAGCTTTCGTGTAGAAGCTTCTCTGTAGAAGCTGCAGCAGACCCACGATGCAATGCATCACTGGCAAATTGTGTAGCATTGAAGTCATCATACAATTATGGATTCGGGCAACATTTCTGTAGTTTCGGTTGCATTCTCACCACAATTTGGGGACTCTGTCATATCGATTTGAAGGGCTTCTATGGCTGGGCACAATCCAAATCACAATCCAAAGCATGAAATCTGAAAGAATAACATTTCAGAATCCAAAGCATTCAATTCTGCAATTCCGTTCCATTCATATAAAAACGATTCATGGCCCGTTGCAGAAAGCCTGAACTTAAAAGAAAGCGATCCATGGCTGCCAACGATTTTGGCGAAAGTTCCACAGAATTTGGGCTGGGTCTGGTACGGACCAAATGGCAGGCAAGGGCATTTCTATAATTTATGAGAATACAGCGGTGTTTTTATAATTTAAGTAAAATACTAGGGCATTTTTATAATTTGCCCATAAAAATATTGAAGCAACCTGAATCGTTTTCAACTCTATAATCACCACCTGAAAAGCAGCGAAATGAACTATGGACATATCCAAAACCGAGTTACAATAATAGCATTAGATATTCGAGGAGCATAATAAAATCAACGGTGTAATTAAAAGTTCTTACCAAATGAACTTGGGAAATGGAGCAAAACCAAGAGCGTAATGCATGGAGGGGACAACAAGACGAGGAACAGGAGACGAGGTACTTATAGAAAAAAGCTCAAATTTTGGATAGCAAATCAAGTCAAGAATGGGTGTTAATAATTATTTCTCTCACACCGAACCTCCTAGGTATCTCTCTCACCGAACCTCCTAGGTAAAGCAAGTCAGGCCTGGAGGTGAAAAAGAATGTTTTAGGTTGCCTACCCATTGGCCGCACATAAAGTCTGTACAAGGTCGCGTCCCCATTGGTCACACATTTTCTATGCTTAAGGTGAATTGTAAGACACAATGCCCTGAACTTGATATTGTGAATTGACTAAATTGGTATAGACAATTGTTTAAGAATAAGTAAAATTTGATTCTACATCAAGGTTAGCGGTGTGGTGGGACAAAGATAAATTTCTTCCTTACCAATTAACTTTACACTATAATCTAGATACATCACTTTACACTAGAATCTAGATACATCACCATTGCGCAACAAAACTATCAAGAAAAACGTGCTCAAACCGTGTTAATCTGTTTACCTATTAATTGAAATGTTCCATGGGCAAGACCTCTTACACCATAGCTGATGAATTTCTGGAAGACCCATCAAAATATTGGCCCCTTACTAAATCCTCAAATTGCTATTATAGTGGAATTTCACTAATGGATTTGTATGGTAACAAAGCGAACTCAGTGTACATTTTAGACTTGGGCTCGTAACTCTCTTGCATTATATTTACACAACTCTAAAGCTTCCATCATTCAACTCTATTTTGTTGAATGGCTTGTACAGCAATGCGCCTGTGTCGTTGACGAAAGTATAAAACTGTGAATAAGCAGACAATCAGCGTGAACAGTGTAGCATTGCCTTCTCCCATTGAAATGTTTTGTAACCAGCTTCTGCTCTTTGATGTCCACTCGGGAAGCATGTCAATAGCTTTTACCTGTTCAAAGACACGGGCAACAATATTCAAATTATTTACTAAAACACAATGCATGACCTTGATTTTAGCGTCTAAGGTGCAAAACATTTCCAAACACTTAAATCATAATGTAAGACGGGGGTATATTTACCAAAGAACTATTTTGGTAATGCTGACGCAGCCAAAGACCCATTAGAGCTAAGGAAACTGGCACTCCCGCAGCTGGATCTGTCTCAACAGCTTCATCATAATACCGTTTGGCTAAATGATAATCTACAGGGAGACCAAGCCCATGCTCATACATGTATCCCAAGTTAAACATGGCCTGAGCATTTTGTTGCAAACGAGCACGAGCATAAGCTTCAGCAGCTCGTTCCAAATCCTTCCCAATACCCTGCAAACACAGAAGAAAAATGAAGCCAATAGTTTGAAACATCAAATGATTGATTTGTTTCTTTACAATAAACACAAACTTCTCGTGGTTTGCTTCAGACGCATACCTGACCATAATAATATGCATCTCCAATAAGGAGGGCAGCATACTCATTACCCTGCTCTGATGCATGCCGCCAAAATTTGTGAGCACGCTGATACCTCTCAGTGTCTGTGCAAAAGCCTGACTGCCCTATGCAAGTGGCTTCATCTTTGTACTTGTCTAAAATCCAGGCTGCATTACTCTGTGCTACTTCATATCCTAGTTCTGCAGCACTCGAATATAGCAAAAGTGACGAAGCATAGTCACCTTTCAAGTAATACTCCAAGCCCCATCGCAATAATGAACCCCATGGACCCCTTTCTGCTACAATCTTATATAGCTGTGCTGCCTACAATTGGGAATGCACACGTTAGAATAGAACTCTTCTCAAAACTTCGAAAAACAAAACTGAAGGTATACAGATTTTATTCAGAAAGGTTATCTAAAAAACTATGCTGGGTTCTTGTTAAAACAGCTTCTGATTAGCACCCAACTATATGCAGCACACCAATAACAAGTTTAAGTGTGAAGAGTTTTCAGCCTCTCTACCATACAGGGGCTTGAACTTGGAAACTGTATATATCAATCAGCAATCAATTATCTACTTACTGCTCTTGGCCTAACTAAAAAGCAAATTCTACTCTCTTCCGACACAGTTCTTCACAATAAATAATTAGATCAACCTTCTCTTAGACCTTTATAAGTTCAGCCAATTACGTACTATTCCGCTCCAGCAGGATTGATGAAAGAAAGCCCATAGTTTTATAACGTGATCTATTCCAGCTCTAGCAGGATTGATGAAAGAAAGATCACAACTCCTTTCAATTCCTTCTTTAGTAAGGATGCACAATCAACAGCGTTCACAACCAAAATAAACTCTGATGCATCATCTCAATAATTAAGGCTCCTGTGTCTAGTAACATTACCACTGCTAGGTTCTTTTTCAGTCCAACACCTTTCTGCGCCATTTGTGCAAGTTGATAATATGCCTTCGTATGCCCTGCGTTAGCAGCAATGAGGAAGTGCCTGCTTGCCAGTTTAATGTTTTTTTTTACACCAATCCCCTTTAATGAAAGCACCCCCAAATTATAGATGCCATTTGGGTCATCATGCTCTTTGGCCTTCTTAAAGAACTCTTTTGCCTGAAAGAAATTGTAAACAATATCAAATGTTAAAACAAAATACACAAATGCTATTCTTTTCTTGTCTGTTTAATATCATACTAAAAGTGTTATTGAGCCTTTTTTTACATCTGTTAAATCTTAGATCAAATTAAAAGCTTAGCTAATCCATATCCTCTGCAGCAAGCACTTCAACCAAGTATGTTCTTATCGTACTTCATTGTTGTAAAGCCAAGTGTTTATCACCTTTGCCTGTGACAACATTGTAAACAATGATCTCACAATCAAGGAGAATTCCATAACCAACAATAATGTTTGATGGGATTGCAACCATCAGAAGAGATGGATGCCAGTTATGATGATCTTATTTTTAAAGTGTCCATTTATAATTATATCAGGTAAACGCTTTACAGAGAAACAACCTAAGAAGTTACCATTGTAAAATTCTGCTTGTCGACTCCAAGTCCCTTCAAATAAAGGTAGCCAAGTCCGTTGTATGCGGAGAATATTTTTTCGCGTAGAGCCTTCCGGAAGTATTCGTATGCCTTTGTGTAGTTCCTCTCGACGCCATAACCCCAAGCATATATTTCCCCTAGAAATTCAAGAGAAACCACGTCGCCTTTCTCCGTAGCTTTAAGAAACCATGATAATGCTTTTGCATGATCCCGTCTTAGACCTCTTAAACCAAAGTAGTATAAAAGCCCAATTTTGTACATTGCTTTTGAGTGACCCTTCTGTGCCTGATACTCCAAAAACTGGAAGTCATCGTCTTCTTCACCACGAAATTTCTTAAGAGCGTCCTTATTTTCTTCAGCGCCAATGTTAAGACGGACTGCCTCCATCAGGGGGCTGTCTTTAGAAGTCATAAAACTCGCCACAGCTGTAGTTGCAAGCTCCGCATACAAATCCACTGACTTGTCGTACATCTGCATAGTTTCCGGTTGGTAAGGAAGGACTAACAAATCTGCATCTAATTAAGGCAAGGACTGAAAAGCCCTCACAAAGGAAACTTAATATTCTCAAACACTCCATTATGCGGACATTAATTCCTCTGGATACTTCCACAACAAGAACCAGAACATGGATGGAGAACATGGAAAATGATGGACCAGGTACCTAGTATCCCAGGGGAGTAACAATAATTACCAACTACAAGCACCAAACCTTTTGGCACAACATACAATAACACCGAGAACTGCTTCTTGCATGGTGTATGTCAATTATGGGTGGCCTTCCCCATAAGAATAACCGCCCCTTACTCCTCACCCCAGCAAATCTGAAGATCCCTTCAATGACGACTATGAGGTAGAGATGCTCTTTATAGAATAATTACTTCTTGAACTTGTGCCCAAAAAGTCATTTCACAATTGACTTAAGACTGTAATTTGGAGACAGACATGCAGCCTTGCTTTGCATAATAATAGTACTGTCCCAACAAACTGAACAGCAATGGTACATAATGCAATGCCAAGCTGCTTAAAGTTAGATGACATAGCAATGCAAGAATCTGGCAATATCCCAATATGTCAATGTAAAATTGTTGAATGCTTTAAAAACATTTAGCAACTTTTCAAATAAAAAACATGCTTACTAAGCAATATAACCCTGTCCTAGTACCCTACTACTATCTTCCAAATACAAGACCTAGGTGTTGCTTAAGCTTCAGAACTGGTTGCAGGACAGTTAAAAGCAAAATTGGGGCGACGATCACAACATAAGCAAGAGAGCAAGTACTCTGCCCATTGGTTCCTTATGTTAGCTATGAAAAAACATGACGTGAAGTACCTGCTGTCTAAAGTAACTGTATGCTAGAGCCATTTTGGACTGGTAATCACCTCCATTTGCAGCGAAACTATGATATAGAAAGGATTTCAATTCATTCTGCTCCATACCATAACCGCTCCCATGAAGGAAGCCAAACGTGGATTGGGCATGTGGATGCCCTAAATCTGCTGCTCCTTTGATATCCTTGATTGCATCTGCTAAATTGTCCGGATCTCCTTCACTAATAGCACCAAACATTCTTTTTACTGCATCTGTGTATGTTTCTCCAAACTTTTCTTCAGTTCCTGCGCCTTCCAGAATATCCTGCCACGAGGAACTGGAATACAAGTAGGGATGCTCGCTGTCATCAGGATCAATAAATCCCTCAGAATCTGGTACCTCCTGACCCTCAGAAGGAGCTGGGATTTCATCCCCCTTCTCAACCACAGACAAATCATCCAACGCTGGACGATCCTGATTTTCATCAGTGCCATCTTCATCGTCAAGAACAAGCACGAATCTCTTAGCAGACGAGATCTGGACGAAAGAACAAAAGAGTAACAGAAAAACTAATGATATGTTTGTTCTCGCCATTCCTCCACATTCAATTGAGCTATGCCAAAACCCTAGGACTCTGAAGAAGGATAAGTTCCTGGCACGGAGGACCTATCTAGGCCAAAATCCATAACCCAACTCCCTTGCGATTTCGACTTCCCGGCACTCGGTACCACGTCAGCTTTCCTGACGTGTTTCAAGTTACAAGATTGGCCAAAATTCTTGGAATGGACGCAGCCTAAAAAGGTTTGCAAAAGATTCAACTAGCCTATCATTTTGTAGGGTTTCGTATTCTTTTCTTCCAATGGCAAAGGGCATTAGTGTGCTGGATGGGTGAATATCCCTAGAATATTTGCAATGGCTGTTGTTTTGCTGCAAGTATGCTGAAAATATTCTTTTTTAAGAATCATCGACTATAGCTCAGATGCTCTTGCACACCCCAAGGAAGAAGCAATTGTGAAGGGCAAGAATATGCCCTTGGTATATAAAAAGGGCAAATGGAATAGAATGACCTACTACTATCCAGGATTTAAAACCCTTAACCTGAAGGGTTTTTCGAGGGAAAAACCTTAGTAGACCAGGAATATATCACTTTGATAGCACGTGCTTGCACGGCAGAAATAGGTATATTCAGAGGTTAGTGCTTGCTCGTTGCATTTTGTTGTTGTCATATAATCACAACAAACTTTGAATGTAGGTTTTTGGAATCGCTTAGACACGATAATTTCAGCTTCACAACCTCATATGTTGTGCGAATTTCTAGAAGGCCTGTTCAAAATGATGGTGGCCCTGCCATATGTTCGTTTATGCATAAATTTGTGATGGAATATTTGATAGGGGTGAATACATTCTTGCCTAATCTAGTAAGTTATCTCAAATTCAGTAGACATGCCAATTTTCGTTATTTGCTTCGCATTCCCAAGTGCAGCCTCTCGGCCAGGTCCCAAGTGCAAAGGACCAAAACTCGGCCCCCAAAACGCAAGCCCTCCAAGATCATAGGAAGGAAGAAAGGAAGGAATAAGGTTTATGTTTCGGAGGCCCTATCCTTGTCAGATTCGGCCAGGACCTTGCGCCGCGTCTTGGAAGTGGGGGTGTCTAGGCCAGGGCCCCCCTAAAACCCCTAAGCAGCTTGCCCCAAAAGTCCTCTCCCGAAGGCCCTGGCGACTGAGGGCAAGCTCCTCTATCTGGAACCGTGATTTGGCTCTTCCATACGACTTCCCCTTTATCATGGGTGTTGCCATGATGGAAATGGAATGGGAAGAATAAGATGATGACATCCTTTGTGACTAAATTGAAGGTGAATGCTATATATTTGCCGCTATAGAGTTTGACATCACAGAGAATCAGTACATCATACTCGCTAAAGTTGGCCAAATAGCTAACAAGCCTATTGACATTGTTATCCTAATCAATACGGGTAGTACCCTTAAGCCTCACCAAGAACGATTGAGATGATAAAGGACAAGACATTGAAGTGTATCTCTAGACCCATTGTGATGGCAAGGAGAGCTATTTGCAACACAGATGGCAGGAGGTTGAACCTCAACATAGAGCTATCTAGCATCTTGGTTGGAATGGGAGCTGAGGCGATGAACATCGAAAGGTATGATCTCATTGTTGAGATGGTGGATAGTGCAGGCAAAAGCTTTGATCGATCAACTAGAAGATCATAGTAAAACCACTCAAAGCAAGCAAGTCGAGATCAAAGGTAAAAAAGTTAACTCGATAATGCAATGCGTATTTCGTAAGAAATTATTTAAATGCATAAGGAAAAGAAGAGGTAGCTTACATCTTAGTAGACCCCGACTCTAATGACAGCTCGAAAAGAAAGCTCTAAGCAAAATGCCCAAGCAATAGCAAGGCTAATAGAGGAGTTTTATGACTTATTACCTGGTGAAATCAAGAAACCCACATCTTACAGGGGAGTCGAGTGAAATATGATATGATATTGCCATGTCAAGGTAACTTCTTTAATGTTATACTATATGATTAACAATTTAAGGATCTATGTGCATGATGAACTACCATGTCGTAAGTTTCATAGCAAAACTTGTGTAGATGAAGGTCAAAATCTAAGGCATAGCTTTGGCTACCTCATGTAATATCTCTTTGATAGAAATTGTGAGGCATTTATTTTTATTTGACCCATCTATACTATTAAACCTACAATGAAGAGCATTTTGAAACAGCCATTATGACTGAGGCATAATAATTGGTATTAGTAAGTATATCATTTTCATAAACATTTTAGCCTTACGGGCTGGACGTGAACAAAAGTGCGAACTTTAAGGGCCTGACTTATGTTTAATTGTGGACTCAACTAGGGTTGTAACTATGGATTTGGTTATGTTAATTTGCCATGTAATTCTGTGATCGAGGATGTTGAATATAGGGAAGGTGAGGAAGAGATATGATGGTGCCCGAGGGAATAGTTCAAAAAGCAAGAATGAGATAGTTGTGTGGAATTAAGACTTGAACTGTTGAGTTGCGTATATAACCTTAATAAAAGATTGTAATATCTTTGCCTTTACCTTTACTTTTTGGCAAAGGCTCCTTGATCTCCATATAACGGTAATTGGAGCGCTTATTGTGATTCAAATCGTCCTCTTTCTGCATTTCTACATCCTTGCTCCTTTGGTACTCAAGATGTTCCTAGTTATTATCCAGCATCTTCCAAGTCTTCATGAAATATGTTCTTCTATCCATGTATATCGGTGTCTCGAAAACGCCCCACAGGCACATTCAAGTCGTATTTAATTAAAGTGGGACAAATCTCGAATTTTGGGACTCGGACTGAAAATGGGACTCATGCAAGAAAGAAGTAAGTTGCCATTGAATCATTATTATATTTTTCCTTGATAAAATAAGAATAGCATTTACACACGACAATCCGAGAAAATGAAGGGGGGTGGTGGAGAAAGAAGAGTAGGAAGGAAGGGGAGACAGGAGGGAGGGAGGGGAAAGGCAAAGGAGCACGAGAGGGCAAAAGGGCAAAGAGGAGGGGCCGAGCAAATGGGGAGGGGAGGGGAAGGGGAGGAAGGGGAACAACCATTCGAAAAACTAAAAAGATTAAGTAGATAACTTAAATAATATAATTAATTAATAATTTAATTAAACAATAAATAAATAATTAATTAGAATGGTGAGTTTTTTCTCGCCTCACGAGGCGAGAATGGGCAGGATTGAGGATTCATCCCTTCTGTGCTCCCAAAAACTTCATTATCCTATCCCATGACCTAGAATAAACCTCTGACCCGTTTAGGTGGAGCTCTAGAGCCGAAAATCCGTCATCCCCCTGTGGGCATCTTGGAAATCTGGCAAATCCGTCAACTGATGATGCAAGTGCCTTATTCAAGCGGTTTCCCAGTGTCATATTTGGTCTACAGCAGCAGCAGCATACCCAGTGTCATATTTTGGTCTACAACAACAGCAGTGTCCTGCATCCCATATTTTGGTCTACAACAACAACGATTGTCCGCATCCGGCCGCCTCATTCCTTAGCTTGTGGGCAAATTCATTCTTCCGCATGAGGTCCGCATCACATTCATATCGGGTCTTCGGAGGTATCGCGGCACCTCCAAAGCTATAATGGGTAGACTGCTCTTATGCTCCACATTAATACCTCTGCCCTGTTTCTTTTGCATCGCTTTGCATAGATAAGAAGCAAGAAGAAAAAACATAGTAAGAGCACACAAAAATTAGACGGTTCTCAAGCTTGTATCTTTGGAGTAGAAGGAAGAAGGGCGATCTTGGGACTATCGAGTAAAACGAAAGGCCGGTGCCGAGTATGCCTAAGAAGAAGACGGACAAAAAGGACTCTGAAGGGCTTTTTCTGCTCTTCTGCTCCATCATCTCTGCAGATTTCAACCCTGCAAGAATCGTTGCACTTTGAGCTTGTCTCTGTGCTTCCTGGAATATTAATGTGCAATTTTAACGTCCACACAATATTGCTTCAAAGAACAGTTTTATACCATACCTTCAATGCTAAGTCTTGAGCAAAGAAATGACCGGATCCTTAGCGACCAAAATCTCGGCATCCTTTCTCTCTCGCAAAAGCATGTGCCCTAACTTTGTATGCTACAAAATCCTCCCCGCCAGCTTGAGTTTGCCTAAGTTTTCAAACAAATGTAGTTATCAGGGAATGGCGATGCAAATACCTCCAAAAAGGAAAAAATGGTTCCAAAAACACCTTGCTCCGCCGATTCTTACTGCCATAGGAAAAAATGGTTCCAAAAAGGGCTACAAGCACCATTTTTGAGCGCCATAGCCGCCAAGAAACATCGCCGCAGCTCCGCTAGGAAGGAACCGTAGAAAAAAAAAAATCTCCCAACTTCGGCTCTGATCATCCGTCAGCTTCGGGTCTGCTTTCTTCAAAAATCTTCTATGATTGCTTTCTTGTGCAGTCCTGGCCTTGTTGATCCGGCATTGGGCGGCTTAGCCCTCCATATCCGGCTGCAAGCTAGGATTCGACCCTTTTTTTTAAGGCAAATCCGTCATCCCTGTAAGCATCTTGGAAATCCGGCATCTTGCTCCTGCATCGTTTTGCACGCCAAGGGCTTGAAGCCCAAAACATTGGGTGCTCCTTTATGCTTCTTTGATGACGCTGGGATGGCGCTTCACCACGGCGGCAGGGCTAAGCCTTCCGATCTGAAAGACTCCAAAAAAAGCTTTGGATGTCCACCGGCTTAGAAGCTTTGAAGGTAAGAAGCTCCACCCTAATACTACATCTTCCTTCAAAATCAAGCTAATTTCAGTTTTCGATCTGCAGAGGCATGGCCACAATGACCGCCCTAAAGATCGGCTACCCCCTCGGGATTGGATTGACAAAGTTCTTCAATCTCCGCCAAACGCTCTGTTTCTTCCAAGATTCAGCTCAATTCCAGTAGGTTTTTCTATTTTATATACTCCGATCTTTTTTACTCGCCAGATCATGCATGGTGCCTAATCTTTAGCGCAATGCGAAACACATGCAGCATTTGTGGCCGGAGCTGGAAGCAGCTCTGTAAATCCCCTTCAGCTTGGATCCCCTGTTATGTCTTGTAAATCCCCTTCAGCTTGGATCCCCTGTTATGTCTCGTGTTACCTGGTAATATATTTTCTCTCTAGTTGAAATTCAAGAAGTGTATTTGTATCGATGCAGAGAGCTTCGGATTTGCACTAACATAGGGAAGATTTGAATCCGGATTACAGCGATGGATGCGGAGAATTACAGAGATGGAGGTGAGGTGTTACAGCAGAAGCATACAGCCATGCCCAAAACCATGCCCAAAATGAAAAGGCCCAAAAGGTATGTACCAAATTTCAAATTTCAAGCATGGGCGGGAAAAACAAGGCGGGGTACAGTGATAAATAAAAATAGGGAAAATTCTAAATATACCCCTCAAGTTTCAAATATTCCAAAAATATCCCTAGAAATAGGGTGTTTAGCTCAAATGGTAATAACTTTTTTGTGATCAATCAACTAAAAAAGTGTCCTTCACAAATCTTATAGATATGAGTGAGCAATATCCAATAGCAGTAGAATCGTCAAAAACGGAGTTGAAATCTTCAAGTTATAGTGTTTTAAGTAAGCGCTATAAAAAATGACGTAAAGGAGCATAACTTGTGAATTTCAACTCTATAATGTTTGTGAAGACAACTTTTGCATTTGAGGAGCAACAAACACTCTATTACCTTTTTTCCAAAACTGCTCTTCATTTGGAGGGTATTTTTGGAATTTTCACAAACTTGAGGGGTATATTTGGAATTTTCCCATAAAAATAATATATTAAAAAAATTATTTTCGAACTGGCTAGGTAATATGTCTTTTTATACGTCTACCAAATCTCTCTCAAGTTGCAATATGTGTGCTGGTACGTTCACATGTCCCACATTATTTTGACCTTATAGGTGAATCTTTGTTAGCCCATGGAATATTTATTTAATAAGATGATAATATATTAAAAAATCTAAGTTAAAAAAAGGGGTATTACAAGATGCAATAATATATTAAAAAAAACTATAGAAAAAAGGGAAAGTATTTAACTTCATATAATATGAGGGTGTTTAACTTTATATGTACATTGGCAGGAGGTGCTTCTACATATTCTATCACTTGGGGCCCTGTGGGGACTGGAGCCAGTCGGCCAGCCAGCCAGATGATATAGTGGCTAGCCAACCAGATGATATAGTTTGAACCTTTAGGACATTGTCCTAAATCTCTTCTTTTTCAAAGGTATATACAAAATCCCCCCGCTTCCTTTTTAATTTCAAATTTCCTTTTTAATAGCATGGTTGTGTTTATATGTGTGCTTGTATAATCATATTTTACACCTTATGTTGACCTTAGAGGTGCTAGGCATATAATTCTTATGTCTAAGATAAAAAGTTGGCTTATACAAGATTATAGTACACTTTAAATTAGTTCACTTTATTTCAAAGGAAATGATGTGCTTTCCATGGACCATGTGCTAGTATGCTATACTATATTATATAACTATATATTGCTTTGTATGGACCGTGTGCTAGTATGCTAATGCGTGTATTATGAAATTGTGGTAGTATAAAATACTAATGTGTGCTAATTAAGCTGTCCTAATATAAAAATGCTAATGTCTGCTAATACTAATGTGTGCTAGTATAAAAACAATTGTTAAATACTAATGTGTGCTAAATACTAATGTGCTGTGAGAAAAACAATATATAGCATAATAACAGGGGGTTTTCTTTGTGTTTTTGTACGCTTTTCACTAAGATTTTCCTATGATTTCGTGATGTATTCAAATGGATGTACTAATGCGTACATCTGCACCATTTCTGAGCCATTGATTTTAGCCTTTTTTTTTCAATGGTCAACAACCAATGGCTCACAACAAAAGCCCTTTTTTTTGTGCGTGTGGTGCATAATGGTCAACAACCAATGGCTCACAACAAAAGCCCCTTTTTTGTGCATGTGGTGCATAATGGTCAACAACCAATGGCTCACAACAAAAGCCCTCGTTTTGTGTGTGTGGTGCATAATGGGCACATGAAGGGCTTGAAGGACGCATATAGTGCAGTTTCCCCGCCGGCAACACATTTCTTATCATAACTTTTGATCCAGAGCTCTGTTTCAGATGATGTTTATTGCGTTGGAAAGCTCTCTCCGAGATCTTTTTAATAGTGTATGATATGGATATGTTTGATTAAGTTATCTATGCTAAAACATCAATTTTTCGGCCGGGTTTGGTAGGCTTTCATATCCTACCTGCTGATTAATACAGGATTGCGCTATTGGATATTGTTTTATGGCTCATTCCGAATGAAGCTTGCAAAAAATTACCATGCATTTTTAGATTTTGAGGCAGTTATTAAGCAAATTCCAAGAATACTCGAGCGGTCTCCCATAGGCCCACCCATTACAATCTCTCCCACTAGAATTATGCTCGTCCTCGAGCATCTAAGACTCTCATTTAACCATGTATACCAGTGACATTGTGATTGCCAAGATCGTGCAAATTACCATACCCATGGAGACTCGAACTCAAGACCTGCTCTGATATCAAATATAGCGTTTCTACCAAACATGCCCCTCATCAACTGGGCAAAACTGTCTAAACGTTTACAAGTAGTCACATTTATCTATTTATACTGGTGTCTTGGAAATGCCCCGACAGGCACATTCAAAGATCAAATACTCAACCCCCATGGGCCCATTACAAATGCACTCTTGATCTTTTTTGCTTAGCGGTTAGTGGTGAGCTTTGGCCTTAGGGGCTGGTATTTAATTTTCTTTAATGTTTTATGTTGTTTTAATATTAAGTAGATCTTCTCATTGTGTGATAAACTTTGAATCTATCTATCTATCTATCTATCTATCTATCTATCTATCTATCTATCTATCTATCTATCTATCTATCTATCTATCTATCTATCTATCTATCTCAGAGATGCAACCTGAGTCAAGGCATTATACACATCATCATCAAGCCAATATCAATACCAACACTTACCAAAAAGCCCCACATGGATACCATCAATTCTAGGTCACCTGCCTTGATTCATAAGAAAGATAGCATCCATTAAATCAGTGAAATGATCTCAACTTTCAAACTAGCCTTCCGCTCATCGAAAACAATAGGATGAACCTTTTTAAGTATGCCTCTTGAAGGTCTTATTGAAAGGACGGGTATGGGCATCAAAGAAGTAGAAAAACGATCACACACAAAATTCTTAAGCTCATTAAAAAACCATCTGGAACCTGGAGAGAACCAGACTAGTAACTTGTATTTTTTACTTTGCAGTTTTAAAGAAACATAAGATTATAAGTTACCACCTTTGATCTACTGAGTTTGAATCCTACTAATAGCAAAAGTGAAAAATATGAAAGAATAAGTAAGAAATGCGTCTTTAAAAGGAAAAAGAACATAAAAAATGGAGACAATCATGAGGATTCTGGTTCTTCATTATTTGTAATGTTGGTGTGGTGTGTGCATCATATATCCAATCAGATGCTGCCAATGTGGCAAGTGAAAATTTCTCCTCCTCCTCCTCCCACCCCCTCTGCATCCTTCTTCTTTTGTACAATTGCAATGCACCAGTTCTCGGAGTACCACCTAATATATTGTCAACTCCATCAAACTCAAAGCACGTCGAACATAGAAGAAGTTTCTACAAGAGTGTCCAAATCCTTATTCAACTATACCATCTCTTTGAATCTCCCTCAGGAATAGAGCAAAGATACTTTGAAATAGAAGCTAAACTAGCTTGAAAAGTCAAAGTGCTTCGAATCAAATAGAACTTGTGCCTTACCACACTACATAAAAGCCGAACTCATCAACCTTCTTAAGCGCTTCCTTCTCTGGTTGAACGGATTGGTTAGCTTCTTCTATGGCACAATTTGTGGCTTGGGTTTTCTCAAAAGAGACTCAAATGAACGGTTCCTATGATCTTTTAAGAAGTGGATACACAACTTTCTCAACCGTCGAGGCAGTGGAAAGGGCACACGTGTTTTAAAGGTATATTGTTTTATCATAACTGCGAAAACTAAGTATAGAATTATTTTGTTAGAAAATAAGAACTGAGAGTAAACAAAATAGGAAAAATTGACCTACTATATGCTTATAGTCCTTTGTCATGTGATTCACATGCAAACAACATAGAGACTACATTCTAGATGTTCTAATCCTCAAAAACATTGTCCTCAATTCCTCCAGTACTTAACATGGCTTTCACCCACCCAACAAGCTTTTTAGCGCTCACTACAATAGTATTTGAACCATTAATTATCCTTGTAAGTTCATAATATGGAACTTAACAAATCTTTTTTTTTTTTTTTTTGAAGGAATGAAGCTTTTTAATCAATAATTATGGAGAATAAGTACAAAAATAGAGAATTGCATGACTGAGGAGTCAGCAATATGTAACATAAGGAAATATTTTTTTGGACTTGATGAAGTCCATGTAAATAGTAGCAGCAATATGTAGAGTACTTGAAATAGACGAAAGCATAAAGTGTTGCAACATAATAAGGATGTAGATGTCGAAGATAGGAACACTTTCAAAAGGAGCAAGGTCTTGTAACTTTTTTCTGATGCAGCCAAATACATTTCCTGTAGATTCCTTGAGCCAAAAATCTACACAAAAAACCAAGTTATGGACAGATGAAGCAGGGATCAGAAATTGTAGGTGTCCAGAAAGTGGAAGTGGTCCCTAAACTGAGGATAAAGTATTGGAATAAAATTCTTTCCCCAATCAACCACCTCGATCAGCCTGTTTGAGAACTTAACAAATCTACCATTTTTATTTTTATCAGGCTTCCTTTAAGACAAATCACACTTGCAGGACATGATAATATAATTCGTTTGATGATGATGCATACCCACATTATAATTATTGAATGTTCATCGAACTCAAGATGTAAAGTTCCATAACTTGCAACGTAGAAGAAGGTTAATTTTAATAGAAGATAACTTTTATACTGTCACGGCTTTTTTACTTTGTGTAATTAATAGGAATGAGCATTTTGAGTACAATAAAAGATTCTACTAATTATGACATAGAAATGAGCCATCGTCAACAACAACATAGTATGTCATGCATGTATTTTGACTCTGATGGTGCATTTACTTTTAAGCAGCTTGAGAAGCATTTGGCTGAGTGGATAAGTATGACAATATTGTTAGAGCCTTATAAGATAGTTGCAACCAAAGAGAAATTGGATTATTCTCTGAAGATTCATGTGCCTCATTCATATCTTGCATCAATATCTGATTGAAATGACAAAACATGGAGTAGAATATCATTATAGAATTGAGAATCACAAGAACAGGTAATGACCTTAAGAAGAATGATTGCAATTTTTGAAGTCATCCCAATGAAAATTTTGAGAAACGTACTCGCTTTTCATTAGTAAATAATGGCATTTGAGTATCAACACTACTACTATATGTTATCCGCGAGTAACATTCCATCAATTGATTAAGCCAACACTTTGTTAGATTTTAAATCTTGATGTTTATTGTAGCAATTGAGCTATTAGAAATCAAGACATTGAAGACAACCTCATTCTTACATATGAGCTATACCCCCATAAGGTGTTATATATGTAGTATAGTATAAAGATACATACATTACAAACATATTAGCCATTACTATGCCGTGAGACCAATATATTAAAGTCAATTTTAAGAAGTTAATTAGCAGCCTTGAAGAGAACCGTGCCTTGAACTGATGCCAGACTTTAATAAATTGGGAAAGTCCCGAACCCGAACATGTAACATTAATATCAACTGGAAAATAACTTGACTTTAGTACAGCCATCTATGTGGATGCATTTAATACGAAAGGCCCATTGAATGCTGGCAGTCTTGAAGAGCAATATAAATGTTTGTGCTCGTCTTAGCATTGCGATATATCCCTCCGTAGTTAGAATGATGTGCTTAGTTGAAAATTTCAAGAAGAAAGAAATCCAGATCTGATTCTTCTAATTTGCAAATTCATGCCAAGTTCTACATTTTCTTAGAGCGAAGTTCAAAATTCCATTAGATAATACCCTTACAGGTACGCATGGATTGGTTCATAAGCTCATAGGGACAAAACTATGTTCACATATTTCAAATATTTGATCATTCATTTGTTATATTAAACAAAAAGAAAATGCAACAGCTGCAGCAGCAGCAGCACCAACAACAACAACTTCTTTTCGCGGATAATTTGTAGGTTATATTCCTACTTTTGACTTTGCAAGTTATTTTCCTACTCGGTGAATTAATCTTCAGTTTCCAGATATCATCTTCATTTTTGAATCTTTTTCAAGTAAAAATAGAGGACGTATTTTTGCAAAGTTTCTTTGAACTCCTAGCACTAAGAGGTGCAAGTCAGGAGCAATTTATCTCCATAGAAGGTAACTCAACCCATATGATGCTTGATTATAAACTCAGAAGATCTCTTTCTACTATAGGCATGCTCACTATGAGAGTATTTATATCCGAATCCCACTTTGCAGAGCTTCTCTCTACATCAACTTTATGTGGAAGGTGTAATGCCAATATGCTACAAAAAACAATGCATCAGATGAGCAAATTTATTTATATGTTATTATAAGGGCCATAAAAGTTGAACTCCAACTTACTAGATTGGTGAGGATAATTTTATGTATGTGGATTGCACATCTAGTTTAAGATCACTTGCTGATTCTGTATATGGAAGATGGATCTTCATAAGCAAGTCCTCACAAGATGTGGTTGATGGATTCTTATCTCCCTACACATTGCACCCATAGAACTCGTAAAGTGGAAGAGGTGACAAACTCTAGTTGTAATGTACCTACCATTTGAAGATATATGTCATTTGGTGTCACGGCTTGTTTGTAAATAAACTCATATCTGAATAACATAAATTCGCGAACAGATTAATTAGTAGTTTTAAACTTATATTTGAACAACACATATTCTCTGGTGTATAAATTAGTAGTTTTAACGTCATACTACATCCCTTAGCATCCTTTATGACGTATGATTCAGAATGCATATATTCAATGCTACGAATGTTTCGAGTTACTTACTCTGGGCGCAAGCGACTATCTAGCTCATATGTAGCAAAGTTGCTTTCAAGTTTTAATTTTCTTTTATCTGCAACATAATTAGCTTATAATCATTTAGAAGATAGAATCACTAATTTATTCAATATGGAAAAACAAAGACACTATGTCTAAGTACCTGGATCATAATTATATTGAGGACCAATTGATCCTGGGGTAGCAGCATCTTTTATTTTCTTAGTTTCGAAGTCTTTATCCTATCAACCATTTGAGAGCAAAAATAAGCTTTTTTTGCAAAAAGAATAATTCATACCCTTGGGTAAAGGTCATGAGGTCTAAACATGGCAATCTTATTTGGATGATATAGTAAACTTATAAAAGTTTCACAAAGGCATCAATGACAAACACTGATGTCTATTCTATTCATCATGTTATTATATCGATTCATATTGCTACCTCTTACTCCATCTTTTTTTTTTTGGATAATATAATTTAGCTACAAAATTTTCCAATGACGCATCCCTACTATGCTATTGATTTTATGCATAATATAATGTTATAAATGCAATACCTCAGACTTGCTCCCTTTAGAGAGCAATTGATCAAGAGCAAGAATATCACTTGGCTCCCACATTTTTTATAAACCTGCTTTCCCAACAAAAATAATTCCCTTTAGAGAACAATTGTTCAAGTGCAAGAATATCAATTGACTCCCACATTTTTTACAAACCTGCATTCTCAACAAAAATATTTAAACATAGATATGCCTTTACCATCGAAGTCCACTCATATCTATAAATGCAGAACATGGAGAAGTACCAACTACTAAGTCATCTAAACTTCTAACAATACCTGCATAATATACGATCTATATATGTTCTTATGTTTGTCATGTTACACGAGGCGATGTTGAACATTGGTCCAAGTTCCTACGGTACATGTTGCTTTTGGATAACGGTGTAGATAGCTTGCTCTTATATTTGCCTTGTTGCGCGAGCTCACGAATGGAGTCTCGAACATTAGCCCGAGATGGCTGTGGCACATGCTGCTTTTGGATAAATGTGATATTGAACGTTGGTCCATGATCCTACGGTACATGTTGCTTTTAGATATATTCTACGATGCAGATAGCTTGTTCTTACATCTGTTGTATTATGCGAGGTCACGAATGCGGTCTGGAACATTAGCCCAAGATCCTACAGCACACGTTGCTTTTGAATATATCCTACAGTGCAGATGACTTATTCTTATGTTTCTCATGTTACGCGTAAAAATCAGGTGGCATTTGTTGAGCATAGATCCATCATAAGCACAACTAGTTCAAGATTGTCATATTTGAGGGTGTGCCTTAGTGCTTTACAGGTTAGCAACCATATGCAAAGGACTAGTTAGAATTGGATAGATGGAAGTAGATACCTTATGGGTCTTTTATATTGCAATTATGGCCTCTGTGAGCATCATTAATTACTCCAAGTACGAAAAATGAAGTTCTTTTTATTATATAAGATGCATTTTATTCCACGAAGGAGCAAGGATGAATTCTAATGGTTTACGACATGGACCAAGTTTATCATGTTTTGAAAAATGTGAATTCGGCACCTAATCTTTTGTGCAAAAAGAGGACAGCTATTGAATCAAAACAAATCCCGCCATCATAAAAGTTGAATGCGTGCTAAACTTAATGTCTGCCTTATATCCTACCTAAACATATGAAATCCCAATACACATTTCCTAGTCCTGGAAATAAAGTTATACCCAACAGATGATATATGTTGCCATAAGCCTATGCAGAACAAAAGGCTATTCCACCAGAGAAGCAACCCCCAACCATTGGGACGTTGAGAATCTAGTAACAATATGCAAAATTAGATAAACATGCGTAGAAAGTTTTTTCCAATACAGGCTGAAGCCCCAAGTATATATCTTCGTGACATTTCTTAGGTGAGAAGCTACATATCTCTATATGCACCACCTCGGAAACCCATTACCATAAAGAATAGAGATGGATCCATGGTCGACATGGTCTATGGTGGTGTACGCAAATTTCAAGGGATTCTAGATTCCATGGCCATAGGATACAAAAATATGAAATCTGTTCATTTGCGAAAAAGAAATAAAATCTAAGGGCAATTATGCCCCGTCATTTTGGCACGATGTGGTAGGCATGTGGACAAGCATAATTCAAGCAAACTTTGTATCTCAAATTCAACAAGCCTGCTAAACACATTTAAGAGTGTAAATAGACGCCTTGCCATTGTACAAGCATCATGCATAACAGTTATTCTGACAGGAATAAATCAAGGTGATATTAATAAATCACATAATTAGCTTTATACAGATCTAAAACATGAAGCTAATAAGACAAAGTATCAAAATTAATGACCAACATATTGCATATCCGACTAGATTCACTGGTTTGCAAAAACATAAATGATTTTGACAAAATCGAAATACTTGATCCACATCAAATTAATATATTATAACTACTATTCATGTCATTTTCTAGAAAACATCCAATGGTAGGTGTAAGTATGCATTAACAACTATGCATTAACAACTCCTGTCTTTGTTTGGATACATGTCAATCATTGCTTTTATGGAAAAAATGATCTAAACATCATCGAGCTTAGCAAGTTATTGCATGCATATCCTTGTGTGTGTCTGAACTCTCTCCACATAACATTGAGAGAGAAAGAAAAAAAAAAAAAAAAAAAACTGAAAATGAGCAATTCAAAGCTGCATACATGGTAGGAATCTGGGCAGTATGTAAATAATGCATTTGAAAAACTTGATATCCTTTATGACCCACAGATTGCCATAAAGAAGAATAAAAAAGGTTAAGAAGATTAATTGCAGATCTGAACACCTTACTATTATTTGCAGAATGGAAATGAATGCACAGGATTGCTTGAAGAAGTAATCCATTGAAAATTCCTTGCACTGCAATGTAGGCCCCTCATTAACTTGTGAATTCATAGTAAGGTGAATGTAACATCCACAGGGTTTTACCCATGCTTCTGCACTTCAAAGAACTCAAGAATCCCTGATTGCACTATCTTTATAAGGCAAGCTCATTGTTATTATCATTTAGATTAGTAACAAATTGATGCTCTACTTATGAAAGTAGTCGATATCTAGACCTGAGACTAAGCATGCAAGAACCGCAAGATAAGGGAGCACATGCAATCAAAGCTACTGCGAAGAATAGACTAGATAAAATAGAGAACTACATTTGTACACATAGGAAGATTACCTGGAAAAACTTTTTGACAATCTGGAACAAATCTTAAAACGTTGGCAGATAGAAAATAATGGCAGAGCTCATTCATTTTAGGAGGCGCAGGATGTATTTGACAAGTTTCCAAGTCAAAATATTGTGTCATGGACCTGCAGGGCACATTGAGCATGGTTCTGCTCAAGAAGCACTGCAATGTTTTGAACAGATATATATATCCTCTAATGTTGTCACATTTAAATGCAACTTGAAAGCTTGTAGCGTTGTAACTTACGGGCTTCCTGCACAAGGAAAGAGAGCTATTCATTTAATCTTGTTGAAAGCTATGTCATTGTCAGGAGTATCATTGACAATATTTCATCTTTCAGTACTATCCACCATGAGGCCAAATGGACCCCAGTCCAACTGACACCAACTTGAAGATATCATGTCTGTTTCAGATAAATTAGCACAGCTACACAGATTTCTTGTATTGATTCTGAAGAGAAGGTGCCTATGCAGTTTTATTGACGCTGCTTACCAGGTTTGCAGATCATAAATGTGCAGCAATTCCTTATTTCCAACACAAGGGTCATTAGACAAGTGTCTTTCTGCATGGATTTAAAAGCAAGATAAATCCTCGTGCAGAAATTATTTACTTTTTTTTCTGTTAATAATGTGCATTTTTGGGAATCACAAGGACAGTAAACAACTTAGTACCAGTATTGGGGCAACCTTCCAACTGTGCCAACCTGTTAACCGAGGTTGGCCAAGGCTGGTCTTAGAAGGCCAATTGAGGTTGGCCCTTGTCTAATTTCCAAAGTATAAAAGACATGGAAGTATCGCAACTTCAAGAAAATACATATATACAACAGAACCAAAGTGCCATATTAATTCAGACCTTAGATTTCTGATACAATTATGTGTAGCCTATTAGGATAGATCGTACAAACAGGGTATGGCCGAATTAGGTGTTCTTGTTATAGAAGAACCGGGATTTCATCAGGTTAGAACTTAAATCTCTGCTCTGTCTTATGTTCTTTTGTTATAACAGAAATAGCAAGAGACAATGCATGGGCAGTCTATTTTCTGAAATTTTCCAAGAAAAGTTCGTATGATTATGCTTAGTTATCCTTATTAGTAAGAGAAATGGAAGAGCGGCATGACTTAACTCACCTGGTGAACAGTTCAGCGGCAGATCTGGAAACGAAGTTTACAAAGATTGCAAAGTTTACTTCTCTGGAAACGAAGATGTACCTGTTTACCTAGTAACAGCAATCCGCCAAAACAAAGGAGAACGAGTTCCGGAAGTCTGATGATTAAAAATATTCCACTTGAAAAATACATCCATCTACAGCATAAAAAACTAAGGGAAAATTTTAAAAATACTTACCCCTTTGTTTTGAGGTATACGATCACGGCAGCGCTGGCTCTGAATCTAACAAACAATCTACCAGTAGCAACTCAAAATTTGGAGATTTTCACAAAAAATGGTTAATATTGATGTCCACTGATGCAATGTCGGACCTTTCTGCCCTGCGAATTTGCAGTCTATGCTTTAAAATAAGAGCAGAGTGATCCAGAACTAGACAAAAATATGCCCAGGGCTGCAGAGCCTTCCTCCAGCATTTTTTTTGAAGATAATTGTGGCAGGCCCACAGAGCTTTCCTTCATTGTTTTTCCGAAGGTAATCATGGCATGCATGCGAGTTGCTTCTAGGTTTCATATATCCGGCAATCAATCGAAAGTTCAAAGCACTATTATAATGGATTTTGCTAGTGATTTGTACAAGAAGGGAAGAATTTCACAGCAAGAAAAATTGCAGTGGGCTCAAGATCTTGTGAGTTTTCTCGGCCTCTTGCTTCTAGCCCTGCTTAAAACTGGAAACTTTGCAAGCTCCATAATCGGATCTTCATCGTTTCCATATCTGATCAGAAGCCCAAATTATCAGCTCCAATTTATCACTCCAGGGTCATCTTCTCATAGTGGTCTCACCCTATGCCAAAGCCATTCGTTCCTCAAAACTCATTCCGGTCATTCTTCTTATCTCTAGTAGTTTCGTAGCCATATAAGGGGCATTTTGACAATATCTCAAAATATAAGGGCATTTTCACAAATAACACAAAATAGAGGAGCAATGATGTTTTATTTACCTCTGCCAAGCAAGGTTGAGGCCGACGTCGGAGATCACGGCAGTTTGTTCCGTTGTTCTTCAACAGCAATTTTTCTTTATCTCTCTCTCTCTTTTTCTTTACGTATATAATGTATTTATGTATTTATGGGATGCTTTATGGTTTCAATTTTGACCATTGATGTGGCGGATATTCCGTGCTTTATGCCAGATCAAAGGCCATTAAATTTTTGATCAAAAACCTCGCTGCCACTTTCAATGGTGCAAAATAGACCAATGGTGCCAGACAAAGGGAAAAAATGCAAAACCACTGAAGCGCAAATAAAAAAAAAGGGGGAGAGAGACCGGTTCATCCGGAATGAACAGGGCGGGCTGGATGGTCACAAAGAAACGGGCAGGGTTTAATCCTTTGTTTTGCAAGCATGCATCAACCCATATATTCCAAGCTTGGATCAATCCTCCAGAGGTCTATTCAAGACTGATTAATCCGCCATAGATGCAATGCAAGCAGATCTTTAATCCGACATAAGGTCAAACCCGAAGAAATATAAGCTGCCAAATTTAATCTTGATCCCGCCAATATAAATCCAGGCTGCTTTGCATTCACATAACATAGAAAGACAGATGAGAAGGAACGAGACAGATCATCTAACGAGACCACCGGACCCCTACACTCCTCTGCACAGTCCGCTACCTTGCTCTGCTCTAATGGCCGCTGCAAAATTTATTCCTTGGCCTCTGATGTTGCATCGATTTGATGCTCCCAGGCCCGCTATCTGTTTTGATGCCCTGTAACAAGTAAAACACGCAGAATCCCCTGCAAGAAAAGACGGAGGAATTGAACCAGAGCTCTAAAAAAAGAAAGGGGCGTGCACTCTTATCTATTCCCTAGGAAAACGGCCCCTTACTGCAAAAAAAAAAATACATTCTAAGAACCTAAAAAGGAAATATGACCACTAAATCAAAATAAGCTGCTCTAACCCTGCAAAACATACGGTTTGACATACCATACATGATAGGAATCATAGTCCAAACCATGCGAGAGAGGCCCTTTCGCAATACCAAACGGATTGGGTAAACTTAATGGATCTAGTTAACATTTCTTATAATGCTCTTTTTGCCTCTGTTATTTGTAATATGAAGTTTCTGTTATTTGTAATATGAAGTTCCCGATATCAATGTCATCAAATGACTAATTTTTCTAACAATGTCATTCTATTGGAGATTTTGATCGAATTGGCAATGAACATCTTCATCTGCATCGAACATGTTCTTGTGATATGGATTTGTGGAGTGTCTGAAATGTGAAAATATATTGTTGACTAATAGTTCATAAAAACATGTGAAAACTTTAGAATTAAGCAGGAAAGTTACATATTTGAAACAGTATGTTGTTGAAAGAGTGGCAAGTACAAAATTCATGAGTGCTCCTAGCTCATGTGTAGTAGCATGAAACTGCTAAGATCTTGTTGATTTTGTAAAATGTCGGCTATCATATTTTTTGGGTTGCCCCTAGGGGGGCAAACCCTCGTTTATGTGGGTTTGTGGCATATCCAAGTATATACCGGCATATGCCTAGGATATGCTTTTGACTGCTCCAAACTGGCTGTTGCCACTGGCGGTCAGCTCTGTTGCCGATTGATGCTGTTCGAACCGCCTAACCGGCATGATGCAGTAGCCAAAGCAGCCAGAATCGGAATTTCAAGAGCTTTGCAGCCTGGAAGATCAAATTTTTAGCATATTAGAACGAAGAACTCATTCATAGAGCTTAAAATTACTTGGACATTTTCAGGTTTTTGCAAGTTTCGGGGGTAGAATTGGCTTTGGAAGCTGTTATGGCCGATTTGCACAGTAACTCTTATGATTTTAGACTTATAAGAGGACAAAATTGTATATGCTGGAGCTTTCACTTGCACCTTGGAGCTGGAGCTTTCAAATGGAGTCTGGAGCTCCAAGGGCATCGGAATGTATGTAATCGGTGCTTTTTATTGATTTTTCATTATGTTTGAGCGTTTTCCTCCCGTGCGTTTTTTCTGTGACGATCACCAAAGATCATTCGACAAAGCAGAGATTATTTCGTAGAGAAATCCAAACTCCCAAGTTCGAAAATCCAGCTCTGATCCATAGAAATGGAGCTGGAGTTTGTGACATTCTCAGAGCTGCTGCAAGGTCTGAAGGTCTCGGACCATTCTTTAAGTTCGGATTTTGTTTTTGCTATTAAGAAGGTAGAAAAATGATTGCAGAGCCACGCTATTTTTTACTTGGCTGTGGATCTTACACAGAATATGCATGGACGAGCCACTTGGTTTGCTTTAATATTTCGATTGCAAAATCACTATTTCCACTGGAGCGATCATGCAAGGTAAGGCAAAGCTTCTTCTTCTTTTTCTAAAATTTTATGGTCTGATAAAGAAGCTGCAGGGCTTAACTCTTTAAGAATCTGAGGTTATGGAGGTGAGAGCATTTGCGGCAGCCATGAGGTAACAGCAAAAACTTGTAAAGGTTCAAGCTCTTTAGCTGTCGCAAGACTTGCTTTGATTTTTTTATGCTGTAATGAATCGGTTTACTCTTTCCTTAATTTCATACTACGAAAACGGTATAAATAGTTCTAAGGGCAAAGCTACAATATCATAACTCCAGTTTCTCTTCATCTTGAAATGATGCTCCATAACTTGCTCCACTTGATTTACCTTATTGCCAACTTCGGGTAAGAACTAAAGGTGCAGTTGTTTCTGTATCGAATTTCTTAATCTTCTTCGAGTATCCAGCCATACAATGATAGGGATCATTATAAGCTTGCACTTGGTCAATTAAACACAATACTCCATGTTGCTGAAGCATGTGGATTCTCTGTACTGTTCCAAATCACTTCAAAAAGTAGTGCTTACCATGATGATCTCCAGTTCAGCATCATCTTCCTAGGAAGCTAATTTGTTGTTTCTGTTGCAAAAATACAATGATGTCATAGCTGACTTGAGGGAGATTGAAGTGGATAGTGGGAACACATAGTTGGCAAATTATTTTGGTATTCTATCTTGGCTATGTATTTTGCCAGGTTTCACTACTTTACCTTTATAAGTTCTCTCTGCTTGTGTCTTCTCTCCTGACCTCTCTGGCCCATTTACTGCCTTATTTGGAGCTCCGAATTTGCTGTTCTAGGGCCTTAAACTCTCTTACATTCTCTTAGTTGTACTCTGTTATTACTCTGCTCTGTACGAATGAAGCAGTTACAATTCACACATCGATTGTATTTTACAGGAGGGTGCCATTAGCATGCTGAGGTCTGACCATTCTCCAGCACCTCCAACATTGAAATTATTAGACGAAGGAGACTTCTTGAACGCATGGGGTGGAATTTCATCCCTTCAAGTACTACTTCTGGCAGTTCAATGAATTTTGTGTTATAATAACTGATTTAGATCAGCAGTGTTGAAAAGTTTCTATGGGTTCTCGTATCTGTTATTATAACAGATATATAGTTTTCTGCAAATAGATGTAAAAGTGATCCCCATATGATCAACTACAATTGGACCAACATATTGTTTTTCTGAATCAGCTAAGCCTTCATGCGACATGGACAATGGCAAAGGAACGTGGCATATCATTGGAGCAGATCTCCACATGGTGGACAGTAAATTCTGCTTTATTGGCTAACCTTCAAAAAAAAGTAATGTTTTTCCTTGTTTCTTTGTGGTAGAAATAACAAGAGACAAGAAACTTTTTAAGCACTAAAGGTCTTTTTTTTGCTTGGTAATTTTTGTAGAGATCAATTGAGCCTGAGAATGTTTGGGACCCAGAATCATCATTTATTGTTGATGAGAATTTCAGCATTTTTCATAAGCATAAGATTAGTAGCAAGACATTTTATTCTCCTTGCAGTTTAGTACAGTTTAACAAAAAGAAATCATTTGATGTATGGTTAGTAAGATGCAATCTGACTCAGTTAACCATTGGTTATTCGTCCAACTTGCATATTTGTCAACATTGAAACGTATTTCTTGTTATGAAATTTAGTTGCAATTTTATGAGCTATCATGCATAACCTTCCATTGTATTCTTCTCTTAGACTATATGTTATTTGGAATATCATGACATTACTTCTTCCTGTATGCTAATTGGTAACTTACAGGTCACGCAACTTACAACTTAAAATTCATATTACAGGTCACGCGGAAATGCTCTTTTTGGTCGTGTTATATCTACATTTGTAAGAGGGCAGAAGGTGTATTTGCCTCCGAATCCGAACAGAAAATCCTATTGCCTGTGATGCAATGGTAGAACAGGTTTCTTAGACAATCTATCAAGCAGATGCCCTGTGTCTATCAACTATCACCTCAATCAGCATATGATGCAACCCTGCTTGTGCCAAAAGCCACAATTTCTAGCAATTTTGATGCTTTAGATTCACGAGGGGTTGACATTGTGCGGCTTGTAAATAGATTGTTTGTTTGGCGTGGGAGGAATTGTGATAAGAATATGCTGGCAGCTGTTGATCGTGTAGCCTTTCAATTGGTCCGTTATGAGAATGCCCAAGCCCCAATTGTGAGTGTGACTGAATGCAGGGAGCCTCCTCTGTTTCTTGCTGCCCTTTTAAAACAAAATTATTCTCCTGGAACTCTAAAGGGGTGCAGATCAGGGCTGAGGCTTGTTTCAGAATATGATAAAGACTATGAAGCATATAACAATGTTTGCTCTGATAGTTCAGTTCTTCCCAGTGTTGTCCCGTACGCGTACCGTACCGTACGTACTGTACGTATTTTTTAAAAAATACGTTTTTTCAGCCATACGTACCTTACGTACGTTTGGAGTATTTTTTAAAAATCAAAAAACAGTGTTTAAATAGAATAAAACAGTGAAATAAAACATAAAATTGATGTAGGGGAAGTTGGTTAGCATGTTAGTTTGCTATCTAGGAGGCCCAGGTTCAATTCCTGGTAAGTGCAAGTTTACTGTTTTGTGAAAAACAAGTAGTATTTTTTTTAAAAAACGTCAGGAGTATTTTTAAAAAATACGTACGTACGTACAAGTACGGTACGGGATGGATCCTTTTCAAAAAATACGCGTATTTTTGCAACACTGGTTCTTCCATCCATTGGACCTGATCCATTTATATGTTGGGAGTACGTAGGCATGAAATGGCCAGGATAGGACCTTTTATTCAGTACGAGGAAACAGCTTTGGCAGAACCTCACACATCTCTAACAAAGACCAAACTGTAGAATTGACTTCCACATTGCGAAAACCGTCTACTGATCTTAGGGCACAGATTACAGAGCTAGAACACAAGTTAGCTTCTTTGATGGCTGAAACCACCAAAGAACAAATGAGAATTCACCAAGCTGAGGTATCATCTAAACAAATGGACCAAGAAATTCGTACCAAAAATCTGAAGATATCCGGATTACCAGAGATTGAAGGAGAAGACCTGACAAACACGGTAAGAAGATTCTTTTCAGACACAATGCACCTTCATGATCCATTACATGTTTCTTCACGTAGATTGGGAAAACCGGGTTCATATGCCCGCCCAATACTAGTGAAATTTCACACAAAAGAAGCCAGGGACCGGGTGCTCCTCAACAGAAGTGCTCTAAAAGGAGAAAGGATATGGCTGGACCGGGATTTAACTCCAGGCCAGCTAGAAGTACGCAAACAGGAATGGGCTAGAGTGAAGGAAGCTCGAGACAAGGGTTTAGTTGTTTACCTTGATCAGAATGGAAAGGCTATTGTCACAAACAGAAGACACAAACAGGAAGTAAGGGCCTTGAGAGTCAGTCTATGGAATACACATGGACTAACCCAGGCCAAGATAAATGCAACTATGGAAATCTGGAGACACCAAGATATACTCTGCTTCACCGAAACTTGGGCTCACCAATTTAGACTTCCTCCCGAGCTACCTGGTTATGTGCTGCTAAGTCAAGTGTGGAATGAAATGATAACAGGGGCTGGACGTGGCTTCGGAGGAATTGCCATCTACAAGAAGATAGACATAGTTTATGAGATACAGGTCCTTAAACAAGATCCAAGTAACCAGTATATTTGGATTCAAATAAATGGGAATGAGCAACCACCATTATTCTTAGCTGCGTGCTATTTTGCACGAGACAGCTCGCATACTTACAGCCGACTTGACCTTGACAAGGATAATCCATATGGAAACATCTACTCGTACATATTGGAGTATTCTGCTAAAGGGGAAACATTTGTGGTAGGGGACTTTAATGGCCGAACAGGCTGCCAACAAGCCAAGACATATGAAGATCTCACAAATGTACACCTTGATGAGTTGGGGGACCCAGTTTATGACAGATTTTCAGCAGATACACTATCAAATGAGTTGGGTCAAAAATTGCTGGAACTACGCACAACCTGCCAACTGAAGATAATGAATGGAATCAAATCTTTTCCTCGCTCTGGAAATTTGACATACAGAAACCATGTAGGAGGCAGTACCATTGATTATATGTTAGCACGAAATAAAGATCTTATTGAAGATTTCTATGTGGGAGAGCATCTTCATGAATCTGATCATGCTCCTCTACACATGGTGCTTAAAGCAACTGCCCATCTAGACACAACAATATCCACTTTCCACCCGAGATTGAAGGTCAGGTACAATCTGCATAAAGCATATGAGAACAACTTAGAAGAATTGGTAGCTGCTGCCACATGGTCAGGGGAATTGGAAAAAGATGCAAATCTTTTCCAAGAATTATTACTTACAGCAGGGAAGAGAGTTTTTGGGCTCACTAGGAAACACACACAAGGCAAACCTTGCAATTCTTGGTGGGACTTAGAGTGCCAGGAAGCGAGAAGGAAGCTGCCACAATTTTGCATCTGTAAACCCAAGTGGTACAAGCGGTTTATAAGGCATAAAAAACGTGCTTATAATGTTAAAAGACAATTAGAGTTGTCTGATCAATTGAGCAAGCACCCAAAAAGCTTTTGGAGTGCACCGCAAGGCGCCCAACAGCAAGCAAAATTGGATAGTACAGACCTGGTAAATCTAGTCAAATCTCTTTATGAAAAGGAAGGTGCCAGCATGCCAAAAATGGCTCCCATGGTGGAATTTTTCACAACAGCAGAAGTTCAAACATGTTTATCAAAAGCATCCAACAATAAAGCAGTCGATGCAGATGGGCTTTGTGTGAAGCTCTTAAAATGGAGTGGCGAAAAGACAATGGCTATTTTAACAGAGCTGCTAAATAAAAGCCTCATGCATGGGCTACCAGCCAATTGGAGGATAAATAAGGTCCACCCAATATATAAAGGGGGAGATAAAAAGATCACAGGAAATTACAGGACTATCTTAATTGGTAGTATATTCTCCGAAATTTTGGGAGGCCTACTGGAGAATAAACTTAGTTCTTGGGCAGAGCAAGCACAGGTACGCTCCCAATGCCAAGCTGGTTTCCGAGTTAAACACAATACTTTGGATCATGTGCTCACTCTCTGATCCTTGATAGAAAAGGCCAAAGCACCAAACGCGTCCCTGTATATAGCATTCATTGATTTTTCAAAGGCATTCGACACAATTCCTCGAAAGGAGCTCAGTGACAGATTGATTCAGATTGGAGTTCCACAAGAACTAAGGGCAGCAGTCTCTCAACTGTATGAGGAGGTTCTAATTAAAGTATCATGGGATATAGATACCAAAATCAGAAGCACTATTGGAGTCCGGCAGGGATGTCCGTTATCTCCAACTCTGTTTGGAGTTTTCATAGACGAACTAGATAACTGGCTAAGAGCCAGGTCACAGGCAGGAACCAAACTAGGTACATATCTCATCCAACTGCTCCTATATGTTGATGACATGGTTCTGCTTGCAAGCAGAAATAACACATTACAAGAACACTTAGAAAATTTGGAAAGCTTTTGTGACGAGAAAAAGATGAATGTTAATCTGTCAAAATCCAAGATAATGGTCTTTAGAACGAGAGACCGACCAGAATTTACATATAAGGGACAGGTCCTAGAAACTGTGGACTCATACAAATACCTCGGGATTGACATTGCTTCAAATTACAGTTGGAAGAACTGCATTAATAGAAGAGTTCTCGGGGGAAAGGCGGCTCTATACAGCATGTTAGCAAAGTGTAACAAAGCCTCCCTTACAGATTGGAATTTGAAGAAAATTTCGTTCAAATGTTTAGTCAAAACGTGGTATCAGATGGTGCCCCAATTTGGGGACCGGGGCATCTCTTCACGACTATGGACACAAATCGAAACCGTCAAAAGATGTTTTACGAGAACGAGAACTTCGGAATAAGGGCACAAATCCCCTATGCTATAATGCTTGCGTAAGTCGGTTTGTTCCCAGTTAGAGTTGAAAGGACTATACCAAGTCAGAATTTCTATAATGTAATTAAAGAGCAAGGCTCGCACGGGTTTGTCGCACCAAGCTATGGAGTACTCAGACTGGTCGAAAAACCTGATAGCGTGGGCAAACAAATGGGGCTTGGACATTTCGGCATGCCCAACAAACAAGGAAGAATTCAGAACCATACTTGAAAAGCTGGCAGTACAAAAGATTTGGGCCGACCCTGGGAAAAGGATGCACATATATCAGACAGATGTCAATCACATGACAATATATGAGTGCCAATCGTACCTAAAGGTAAACTCCTCATCATCTCAAAGGAAACTAATAGCCAGATATAAGACAGGATCTCACAGATTGGAAATAGAGTTGGGGAGATGGGCGAAAGTTCCAGTTGAAGAACGCGCATGTAAAATTTGCCAAACAGGTCAGATCGAAGATGAATATCGTGTTTTCATACAATGCTCCGCATATGAAGACATCAGGCACAATTATGATATTCAGGCAGAAGATTTCTATTCGCTACTCTCTATAGCGCCAATGACACTAGGGTCATACATAAGAGCGGTGGATGCACACCGCTCCTTGCTTCTAAAACTGTAATTCGATTGTTCATGTGCTCCATGGCCTCTCAGGGCCCAAGTGAGCATCAGATATAATAATAATAATAATTATGAAATAGTGGCAACTCATTTCCATGCTATTTAATGTTTTTACAGGAAGTCAGATATGTTTTCTAAGGATTGGGAAATATCAAGGTGTTGCTTTCAAAGACATCTATGGAAGATATTATCCTGCTGCATCAATGTATACTCTTCCAAATGAACCACACTAAACTGTGAGATCTAACTTTGGTCCAAAGTTCAAATTTGAGTTTCCAAACATTTATAGTCACGCGTCGTCACAACCAATGTCTAGTGCTCATTATTGACTCTTCATAGTCTGTAATACATATGGCCTTTGATTGGTATGTTACCAACATCCCTTTTGTTTGCCTTCTTAGCATCTTCAGCCAAATGACAACCTGTATGTCTATATGGCGAACAATACATCGAAGGAGATGTCATTGGGTTTACATCAATCTCCTTGGTGGAGCTAGTCTAGCTCCACCACCTCAAGAGATTGTAAACTATAAAGGATCTTTCTGGACAGTAGAAGCCAAGAAAGCGCCTTCCAAGCTTGTCCCAGGTATGCCTTGTAAGCAATTTTGCATCTTTAATGTGTTCAAGTTATTGGGCAGTTGATATCTCTCTTGTTCATTATGAAATAGTGGCAACTCACTTCCATATCGTTTATTGTTTTTACAGGAAGTCAGATATGTTTTCTAAGGAATGAGAAATATCAAGGTGTTGTTTTCAAAGACATCTATGGAAGATATTATCCTGCTGCATCAATGTATACTCGTCCAAATGAACCAAACTGTACTGTGAGATTTAACTTTGGTCCAAAGTTCAAATTTGAGTTTCCAAACAATGTCTAGTGCTTGTTACTGCACATGGGATGGCAAAGAAATTGAACATGCAGTCGTTAATACCAACCAGTTAATACCAACCAGCCTGACAAAAGTAATGATGCTACACAACTTGAGTTCAGAAATGGTTGAGCTAGAGAAAAGTGTAAATTCTGGTGAATATGACCTGGAGAAGCTACGACGAAGCTTGAATTACAAAGTTATATCTAACTCTCTTGTACACGCCACAATGCATTCATCAATCGATATTACTTTAAACGGTCAGTATTGATGATCTAATGGTGATGTGAGAGATCCAAAATCATTTGCAGCATAAGGGATTAATTATACTTATTTGTTGCTACTATTGACTTCTTAATTCTTCATAAAAAGTTTGCCAGTTTCGCTTGCATATATTTTGTAAAAACTGCCATATTTTAGGGCTAAATCCGTTTAGGTAAGGCCCATGATTCATCTTAAATAAAACTTTTTTTTTTCAAGGATGGAAATTTACCGTCGAATTTTGGGACCTATAGATGCAGCATATCCTTCTGCTATGTTTGCTGCAGCCAGCAAAATTGAACAAACAAACAATGCAAAAAGGACAAACAGTGCGCATTTTGGGAAAAGGATATTCTCCATTTGGTGAGGAGGATACGACAGTGAAGGAAGTAACAAAATTGTGGGTTGATCAGGCCCATAACCAAAATTCCCATTAGCAAAGCAGTAGATGCCTCAATAATCAAAATAGCAACACTTTGCCCATAATTTGTAAAAGATGTGTATATCCTCGTGCGCAGCTTTGGCATCAAATTTTTGCATGAGGTGATAGTATCTACTTCCAGGTGCTGCCATTTCCAAATGTTTTTCAGCCACTAAACTTGTCAACGTTTTGAATATATATTGCTTTCAAAAACATAATCAAGGTTGCAAAGCTGCCTTCGAAGTTATAAGTTACTTCTAGCTGCAAAGCTTTGGCATCATATTTTTGAATGAGGTGATAGTATTTACTTTCAGGTGATTGCCATTTCCAAATGTTTTTCAGCCACTAAACTTGTCAATGTTTTGAATATATCTTGCTTTCAAAAACATAATCAAGGTTGCCAAGCTGCATTCGAAGTTATAGTTGTTACTTAATCCTGCTCGTTATGGATGTTATAAGGTTGTACAAAGTCTTCCTATGTGTGTCTTATAGCCACTTATGCTAGATGTCTATATAGTAACAACTAGTTTTTGTTACTTAGGGTAATGTCATTTTGGTACATGCTTTCTACGACTGTTGTGTTTGTTCCATACTATCTGCTTTTCTAGATTGAGCTTGAGCAATATCCAACAAGGCTGCACATTGCATCACGCATGCTGTACATGGCAACAAGTTTCTTGTCAAATCCGGTCATAGAGATGGCTCTGGTTCTATCCCTAGAGTTAAAGTGATACGTCACGAGATTTCCTTGGCCAAATTTACATTCCTGAAATAAACTGGCTATTGCTGGTTCTTTGTGTGCTAGTTACGGCTGGATTTGGTGAAACAACTCAGATTGGAAATGCATATGGTATGCAAACAGTGTCTCGTATCTTGCAAATTCATATAGTACTTGAAAATCTTGTGTGCGCCTTCTTGCAACTATTGTCGTTGTTGTAGTAGCAGGCAATTCACAGAGCTATTGAGTGTTTTGGTGGACGAGACGAAGCACAATGCATACTTCCACCTGCATCTTTGAAGTATCTTGAAGGTTTCAATCCTATCCAAGATTAGGAGCAATCGGGGAGGTGGGCGTGACCAGCTGCGCTGCAACCCTCCAGCTGCAACAGTTTCGCTAATGGGTGCATGTGGGGCTGCTACCAAATTAGCAGTGCTGCAGCATGTCATGCCTCTTTGCAGCTGGCATTTTTTTTAATGATATCCATGTGAATCCAGCATACTCTGGCCCTTTCCAGACCTAGAATAATATTTTAGGGATCAAGAATGAAATTCTTGTCGAAAACAAGAATCAAATATAAGCATAGCTTTGATTGATTGTGAAAACATGACTTTGAAGTATGATTTTAAGTAAGCTTCTGGCTTCCTTAAAAGTACCCAGCAAGGCCCAAGAGATCTACCATGCAAGTACTATGACATAAATCGAGTTTACTCCCATAGTTTCTCAATAGCAAAGGCCCACCTCCACCACCCCCCTCAGTTGTATTAGTAAGAATGCCAGTAAATATAATACTGCTTGCTTCAATGCCTCAACTTTGCATTTGATCCAAGCACTCCACAACGCCGGCAATTTCATCAAGCTAATAATTGCTCCTCCTGATATCACGTTCCTTTGAGGAGAGCTGTCAAATATGCATCTCAACTATGGTATTCCCCAGGATTTGTATTCCTCTCAAATATATCTGCCATGACCTATGGCCTTGATGTTCCAGAAGACTTACAAATGTGCCTTTGCTCGACTTTATTCTCTCATGCTGCATGCGCTTGCTCAAAGCATTGGAGAGCAAGAATGCCTTCATCATAACCTCTCAAGCATTGCACCCCATGCCACGACATCCCCAGATCGTAATCTATCAAAGATACCAAGTGAATCTTCTAAGCTTTTGCATTTTTGCACTCCTATCAATGAGTATTACCAATTACGTTGTCAAGTTGAAACCTCTTTCAATGACCAGCTTTTGAATAAACCTGTCATGCTCTTTAGCTCCTCGCTAGCACATGCCTTTAAGATGCTGAATTTTTCTGGATTTCCACCTTCTTGTTGCAGGAAGAAAGCATTCACCATTGTGGCCATATCCCGCAGACATTTGTCCTGATCTATTGCAAAAATGCAGCCGCATGCTTTCAATAAACTAGAATATATGTTCGACTTGTGCCCTGCCATTTCATCTTCCCCAAGCTTAGAAAGCATGTCAACAATTGCAACCCATGTAGATTGATCTGGCTCAAAAACCCTGCTCAATGCATGGTTTGTTTCAACCAAAATTACACAAGAGGCAAATAGGCGGATAAACACAACATACAAATCTAGCCCACTATTTTTCATCAACTGTATTCAGCTACCAAGGATTAAGCCTCGCCCTTCATTGCATGCTTCCAGCAAACGATGAGCGAGGTCTTTGGAAAGAGGAACTCCTTGTTGCTAATGCTTGTGCTCTGCAGAGTTAACTGCCTCAATCAGCCATCCCAATTGGGGTCCCCTCTGATATGCAAATTGAATACCCTGAAGATTTAAGGCATTGCACACCAGATTCACGATGGCTATATCTAGTTTTGTACACGCATCAGGCATTCTTGTCCATGATCATCGACTGTTATTTTGCTTGCAGATAAGTTACAAATGATCTAGCCAACAAACATTTATTTATATGGCATCTAAAGATATTTTTCAATGGCCACCTAAATTTCGTATGCTTCAAACACTATATCATACCTTCTCTTGTCTGTGCAAAAAGATCATGTTTCTTCCAATCTTCAAGTCCTATAAGTGAAGCAGCTACATTCCTACTGAAACCTCACTCATCTGGCAATAGTTTAAATGAATACAGAAATTCTTTAAGAGTATTAAGTATGAGCATACATTTCAGCAGGAAAATTTCCTGCAAGTTTAAGCTTGTGACTATAAACATACAAACATTATCATAGTCTTGGGAAATGGTGTTGGAACTTCCTGGGCAAAATAAGTTGACCATCTTTGATGTGCAGACAACAAGGGCAGACAGGGTTTGAAATCTTGGATCCACTAGTATATATTAGGAAAAAGGACTACAATAACTGATAGGCTTCCATGTCAAATCCCTTTCTGCACTGTCAAAATTGTCTCGGGGCACAAGGGAAGCATGTTTTGAAATCTAAAGATGGTAGTCAAAATGTTTAGATGGTTGATTGCTAATTGGTAAAGCAGTCCCATATCCAGAGTCTGTTCTGATCCCTCCCTTGGAGGGTGCAAGCAACTAACGAGATGCAGCATTGCCAATGGCTATTCATTTGAATGCTAATTGATAAAGCAGTCCCAATATCTAGAGTCTTTTCTGATTCCACCCTTGAGAGGGTCCAAGCAACTAAGGAGACATGCTGAGAATGGCATCAAAGCATAGAAGAACAGTAACTCGAAAATATGACATTGACTATGGATGAAGAGGTTGCCAACTTCTTCATATCCAATTCCTATAAGCCCCTGAACCTCTGCGCAAATTACCAATTCAGCATCCATCTTATCACTCCATTCGAACATATGACTGTCAATTCCCTTCTTAACACCTTTTGCTGTGTATCTTGTGTGGCAGAATCTCCTAAAGACGCAAGGGCTTAATGAGTAAGATGCCTAGGTTAGATTATCAGTAGACAAAGGGCCTTATGCCATTGCACAATCCAAGGATTCGCTATTAGCAAGTTGACCACAATCCAAGACCTCTAGGAAAGGCTATGCATATCCTTAATGGCTCCTACACCATCCACTAATTGATTGTCGTAGTAAAGACACATATAAGTTCCCCTTTTACAGCTTGAGAACAGTATAAGAGGTGAAACAACTCCTCACAACATGAAGCAGCTACCACTTCCTGGGAGTGTGAAACTCTTGATGTTCAAATTTTCAAACGATGCTCATAGTATGATTGGTCTCCGGGAAGGATTCACTATAGCCAGATCAAGTTTTGTTTCAAATCTACACTGCTATCAATCATATACAGGTTCGTCCAGATTGTGCCCATGCATTCGTTTTAACATTTCGATTTCATTAACAGCCTCTTTCATGTGAGCTTCAGCATACATGTCTGACATGATCACGTATACTACGACATACAGTGGATCTAAACAAACAATTTCATCAAAGCAATGACTTCCCAACTCCATATTGCAGTGTATCTTGCAAGCCGTAAGCAATGTCATCCATAGACAAATATCAAGTTGCAATATATCCTTAAGTAAGCTTCTAGATTCCTTAAAGCACCCAGCACGGCCTAAGAGATCTACCATGCAAATTCTACTTTGCAAAGTGTGTACCGTCCCTTGTGAAGTCTGTAGCACAAGCAAAGAACATCAAACCTTTTGGCGAATGCCCTTTGACCATAGCCAAGATGTCACCTAACATTCCAATTCTACCTAATCCTTGAAGCCAGCCATTGCAAAGGCCAACTAAAAGCCGGCAAAAATCAGCACCAAGTGCGTCCTAGATCTTGCTCAGCCCCAAAATCTGTATTGAAAGGTGCCTTCTTTCGACCTAATTGGAAGTTTCTTTGTTTCAACCTAAGCCAAAACTATCATTGCAATATTTGACCGTAGTCCCGACTAATTTTCTGTTGTATGATTTTCGGACAGTCCTATGGACTTACCTTCTCAACCAGGAACTTGACACATCCGATGATGAGGAACTTGACAGATGCAGTGGAACTAGAATCCTTAGGAATTGGTCTGCATAACGATTCATAATGCAAACAAATAAATATAGCTTCTGAAATAAGAGCAATGAGCAATGCACCGCTTTCAAACTTACTATATGCCATAATGCAATTCAATTTCTGGAATGTCGTAATGCCAATTCAATCTCTCTAGCTGGGGCATAACCACCAACGCTACCCTGGACACGGACATGCTGGAATTTCCAAGTTTTTTCTCCACCGCAGATCCAATCGGACGACTACGAGGCTCTCAGATGCACAAAAATTCCAGCTGGCTGCAACTTGAAAAGTCTCAAATTGCTTCAAAGTCTCAAACTCCCTTTGTGTAAGTTTTTTTACAAAACTTTTTTTTGGGGTTTCGCTTATTTTCTCTTATTAACAGGTTGTGGCCATTGATTTGTATAATATTCCATGTATCTTCTCTCTCATGCATTATCCACCGTCCATTAAATCTGTGATGGTGTCAAACTCCCTTTTCCACCTCAGCATATATGATTATCTAACCATTGTTGCAAGTCAATATGGAGGTCAAAATAAGTATCATCATATTAACATTCAATAACAGTACTGGTTTCACATAGCACTTTCTAAGAGGATTTGAAATCCCTGCCACAGTAGGCAGCACCATGAAGATGTTCAATAGCGTCTGCTTGGTCTATGCAGATCGATTGCCATGAATAACCATGCAAGTAAATGTGAAAAATATGCAGCAATATTAGAGATTTTAGCACAAATTCAATAACTTCACCAAGACAAGATAACCTTTAGATATCTTCACTTCACCAAATGCATATAATCACATATTCAACTATTGTATGAATATAAGTCATAAACAAACCAATTAAAGCAATGCTCGAAGAACTCAAATGCAATGCTTACAATTTCAACTTCACAATCAATCAACAATTACAATGAGACACTTCCGATCCTGTCAGCACAAGATGATAACATATTCGATTCTCTTTTCATTTTATTTGGATGATCCTAACCGACCGGAGTCGGTTTTGGACCTGCATTCCAGTTTTGGATTCCACCTGTTGTGGATCAGTTTGACCGAAGCTCCCTTCTACTTTTGTCTTCTATATTTCCAGAAATTCTGCCATTGGCTAACAAGACCATTGCCTTCTTAAATTTAATAACATGAAATAAATATAAGTTCACCAAGTGTTCACCCTAATTCCTTTGTCATTGAACAACCCTAATTTCTTTGTCATTGAACAATTCAAGCATGAACTATTTCTCACATTCTCCTTTCATGATTGAATTGATTTCTGACTTCTTATCTTCAGTATGCTCTTGTATACCAAGCTTCCTCTGTAGTTTCATAAATCTGTTAACTGGCAACACCTTTGTAAAGATATCAGCAATTTGATCTTCTGTGCATTTGTATTCAACCTTTATACAACCTTTAGCCACCATATCCCTTATATAGTGTACTTGAATCTTAATGTGCTTTGTTCTTTCATGAAGAACAGGATTTTTTGTAATGGCTAAGCAGCTCAGACTGTCAATGTATAATACTGTAGGACCTCTTTGAATTGCACCAAGTTCATTTAATATTCTCATTGTCCAAATAATTTCTCTAGCAGCCAAGGAGGCAGCATTATACTCTGCCTCTGTAGTGGACATAGCAACACATCCTTGTTTCTTACTTCTCCAAGCAACACAACTTCCTCCTACTTTGAGAACATAACCTGAAGTAGATTGTCTGGAATCCCTATCACCACCCCAATCTGCATCTGAATATGCTGTTAACACTAGATTGTTATTTGAAAATGTGAGACCTTCTTTTTGAGTTCCCTTCAAATATCTTAACACTCTTTTGGCTGCAAGCCATTGTTGCCTTCCTGGGTCTGTTCCAAATCTACTTAATAGATTCACACTATAAGATATATCTGGTCTGCAGCAATTGGCAACGTATAGTAAACATCCAATTAACTCACGATATGGACACTTAGTCATTTCTAGTCTTTCACTGTCACTTTTAAGATTAATACTTGAATATAACTTCAATCCTGTTGCCAATGGAGACCTGACTATTGCATTCAACTAAACCAAATTTTTCAACATCCCTTGTATGTTATCACTTTGAGTAAGTGTAATTTTATTGTCCTTTCGATCTCTGAACACTTCCATTCCAAGAAACCTTTTAAGTTCTCCTAAATTTGTCATATTAAATCTGTTACTAAGCACGTGTTTGCAATATTTCAAGCATTCCATGCTATTGGAGACAATAATATTATCATCTACATACAAGGCAATAATGCAGAAGTTGCCTTTTTCTCGAAATATGTATAAATTACCATCATTCTGCAGTTTTTCAAAGTTTTGCTCCTTGAGAAAACCATCAATGCATAAATACCATTGTCTTGGTGACTGCTTCAGCCCATATACTGCCTTTTTGAGTCTCCATACTTTATTTTCTCCTTGTTCAAATCCAGGTGCCTGATGCATATATATTTCTTCATCAAGATTTGCATTTAAAAATGCAGTTTGCACATCCATATGATGCACTTCCAAGTTTAAGGCATTTGCAAAGGCTAATAATATTCTCAAACTAGCGAATTTGACAATAGGAGAGAATGTTTCTTCAAAATCTATTCCCTTTTTTTGAGAAAAACCTTGTGCTACCAACCTAGCCTTGTATTTCTTTTCACCATCATTTCCTAATTTCACCTTAAAGATCCACTTGCTTCCTACAATATTTCTTCCCTTAGGCTTTTCTACAATGTCGTAGGTTTCAGTCCTATCAAAGGACTTCATTTCATTTTCCGTTGCAACTCTCCATTCCTCTGCATTATCACATTTCATTGCATGTTCAAAATCCTTTGGAATTTCAGGGTCTAGTATTGCCATTATTTCATTTATTTCAACATCTTCCTTCTGGAGTTTTTTGCTTTTCCATGTATCATACCTTCCAAAGTCCTTTTCTTCTATATCTTTCAGCTCATCTCTTAAGATCTTGGCCTCTGTACGTTTTTTGTTTCTTATTATTTTGATATTCTCCTGTTCATCAGCATCTCCTTGATACTCTTCATGTTCAGCTGAGCCTTGTGACTGTAACTTGCCATCATTTCCATCAACTTGTGGCAATTCTTTGTTTTCATCATCAGTGTCATATGTATCAGCTTCTAGATTATTTTTAATTGCAATCCTCTTGTTGTCATAATTAGAAAAGAGATTATACCTGCTATCCAATTCTCCTCTGCTTTTGTATAGAATCTCCTCATTGAATTTTACATCTCGACTTATCAATATTTTCTTTTTTGTTGGATCAAAAATCCTGTAACCTTTGGACATATTGTCATATCCAACAAGGAAACCTAGAATTGATCTGTCATCTAATTTCTTCCTAAGTTGTTTGGGAACATGAGCATAAGCAATACAACCAAAAGCTTTAAGGAAATCATACCTTATTTCTTTGTGACTCCATAGTTGTTCAGCAATACCTCCTTGAAGACTGGATGATGGCAACAAATTTTGAATCAAGGTTACTGTTTTTATAGCCTCCTCCCACAAGTAGTTGGGCAGTCCACAATGCTTAAGCATTGATCTTACCCCATCTAGAATTGACCTGTTTTTCCTCTCATCAACACCATTTTGCTGAGGGGTATGGCTGCAAGTGATTTGTCTTTTAATGCCTTGTTCCTTGCAGTAGTTTTTGAATATATCATTGACAAATTCTCCCCCTCTATCTGTCATAAGACATTTTATCTTTTTTCATGTATCTCTTTCAGCTTCAGCCTCAAAAACCCTGAATGCTTTGTAGGCTTGGTCTTTAGTTTTAAGAAAGAAACATCTAGTTCTTCTTGAATGATCATCAATAAACGTGATGAAATATTTTCTTCCTTGCATGCTTCTAATGTTAAGGGGTCCACAAAGATCACTATGAATTAACTCAAGTAAATCTGTAGCCCTGTCAGTGGTTCTTTTAAATGGTAATCTGGCACTTTTTCCCAACATGCATCCATGGCACATAAATTCTTCATTTCCAACAGCAGATAAAAGACCCCTTTTTGCTAGAATTTTAATGTTTCCAAGATGTGTATGCCCCAATCTTTCACACCACAATTTCAGTGTAGGAAGATGAACAGAAATAATACTTCCACTTAAAGCATGATTATGAAATCCAAATAGATTGCCAAAACGTTTTGCAACAAATTTTAATTCATCATCTAAATAGATCTTACAAGGTAGTTTGTCAAAACAAACTCTGTAGCCCATGTCAACCAGCTGACTGATAGATATCAGATTTCAAAGAAACAAGTGATTGAGATTCAAGATTCGGACTATGTATCTTGATCTCTCTCTATCTATCTATCTATCTATCTATCTATCTATCTATCTATCTATCTATCTATCTATCTATCTATCTATCTATCTATCTATCTATCTATCTATCTATCTATCTATCTATCTATCTATCTATCTATCTATCTATCTATCTATCTATCTATCTATCTATCTATCTATCTATCTATCTATCTATCCTTTTTTTTATAACTCACTCCTCATTCTGGCCTTAATCCTGCAATTTTTCTTTAGATTTAGTGGCTATCGGATGGCTTATTTGTGTTCTTGTTATTCTTGATGTAAGAACCAAGAACGAAGCAATGTAGTATGTCATTCCATTTTCTTGAGTTCCGCCGTAGATTAAGCGAGGTCTATAATGCTTGATCCAGTTTTTTAGCTTCAGTTTTCTGTGCCTTTTGTTCTTAGTTCACACTTTATCCTGATCTGCTCATGTTTTGTTCTTAGTTCAATTTTTTAAGATATTTCGTTCTCTATCCAACTGTTTTTATGCACAAATTGACGGAGTATCACTATTTCTAAAGTGATTTTCAGTTGCATGCTATTTGTTTTAATATTCATAATCCTAAAATTATAAACTGTTGCATGGGCATTTGGTTTAACGGGGTTCAACTCCCCAGGTGGTAAATTTGATCCACTTGTTATTGAATAAAAGATAGCCAGTCGTTAGCCACCCAGCTCTGATGGGCCACAACTTCGAAGCTAGATTGTTATTTTGGTGTAGCACATAGAACTCAATAAAGTCGTTGTCAGAAATGGCATGTAATTCATCCTCCACCATACTCTTGAATGCAAAAGGTTTTATAGTTCATGTCTTCTTCTAGTCCCTACATGCCAATTAACTCATCCTCTTGTTGTACACCGTGCAGAATCTACTACAACCATGAAGATGAAAAGTCAGGTTATCCAGCAAAAATTATTCAGCATATCACTATGTACTTTCAGTATACAATGCGTTGTTCAATATTCTCTCCAAATAAGGATTTGCTACCAAGATACAAAGCTATTTTTGTGCCATCGTTCTAAGCCATTTCTTGCCATACAGACATGGGCAAAGAACCAAACCTTTTAAGAAAGAGATAACACACTTCCATTAATAGCTTAAGATATGAGCTTAGGTAAGAATCATTGGATCTGTCATCTAAAGGAAAGAGAACGGAAGAAGAAAAAGAAAAAGAAAAATGTTCCTTTCACAAGCATACTGGAAAACTTGATTGAATTTGAAAGGCGACTTACCAAGTGACATGAATAGTATGCCTTTGAAACAATATTGCAGGGTATATAAATGGTCAAGCACATCCTTTTCTTGTTCATTTGTCAACTCACTTTTCATCTGAAAGAGCACTATGCGTTCTACTACCGTTCTCCTAATAACACAATTACAAAGCTATTTTTGTGCCATTGTTCTAAGCCATTTCTTGCGAAACAGACATGGGCAGAGAACTGAAGCTTTAAAGAAAGAGATAGCATACTTCCATTAATAGCTTAAGATATGAACTTAGATAAGAATCATTAGATCTATCATCTGAAGGAAAAAGAAGGGAAAAAGAAAAAGAAACATTCCTTTCACAAGCATACTTTATTTAAAAACCTGAAAGACTTGATTGGATTTGAAAGGCTACTTACCAGTTGATATGGGTAGTATGCATTTGAAACAATATTGCAGGGTATATAAATGTCAAGCACGTCCTTTTCTTGTTCTTCTGTCAACTCACTTTTATCTAAAAGAGCTGCAAATAACACAGTTATAGTATTTGAGAATAACCTCATTACGACATGGTTTTGTCCAATGTATGCTGATGCTACTGAGATGTCATGCCCTCTACATACTGAAGTATGAAGATAACTTTCGGAATACAAAGCCAAAGATGCTAGGAATATTAGAAAACAAAAATGAGTCCTGATATAAAATCAAGTGTGTACAATATTCAACCGGTTGTAACATGAGATAGCAAATCTTGTGTAATATAAAAAAGGATAGTAATGCAGAAAGAGAGGTTAAATAATATTTAAAAGCGAAGTGTTTGGCCATGAAGGAAGGAAAAAAAATGCAATAACCTTTGATGGGAGTATGGTGGTCGTGCTAATGGAGCACATGATTCTATTCTTAAATTTCTCATAAACGATTTTAGCATATATATTCCAGCAAGAAGTATGATTCATTCTATTATTATATGATTGCCTGCTATAGCCCTAAGAAATTTGTACTATCAATGGGCCTATTAGCTACGGTTTATGAAGATTTGGGGGTAAAATTCAAGCTGAAAAAGATTAGTATCTAAAGCTGAGTATCAAGCATTAACTTAAAAAATGTCTAGTGGAAGTTGGATTGGTCAACATTACCATATAGTTTCATATAATTTTGTAGTTTTTCTTCTAGCATATAGTCATCGGTAAACCCCAAAACTTCATTTGTTCAAGTTGAATTCAAGTATCATAATCCACTAATTTATTGTCATCGCATCGTGAAGTATTAGTACCTTCAATGCATGTCTTGTTTGAGATTTTACCTTCTCAATTGTCTTGCCGCACAAATGGCAGTTTGCATTTAATTATGAAGCTTTAAGCTAAATCCCTTGCCTGCTAGACATTGAATGAAGCTCATCCATGTTTATTAGAACTTCTAGCAGCCAGAAGTTCACCATTGCTTTTTAGGACTTCTTCATCCATATAATTTACTGTCGTGGGAAGTGCCATTCTAAAAGCTTATTTCCCATGCCATAATAATCCTCCTTTTAGAAAGTTCAAAATTGCTGCGAGAGCACCCTAAGTTGAGGTTGTGCATTGCTAAGAACCTGAGAGGAAAAAGGTGAGTATAATGATTTTACGTCAAAGTCACCCTAGTGGGCAAGCTCAAATTGAATAATTAAGGTAAATTTGATTCGAATAGAGTCGAGCTACAGTTAAGAAGTCAAAGTTAGAACTGAGTCGTAATCAATCCTCCATCAAAACATTGATTTTCTTATATCGCATAAAATATTTTTTTGGATTCCTCAACATCGGGTTTCAATAAAGTGGTCGTCATGTACATTCCTCAATTACCCTCAACACTAAAGATTTTGCCATGGTACTCAAAAATTCACAAAAATTCAAATTTGCATTCTTCTCTTGATATCATGTAAGGTCTCTGCCATTTTGGTTATAAAAAGTATCAAACAACGCAAAGATTTCTTGTAAAGGAGATGTCATTTCCTCATATGAGGCTTTGCACCTTAAAGTCATCTATTTGGAACCCCGGGGATACCACTTAGTGTATAAGGGATACGCCATGTGCGAGGAAGGGGTCATAAAAAACCCCTTCGTATACGCTTTTTTTAAGGTCTAAAAAATCCCTTTCCGTATGAAATACATCACTAGAGATTGGATTTTTTAAGGTCTAAAGAACCCCTTCCCGTACGTATTCGTACGCTTTAGGTTAAAAAAAACCCCTTATCGTCCACTCACATGGTATATACGGCCTACACTATGTGAATCCCCCGAGTTTGGAACGTGAGAATGAAGGGCGGATCCACTAAGGACACATTCTTTATTAGAAAAGGCTCATTCAAGTCCTGAATAAATCTTCTAGACGAAGAATATCGAGAGAGGCAAGAGAATTTTGCGCTTATTGAGGTTTTAATATAGTTCCATGCATTATGAAGTACATCAATGTTTAACCTCAAAAATTAATAGTTATTCTCATTCACATATAGAGCTTTTAAATTATATTGATGTCTAATTGCAACATTTTCTCGCTAATATAACAAAGCCAACTTGACTGATAGTGTTCTATTCTATTCTATTCACATGATTTTGATTTTAATTCTCTATTTGTAAACGCAAACTAAAATGGTGTGCCTAGCATATTAGATATCGAGACCATAAATCGAGGCAAAAGTTGATAAGAACCTTATGATATGGGAGTAACTATGAGGCAAATGTTTGTAGGAACCTTGGGAGTGCAAAATGAAATCTTCCTTTGGTGTTGGTAACTTATATAATATATTGCCTAGTCATAGCAATTGAATATAATTGGAAATTTTTTTTTGAATATAATTGGATATGTTTGCCATGTATTTAAACTCACAAAATCAAAGTCAATTGAATCAAATATCCACTCTTGTCATGCGTAAGGCTCATAGTAGGCGAACTATATGATATTTGTTGTAGAAATAGTAATTAAAAGGCTTCCACCTTTTATACTAGGGTGATAAAGAAGTTTATCAACATACGAGGCCTTTAAAAAGCAAAAACTCGTCCATAAACATCAATAATTTCTTGCTAAATTTGTTGAATTTCAAATATGTAGGTGGCAATTCAATTGTAGGCGCGAGATCATGTCACTGGAAACCTTCTACAGTGCATCCTTTATCTGCAAGCCTTTAAATTTTGCAACCACATAACACCATAACAACAAGACACACGCCGAGCATGTTCAAAGTCTGATAAATTGCTTCTTCCAGCAAAACATTCACAAAATTGTACGAACTACAACATTAAACACCTCTCTCAATTCTGTCCATTAAGGGCATAATGAGCAATAGATTCAAGGGCCGAAACATATTGGACAACATTCAACACCTACCATCGTACTCCATTGTTCCAACTGATTCAGATATCCTCCCAGCGACCTGATGCAATGATAATTAGGGTTCCCAGTCTCCGTATAACCAGACAGTCAAAAGAAAAAGGAATATCGTTCTTCATTTTTCTCTTCTACGAATTAAAGGCAAAGGTTAGCATGACCAACAAAGAAATTTCTGTTTAGATGACGTTTGATGTCTCCAAAACTTGATAAAAATGTACGCTAATGTTCTGAATGAATTAGACACTTCTAAATTTAAATTTCCTTGTCTATGAGTCATATTTATTCCTCGGATGCAGCTACATATGACCTAACCAATATGCAAGTGGACAGCAACTAACCTCTAGTATTGCAGCTTCCCATGTTATTCCCTTGCTTTTCCCCATTAGCTGCCTTGCGACATCTACCTACTTCAGGACATTGCCTAGCGTTTCTAGGCATAAGTTGGGATGTGAACGAAAAGTTGTTCAACTTAAACTCCTTGTCATAAATCTAATATAATTAAGCAAATCGATACAGAAGTCTATCATTGGTTGTTATATACTTTAGTAAGCACAATTTAAGTTGTGCTTAAGGGCTCTTAAAACCTAAGTTGACCCTACGAGTGTGTTGCTTGGCATGGACAGTCCTATCCTCAACCATGCTCGCCAATGCCTTGTGGAGGTCGAGGAAATCATTTGGCCGGAGCAAGGCGTTGCTGGGTTTGGCTTGACAGTCATGTCGGCGAGTAGTGTGTGATTGAGGTCGTGTAAAACATGGGAATGTTGTTAATGATTTGAGCCAAAAGCTGCAAAGACATTGAACACCTAAAAAAAAGGATCAATAAATAAAATATGAACATGTGAAAATAAAGATGAGACGGCTAATCGAAACATGTTGTTCAATACATTGTCCAGATGTTATAAATATCATTACTACATAATAAAAATACAACCCATTTAAATTGATTGAATATTTGCAATCCATGAAATTTTATAGTTCACAATTTACGTCGCTTTTCATGCATGTTGTTGCACTACACTTATAATGGTTCACCAGCTTGTCCAAGAGCTACCGCAGATCAAGTCGGTTTCCATATAGGTCATTCTTTAGAAGTTCATTCTGTGCATAAGAAAGTCACTTATGCTCCTATGCAGACGTTGTGTACTCTCATCACTTATCTCGGGCTTGGAGGAGAACACGAAGGCAAACTCTGCAAGATACCATATGAACCATGTGGCCCCGTACCCATTAAAGGTAGTCTGCCTTGTAGTGAAACCCCTTTCATTCCCATCATAAAATAATTCAAGATGCACTTAAGGCCATTTCAGTCTTTGCTCCTCAATCTGGCACTTAGTTAGATCATCCAGGTTCCTCTAAGCCCGTTTGTGCACTAGCATGGAATCACCGATCCAACGACACTCACCCTAGTCACATATATCAAAATAGACCTTGTTCTTCGGCTCGTCCACATGCTAGCTTGGATATCCACGTGCGATCACTTCTCTGTGTGAATCTTGTTCAGGCCATTTAAAAATGCACATGCTAAGTTGTCAATGTTCTTCACACGATTTCTCTCAAGTTTTTGCAAATCAGCCCCCTTGGGCCCTTTTGGGGGGGTTTATGACACATCTTTCTCATTGTATGCTCGGCAATTGCATTGTCTTTTGTGCTTCATGTGAAATTTTGAGATGATGCCATAATTCTAATAAGGAACAATTAAACCTTGTTGAGGCTCGTCCATGTTGCCAGCCATTGTGCCAACGCAATGTATAATTCCCCCATGCTTGACTTGCATGCTCAGCTCTTGCATGTCCTTGTCTAGCTGCTTGGCACAACAATCCAAGGTGTCATCATCACACATGAACTTAATAACAGATGCCTGATCTTTAAGGAAACTGGCCCCTAGAATTCAGCACTTGTAAACCCTCTTATATGACCCATCTCCTGTCAATTTATGGTCCATCAACACATCACTATCAATTCAAGTGAACCAGGTGGTTTTTGCATCCGTCATGCGACATTCTTGCCACTCCATCTGACTCTCACCTAGACGTTGTAATAATATTTGACTGGCCAATGATCTCTTAATAATATAGGGCGGGATTCTCTTTCCTAGCCTTTCTCAAGTTCCATAGCTCGCTCCAATGCTCTATAGACCTTTTCAACTCCTCCTTCAATTGGGGGGTTCTTAGATTATTCACTTATGCTATAATATTTTCTATGAATTGGTTACGAATCACCCATTCGTGCTTTATGGTCCTACTAGTTATGTGCACTCTCAAAGGTAAGAGGCATAGATAGCTTCTTGGCAACGTTGATGACATTCTTCAATAGTTCTCTCCATAGATCCACCCTACCCAATGTCATCTCCATATCATACCTTGACAAACACAAGACTCGGTTACAAGGCCACATTATTAGGTCTACCTTGATCAATCCTAGTTTCTCGTTGCGTCTTATCCTCTTCTTAGGTCTCTGGCTAGACTCCGGAGTCTATGCAATTTGGGCTTGCCTAGCTGATGGATTGCATTTAGGGACTGAGTGTTATTGTGAAGTATGTAGTATGTACTGTATTGATCGAGAGCTATATAAATATAAAGCAAAAATTATCTTTTGAACTGGTCGAAGGTCAAAAATTAACCTACTCGACTAACTGTGCGCAAACGCATTCCCGAGACTCTCGAAAACCCCTTTCGCATTGAGTAACACCTGAAGAAGCCACCCTAGGCCAAAAATCCAAAATTTACCCAATAAGCTAATCAACATATTTCTTACTTTGTTCCAATCGGTGGCAGTATATAGCTTGGACTTCACACGAGGACATCTATGCAACGCACCCTTGGTGGTAGTTGCAGCTACGGCACCAAAACTCCCAGTGCCTCAAATGATTCGAGCTCTAGAAAGAGGAACTTCCTGTAACATCCTCTAAAACATCAGCAAAGGCCTCAGGCTTAAAGATATCAAGCAATTCTTCAAATCTAAACATCGGCATTGGGATTAACTCTTTTTGGTTTTGTGATAAGCTAAAATGTTTTAGAATTATATATTGATAAATTGGGTTTAACTTGTATAACTATTATGTCATCAATCGAATCAATATTACAACCATACAACCATGTTTTGCCTTGATTTCTTTAATGATTCAAATAAATCAACGCAGCAGCGATACAATAACATGTGCATTGAATAATAAACATGTGTGATTAACCTTTGCGGTTAAAAAATCCAGTTCAACTTCACAGGTTAAGGAGAATCAGGGCGAAGAATGCAACTGGCAGCCAAGGAACTCGTTTCGCAGGGACCCTCAGGACGACGAGATGACCCCGGCAACTATTAACAGGTACGTAGTTCGAATGCGCAATCAGATGGGCCAACTTTTGCAATGGGCTACCCCATTCATACGGGATGAAGAGTATGGGCCAATATCACTTCCACTACCATCCCTTTAAGAGGCAGAACAATGGCAGGAGGGCCAACTGGAACAGGAGCCTGCACAAGTAGCACCTGGAAACAGAAGAAGAAAAAGAAACAGGAAAAGCCATAGCCCTTCGAGCTCTAGCTCGAATAGAAGGCTAGATAGTGAGTCAGACAACAGCTTGAATAATGGATCAGACAGCTCCCATGGCAGACACGGGAACTGCAAGGCCGAGGATTATCTCAGAAAAGATAGATAGTGCCATGAGCAATGTTTGAAAAACCCATAAGTTGGGTCAGTTCTCAGGAAAAGATAGATTGGACGCGAAAGCCGAAATGTGGCGTGACGAAATGGAAGACTTGGGGAACTCATATGGTATGAAAAACAAGGACATCGGCAAAGTGGCAACTGCGAACCTTATTGGACCGGTTGTGGAAAAGGTATGCAAAGTCCAATAAGCTCAAGAGAAACAATTGCAGGTTTAAGGCTTTCTGCAAGTATTATGTTCCTCACTCGCACACAAGCAGACAGATACAACAATTTTACCTCCTAGACTAGGGGAACTTGTCAGTGGCCAAGTATATGGAGGAGTTTATGATTATGGAAAGACAGGCAATGGATGGCTATATTGAGGGGTTAAATAGTAACATCAAGAGGCTATCCGCGCCATCAATCCTAAGACCGTAGCGGAAGCAGAAGATAAGGCATTGAGCTTGGAGGAGGCACCTCCAATGCCAACACAGAAGCATCCGTCTACAACAAAGGCAAGGCATGGGTCCTTATACCTCAAAGCAGGCTAGTACTAGACCAACAATACAACAATTCTAGGAGAGGACGGATAAGAAGGCACCATTTAAGGAACAACCTTCAACGGGTTCTTTAGCAGGAAAGTCAGTGAAGCACTTTCCAGAGAGTATTTCTAAAGAAAAGAGGGAAGAATGCATAAGGAAAATGCTATGTTTTAGTGCTTTCAACTGAATGCAGAATTTGTACAGCTATAGAAACAGAAAGTATGGGGAGCCAGTCAACAGTTATTTCAGCCGAGGCTATCATAGGTGATAAAGATTATGTAGCACTTATAGATACAGGCAGCTCCCACAATTTTGCATCTCTTAGGTTGATAGCATTGTTACTTCAGTCTAAACTGAGATCAATTAGTATGGCAAGTGGGGCAATCCGCAACACTAAAGGAAGGAGAGTCAACTTTGATATAGCTTTAAGTGGAACCAACTTGAGCATCGGAGCAGAAGTCCTGGATATCGAGAAATATGACCTTATAATGGGCATGCAGTTCTTGAAGCCAGCTAAAGCAATGATCGTGTGCAAGCATGGAATTTTGATTATGGCTCCGAATGGCAAGCACTTCGTGGTCAAAGGTAAGAAAATTGCTTCTAATGCGATGTGTGTCAATAAAACAGTTACTTAAGTGCATTATGTAGGACGAGGTTGAGTACATTCTTAAAATGGAGGTTGTTGGCCTCGATGGAAGTCATAAGAAGAAGGATGCTACGACAGAACAATTGTCGAGGCTTAATTGCTAAGTTGATCAAGGAGTTCCATGATATATTTCCGGATGAAATCCGAGAGCTTCTGCCCTATAGAGGTGTAGAGTGTGAAATCACCCTTGCACTGAACACAAAGCTTACCAATAAGGCTCCTTATAGAATGAGCACTTCCGAGCTAGCAGAGCTCAAGAAGCAGTCGAAGGAGTTGCTTGAGCTTGGATTTATTTTGTCTAGTGTGTCACTCTTTGGGGCACCTATTCTCTTCGTGAAGAAGAATGAAGGAAGTTTGAGAATATTTATAGACTATCGTCAACTCAACAAATAGATGAGTAAGAACAAGTATGCTTTGCCAATGGCATATGACTTGATAGACCAGCTCCAAGGAGCTAAAGTCTTCTCCAAGATAGACCTAAGGTCCGGATATCATCAGATAAGGATAAGAGAAAAAGACATCCATAAGACTGTCCTTAGAATATGGTATGGGCACTATGAATTCACAATAATACCCTTTGGTCTATCAAATGCCCCCGCAACCTTTATGAGATTAATGATTGACGTCTTTAGAGACTTTTTAGATGAGTTTATTATCATTTTCTTTGATGACATCCTCATCTACAACAAGCCAATGGAGGAGCATGTAGTCCACTCGAGAAGGGTGCTGGAAAAATTGGGACGACATCGTCTTTTTGGCAAGCTTTCGAAGTGCCACTTCGCAACACCTAAAGTGGAATATTTAGACCATGCCGTGTCGATAAAAGGAATTGCCACCGACCCATCCAAAATTGAAGCAATAATCCATTGGCCCATACCAAAGAATGTCACTAGTCAGCAGAAAGTCAAGGATTAGGTTGCCGATTGGATTTGAAATGTTGAAATCTTTTTTGACAAGCTCAAGAAACTTTGGCCACAACACCAGTGCTGAACTCATCCGACCCACGCAAGGACAAGTTGACAGCAATGGACCCAAGTCAAATTGCAATGGGAGGAGCCCTCATGCAAGAAGGAAGAGTAGTGGCCTAAGACTCCAAGAAGATGAATGATGCCAAACAACATTATCCAACGCACGATCATCAGCTTCTAGCAGTTGTAATAGCCCTTAGTATATGGAGGCACTACTTGCTTGGCAGAAAACTTTAGTTGGATACTAATCACCAAAGCCTCCAATATATCAAAACACAACCACTCCTCAACTTGCGGTAGAGGCGATGGGTGGGCTTTCTCGAAGAATGCGACTTCGACATAGTATATAAGCTAGGCAAATTAAATGTGGTAGCTGGCATGCTTTCTCGATGGCCATTAGAGACTCGAGTTCATTGCAATGCCATTTCCACCTGGTCAAACAAATTTGGTAAGAAGATAAAAGAAGTTATCCCTTCTAGTATGCACTATAAGCACGTATGGGTTAGTCTTTACAATAAGACAAGGACAGATACGGACAGAGAGACCTTCAAGCATTTTAAAAAGGAAGACAATCTTTTATATCACAAGAATAAGTTATGCATACCAGAGGCATCAAGAGTAAGGAATCTAATCTTACACGATATGCATAATAGTCCTATCACTGGATATGCAGATTTTATGAAGACCTATTTCAAGATTGGGAGTAGCTACTTCTGGCGAGGCATGAAGATGCAGATAGTGAGATATATCCAGGAGTGCTAGTTATGTCAGCAGACAAACGTGGAGCAACTCTGCGCTTTGAAACTCTTGGCAGTCCCAAACACCAAATGGGATCAGCATGGATTTCATAATGGGCTTCGCATGAACAGCAAGGGGTTGGGATGCCTTAATGGTTGTGGTCCACAAATTGTCAAAGATGGCACATTTTCTGCCATGTCGAACTACAAATGCAACCCTAGATACTGCCTTGCTATTTGCGAAATAGATCTTTAAGTTGCATGGGATGTCTAGGGAGGATTTCTTCAACACCATCGACATGAAGCTTTGTATGAGTACGTCATATCATCCCCAAACCGATGGTCAAATGGAACAGATGAATAGGATTCTAGAATATATGTGGAAAAACTATGTGTGGAATAAGCAGTCAAAGTGGGAGGACTACATCTACTTAGTTGAGTTTACATACAATAGCACCACACAAGAATCATCCTAGATGTCCCACTTTATGGTCAATGATGGCTATCAATGCCTCACACCCTTTACTTGTCACAATCCTGTAACGAAGGTAAAAGTCTCTCAACAATTGTTGGCAGATATGCAGGAGTTAGTGGAGAAAGTCCGAGGATATTTGTTGGCTGCAAGAAGCCGTCAGAATAGTTTGGCATACACACATAGAACAGTAAGGGAGTTTTAGGTTGGAGCAAGATTAAAGTCAAGCAAGTCCACATCGGCAACTGCAAGAAACTTGCTCCAAGGTGGGTGGGACCTTTTAGAATTGTTGATGAGTAGGTACCCAATCATACAAGCTTGATCTTCCTGCTCACTTATAGGTCCTTAAAGACTTCTATATAAGTCTTCTTAAGAAGCATACATCCAATCCTGAGGAGATATTGGAGACTCTAACTCTGTTGGAAATGACAGAGGAACAAGTTAAGATTGTTCCGGAAAACCTTCTTGATAAGGCATCTAAGAAGACAAGAAGGTCAAAATTCCTACATTATTTGGTCAAGTGGAAACACTCGCCCGTGGAAGATGCAATGTGGGCATTGAAGCAAGATCTACAAAAATGATGATATCTACAATTTATGGATCAATTTGACGGCCGTCACCTTCGATTTAGTCAATGCCGGCCAGTCAGGTACGTGGGTTAGCTTAGCATAGTGCGTAAGAGCTAGGGTGGTGAGAGTGTATGCATTTGTGAGCAGTCAAGATGCATAAGTAGCTAAGCATGTGATCATGGACGATGGTGGGAGCATCTTAAATGTTCCCTATGCTTAAATGCATGTGGGCCATGATGCGGTGCATGTAAGCATGACCGAAGGTCATGTAGGAATAGGCATGCGATCGTGGGCGATGATGGGATCATCTTAGATGTTCCTTGTGCCATGATGCAGTACGTATGGGCATGACCGAGTTCATGTAGGAGTAGGTATGTGATGGTGAGACGATGATGGAATAATTCTAAATGTTCCCTATGCCATGATGCAATGGGTGTGAGCATGACGGGAGGTCATGTAGGGGTAACATTTAGTCATGGGCGATGATGGGACCATCTTAAATGCTCCCCATGCTTAAATCTGAATGGACCATGATTTAGTGCAGGTATGTAGGGGTAACCTTGAGCTGGTAGTTCGGCTCGAGGAGGTAATAAGGGGGGTGGTCCCCTTAAAAGCCACAAACCATTAACTAAACTAACGTGATGTGCTACTTATTGCGGGCCAATAGAGGAGGTGCTAAGGCAGAGAGCGCATCTCAAAAAGAATAAGAGTTATAAATTTTGTCTTTCATTATGGCTTCTTACAAAATGTTGTTATGATGATGAACTTATTGAGGATATCAAATTTTATATATTTATTCAAATATAGCCTTTACAATTATCATTATAATTAAGTATTGGAAGCTTATCCCCATAAACAAATTCTAAGAATCATATCTCTCACTATTTTGATGTTAAGGTTGATGCAGGTTCATTTCACCTTATCGTAATGCTGAGGACATCATTATGTTTGGGGAAAGAACATGACGTTTCTTTAAAATATATGGTATAAATACGTATACTTTTGGCCACGTCACCATATAGTTCTTCCTTAGTAGCCTTGTGTACATTAGTGTGAGGAGGGAGGCATGGATAACTCATTATATATAACTCAGCCAACCTTAGGTATGGAACCATTTCCACGTGGCTCCATCCTATTGGTGACCCGCCACACGGACACATCTTCGTAACTCCTTTTTGAGGATTGCTTGCTGCATTACAGCCTAACAGCAGCCCCAGGAGCGTATCACATGAAGATGAGTGGAATCTACCCCACAACAGCTGCAGGGCAATGGAGACACCAGGAGCTGGTGGGAGTTCCTCTGGAGCAAGTATTTTGAGTAGATTCCCCAGTAGATCATCGAAAAGTTAACATTCCAGATGAGTTTGCATCTTGTATCTTTAGTAGAGCCATTTTAGAACCCTCAATTCGGATTATGGACCCTAATCAATGAACCCTAATCGTAAGTTAGATGCATGTGATTAAAATTAAATGTTATTCTTTGTTATTTATCATGTTATGTGGATTTTATGATATTGGATGGTCTCATATTTTCTCCTCTTGTTTTGGAAAGGGGGATAGAGATCTAGTAGCCATTATTTAGGTGATGCTCCTAGTTTAGACCCCGTAGTTCCTATTATATGCAGCCTAGTGCATAGAGCCCACCTGGCTATAGAGGCTATGAGTGACTGAGCACCACACAACAAGGTCAGTGGCAAAGTGAAGGGAGGACCATGTTGAGCATAGCCACTTGACTCCCATAGCGGGCTAGACTTATAGTTGGTCACTTCGTGTGGGCCGGGTGTGAGTCTGACACTTCTTAGATCAATGGTATCGCTCTGACTCTCAAGAGCTGCAGATGTCGGCCTAGCTCTTGTTTTGAGGAGTTCAGTCGGGCAAGGATATGTGTTGCCACAATCCTCTAGTCGTCCATGGAGCCACTACACCTTGGGAAGCGGATATGCAACCCTTCCTACCTCATCGGATCAGGGAGATGCAACCCGGAGTAGTCTTGTGGGGAGTAGTCTTGTAGAGTAGGAGCTTTGTTGTTGTGCTGATGTATTGATGTATCAGATGAATCTATGGGTGGATTGCACTACCCTTCGTGGTAGTTGACTGCTATTATTATTGTCAGTGCTGATGTAGTTATGTTGCTTCCATTGTCATAGGAGCCCATAAGAGATGGGAGCACAAGGCACCTCCATGTGCCTTGGCCATTCTAGGCGGGGGGTAGATGGAGGATTGATACGGTAGTCATTATCGCATAAGGGATGTCCCATGGGACGGACAATGGAGCATCGTATATTAGCTCACAGCTGCATTGGTATTGCATCCACTATTCTGAAGAGATGTTCTCCATAGGTTGCATGGGTTTATATTGTACTTTTTCTCAAAATTTTCCGGGTTGACAAATAAAGAGGTAGAATATTTCTCGTTGATGTTCCATAATGTATTGTGCCTTTCTTCCTTTGAGGAAAACTCTATAGTATTTGACCTTAAAATGGAATCAATTTTTTGCCTTAGCCAGCATTCAAGTTCCTTACATGTAGCATCAAACCATTTGTTTCAAGAAAAGCTTACCGAACGTGATGACCTTCTTGTATGTCTTCTCCCAAAACATAGCTCTGTGGCACTCAGAAGGACAGTGATCATATTGTCAGTCTATTGATCCAATGTGTGAAGCTGCAGAATTATTAATAACTCTTCTATTACCAGCTGGCCATAAGACTGCTCGATCGTAATCCAAGCATAGCTGAGGCACGTGGAATATAATTTGACATTGGATTTGCATAGGTTGCCAATCTGTCTCAAAGAAGAGGGGTTGATGATTTAAATTCACCTCTTCATTTTTTAATATCTCTTTCCACTTGCAATGCATGATAAGGTGTAGATATTGCTCAATGACAAACACATATTCTATAACGCTGGATCCGCAACCGTGGACAAGTGTTCGAGCAGGAGGATGGCCAATGTACAAGACCATTGCAAGTCAAAGGTGTTGCACATCTGAATTGCGTGATAGAATGGCTTCTGTCTTTTGACATGCATGGCAAAAACTCTTCTTATTAAGTGACATCATATAGATTGACATATGGATCCAACATGACCACATCTGGATGCATGTAATAGAAGTTTAAATCTGATGATGTAAAAAACAAGGCACAACAAAAAAAAGGACAAAATCTACACGAATGCAAGGACGTGGTGTCAAATAACTTTTTTCATTTGGATGTCATCATACATATCTCATAGATTTTACATGTTCTTCGACATGTTGTCTTATAGGTCCATCACCACATGAATGATGAGAAAAAAAAAGGGGATGAGTAGCAAATGGACAGACTATACAGAGCTCCTCCTCTCCCGTGCTGGAAAAATTAATTGAATTGCTTGGACGACGAGACGCTACCTCCTCTACCTCATCCGTGTTCACCCCGAGTGCACTGGACAAGATACCTCTGGGCATACATGTATGCACGGAGTTGCCTCCAGCGAGAAATGATGTCTCGGGATTGCAAACTTGATAACATGAGAGAAAGAAGGAAGGCATGAATGAATAACAAAGAAGAACCAGCAAAAGTGCGGGCCATGGTTTTACCGATTGTTATTGATCACTTCGAGCGAGTCAAACCCTTCGTCCCTAGCAAGCAGTGTGTGAGGATGGGAGTTGGGAGTTTTCTTGGTAGTTTTATTATTTGGTTATTGTGTTTGCTGATGGAGTCTAGTCCCCAGGTTTTATACAAGCTGTTGCCCTTGCATGTACTGTCCCATAACCCGCTTGGTTTCCCATAGGCGTAAAAATTCATCTATACATGCATGCATGCATGCATGCGCTCGCTCGCTCGCATGCGCTCGCTCGCATGCGCTGCGCTCGCTCGCTCGCTCGTTGCCCGCTCGCTCGCATCGCTGCGCTACATGCATCGCTCGCTCGCTCGCTCGCTCGCTCGCTCGCTCGCTCGCTCGCTCGCATCGCATCAAATGCTCGCTCGCATGCATGCATACATGCAATAAAAATCAAAAATCTTTAAAAAAACCATTAAAAATCATTAAAATCTTCATAAATTCTCGCTATAGCCAACTTTTTGCCAACTATGATGCCCCAAATTCCTTTTGCCTCCCGCTTGTAGTAAAAATATGCATTTTAACCATAGCAAATATATCTAAAGCATTGCAACAAATGTTTTTTTTGCCATGCAAATCATAAAAATCATGCATGCAACTGCGTGCCGCCTCTCCCCTTTACTGCAGCATGTTGCTGTCACGTCCAATTACACAAAGTATAGTTTTATCCCTCAAAGAAAAAGAAAGAAAAGAAGTATTAGTGGCTTCATCTCAAATGTTCTAGAAGAGAAAATAAATTCACCAAGCCTTCAAGTTATAATGCAGGATTACTATTTTCATGTAGACATTCTAAAGTTTCAACACAGTCTATCTTCCTTAGTTTCATCAAATTCCATGCAGATATAAGTCCTTTTATGAAAGGAGAGGCCTCAATACCTAGTTTAAAAGGGGGAAAAAACTCTTCACTTGATGCGAACATACTTTGCTATGGTGGTTTTTATTAATTACCATAATAAGATGCATATGGTCCTATGCAATGTGGTATGAAATGGTCAACTAGAACACTGGATAATCTTTAAGACGAAATTTGACCTTCATAAATAGTGAAGCATGTGGAATGTATTACAATAATTCTACCCAACCATGAGGAATAAATTATTGGTCCTTAACACACTGCCCCTCAAGTTTATAGTGATCCAACGGTTCAGATCAATCTTGATCAGTGTATTACTGGAGCTATAACACACTGCTACTCCATAACACCCTAGGGTGTTATCAAATGGACGGATTCAGATCGATTTTTGGTGATCGGATGGCCCAAAACTCTCGGGGCGGTGTGTTAAGGCAATAAGGCCCTGGCCCTCGGGTGTTACTTCAAAAAAAAAAAAAATTCGGGCCATCAAAATGGCTCGGGCGTAGCACGCCATTTTGATGGCCCTCAATTTTTTTTTTCAGTAACACCTTCGGGCCAGGGCATTATCTACACCATAATCAGTCCTGACATTTGTAAAATCATCTTATAATTGTTTGCAAGTATCATGTAATATCTCGTTGCCACCTGAGTAAAATGTGCAAGTTACAGAAACACAGAGAGATGAATTTCTCCCTCCTAGTGTGAATCTATTTATGGCAAGTGGCACATAGGACCCCAGTTACGAACACGAGGGTATCTAAATTGAAGGCCAAAGCAAGGCATTATCTAGTATGTAAAACAGATGAATAATCTTCAAAACATTGTTTAGTAGAGTTGACCTGCAAGTTGTCTGGGCTCGATCTATAGATAGATTCCATATGGAATTGGATCCCCTCCCAGGCATGTATCCAATAGAATGGACAGTCTCGTACATATTCCTTTTCATATAGTTAGAGCATGCGCATTATGGATCATTTAAACTATTCCACTTTAAACTACAATATAGAAGTTGGGTCCGTTTTTTTTCCCTGGCGTGCATTTTCATGGCGCCACATGGCGCAGCCTAATATTGCGGAACGGAAGTTGGATGAACGCATTCCGCCTGACCGGCTGCGCAGGTTAGGGTTCTTCATTTTGTTTTAAGGTTCTTTATTTTTAGGGCCGCCGCCAGTTCTTTAGATGAAGTCGGTGCACGCAGATCGTCGTTTCTTCATGCAGATAGAAGATGAAGCAGATGAAGCTTGTTCTTCACACAGATCCCCGTTGTAATAGAGAAGCAGAAGCTTGTTCTTCACACAGATCTTCATATAGATGAAGCTTGTTCTTCATACAGATCTTCTGATTTTTTTAATCTGTTTGCTCTGCTCGCCATAGCAGAGCATTTTTGAAGCCCTGGTTTGATCTGCTTTGCCCGATCTTGAAGCCCTGAGCTGTTTTGATGGATCTTGAAACCCTGTTTTGTCGGATCTTGAAAACCTGCACTGCTTTGCCAGATCTATGCTCTGTTTTGCTCTGCTTCGCAAGATCTTGAAGCCCTGCTCTGCTTCGTTAGATTTTTGAAGCTCTGCTTTGTTTTTTTAAGCCCGGTTTTTTGTTGCATCTGAAGCTTCGCCGGATCTGCTGAGGGAAAAAACGTCCCCAACTTCTATATTGTAGGGGAATGGAGGTTGGGGCCTCCATTCTGGTTTCCAGGTGACCCGCTCCCGGTTAACGCCGGTCGCGGGACCCCACCTGGAAACTCGGAATGGAGGTCAACCTCCATTCCCCTATACATGTTACAACTATAAAGCATACTCATAGACCAATGAGGAAGTTCAAATGTGTGTTTGAGCTCAAAGAGGCTTTTGCCTTCGAAGTTTAAAAGTAATGCATGGCGTAAAAATAATTTTATGAGCAAGAGTTGTTATAATACGAAGTCATCATAATTTCCAAAAATCCATTCAACAAATCTATGTGTTAGATTCAAATTGCACGATCAATGTTCATTTTTTGCTACCAAATGGGATAGCACGACATTGACCAATATTTGAAATGTACCATCAAATATATTTTCATAGGAAAGTTTCCTAATCTTACCACTTATTATGCTTTTATCATGCTACAATATGAAATTCAATGAATCCCTCATGAATTTAGAACAAAATAATATTTGATGTTTTAGACATTAATCAACCTTGGATCATACAAAATCAAGATTTATACCTCCCACAATACGAAACTCAAACATTGGAAGTTTATAAAGTCATTAAGATGTGTTTTCAATAATTCTTGATGCATAGATTTACTGATCAAGAATATCGATTCGAGGCGAGGTCATTCATGCCAATAAGTTTTGCGTGACCAATTATAAAAGACAATAGAGGATGCAAAATTTGTGCAATCTAAAATAAAATAGATTTTTTAACGTCCACGAAGACTACAAGACTATGACAATTAAGATATAGATTAGAAAAATTCAACTAGCAATGGGAGAATAAATTGAGTTAAAGAGAGGGAACTCAACTGGATTCGGAATTAGTTGTTAGACAAGTGGGGACAAACTAAAGTAATATAATGCAATAATAATAATAAATAATAAATAATAATAAAGAAATAAGTAAAGAAAAGCCCCAAAAAGAAGCAGGAACCACCAGATGTTTCCCGCTTCCGGACCTTAGGCCGTCAATTAAATCCGATTGGATGGATGAAATCTAGAGAATCTTTACTCACTTGGTCGATCCCTCTTAGGTGCACATCCATCCAGTCGGGCACACTGCGCTCTCAGGAACTGGGCACTTTCTAACCTGATCGCTGCAGCAGGTAAATCGGCTTTCAGCTTTTGGGCACTTGCAATTTTGCTTGTACATCAGATTAGGGTTCTTCAGCTGGACAAATTGCGGTCTTGGCTCTTGAGCTTGGTCATGCGGGACCAGCCTGCATCTGCTCAGCCTGAGACAAGGGGGGGCTCCAAGTTTCGTGGCTCTAGTCAAGAAAATGGATCTGCAGGTCGAGTGGGCAAGAATTCAGGATCTAGGACTCGAAAGGGTACACCAACGGGTTCGAACCGGAAGAGAACTACTAGACAGGCCAGCATTTCTGGATCAGACTTGACTGAGACAGCTAAGAATTTGTTCAAGGAAGAAAGTTCGGTATTGGCTCCAAAGGAGACAGTCAGAATGGACGATCCAAGTGATAAACCTGAGCTGTTACAGGAACCTCAGCCAGAGTATCAGCCTGAGCCCAAGCCCAAGCCCCAACCTCAGGCTGAGCATCAGTTTCAACCTGAAATCCAAGTGGAGACTCAGCCCCAGCCTCAGCCAGAGCTTGGGAAGGAATCTTTGCCAGTTCAAGATGGAGCACCAGTGGTGACGCCAGCAGAAAATAAGGAAAAAAAAGAGGACGAAGATGGGGATCATGAAGATGATGATGATGATGATGATGAAGATGATGAAGAAGACCAGCATGAGGAAGGAGGCCCTCTGCCTGTTGGTTTCTATGAAGTTGAAGCTATCAGAAAGAAGAGAATTAGAAGGGTAAGTGTCTCTGTACCGTTCAGATTAATCTTTATCATGAAGCTTATTTTTGGATGCAATTGGTGAATGAAGTTCATAAACTAGGGTATGCATTTCAAAAGAATATTTCAATGTCTATGGCAAAAGAGAAAATGGATCAACAAAGGGAACACTTTTTCTGTTAAAAAGATATCAACTTAGACACTTTGGAGCCCAAAATTCTAACCTTAATAGTTGGGATCGATGCAGGGTGATGCCCAGTACCTTGTAAAGTGGTGAGTGGCCGCTCTTACTTCATTTATTTCTTGATTTATCTGATGAGATAATCACAAAGTTGATTATCCAGGCTAAATTGGCCAGAGAAGTCAAATACCTGGGAACCCTATGAGCATGTGAAGCACTGCGATGAAATTTTAGCAGAGTTTGAAAAAAGGTGATTTATAGTTGGAACAGTTCTTTTGCTATCTGAAGTAGAAATAATATATGCTTTTTTTTTTTTATAGTTTATGTACTAAATCAAATAGGCGTGGCAAACGGAAAGCAAATCCATTGCATAGCATGCAACAGAAGAGAAGGAAAACTGTGGAAGCATCTGGAAGTCCTGAAAAGGAAGGTGGTGCAAAGTCTAGTGAAACTGTAACAACCCCTGCACCTGAAGAGACGGAGAAGATGGCTGCATCTGATGAGAGGGAGGAGACAGCGATGATTGCAGATAAATCTGATTTTAACGGTTCAGAACTTAAGGGTACTGAACAATGTCAGGAGCCGGCTGTCACAGAGTCAACAGCACAGCCCGAAGTTCCACCAGCAAATGAGCCTGCCATGGTGATACAAACAAATAAAGTGGAACTGGTCGAAGTGCAAGAATCTCAACAAAATGAAGCAAAGTCACTCGAATCGGCTGATGTGAAGCAGATCAATGAAAATGAATTCAAACCGCATGATTGTTTAAAAAGCATAACAAATGCTACATTAGGAAGGCATGCAGGCCTTGAAAAACCTCCTGTTAGTGACCGGCCAATTGGAGCAAAGAAAAGAAAATCTGGGTATGTGCATCATGTAAAACAGGAAGTGGTTTCAGGGGGCAGAAGAGAAGTCACAGCAGAGCCCAGGTCAGAAGTTCATTCCATAAAACAGGAAGTGGTTGCAGAGGGCAGAACAGAAGTAATGGCAGAGGCCAAAACAGAAGTTGTCTCAGGCCCTAAGGCAGATGACAAAGAAGATATTGTCAAATGTACAACAGAGAATACTGTTGAAGAGTCGTCAGAGTTTCCAATGCCAAATGCACCTCTTGTTGCCACCATGGAAGAGGCACCACCTGTGAATATTTCTGCTGAATGTTGTACATCAAAAACGTCCATATTAGAACCAATTTCAGGAGCATCTGCTGTGGAGATTGTGAGAACCCCAGACTCCTCTGAATTAGATGTCCCCAAGAAATTGCCATTGCCAACAGACTCGGCTGTATCCCCTGTAGATAGTACTCAAGAACCCGCTAAAATCACAGATATATTGAAAGCTATCAATTACGCCAGTAATTTTGTAAGTGGAAAGCAAGAAGTGACAGTCCTCTTCAAAGTGAAGAGGTTAGCTTCTTTGCCCCTGCCCTGACAGCATGCATTCTAACCTCCAGTTTGCTTTTCACCAATGTTTCTGATCCTTGAAATTTGGATGGCAGATCTGATGGTCAAGAAGCTGTGGTGGACAACAAGTTTCTGAGATCCAATTATCCAATTCTGGTATATATTCTCATTTGTTGGTTTGACTCTGAGTTATCTTTACACAGTGATATTTTAATTTATATTCTTAACCACTGCAGTTGATAGATTTCTATGAACAACACTTACGATATAGTAGCGGGCAGTAAAAATTTGTACATATCTATGTGAAAGTACCCTGGTCATCAACTTCATTCTACTCCATAGTTTACTGCTGGAGCGACGACGTCTATTGGCACGATGGTTTGCCATAAGCTTCCTTGCCTCAGGACCTGCATATGTGTTGAATATAGGTTATTTCACTCTTGAGGCTTCTGGAATCTGGATAGAGTTTATTTCTCTGAGACATAATTTTGAAATTTCGGATCACTGAACAAACAAGGCTCTGCTTTTACTGCTTTGATTTCCGACTTAGAAGGTGAGAGCAGTTTTGGTACCAGTAACAGTTTGGCTCAAATGAAAATGTATCCCAAATATTGCAGCTGAATGAGATCTTATATCCACAGTGCCGAATATGCTATTTACGATTCCGCTTTGAGAAAGTTGTGAATTACCACTTTAACACACCTCCAAAGTAGGCTGATTTGAATGAACTGCTTCGATTATTTATAAGTAATGTTGAATTTTTTTTGGTCTTTTCACAGATTCACCTTGATGAATGATTATACCATGGTTTTTATATACTTGAAGAAAGCACATTCATCACATTCATCTTAATAGAATTTTATAAACTAACCTTCATTTAAAAGTAATCACTGGAATTAGAATAAGATTTGCACGCTATTTGATAAAAACTATTGGATGGTAGGAACCATTTAAATAAAATCAACCATTCCATCCACATTCATCAGTAAGAAACAACAATATAAGAATTTCAGCATATTCCAAGCAGGATTGCTATCTATGTAGTGCTCCGAACGAGGATTTGAACCTCGGCTTATTCAGCATCCTAGGAAAACCGAACCTCGGCCCATTGGGCGTCCCAAGGAACCATCTCTAACCGAAAACGATAGTTTGCAGAACCATCCTGCAAAACAAGAATTTTTGTCTCGGTAGAGGTGGGTAGCGGACGCTCTTTAATCTGGTTGTACCACATCTTCTCTTGAGGAATTCCCTCTGTCCCTCTGTAGTCCATCTCTAATAAATTGGAAATCCACATCTCAGAATTCTGTAATGAACTTTTTTGGGTTGCTCGAATATGCAATTTGGAGGGGGGATATGTGGTCTGTATGAGATTTGGACGAAGAGATGTAGCTAGTTTTTTTTCTATTCTAGGTTTTGGGTTCTTTTTAAGTGAAATGATGGTTAACTGGTGTCCTTTGCCGGAAGTAAAAAGGAGAAGGATTGATGGGCAGATTGTCGGCTAGCCTTCCTTATTCGCCCCTCACGACGTGGCATCATATCCCACCATTGAATGCTTGAATTGAGGGCCGATTTGATGCCACATCGCTTTGAGGGGGTCGAATAAGGAAGACGCCCCCAGATTGTCAAGCACAAGAAGTGGTGCTGCAAGATCTATAATTTTCGATATGGGCTTCTTTTTATATGTAAGTGTTGCTGGATCATAATTCATTCGTGAAAGAGACTTTCATTTGACTCTAGAAAAATTCGCTATTAAAAAACACCTTTCATGAAACTGTAGAAGAGGGCAAAATCTCTGATGCAACAAGAATTTTGGCCTTTTTATAGCAAATGCTCTCCTACAACCGAGATCCTTCCTCCTATATTTGCATTTATTGTATATCTTGTTCCAAAGACTAAAAAAAGTCACAAAGAAGCATTAGATGAGACGGAGATAAGATCCTCAGATCTCATCTTTATCATCATCATCAGATGGTGTGGAGACATCATATATTGATCATATAAACTATCCTTAATCTCTTGGAGTATTTGACCTAGAGTAGAGAGAATGCTTTTAAACACCAGGTAGCACCGCTTTTCCAAATGGCCCAGCAGGCCAACGGTCGTGTAATATGGAACACTAGTTTCTTGTGTCTTGGCCAATGTCCAAGGAATGAACCAAGAAGAATTTGCTGACTGCTAAGATGTGACTGAAAACGAGCCTAAATCCATGCCCATGTGGTATGAACATTGTCACACAAGACAAAATAAAATTCAATAGTCTTCAACAATACCTTACATATGGGGTAGAGTGGGCTTACTCATGGCTTAAATGAGTGGACCTTCGAATTTACTCTAATTGATCAATGAACTATCTGCCAAAGAACCACCGAATATTTGGGAATAATACTTTTATCACAGATGTAGTTCAATATGCGATGGAGATGCTCCTCTTGCACTGCCAATGCCCACTGTGAAGATGGAGACAAGGGAAGAGCAGATGTCAAGAATCTATAAAAATGCTGAAACATATCCTTACCCAATGGAATGTCTCCAGTAGTTTTTTAAGTCTGCTTCTCTTCATGAGTAGGCATCAGATGGATGTTGTCTGCAACAATTTTCCATATAACGAAGTGCTACGCGGTCAGATGATATTTTTCACAAAATGCTAGCCAATTGAGAAGCCGTTCTTTGTAACATTACACCTAAAGCATAAAATCAGTAGCGTCCTGCCACCTCTTATGTGTTCTAGATTGTAGAGAAGCTAGAAACAGGAGGCAATCAAAAGGAAGCCACAAGAAGGGGGACGAATTTAAAGCACGGGAGAATATATCTAGAAGTTGTTTGATTGTGTCAAGATTCCCCTCGCTAGCCTCCACCAAAAGAGATGTATCATCGGCAAACTGGTTAGAACCATTGGCTATCCCAAACCAGCAACAAGGCCATCGTCCATCGCTCTACTGAGCAATTGTGAGTCCCTCGGCTACGATAGTAAAGAGAAATGGGGCAAGTGGACAACCCCGGCTAATGTTCCTTGCCACCGTGAAGAATTATGATGGACGCCTTTAAAAAAGAACCCTTGCTTTAGCAGATCAATAACAATTTCTAGAGAATGGAGGAAGAGGGACCAAAAACTAATTTGTCCAATGATGTGACGGATAAACAACCACGAGATGCTATCATACACTTTTGCGAAATTCAATTTGACATATACTATACTCTCCGACTAGTTTTCCTTGTTCAATACACGCCCTCTTACACCACAGCTATATAATGTGCCTGCCAGGCAGAAAGCCAGTCTGCTCTTTACTAATTGAGATCGACAAAACCTTCTATAGCTTTTTTATATATGCTTTTCCTATGATCTTATACAATACTGGCAGCAGGGTAAGTGACCTCCAATGAGAAATTACAGTAGGCTCCTCAACCGTTGGGATCAGGATAATAAGACCCATGTTAAATATCATGTCCAGCTGATGAGACTACAACAGATCCTGATATGCTTGTGACATAACATCGGTCGTCCACTCCCAACAAGACAAAAAGAATTCAATGGGCATATCATCCATGCCTGGACCCTTGTCCTTGTCCATCAGGAATACTGCTGGCTTTAGATCCGCTCCTGTGAGAGGAGCCTCGAGTTCTTGCTCGGCTACATAGGAGAGATAATAGGCATAAATGTCCATCGCCCCCTCCTAAAAGAAAAGTGCTTTTCTCTTGAAGAAAGACATGGAATGCCGAGACAAGAAACTGCTCCACTTGCTCAGATGCGGAGGCATGGTCCCCGTTCTCCATCCGAATAGAAGTGGGAGCCGAACTTTGGTATCACAACTGAATGACTGGGGAAAAAAATTTCGTGCACCTATCAGCCTGACTCAGCTATGACAGGCTTGCTTTCGCTTTATCTGCTTTGATACTTTTGGACTCAAATTCCTATTGCTTCTCGAGCATGAGAATCTTCATGAAGTCTAATCTGCTCCAACTCACTGTACTTTTGATTCAAATGGCATTTTCTTGCTATACAAAGTTCCTACTCCATTGCTTAGCATAGGCCTTAACATTTGCCAGCGCATTCGTAAATCTCTTCATTGGGCTTAGATCAATGGCTTTGGACTCTCAGATGCCATGACATCTAAGCAATGAAATCCTCATTCTTCAAGTACTGAGCATTTAGTTTGAATAAGTCTTACCGAAAGTACGAGAGGAGAGATCCACTAAATCAATGATATGAGGACGATAGTCAGAAACAGTTTGGAGAACATAGTTCTTATGATGCATTCAAGGTAGCATATGTCAAGTATACACGTTGGTCTAGCACCGGTCATGCCTAGCTGCAACATGTACTTTCCCCTGAGCACCATTGCACCAAGTGAAGCCCGGGTCATCTAAAATCTCCAGGAAGCCATGCTTAAAGTGGAGCTTATCCCATTGCTCTTTCCCAAAATCTGAGATAGTCTCATCACCATCAAGCTTGTCAACACTATCCTCAATCATGTTAAAATCTCCAAAAAGCAACCATGATATATTATCTCCCCATATTTTCAGTGTATTCCTCAAAGCGACCTACATGGATGCCCACTGGCTAAGCATATTGGATGCATAGACATTTATATGTTGCTTCCACTTGATGGCCGACCAACTGCCCTACTTATCCTTTGCTATAAAAACTACTTTGGTGTCCAGCGATCATGATATGAAAGTGCCACCTTAGAAACTAATAAAAAATAGCCACGAACCCAACATGTTGGCAATCCATAAGATTTACAACCCATCCTAATGGATCCTCTATGACATTTCTGCTTTGCAAACACAAGATTTGCGGAGTTAAATTTCTCAATGACGCCCGCGCCCTTTTTGTGGAGGAGGACTTAAGTCCCCTTGAATTCCAACTGACAACCTTTTTTATTTCTTCCCTTTGAATCTTTCTGAACCTGTTGGGGTAGACCGTCATGCACCACCGTTGCTAGCTAATCGGCACATCTCATCTCTATATCTCCATCGGGAGAGGCATATGAGGCAGATTCTAGATTACCTTCATTACTGTGTCCATAGTAGGTGGAACTGCTCCATCAACCTCGTATGTCCAGCTTACTTGTTGATTGTGCTTGTTTCTTCGTGAAGTGATCACATTCTGCTCCAGCTCAGGCTGACTTACTAGTGGAGATGCAGGCACCACTGGGACCGTCGATGCCGATGATAACTGAATGGTTGAGGAGTAGGTATATGAGCCACTTGCTGGCAGAGGAGCGAGGAATGTTGCACAGCTACTGCAGGCACCAGAGGTTTCACAAAAGCAGTGGCTAAGTGCTGAAACACGTCAAGAGGCCTGGAAGAAAGTGAATCAGCTGATAGCTGGGAGGGATGTGCAATAAAAGTAGCTGGATTAGGGACCTTGGTTGAAGAAGGCAAAGCATAAACAGAATCTCCAGCTACCTTTTGGAGGAGGCATTGATTTGAAGGACTTAGAGGGCAACTTAAGAGAAGGAAACCATCAATTGAGTTCTCTCGCATTGAGGAGTTCAAGCTTGTAACATGAGAGAAAAGACTGCTTTTGATCAATACTTCTTCTAGCAAATCTCTATCCATGGCGAGAGCAACACAAATCTGGGGCCCCCTTGTGATGGTATGGGCTATATAGAAGCCCAGAGCATTGGTTGTGGATACCAAAAGCTTTAAAACAAGCAAGCCCGACGACAAGTCAAGAATTCGGAATCAGCAAGGTAGTTTAGCCTTTAAAAGCATGTCAACAGAGAAGCCTGGGCAATAAGTCTGAAAAATGACTGTCATGCCACCCAATGTATCAAGTCCCCTAGAAACTAACTTAGTGACATCCTCCTGTTATTAAATATTATGAGGAAGAAATTATTGCCAAGGGACTTAAGTGACTCAAAAGGACATAACTGATGCCTGAGGACGAGAGCATCATATCAACTCGCTATTTCATTCAAATAAAAATACTGAACTGTCCAAATGCCATCAACCGAGAATGCCACCAAGTTTACTAAGTACTCATCTACTTATCATGGTCTATCTGCATCATAACCTTGTTGCCTACTTGTTCCCCCGCCCTAATTTCGGCAATATTTGGTAATACAGATACAAAAGATATTGAGGTTTTGGCATTTGCATATCCTTGGAGATAATCTTCATATGTCGGACTTGTTGTCTTTTTGAATGAAGAAAGGAGCATTATAGATGCTATTTGTAGTTGGTGGAAGATCCTTTCTAATCCATTTGCTAAAACGAGGTTGACTGAGGCATCAGGCCGAATTGCCACTCCAAACCAGTTGAGAGGGACACCCTTCAAGCTTCTTGAATGATTGTCCACAAATGTCCTTAGCCCCAATGGATTTTCCTTGGCCAGTACTCCCATCAACATGTGAACAAATAGGAAAACTGGGAGATGAATCTATTTAACGAGGATGGGAAAAGCCCCCATCGTGGCTATACATAAATATGGAAACTGTGGCTCTTCACATGAGATGTGCCTCGTGGCCTGGATCGCCAGCTTGACAGTCTAGTTAGCTTGCCACATAAGCACTTATTGATCTATTACGATCATATTTGCAACACTCCCCCTTGATCAATAGATCAATGAAAGTGTAAATTTAAATTTCCTTTCTATCCCCTAACTGCTCTCAACTGGAGCCATCTAAATGAGCTTGAAACTGCTCATCTCTAGATGAACTAGAGGCAACTGCTATTTTCCTTAACATAAGGAATTTAAACTTGTAGACTCTTTAAATTAAACTTCCCTTAGTTGTCAATCTGCTCAAACTGGGCTCATCTAGGTGGCCATGTAAACTGCTCACCTTTCGATGGTGTAGGGAATCCTGTAACTCCATCTAGAAAATTCAATTTGACTCTATACATCTATACCCCATTAAGGAGAGCTGAGGATGCATGATTACATTGTAGTGCATTTCTCCCCCTTAATCTTGCATCTGAAGATAATAAGATACGATACTGGATCCTCATCCACTCCTTGCTGGATACGTACTAATGTCCTATAACTAGTTAGTTAATAATTTCCTAACCAGTTACTCATACTAAGACCATGTAATTTAGGCTTGGCTTATCCAGAAATCTTCTTCGTCTTGAGGCCACAGCCTTCAGGCCAATTGCGCTTGGCCACTAGTCTTCGTAAGCACAAATAAAAGCTTTATAAGGTTTGCATAGCTCATACTTTGATTTTCTTGAGACTCGTCCTTTTCATCATGTTCTCTCATTACACGAAAGGACTTGTCATCTGCGTTACCACTGGAATATAATATATGAAATCCTTTGAATCCATTTAAGTCTGCATCACTTTAATATGCTTCAACAATTCTTCACGCCTGGCCTCTAGGCACATTTTCACTTCTTTAAAAATTCATCTTTTTGAATGCATATGGACATTCACGCAGAATTGCCTGCTTCTACCAGAGGTTTTCCTTAGCAGGAATCACCGACAAAACATGTACTGTGGTTTCGTGGATTTCGCAAAAGCTTTTGACACAGTGCCCCGAGACAGATTATGGGACAGACTGCAGCAGCTGGGGACTCCCCTTGACTTGCAGAATGCAGTGTATAGGCTGTAAGAGGCATGCTCAGGCATCGTCAAGACATCCGGTAATCAATTGTATTGGAGTGCGTCAAGGTTGCCCCCTCTCCCCCACACTCTTTGGCCTGTACATTGACCAGCTGGAAGATTGGCTCTATGAGCATGGAGGTGCGGGAACCCATCTCATGCATCACACAATCCGACATATGCTGACGATGTCAACCTCCTGGCCTATACTCCAGAGGACATGCAACGTCACCTGGATGCTCTTGACACTTTTTGCCGATTCACCGGCATGCGAGTTAACTTGGCCAAAACTAGGGTGCTGCTAGTCTCATCATCCCGTCAGCCAAGGCTTCCCTCATTCACTTACCAGGGACAGGATGTAGAGGTGGCTCCGACCTACAAGTACTTGGGGATCGAGTTCTCTACTACCACCCATTGGGATGTTGCCATCAGGTTGCGGGTCACGGCAGGTTGGAAAGTAGTCTATGCCATGTAGAACAACAGCCACAAGTCAGAGTTGTATGCCTGGGGCCACTAGTCACACTTATTTCGGGCATTGGTCGAGCCGGTCCTCTTATATGGGGCAGAAGTATGGGGTCCGGTGATATCCCTCAACACCTGGAATGACCTCGAGCAGGTGCAGAAAGCCTTCTTGGCACGAGCCCTTGGGGTAAAGTCCACAGTTCCATACTAGATCCTACTCCAGGAGACAGGTTTTCTGCCCCTTCAACGGGCTGCATTGGAACGCCATATCATTTACTTTCAGAAGGTGGTCGCTATGGGTGATACACGTTTGCCCAACCTTGCTTTGGCCATGGCGATGGGTCCCCAATGCCTGAAAGCCTGCTGGAAGGACAAGCAAGCTCAGTGGTTCTCACGTTGGGGTGTACAGGCAAACAGATGTGTACATCTAAGGACAAAGAAAGATCACAAGGCACTTAAGTTGTACCTAGATGCTACTTTCCTTCGCAAGCTCTGGGATGCAGATGCTCTGACGCACGTTAAGCTGGCACACTATCAGCAGCAAGTCAATCCCAGGCTCACGAGAGGCCCACACCAGTACTTATACACCCAGTTGCCCATGAAGAAGCGCAGACTTATGGCTTCCATTCGCACGGCTGCACATCGCCTTCGTATTGAGACAGGACGTTGGGCTCGGGAAGCACGAGAGCAAAGCCTTTGCCAGTGTTGCCACCAGGGCGCCATTGAGGATGAATGTCATGCCCTCCAGATCTGCACATCGTTTGCCCATATCAGAGGGCAGTATGTTCGATTACTAGTGCCCGGACAACCGTTGCATGAGTTGTTGAATACGGCGTCCGTGGGTTTGTTGGGGTCATACCTCCAGGAGGTTATGGATGCACGGACTCAGTTGTGTCTTCCGGGATGGCATTGAACTGTCCTACACAATTGTACAGCATGCCAGCAGACTTATTACTGCTAAGGTTTTTCCCGCGAAAACCCTTCGGGGCGGGGGTTTTTTAATCCTGTGAGTAATACGTTTGCTGCTCTCTTTTTGTTTGGGTCCCATAGGCTAGTCGGTCTCCGTTCACGCTAAAAATCTATTCTATTCTATTCTATTCTTAAAAAATGAAAGAAATACTTGAAATATGACATATATCCTGAAGCGATATTAAATTAATACTGCTCCCCCTGCTTCATAGCCGTCTGCATGCTGCATGAAACAATCAAGGAAATTGAGCATCTGCTTCACACCTTGCCATACATCAGGGTTCCACAAATCCGGCCACTGCATTTGTTCCCCAAATTCGGCCTCTAAATCTGTGCCATGCGTGACTTCTGCCTCATGCTTCTATTCGAGTGATGGGTCTCCTGTGCCATATTCTTCGGCCTCTCCAAAAACTTTCTGGAGCCAGAGCTTCGAATCTACTGCTCTATCGTTGAGTAAGTCTTGGAGCCATATTGAATTCTGTGGCTGCATGGAGTTTGCTTACATCGGGGAGCATCTTGATTTCTGTATCAACGGAGTTTATTGCTGCATTTGTGAGAAAATAGGGCTTACACATGATCGATTATTCAGGATCTCCAAAGCTTGAATAAATCAGACTTCTAGGTTTAATCTGAAATTCATCACAGAGCTTCTAACAGAGACTGTTTTCCATCTGCAGAATCTGGGCTCCTTCAATTATAATTTCTGTGGCATATTTCTCCATTCCTTGCCATTCTGCAGCCTATTTTCCTGCTACAGCATTATCTGGATTTGGAGATTCTGAAACCAAATTGGCTCCTAAACGAGCTTTAATAGTAATCATATATATAGGGAGATAAGGTGACAACCCTCATCCTACTGAGCATACCCTACAGTCATTGCTCCCCATGATGTCACATCTCGCTTGGTAAATGCCTCCTCCAAGCTCTCACATTTGGCATACATAGTGTGACAAGACTACCACATGCTAGTTGTCTAGTTTGAAAGAGCTTCTTATGTATGCCCACGTACTTTCACGCTGCATGAAAAATGATTTCCTTAATATAGTCTATGGGGCAAGATATATATTGCACCCTATATCACATCTCTGATAATAATTAGCTTAATATAAAATTCACCAAACTAACCGTAGTTATTGACTTAATTCCGAAAAAGCCCTTTTATTTTTGAAATTCCTAAGATGCCCTTAATTCTTAAGTATTTACCCAAATAGCCCTTTGTATTTAAAAAATTATCAAAATGCACATTCTTACAATAGTTTTTACAACTGATGGTCATTTTTGGGTTGCCCCTAGAGGGGCAAACCCTTGTTTATGTGAGTTTTTGGCATATTCTAAGTATGTGCTGGAATATACCTCACCGGAAACTGCTACAAACTTATTGTTGCCAGTAAACTGGCGGTCACCAGCGTTGTTGGGCGGCCGGTGTGCAAACTGCGCTAACCGGCAAGGCGGATTATGCTATGGAGTCAAAATCACAGTTATGGAGTCAATGATTCTGCATGTCTGGCCACAGGAGTCGCAAGAAGCCTGTTTTCAACAACATAGTCTTAAGGCATGGATGGGAATGGTAATTCCTTAACAGTCGGACCTGAAGGATTGAAGCGTAGAGTGACATACTTTTATGATCCTGATGTGGGTAACTACTATTATGGACAGGGTCATCCTATAAAGCCTTATCGGCCGTTCTGAAGATTATGTTGAATTTTTGAAAAACATAACACCAGAGATCCAAAACGAGCATGGCAAAGCCCTGTAAAGATTTAATGTGGGAGATGATTGTCCAGTTTTTGATGGGTTGTTTCCGTTTTGTCAAATATCTGCTGGTGGATGTATTGGAATCGTAGTCAAGCTTAGTCTGGGGCATGCTGATATTGCTATCAATTGGGCTGGTGGACTACATCATGCAAAAAAGTGCGAAGCATCCGGGTTTTGCTACGTCCTACATCAATGACATCGTGCTCGGAATTTTGGAACTTTTAAAGTACCACGAGGTATGAGTCCTTAGGTTCCAGCCCAAGGAAAATAGGTTTTTGAGTTTTAATTTCTTTATGCTATGCTCCTATGCTCTAGGCAATTTCAACTTAGATGGTTGCAATCCTTTAAATGATGTCTCTGTATTTATATGCGAACAATTTCTTTTAACAGTCATACTCTAAATTTTTACTGAGTTATTCATGTAGAGTTACAACGTCTTTAATGTCTACAATAGTGTCAGTTGTTGCAGAAGGGCGATCCATTAACATGAAGGCTTTTATTCAGTAACTTTTACATTTTCTTATTGATGACTGGCAGATCAGGTTATTTGATGTTGAATTTGTTCTATTAGGTACATGATTTCCTCAAATGTTGGAGAAGTTGCTTCTATCTCCTTGACAGCTGCCCTTGGTATGCCGGAAGGATTGATTCCAGTCCAGCTCTTGTGAGTGAACCTAGTTACGAATGGGCCACCTGCCACAACACTTGGATTCAACCCTCCAGATGTTGATATCATGAGAAAACTGCCTCGGAAAAGTGATGACCAGCTTATTAATTGCTGGATATTCTTTCACTATATGGTATGTTGGTACAACAATAGCATTTGTTCAATGTTCTTTTACTTACTGTTAAATAACTTGATTTGGAGAGTTGAAGCACAATTAGGAAGGCATCATTACTTTAAGATTGCCATGTGGGTACTTAAGATGAAACTGTGGGAGTACCGTGCATACTCCCCAGTTTACTCTGGTTTTTCTATTTATGTATTACAAATCTGTTCATCTTGTAGGATTTTGACATGTTTGTTTGGACCAAACAGGTGATTGGAATTTATGTTGGCATTGCAACAGTTGGAGTATTTGGTATATGGTATACACAAAGTTCATTACTGGGAATCGATCTCTCGAGTGATGGCCATTCTCTTGTGACCTACAAGCAGTTGATAAGCTGGGGAGAGTGCCACTCATGGGAAAATTTTGAGGTTTCACCCTTCACTGCAGCGTCAAATTCATTTAAATTTACGGAACCCTGTGATTATTTTACAGTTGGGAAAATGAAGGCATATACTTTATCATTGTCCGTGTTGGTTGTCATTGAGATGTTCAATGCACTAAATGCTTTTTCTGAGGATGGAAGTCTGTTAATGATGCCCCCATGGGTTAATCCATGGCTTCTTCTAGCCACATTAGTGGTCTTTGCCTTGCACTTTGTTATTCTCTATGTACAAGTCCTTGCCAAAACCTTTGGCATTGTTCCTTTAAGCTTCAATGAGTGGCTTCTTGTATTTGTTGTCTCATTCCCAGTGATAATTATAGATGAGATCTTGAAGTTTATTGGTAGGAGGATAGCTGCCGCAGAAGGACGCAGAAGAAAGTTGAAGTCTATGTGAAGCAACTGGCTTTACGAAATTATTTTTTTGCTGTTGAAACCTCTCGAATGAGAAGCAATAGCAGCCACATCAATTCTAGTGCAACAGGTGAGAAATTATACAAATATCTTTGTGCTGAATCATCACATTGCTCAACAAACAGTAAGCCATCGAAAATTGGAGGATATTTTCTCTTATAACAAAGAAAGTAAAATTTGGAAATCTTTTCAAGGATTGGTATTTTCTTGAAACAACTCCATGAGATGTTAGCTTGGTATGGTATTTTAGTGTTACTAGGTTTGCTTTTAGAAACGAATCGAAATGTTATATCTATCTGGTAGAACTTTGTGTTTTTAAGCAACATTTTTACTCTTATGGATAAATATTTTAATTAAAGAGGAAATTCGCTGCTTGCCCACATTCATCGTATATTTAGGAGATTTTGGTGAAATGGGTAACCTGATCATAGATAGATAGATAGCAAAGCTCACATTCATGTGGACATGCCATTTATGCATACAATAATAAACAGGACAAAATACAATGCATGCAGCATATAAAGGAGTGGTGTTCAACACATTTATTGATGTATAGAACATTTTCATGTGGTCACGATGTTTAACGTTGGAGAAAAAATCGGGAGATATTGTGGTCACAATGTTTAACGTTTTAGAAAAATTCGGAGAATATGGAGAGGAAAGAGCATGATGAAGGGCTAAATTTGCGGTAGCAAGGGCGGCTATATTTGTACTTGCAAGCAAGAAAGAGAATAAAATAATACTTTGGGTTAGCCGTGGTGTTTGAGGGGCTAGGAATATGGTCCTGCTTTTATCATTTGTGAGATAAGATCTTGTTTTGTGGACTTATATTTTTGGATTGCCGGGGGCAAACCCTTGCTCATGTGAGTTTCCGGCATATTCTAAGTATATGCTGGAATATACCTAGGATATGCCAAAAACTGCTACAAACTTATTGTTGCCTGTAAACTGGCGATCACCAGTGTTGTTGGGCGGCCGGTGTGCAAACTCGCTAACTGGCAAGGCGGATTCTGCTATGGAGTCAAAATCACAGCTATGGAGTCGGTGATTCTGCTTCTACCAGAGGTTTTCCTTAGCAGGAATCACCGACAAAACCTGTACTGTTGTTTCGTGGATTTCGCAAAAGCTTTTGACACAGTGCCCCGGGACAGGTTATGGGATAGACTGCAGCAGCTGGGGACTCCCCTTGACTTGCAAAATGTAGTGTATAGGCTGTAAGAGGCATGCTCAGGCCGCATCACATCGTCAAGACAGCCGGTAATCAGTAGTATTGGAGTGCGTCAAGGTTGCCCCCTCTCCCCCACACTCTTTGGCCTGTACATTGACCAGCTGGAAGATTGGCTCTCTGAGCATGGAGGTGCGGGCGCCCATCTCATGCATCATACAATCCGGCAACTCATATATGCTGACGATGTCAACCTCCTGGCCTATACTCCAGGGGACATGCAACGTCACCTGGATGCTCTCGACACTTTTTGCCGATTCACCGGCATGCGAGTTAACTTGGCCAAAACTAGGGTGCTGCTAGTCTCATCATCCCGTCAGCCAAGGCTTCCCTCATTCACTTACCAGGGACAGGATGTAGAGGTGGCTCCGACCTACAAGTACTTGGGGATCGAGTTCTCTACTACCACCCATTGGGATGCTGCCATCAGGTTGCGGGTCACGGCAGGTTGGAAAGCACTCTATGCCATGTAGAACAACAGCCACAATGCAGAGTTGTATGCCTGGGGCCACTAGTCACACTTATTTCGGGCATTGGTCGAGCCACTCCTCTTATATGGGGCAGAAGTATGGGGTCCGGTGATATCCCTCAACACCTGGAATGACCTCGAGCAGGTGCAGAAAGCCTTCTTGGCACGAGCCCTTGGGGTAAAGTCCACAGTTCCATACCAGATCCTACTCCAGGAGATAGGTTTTCTGCCCCTTTCAACAGGCTACATTGGAACGCCATATCATTTACTTTCAGAAGGTGGTCGCTATGGGTGATACACGTTTGCCCAACCTTGCTTTGGCCATGGCGATGGGTCCCCAACGCCTGAAAGCCTGCTGGAAGGACAAGCAAGCTCAGTGGTTCTCACGTTGGGGTGTAGAGGCAAACAGATGTGTACATGTAAGGACAAAGAAAGATCACAAGGCACTTAAGTTGTACCTAGATGCTACTTTCCTTCGCAAGCTCTGGGATGCAGATGCTCTGACGCACGTTAAGCTGGCACACTATCAGCAGCAAGTCAATCCCAGGCTCACGAGAGGCCCACACAAGTACTTATACACCCAGTTGCCCATGAAGAAGTGCAGACTTATGGCTTCCATTCGCACGGGTGCACATCGGCTTCGTATTGAGACAAGACGTTGGGCTCGGGAAGCACGAGAGCAAAGCCTTTGTCAGTGTTGCCACCAGGGCGCCATTGAGGATGAATGTCATGCCCTCCAGATCTGCCCAGCGTTTGCCCATATCAGAGGGCAGTATGTTCGATTACTAGTGCCCGGTCAACCGTTGCATGAGTTGTTGAATACGGCGTCCGTGGGTTTGTTGGGGTCATAGCTCCAGGAGGTTATGGATGCACGGACTCAGTTGTCCAGGCAATTTCAACTTAGATGGTTGCAATCCTTTAAATGATGTCTCTATATTTATATGCGTTTAACTTCAAATGCCACGGAAACAATTTCTTTTAACAGTCATACTCTAAACTTTTACTCAGTTATTCATGTAGAGTTACAACGTTTTCAATGTCTAGTAGACATAAAGTGTAGAAGGGTATATGCCTACAATGCATAGGATAAATAGAAACAAGGCATGCATGGGATCTAAGACTTTGTTTTGACTCTTGCCACTTTTATCTATTTGCTATGAAGCATAAAAAAATTTCATCCATACGTCACAGAACTTGTCTATTATTACAACGTGTCCGTTATGTGACATTAACATACGTCACGGTGATGGTGTAGAGGAAGCCTTCTACGCAACAGATCGAGTCATGACAGTTTCATTTCATAAGTTTGGAGATTATTTTCCAGGGACAGGAGATCTTCGAGATGTTGGTTATGGGAAAGGGAAATATTACTCTCTTAATGTGCCATTACATGATGGCATAGATGACAATAGCTACCAGCTACTGTTCAAGTCTATAATATCCAAGGTGATGGAACTTAAGATACATTCATGGTTAAATGCCCATTTATTCTCTAAGCATCAATCTCTTGTCGAGCTTTGGTTAACTATTTTAAAGAGCCAGGTTGTAAGAAAGTAAATTTTGTGAAGGCTTTTATGATCAGATCAAGAAGTTCAGAGAGAGGGCTGCTTGTCTTCCAGTCTTCCAGACGACTATATTGTATGTCTAGTGGGTGATATGTTTACTGAAGAAGGCCTTCCTACATGTTTGACAATGGTTAAATTAACTAGGGACTAGGGCTGAGACTAGTGCAAGTTATTCTACGTGGGCCTGCTGGAGCCGAGCTTGGACTCTAGAGGAGAATAGGCATGGGAACAGATTGAACAGATATTTATATTTAAGTGGTTGTGTCTTATTTTTGAAAACACTAAGGCAACTTGTCTTCATGCCTATTTCAACAATTCATGATGGCTGATCAAGTTCAACAAGGAGGACTAAGAGAGCCCAAGCAATGCAATGATTATTCTCTAAAGCTAATGACAGAAAACATCTGTTGCTTCTTAGATTTTTACTCCGGCTCTTCTTGCTACGAGTATGTAACTTCCATTCTTTGATACTAAGGAAAAATATACTCCCTAAGCAGAGTTTTACTCCGACTCTTAGAAAAAATTTGGTTTTTAGCCAGTTGGTTAGAAATAGAAACATATCTAGCTAAGTTCAAAGTTAAGGAATGTATGGAGGTTGCATGCTCTATGAGCTATGTTGGCTACAAAAGACTTAATTGTTGATGGTAAGGTTCCAACAAGAAAAATTACAGGCCACATCTATTGAGCAACATTTAGACACTTTGTGTTATGAGCTATGTAAGTTCCTGGATATCTGCTTACCCTGCTGCAATAAAAAAATGGAATTAGATATGTTTGTTATGATCGAACAAACAAAAAACATGAAAACAAAGGGCCACCGAAGGGCAACCCTTCGTGCGCAGCACCTTGTTAAGGGTTGTGTTTCTTACAGATGAGAATAACTTGGAATATAAATTTCAGAACATCACATTATGACAAAAATATGCAACGGAAATGTCAAATAGGATTTGTGAAACCTGGATGGGGATAAAGTTTTGGATGTTGTGAAAAAAGAATAGCAACAACAGCATGACCACAAGGCAATCCTAACATTTGCCACTCCAAGAACAAACATGATTTAGACTCAACATTAACCACAACTGATCGCTCTGGACTTGTACTTCAAATACAAATGCATCAGAAGGAAGTATTATGTATCTTCTAGCTCGTTCAAAGGGCTATTTGGGGTAATATTTAAAAGACGAAGGGCATTTTAGGAATTTTAAAAATACTAATGGCTTTTTGGGAAAGGTTATTTTGGTAAATTTCCCCAAAAAATATATCTTTACCAAAATTTGAGAGTGGAGATATTTTCGTGGTAGGCTAGAACCGAAACACCTGATTGTGAACTTGTCTTATCCATCTATAAGGCCTAAAAAAAGGTATATCTACTAAAATCTCAGAGTGGAGATATTTTCCTCGTAGAACCGAAACATCTGAGAATTTGTGAACTTCTCTTATCCATTCAAGGCCTGGCATTGTATGACATTCCCAAACTTAGCACGAGCTTCAATAATTTAGTATCAAATATACTTGCCAATTGCCAAATATACTCACTTGGATTCAAGACCTTGCCAATTACCATAATTGGACGAGCAAGTTATCTCTCTGTGTTTTGTACACCAAATGATAAACAATGTCTTTGAGCATGTATGGGAAATCTAGAGCAACTGCATGTGATGGTAAATTACATATGGCCAATCTCGAACCCTTGACCTCGGGCGTGGGGGTTACATACATGAATATAGTTTATATAGATTCTAAAGTGCTATGATGCAAAAATGATTTGAACTTAAGACCTTGGACCTTTTGGTTATAAGCTGCAGACTTTACCAAGTGGATTACGTCGTTATCACTATTAGTTATGTTATTAGAGATTCATGTATACATTGCAGATCATTGGCTTGTGCTACATGGAGCTCGCATGCTTGCCAAGTGTCATGCATACACCTATGCCAAGTGGCGACCTTCAAATTGGATGCCATGCAACATAGTCCTATACGGCTTGAAGAGACCATTCCGCTTCAACATCAATTACGGGCTTCACTCTTGTCTAGCCTTTGCTCTTGATCTTGTCTATATCTTCCTCTTCTTATATATAATTTCTTGCTCTTGATTTTATTGGCAGTCTTGAACATCCTTGTTCTTATTTTTTGCTTGTCCTTTGCTCTTGTACATATTCACACATAACTACCATTGACATTAATTAACACAACCATTGGGTCCAACACATTTAAATTAAAATCCCCCTTAAACCCCCTTTGGTTTGGGTGCATATTCACACGGGGGGTGACTCCAGGCAACGAGAGCTGTTGGATAGGCATATTCACCCCTTATTCCTTAATCTACACCGTACGTAAAGTTCCTCGTTTGTGGGGTATGCAAGTACAAAATTTGCTATACTGTATAACAAGATTCGCAAAATACTATAAGATTTCAAGCGGAATACTATATGATGTTGATTTCGTACGTGCAAAATACAATTATGAGGGCTCTCGCTGCCCTACGTCACCCCCGTGTGAATATGCACCCAAACCAAAGGGGATTTGAGGGGGATTTTAATTTAAATGTGTTGGACCCAATGGTTGTGTTAATTAATGTCAATGGTAGTTATGTGTTGGTTGTTAGTGTCAATGGTTGTTATGTGTTGGGGGATTTAATTTTTATATGTTGGATGTTAATGGTTTCTGTTTGCAAGAAAAATTTTAGGGACGACCCCCGTGTGACAAAAATTTTAGAATTCAAACCAGAAAAAAACTAGAATTCATTTGAGGCTTTCATCACCTGTAGCTTTTGAATTTCATCACAATAAAACAAATAGAACATAAGTAAAAGTTACCATAAAGATAGAGCAGATTGATCCCATTATTCTAAAAGTCATAAAGTTTGCAACACCCATACACAAACATTTTTCAACTAGAATTTAACAGCAGCCTTTGACCTCCATGGATTCTTGTGGTGAGAAACCAAAGTGGGAAACTTTTCTGCTTGTTAGCACAAGGATCTAGAAGCCTTGGAATTTGCTTAATAACTGCCTCAAAATCTAAAAATACATGGTAATTTTTTGCAAGCTTCATTCGGAATGAGCCATAAAACAATATCCAATAGCGCAATCCTGTATTAATCAGCTGGTAGGATGTGAAAGCCTACCAAACCCGGCCGAAGAATTGCTGTTTTAGCATAGATAACTTAACGAAACATATCCATATCATACACTATCAAAAAGATCTCGGAGAGAGCTTTCCAACGCTATAAAAATCATCTCAAACAGAGCTCTGGACCAAAAGTTATGATAAGAAATGTGTTGCCGGCGGGGAAACTGCACTACATGCGCCCTTCAAGCCCTTCATGTGCCCATTATGCACCACACACACAAAAAGAGGGCTTTTGTTGTGAGCCATTGGTTACATGTGCCCTTCAAGCCCTTCATGTGCCCATTATGCACCACACACATAAAAAGAGGGCTTTTGTTGTGAGCCATTGGTTGTTGACCATTATGCACCACACGCACAAAAAAAGGGCTTTTGTTGTGAGCCATTGGTTGTTGACCATTAGAAAAAAAGGCTAAAATCAATGGCTCAGAAATGGTGCACTCTAGATGTACGCATTAGTACATCCATTTGAATACATCACGAAATCATAGGAAAACCTTAGTGAAAAGCGTACAAAAACACAAAGAAAAACCCCATGTTATTATGCTACATATTCATTATATTATTACATTAGACGGATTATAGTTTCTTCATATTTTCTTGCGTCATTCTCGTTTCTTGCTCGTGGGCTCATGACAACATCAAAGTGCACTATCCTTTGTACATGGCTTGATGAAAGTTTTGACCACTACTAATGTCATGCACTTCTTTACAAGGCTAGCAATGAACCATGTAATCCACTTCATTGGAATCTCAAAATATTACACGTTGTAGCAAAAAGTAGAATAGAATCTAGTTTCTTTCCTAACTTATTTTATGGCAGAGCAGGATTTCTAAACTTTTGTCCATTGTAATAATCATATCTAGAGTTACCAAGTCTTGTTGTAGCAAGCAATCGAAGAATCAAACTTTTAATTGCTTTTATATAACACGTTAACAATGGAAAAGGGACTAATTCATAGATAGATAGATAGATAGATAGATAGATAGATAGATAGATAGATAGATAGAGGAAGAAGAAAGAAGTCCCCGGCAATAAATTTTTATGTTATATAGATTTTATTGAAGCCTCATCCTCTCGAATTTATCTCTAAAGGCTTAAAGCCACCAAAAAGTCTCAAAGCAAGCATCAACAATGGCGGATTCTTCACATCCCCTTAAAGACTAAAGATAAGGGCTTGCAGCCTTGATCCTACACCATAGCCAAAATTCATCGATCTATGCATTGTCTTCCTCATAAAAGAGGTGTTTTGGTTTTGCTATTTTCCAAGCCTATAGAGGAAAGGATTTGAATCGAAGGTCTTTTTTACACAAAGGTGCAGAATCTAGCTTCTTGGCAAGGGTAATTTTGCCAAAGCTGGAGCTTGAGAATGACAATGTGCATTAGTTTGGCCTTTTTTTTTTTTTTATTTATTTATTTATTTTTTTTATTGTAATAACGATGTATTTGAGGGTTAATTTTTCCTATTTGACTAGCATGACTGCTTACAAAAGAATGTGGCTATAGCAACAAGGTAAAATGGTCTTACAGAAAAGTGATTATTGAAAGCCTAAGGCATTAAATACACTTGGGATACATGGCACTCATTTTCCAGTGGTCTAAAAGGGTTAACATATGGAATTTGTTTGTTAACCCTAGGAAACAAATGTTAAAACTTTTTTAGGTTAAAGAAATGAAGACTCGAGGGCGTATCCCTGTACACAAACGAAATACTGGCACACAAAAGTGATTGCCGTGGAAAAAATGGTCGTTGCATGGCTAAGGGCTATCCTAGATAAGCACAGCTCCACCAAAACTTAGGTACAATTACTTGCTCAAACCCTAAAGTTTCTATTTATGCTTATATGCAGAACAGTAGAAAGCATAGGAAAAGCATTTGACGCATTTTTCATGGCTTACGGGATCACCTTCCATACTCAAGGATGGAAAGAATCAGAAAGTGGATTGCATGGGAGAAATTAAGGAACTCTGGCAAGAGGCTACTCTTTTCATACCACAAAACTGTGGAAAAACCTCTGAGAGTAGGCAACGAAAATGGTAAGCAGATAAGCCTTCAGAAAAGAATGGCAGAATGACTGCTGAACAGGTTACGGTTGAAGCCATTTCACTGGATGGGCAGGAGATTGGAGACATAACAACACTTGGACAATCAAGTGGTAGCATTAATTCAAAAGCAGCTGGCAATATGGATGAAAGCAAACGTCCTTCTCAGGTTTGCTTGGTTATATTGAATTAAAATCATATTTCAAACTCATGGTCTAGATAGTTGTTGAAAATATGATAGGATCTGAGTCTATATCATAATATTTTGAATACTGCCAGCCAGGTCTGTATGATTCTCATGGGGCTGAGTTAAGATTGATGATTGAAATATGCTCATGAGTTCTGATCTAATGCTTAAAGCAGACCTAGTGCTTGTTATATGTTGAAAGAAATTGCAAAAGGACAGGTTCTCTTAATTTTTATATCTGTCTTAATGGACAAATCTTATGCATAAATTAAATAGTATGGGCTTATCTGAATCGTCATTCTTGAGATGCTTTGAAAATATTTCTCAAGTGTGAATACGCATATTGTGATCATGTAATGATAAGAACAAGGAAGATAACAGTAGTAAATATGCAGGTTGTTTATGTTATTTTCTATGGTATTTTCCAGGGTGTTAAGTATAAGATTATGCAGTGAATGCTTAAGTTGGTGTTTGATTTGAAATCATAATTTGCGCACCATGTATAACTGAAGTGCAGAATAATGGTCTGCATGGTATATATCTAGCTCATAGGTCTACGAGATTGATCAGTTCTGATCAACTTGGCTTATGATGCATGTTGAAATTCATCTTCTAAACCCTTAATGCTGTAGATACAGGCAGGGTGAAGGGGGATGACCTTAAGAAATCCCATGACGCCTGCTATCCCTTGCAATGCAACCATCTAATGCTTGTTTTTGTCCGTAGGTGCGGTAATGTGATTTCTTACTCCCTGCTATGTATTTGTGAATGTACTAGAAGAAAGTGACAAGGACAATGGAGTCACATAACTATTTGGGTGCTACACATGTCCATCTGACAAGTTACATGTCATAGATTTCATTAAATTGGATCTGGTAACTATGCATTCTCTATATTTCACAGCTTATTGATGGTAAGATTTGCAACGGTGATGTAAATCGGCATTATGTTGGAGTAATTCCACAGGAATATAGAGGTTCTGAAATATGCACAGTGTTTTAGGAAATAGAACATCTAAACCTTGGATTTAAGACAGCTATACAAAGGTTTCAACAGGAGATTAATGGCAGAAAGTTGCTCACATAAATAGATGGAATTATCAGGGTTTTGATAAAATATAGTCATGTTTCGGAACATGATTCATATTTAACAAGGAATTTGATTTGTTTTAGATGTCTAACAATTGTCATTCCATTTGGAAAAATACGACTACTTGCACAAAAATAATTCTGAAAAACAGAATATGACTTGTGTCTTAATATGTCATTTAAATGTTCAAAGTTCTTGAGGTCACTAAGTAATATTAATATGAACTGAAATCGTGATGAGAATTTGGAATGTAACTTGGGTTTATGACTTTCTTTAGAATTGTTATTTTGTAACCAATTTAAGGCTTTGGTTATAGTCCACCTGCTGTAACTGGAGGCTGCAAATTGTACTTGAACATGGTCTTTGCAAAAGTCCATGGAATAGTAACGAGTCTGTGTAAAACGGATTTAAAAGGTTTTTTTTCTCTTAACTCAGTTCTCTAGTTATACTAGGGACCTTAAGTTTGGTTACAATCCAAATGCAGGTGTGAATATATTGTGGCTAAGTGTTTTCATGTATTTTATAGGAAACTCCTAAAGCTGGAAAGAATGATTCTGGAAAAGAGATCCTATCAATGGACAAGTGAACTCGTACAATTCATATACAATGAGGGCAAATTTGACAGCCTGAGCTTAAGGTAACGAATAAATAACTTGGGAACTTGCTTCTCGCCTTATATATTGGAAATGTTTTTTGACATGCTTGGTTTTTGGATATAAGTTTTACCAAGCATGTTTTTAAACAATAGAAACGGATATATTTTTTGCCATTGGGCTGACCATCAGATGATATGAATTCCATGGCATTCTCTACAAGTTTGAGAAGCTAATTGAGTATGCAATTATAGGAAGGGTAGGGCCTTGTTGGTGCAACAAGGTCCTGCTCTCCTTGTTGTCACTAATTTCAATAAAAATCAAGCTGGTTCAAGCACCACAAGGCCGCCTGACCTACGGAAGGAGGTAGGATTTTTTTTATTGTAATAACGATGTATTTGAGGGTTAATTTTTCCTATTTGACTAGCATGACTGCTTACAAAAGAATGTGGCTATAGCAACAAGGTAAAATGGTCTTACAGAAAAGTGATTATTGAAAGCCTAAGGCATTAAATACACTTGGGATACATGGCACTCATTTTCCAGTGGTCTAAAAGGGTTAACATATGGAATTTGTTTGTTAACCCTAGGAAACAAATGTTAAAACTTTTTTAGGTTAAAGAAATGAAGACTCGAGGGCGTATCCCTGTACACAAACGAAATACTGGCACACAAAAGTGATTGCCGTGGAAAAAATGGTCGTTGCATGGCTAAGGGCTATCCTAGATAAGCAATGTACCCACCAAAACTTAGGTACAATTACTTGCTCAAACCCTAAAGTTTCTATTTATGCTTATATGCAATGATCAAAGAGAAAGCATAGGAAAAGCATTTGACGCATTTTTCATGGCTTACGGGATCACCTTCCATACTCAAGGATGGAAAGAATCAGAAAGTGGATTGCATGGGAGAAATTAAGGAACTCTGGCAAGAGGCTACTCTTTTCATACCACAAAACTGTGGAAAAACCTCTGAGAGTAGGCAACGAAAATGGTAAGCAGATAAGCCTTCAGAAAAGAATGGCGTAATGATCACGAACAAAGTTTACTGCTTGAAGCCATTTCACTGGATGGGCAGGAGATTGGAGACATAACAACACTTGGACAATCAAGTGGTAGCATTAATTCAAAAGCAGCTGGCAATATGGATGAAAGCAAACGTCCTTCTCAGGTTTGCTTGGTTATATTGAATTAAAATCATATTTCAAACTCATGGTCTAGATAGTTGTTGAAAATATGATAGGATCTGAGTCTATATCATAATATTTTAAATACTGCCAGCCAGGTCTGTATGATTCTCATGGGGTTGAGTTAAGATTGATGATTGAAATATGCTCATGAGTTCTGATCTAATGCTTAAAGCAGACCTAGTGCTTGTTATATGTTGAAAGAAATTGCAAAAGGATAGGTTCTCTTAATTTTTATATCTGTCTTAATGGACAAATCTTATGCATAAATTAAATAGTATGGGCTTATCTGAATCGTCATTCTTGAGATGCTTTGAAAATATTTCTCAAGTGTGAATACGCATATTGTGATCATGTAATGATAAGAACAAGGAAGATAACAGTAGTAAATATGCAGGTTGTTTATGTTATTTTCTATGGTATTTTCCAGGGTGTTAAGTATAAGATTATGCAGTGAATGCTTAAGTTGGTGTTTGATTTGAAATCATAATTTGCGCACCATGTATAACCGGCGCGCGTAATAATGGTCCGCATGGTATATATCTAGCTCATAGGTTCACGAGATTGATCGGGCCTCGATCAACTTGGCTTACGATGCATGTTGAAATTCATCTTCTAAACCCTTAATGTCTGTAGATACGGCGGGGTGAAGGGGGATGACCTTAAGAAATCCCATGACGCCTGCTATCCCTTGCAATGCAACCATCTAATGCTTGTTTTTTGTCTGTGGGTGCAGGTAACAGGATTTCTTACTCCCTGCTATGTATTTGTGAATGTACTAGAAGAAAGTGACAAGGACAATGGAGTCACATAACTATTTGGGTGCTACACATGTCCATCTGACAAGTTACATGTCATAGATTTCATTAAATTGGATCTGGTAACTATGCATTCTCTATATTTCACAGCTTATTGATGGTAAGATTTGCAACGGTGATGTAAATCGGCATTATGTTGGAGTAATTCCACAGGAATATAGAGGTTCTGAAATATGCACAGTGTTTTAGGAAATAGAACATCTAAACCTTGGATTTAAGACAGCTATACAAAGGTTTCAACAGAGATTAGATTAATGGCGAAAAGTTGCTCACATAAATAGATGGAATTATCAGGGTTTTGATAAAATATAGTCATGTTTCGGAACATGATTCATATTTAACAAGGAATTTGATTTGTTTTAGATGTCTAACAATTGTCATTCCATTTGGAAAAATACGACTACTTGCACAAAAATAATTCTGAAAAACAGAATATGACTTGTGTCTTAATATGTCATTTAAATGTTCAAAGTTCTTGAGGTCACTAAGTAATATTAATATGAACTGAAATCGTGATGAGAATTTGGAATGTAACTTGGGTTTATGACTTTCTTTAGAATTGTTATTTTGTAACCAATTTAAGGCTTTGGTTATAGTCCACCTGCTGTAACTGGAGGCTGCAAATTGTACTTGAACATGGTCTTTGCAAAAGTCCATGGAATAGTAATGAGTCTGTGTAAAACGGATTTAAAAGGTTTTTTTTTTTTTTGAAGAACTGTGTCATCAATTTATTAAAAGAATGGTAATGTTACAAAGCAAGTGAGGAGGAAGGAGAACTGCCCCAAAGAGACAGCGATACCTCGACACTCCACAACAAACTCACAGAAAAACTGCAACTCTACTGCTGTACAAACTGCAACTCTACTGATGTGCATTAGTTTGGCTTCTTGGCCAGAGGAATCTTTATTTTATTTGGTTGGAGAACCACAATTGTGCAGAATCCAATTTCTTGGCAACCAAAAAATGGTATTGCATTAATCCAAAAGCATTTTTGCTAGATGTTTTTGCCAAAGATAAACAATATAACAAAAAGCTCTGTTGCATAATCTGGTGCTAAAGCACAAAAAATCCATAGACAAAGATGGGATTTGATGCGCGAGACATGCAAAATATAAAGGGACCCCCTTGTTATTATGAAAGCATACAAAATACAAAGGAACACCTATTATTATGCGAGATATTCGTTAAGTTATAATTGTTGTCTGTGTAGGCTTCAGCAAAACATAGAAAGGGCATGCCACAAAAGAATGTCAAGTTCACTTGTAGCTTTCAAGAAATCTTTTGCTTCTTTGAAGCAGTTTGCATAATCCTAAAAAGACCACTAATTGAAAATCACAACGAGCATAATACTCTTGAGTGATACTAAATTACCTGAGGCCTTCATCAACCATGCTACATGATCAAATGCTATAAGGATACCATAGAAGGCAATATAGTATGCTCTAATGTACTACATTGCAAAACCTCAAAGCATTTCAATACCCATGGCTTCATCAAGATGTGCATCCAGCACTTGGATAATTATACTTTGTGTTCGCATTGTAGCAAATATTTTTTGCAAGCATTTTTCGAAGTTTTACATCTCGTATACATGGCATTCTCCAGAAACTTGGCAAGTTGTATTCCACTGTCAATTAACTATTTTAGAATCTATAGTTGCACATGCATTTAGGATGCATTATGACTGTATTGGTTTTTATACACTCATGCTGCAAGATCTCAAAGCATGACAACTTGGGCATAGTCTCCACCTTGCATCCTATTACTTGTCACAGTATGGCAATTTCCAAAAGACCCTACATGTCTCTCCACAAGTGTACTTTCTATGATAACGTCAAAATGCAATCCATTTGCAACTACCTGTTCAGCTTCCAACTCTATGCTTACTCGTGCTTTCTTATACTTTGCTTTCTTAAGACGGCTATCACATCTGGCACTATACCATCGTTTTTTACATATATTTCATACCAATACAAGAATTTGGCGCCAGCTGAGTCAGCGCCCTGTGCACCAAAAACTGTACTTTGCAAGTGCTCAAGGCAAAAAATAAAGATCTGATGCTTGGAATTTGCGAAAGATGTAAATATCAACCTAATAAACATGCGTATGTCCTCTTTTACTTCTAACTAGTCTACGATTATTTTGCGAGATACAGATTACTGATGATAGCGGTGTATTAGAAATGTTAAGATCTAATATTAAGGGAATACATGAGCTATTAAACTATACTCCTCTAGTTTGATGGTACTAAATTTGTAGTTATGGACAATACTTTGTAAACAGTGAATAGATTTTTGTTAGCTCAATACCTCTAGATGATCTTAACTCTGCTTAAGTACAACACATCGGTATGAACAATAGATGCGTTGGATGAGCTTTAGGAATAAAAGTTCGAGGAAATGGATTTTCAAATGTTTGATGTCTTCAAATTTTTGACTAGTTATGCATAGGAGATAATGTATTGATGGATAGCAATTGTCCGTCAAAAGCAGTTGAATTCAATCGAATTTATGAAATGGAGATTTGCGAATACATCAACTTACGAACATATATACATGGCATTGCTAACCACTCCATTTTGCAACACTCAGCAGGGTGCTGCAACTGTTGTCTTATCCCATTTTTGTAGCAGAATCATTATCAGTCTCAGCCTCAACACATGTTTTAGACACTTTGCATTGCTCCAAATCATCAAATTTCCGTTCAGAAAATAAATTCATATTTCTCTTGAGTAATCATCAACTTAGAGCAAGAAATACTTTGAACATCACAGGCCATAACTATGCTAAAGTGCTTATTCTCACCAGTTATGATTATATTAACTGCCCAGGTCAATCTTATAGAGATTGCTTTCAAAGTGATTCCATGCATTTACTTCCTTTTCTTATAAAGGTAATATGGGCTTGCTCTGTTTCTATAGATACAGAATCTTATCCTTTTAAGTTTCAATATTGGAGCTCTCAAGCAGGTCATGTAGTTTTTCGCTTTTGCTCTCTCTTTGCACGAAACACATGCAGACTATAAAAGTCAAAAACATATTCAGAGTAGACACCTGTAAAGCGACATTGCTTATGTTAAGTTGTTCCTGTCAGTTACCGCATCAGCTAGTTGAAATTGTAAACTCTTTATCATCTGAGAAATGGGGATCCCCATACAGGGCATTAACCACAATGGTAAATAAAAACACCAACAGAATTTAGGCAAATACCTTTGCATTTCTCTCTGTGACTTCTGTGGTTGAAGCTGCATATTGCATCTTTGCTTCTTTCAACTTACTTGTTAAATCCAGCACTATCTTGTATAGTAAAGATAAAAATATGAACACTTTTCATCAATTTATATTTGCATACCCTTCTACTCACAAAAGCATGTCGAATCAAGGCCTCTGCACCGAATCTTTTGTAGAAGCTAGCCGCTATGATTCTGCAACTGGCATAGCTCTCTGTAGCTTATTAGACCCGGAGGGATTGGATCCCATGGCTGCGGATTACAAAGGGGGAAGCTGGGAACAATGATTGGGATGAAACTGCAGCCTGAGCAAGCGCGGGGGCCGAGCCTGAGTTCTTGTAGCCACCTTTAGCCGGAATGCTCCATAAAGGACTTTCACAGGTAAAGTGCAGAAGAGTTTGCACGGCAGCTGGGCTATTAACTTCAAGATGAAAACAAAGAAAAAAAGAGAGTAACAGACTGAAGGGAGTTCCAGCTATGGAGGCAAGAGAGGAGTATTATCCCGAGCAATAGCTTAACATTACAGGTCATCCCGGAAGACCGCATTGGCGTTGAGAACTTCAAAACTAACAATAAAGCAAAGCAGGCAAAAAAGCATCTTGCATATATACATGGATTTCAAAGCTTTCCAGCCCGTAAAAAAAGCGTGAAAGCTGAGCTACTTCTTCAGATGCCACATCACGAAGCCCATCCATATTCTGGGTCTCAAATCTTTGCAAACACAGGATACTCTGTTTGTTGTGTTCTTCATCAACATGGCTGGATGTTTTAGTATTCAGTCCTTCCTTTTTTGCCAATGTTTTTCTGAGCACTACCCATGCCCTGCTTGATTTTTTGATCTAGGAAACGCTATAGAACAAATCCCAATTGTATGCAATTTGATCAATCCCAGTAACCTGAACAGAGTCTCTTCTCCATTGTCAGTCTGGAAGCACTCCAAGAACAGGTCGACCATGATATTCTCGACTGTCCAGGTCTTATTTAATCTTGTCGTAATGAGTGTTTGACCGCTGAAACCAAAGTCTAAAACCACAACTCAATCCGTCCACAACGAAAAATTTTCCTAAACAGAATTTCTACGATTAAGAATTAGGGAAACAACTTACAGAGCCGATTTCTTCCTTGATCTAACAAACCTCTTTCTTCGAATTTGTAGCCTAATGAGCCGACATTTTTTGCAAAAGTGATAGAATGGAGCCCTAACATATTAATAGAGATGCATTCGACAGACGGAAGCTAGGGGAACACAATCCAAGCAGCAAAATCCATGCAGCAAAATCCATGCAGCAGTACTGGTGGGTCTTCGAGTCGGAGCTCTGATCGCGAACTGGTGGGTCTGAGGTTGGTGGAGCCAAAAGTGGCTAGGGTTTAGGGTTTAGCCTTTTATATGTTAGGGTTTACATGAGTGCCACTTGGCTCCTATAGGTGCGTCTATGTGGCGGTATACCTATAAGGTGAGGCCATGTGGAAATGGCTTCTTACCTTAGGTTTTGTTTGTATACATGTCTAAGGATGTAGAAATGTATGGTGACGTGGCCGTAAAATATACGTACGTATGCCATATATTTTAGGGGAACGTCACATTCTCCCCCTCTTAGGATAATGCTGTCCTCAGCATTACATAAGGTGAAACGAACCTGCACAATATAAAAGAAGAATACTCACATTAACACTTAGAATTTATCACAACCATAACTTCCGGTGTTAATTACCTGAATATGAGTGTGAAGCTATATTCATATTCCTATACAATTTATATAGTTTCAGCTATTTTTACATTATGATAACTTGAAACATCTTGAGGAGTTTAATAACTAAGACAAAATGTTATAAGCTCATATTCTTGGTGTGATGTACTCTCTCTTTACGATCCTTTCCCTCTATTGGCCAAGAGGAGCATATCACGTTAGTTTAATTAGTAATTTGTGGTTTTAAGGGTCCACCCCCTATTTAATTTACATTACATTATACTACATGCATGTGACATGCCTATTATGCCTACATGTCTAATGCCTACACCTTTTGTCAGCTCTGGCATAGGAGGTGGCTTATCCTCCATAACAGCCATAGACTCTAGGTGGTTCCCTATCATGCACCTATCCATGATCCCTATTCTAGGACTCATGCATGCATACTTAACCTATAGGCATGATATCATTGCATAGGGAACATTAAGGATGATCCCATCATCGCCCATGCTCTCATGCATCATAACCTATATACATCTTGGCTCCTAAAAGTGATTGCATGCACTCTTTGGTTCGTCTCGGCCAAATCTCTATTGAGTGAATGCACTCACCTTTCCGAATTGTTGTCGACGATGTCGTTGACGAGCTGGCCTTTGCATTGCTCCATAAACTGTGGGTACTGTTTTTCGAGATCTGATACGGCACTAGCTTGGGGGCGTGGCTCAGAGAAAGGATTTGCAGAAAACACTGTGGCAAGGGTTCTTTTTATTGATGATAAACCTTAGGTGTTAAGCTACACTAGAGCACTATCGAAATCTAAAAGCAACCATTCAAACAACGAATTAGTATAACTGCTAAAACAATGTGTTAACGAAAAAGAACAAACAAAAGGGAAACGTGACCAACGGCAGACGGAATTGCCGGATCAGCTATCATTAGCTGAAAAAGGTCCGAAGCAGGCCGAAAATAGCTCCTGCGCTATTGTAGCAGGCCGGATTATAAAAAAAGGTAGCTGGAATTAGCTTAAAGTGCAAAAGGTAAATCCAAGAATAGATCATACGCACCTTTTAGAATAGTATAAGAAGGAACTGATCTGCAGAATTATGGAGCTGTAAGTGCCTAGCTTGATATAGAAACTTGCCTGCAGTAGATCTCTTGGTAAATTGTGATTGAATTAAGAGTTCCCTTTAGCTCTAGAGAATTCCAGAGAATCCCAGAGAGGCTATCCAGCTGGTTAGCAGACTCTCAGAATTGGGAGGAATTTGAGCTTGGACTTGCCGTGTTTGCAAATCAGAGCCCGGTTGGGTGGATAAGTTGTGCCGAAAGATCTTAATCTGGAGGTTCCAGGTTGTTTTGAATAACCGTGTTTTGATAGTTTTGCGCATGTAAGAACCCGCTTGTATCAAGTGGTATCGTGAGTCGCTTGTATCCTAGGATCCTGTGAAATGGCCCATAACAAGTTTAATCTTTCTGTAGACCAGTATAATCAGGCTATGAACGCTGCTGTGCAGATTGCAGCACAGATTGGCATGCCTACATCTGCTAGTTTTGAGGAGAACCAGAGAAAACTTGAATATGTAGCAATTCTGTATGGGCACTTGCCAGACATATTCCAACAGCCTCCTTTGCCTGCAAACACGCCACCAGTTACCCTGCCACTACCTGATTCTCCTACTGTAGTTACCAATGCCAAAACAGGTCGAATTAAGTGGTTAGAGAAGGTAGAAGGAATGCCATATATGCGTGGAGATAAAAGCCCGAGTCCACCAGCCAGCTTCTAGGATTCCCGCCGGTTGGAAAGTTTCTTTGAAAGAGTAAAAGCTACGGAGGAGCAGAAACTGCAAGCTATGGATAAATATTTAACTGATGTAGCCAGAATATGGTGGCAAGGGCGTAAAAAGTTGTTACCGCAGATAAAAACTTGGGCAACTTTTAGAAAAGCATTTGAGTCGCACAACTTACATGCAAATTATTACCCAGATCTTAAAAGACAGTGGGATCTTTTTAAGCAAGGGGAACATGAATCGGTACATCACTTTTATTCTAAGTTTGCCTACTTAGCGGTACAGATGGGAGAATTACAGCCAGGAGGACTATCTGAAAGTGAAGTGATGCGAAAATTCATAGCTGGATTACGAGATCCGTTATACGCAGAGCTATGCTTTGCAGAACCAGCGACTATTGATGAAGCAGTGCGAAAGGCTGAAGCCGCAGAGATGAAACTCAATCCTAGTGCAGTACGGTATGATATCTGGGAGGGTTACCCTCAAGAGAAGAATTTTAAGTCAGACAATGGCAAGGGATCTGAAAGAGAGAATAAGTTGAGCAGAGTAAGTAATGATGAAACTCGTACGAAGAAAAGCAATGGAGAACGCGGAATGGCTAAAACACAGACAAACGTACCCCCGGGAGGATGTTTTATATGTGGCGGTCCACATTATAAGAATCAATGTCCAAAAGTTGTATCCAAAGGGGATTCAGAGCAACCAAAGGAGGATACTCGCGCTCCAAATGAGGATACTCGAGCAAAAGCCCGAACATCTGCGCAGATTGCCCATGTTCGTATTGCAGAAGAAGTTCCTGAAAAGGTTCCTGAAAGTTCCCACGCTAACGCCAAGTTTGACAAAGAAAAGTACGAAGACTATGAAAGAAGTCGGCTTCAAATTGGCTACGTGGGTAAAAACAAGTAGAGTAAAATGTCTGTGTAGACATGTGTGTGTGTGAATGGTTTGAGCATTGTATCCAGTTGGTTTGAAATAATGAAAGTTTTTTTGAAATGAATGTTGCTCTAGATTTAGAAGGGGGCAATTGTGACTGCAGCACAAAAGCCAGACCCTTAGAATTATCGGGCAGATGGTAAGTTTACCAGCCCAGAAGAAATCCTTTCAAAGTAGATAGTCAGGTGACTAGCTTAGAAAGAAAGGTGGTTATTCCAGACAAAGCAGATAGTCAGTTGACTAGCTTTGGGAAAGAGTCCAGACAAAGCAGATAGTCAGTTGACTAGCTTTGGGACAGATTGTTACTCCCTAAGGCAGATGATCGAGGACGATCAGCCTTGGGAAGGGAGGGAATTGATACGGCACTAGCTTGGGGGCGTGGCTCAGAGAAAGGATTTGCAGAAAACACTGTGGCAAGGGTTCTTTTTATTGATGATAAACCTTAGGTGTTAAGCTACACTAGAGCACTATCGAAATCTAAAAGCAATCATTCAAACAACGAATTAGTATAACTGCTAAAACAATGTGTTAACAAAAAAGAACAAACAAAAGGGAAACGTGACCAACGGCAGACGGAATTGCCGGATCAGCTATCATTAGCTGAAAAAGATCCGAAGCAGGCCGAAAATAGCTCCTGCGCTATTGTAGCAGGCCGGATTATAAAAAAAGGTAGCTGGAATTAGCTTAAAGTGCAAAAGGTAAATCCAAGAATAGATCATACGCACCTTTTAGAATAGTATAAGAAGGAACTGATCTGCAGAATTATGGAGCCGTAAGTGCCTAGCTTGATATAGAAACTTGCCTGCAGTAGATCTCTTGGTAAATTGTGATTGAATTAAGAGTTCCCTTTAGCTCTAGAGAATTCCAGAGAATCCCAGAGAGGCTATCCAGCTGGTTAGCAGACTCTCAGAATTGGGAGGAATTTGAGCTTGGACTTGCCGTGTTTGCAAATCAGAGCCCGGTTGGGTGGATAAGTTGTGCCGAAAGATCTTAATCTAGAGGTTCCAGGTTGTTTTGAATAACCGTGTTTGATAGTTTTGCAGACAGAAGAACCCGTTTGTATCAAGATCAGATTTAAGTACCCATGTCGCGTCATCCACTTGCAAGTGTGTCCACTATGCTTTATTGAGAAGAGCTTTTGAAACAATCTCAAGCTGTTCTTCGGTTATTTCCAACAAAGTTGGTGTCTCCAATATCTCCTCTAGGTTGGGAGTATGCTTTTCCAGCAAGCTTATATGGAAGACTTTATGAATTTTCAAGTGTGCGGGGAGATCCAACTTATAGGATTGGTTACCTATTCTTTGAATGATTTTGAATGGTCCCGCCCACCTTGAAGAAAGTTTCTTAAATTGCCGATGCAGAGCTTAGCGTGTTTGACTTTTATTTTGAGTCAAATATTATCCCCTACCTGGAATTCTCTTTTGGTTCTGTGTTTATCGGCTATGCTCTTTTGTCCACTTCTTGCTGCCATGAGATGGCCTTGAACTTCTTCCACTAATTGTTGCATATCAGTCAACATTTATTGAGAATCTTCTAGCTTGGACACTCGGTTATGCCAAGTGTCTGTTGTTAGGCATGGATAACCATAATTTATCATGGATAACTCTACCAAGTAAATATAGTCTTCCCACTTTGACTTATTCCACACATAGTTCTCAATATGTCTTCTGTTATCCGGCTTGTACGTTCAGTCTGCCCATTTGTTTGGGGGTGATATGCTGTACTCACGGATAACTTTGTTTGAATCGTGTTGAAGAAGTCCTTCCAAAAGGCACTTATAAACTCGGAGTCTCTATTGGAGATGATTTTCCTTCCTATCCCATGCAATCTGAATATTTCCTTTACGAAAAGCAAGGCGGTGTCTAAAGCCATATCTGTGGTTTGACATGGCAAAAGTGTGCCATCTTTGATAGTTTGCCGATCACTACCATTAAGGCGTCATGGCCCCTTGCTGTTTTTTTTTGGGAGCCTAATTATAAAGTCCATGCTTACAACCTCCCATTTGGCATTTGGAACCTCCAAAGGTTCTAGGGTTCCTAGGATTCGGAATGTAGTTGGTGGTGTCTTTCTTCATGCCAGGCCGAAAAACCACTTATCTTGAAGTAAATTTTCATGAATTCCCCATAGCCGGCTATTGGGCTATTACAAGTATCATGAAGAATCAATTTCATTACTCCTGATTACTCTGGAATGCAAAGCTTGTCTTTATGATATAAAAGTTTGCCCTCCTTTTTATATCTTTTATAGGTTTCTCTTTCTTTATCTATCTTTGCTTTCTTGCAAGGACCAAAGACTAGCCTATACTTCCTTGAATTCTTTGTTTGAGGGTAAAACCTCCTCAATCTTTTTGTCGAATTCACTGGCCAAGGTAGAGATGGCATTTTCAATCCACTCGAGTCTCCAATGGTCGTCGAGAGAGTGTATCAGCAACCAAATTTAATTTACCTGGCTTATAGACTATCTTGAAGTCATATTCTTCGAGGAATTCCATCCCACGTCTTTGCCTCAAATTGCAGAATGGTTGCGTGAAAATGTATTGGAGGCTTTGGTGATCAGTATCTAACTGAAATTTCCTACCAAGCAAATAGTGCCTCCAACTACGAAGAGCTCTTACAACAACTAGAAGTTCTTGATCATGCACATTGGATACGTTGTTCGATGCCATTCATCTTCTCAGAGTTGTACACCATTACTCTTCCTTCTTGCATAAGGACTCCACCCGTTGCTAGTATACTTGCATCAGTTGCTACTAGCTTATCCTTATTTGGATCTGGTAGGATGAGCATTGGTGCTGTTGTCAAGGCTTCTGTGAGCTTTTCGAAAACATTCTCTAGCCAATGTGCTACAAAATCCTTTACTTTCTTATTCTGAGTCAGGTCCGACAAAGGGGATGCCCACTTACGAAAATCTTTTACAAATTTCCGGTAGTAGCCTGCTAATTCAAGAAAACTTCTCACCTCGGAGACGTTCTTCTTTGCTGGCCAATCTACTATTGCTTCAATTTGTATTGGATCAGTGGAGATTCCCTCCAGTGTGAACACATGCCCCAAGTATTCCACTCTACTTGCTGCAAAGTGACACTTTGAGATTTTGGCGTACACGCGATGATGCCTTAGCTTTTCTAAAACTCTCCTTAGATGTCCCACATGTTCTTCCATGGACTTGCTATAGATTAGAATGTCATCGAAAAATATGATGACAAACTCGTCCAAAAGTCTCTGAACGTCTCATTCATTAAGCACATAAATGTAGTTGGGGCATTTGATAGACCAAAGGTATGAACTCGTGGTGCCCATACCACATTCTGAAAGCGGTCTCATGAATATCCTCCTCCTTGATTCTTATTTGATGGTAGCCAGACTTTAGATCATTATTGGAAAAGAATTTTGCTCCTTGGAGCTAGTCCATTAAATCATCGGCTCTTGGCAATATGTATTTGTTCTTTATCGTTTGCTTGTCGAGCAGACAAAAATGAATGCACATCTTTAGACTTCTGTTTTTCTTCTTCACAGAGAGAGTGGCTGCCCCGAAGCATGATACACTCGACCTAATGAACCCAAGCTCTAATAATTCTTGCAGTTGCTTCTTGTGCTCGGCTAGCTCTAGGGTGCTCATCCTATAGGCTTTGCTAGTTGATTTTGCATCTGGCGCAAGAGTGATTTCGCACTCAATGCCTCTATAGGACATTAGCTCTCAAATTTCATCCCGTAACAGGTCATGAACTCTTTAATTAACTTGGCAATTGCCTTAGGTAATTACTTTGTACTTGCATCCTCCTTTTTATTCTTTTGGTCTGGATCGACGACTTCAGGCTAAGGGATATATTCAATCCCATCCTTAATGATGCATTTATGGGATGCACTGCATTATTGAGGCAATTTCTTACCTTGACTACCCGGGTTCTGCGAGGGTATCGTGAAATTCTAGCTGCAAACATTGATCACGAATATCTGTTATGCGATGTGGCTACTGTGGTATTGTTACTGTTTTTATTCATCTTACTCATAGAAGAAATTATAGCAAAAACACTTATACTCTTGATACATATTTGATCTCAATCAAGAACCAAAATTTAAGTTGTATCTACTTTGTAGGCGCTTGCGGGTCTAATGCTGACGTCGACGTTTAGGTTTGAAGTGCTTCTTAACGTGTTTGAGTTTGAGGCCGTGGTCGACGTTTCGTAGCATGTTCCATGTCGAGTGTCCTTCAAGTGCTGGACCTACCTTTTCCCATGGCAAGTCCTGTGTCCGTGCAACCATTAATGCTAAGGGTGCATCTCTAAGGTATCCTCGAGCTAAATGAAGGTAATGCAAGGCCATAGATCTCCTAATTAGGATTACCTGATCGATGTACTCGCAAGTTTGGAATGAATCCCGAAGCCGGGAACTGCTGATAGCAAGTAAATTGCCCCCATGGCTCCCCTATGGCTAAATTGTTTGTGGAAAACTACTATTTGACCTTGAATGAGTGAAGAAAGTTATTAGCATAAAGCTTTTCCCATGCTGACTGCGGGTTCTGACCCTTTTCTCATGCTGCTTGACTATATATTTTTATCGCCATTAGGTTGCCATGATCCCTCTTCATCGAGTGGTGCTATCAAGGTTAATATGACTGCCCTTCAAGGTTTGGCCCCATGATGATGTGGCTTATTTGGGTTGGGCCGTGCTCCCACTCTTATACAATCTTGCTTGAGTTGCCTGAAATTCCTCTTCATCTAGAAGATCTTGATGTTGCACCCAGTGCTCGATAAAATCATATGCTTGTCTGTCCGTGATGTTATGCGTTGTATATGTCTCTCTTTCGGCCATTTTCCTTGAAAGTTCTTGCTCTAAATAGTCGATGAAGTCGTCATTATAAGTATCAATGATCATAGATAGGAGTTCATCCATGCGAAGACCTTAATCAATGGAGAATGGTAGGTGTAAGATATCATCTGCAAAAAGGTATTCCTCCTCTTCAATAATAATTGGTGTAAGAGATGTGATTTCAGCTGGATTGCTGTTGCCTTTCTTGGGAGGTCCTCTATGTCTCGATGTACTCTATTTTCTTGGCTAATTTGGGTTCATTCTCAAATTCATGGACTTCATCCTCATAGTCATGTTCCCCTTCCTAATACTTGGCTGATGGGCCTTCTAGAAGGTTGGCCTTGGTGTCGAGTTCCTCTAAATGTGGTCTAGCTGTCCTCATATTCAATGGTGCTAGATCAAGAAGTCGGACTGATGGTTCTCCTATCTTATTTATTGCCTGATAATGGAAGAAGGTTTCAAAGGCTGCTTGTGCTGATATATATTTGTGCTTTTGGACCGTACATGTCATGTATCATGGCATTCTTTCATCCCTTTTCCAGATTGTCTTCTTCGGTGTCTGACTTAGTGTTGTGTGATGGCTTTAAGAAAGATCCACGCTCCGGTTTGCCCTTGGAGTCTCACATCTTGGCCTTGGAGCTGTTGATTGTATTGACCAAGGATATCTTGGTAATACGGTGTTCTTGATGTCATTTCATAAAGATCAAAGGTATGCTGAAAGACTTAAAATACGCCGTCGATTGGTGCCTTTTTGATGTGCTCTGAGTTGCGATACTATTCAACAAACTCTGTAGGCACCATAGAACTAGGCGAGGTGCAAGAAATGGCTATGTAAAATAGTAAGAGGAGTGGAAAATGGCTTGAGTAAGCTCCCTGTGTCTTTTAGTAGAAGCAAGACGATAGACGTACCCTAAAAGGCTCTTAGGGTTCCATGTCGAAACCCTAATTTTTCAAAGTTTATGTATCGTTCTAGCACATGAGTATTTGGGGCTTGGAATTCAAGTAACCCAATCATGTCCCCCCCTTTTTTTTTCTATGTTATGTAGATGTACATATGTTAACAAGTTTTTATTAAAAACTTGTGCCTCATATGCCTTGACTTGCATGAAGCAAACCCAACCTATTGGGAAAGATATTTGAGTGGATTTAGTAGGACCAACCTGAGTTGAGAAATGTAAAAACATGCATCTGCCCTTAACAAACGGCATGTAGCAGACCCAACTTATTTGAAAAACACGTAGCTAACTTAGTTGGGCATGATATGCCAAACGTTGAATGCCACTAAAGGGTAATAATCTATGGAGCAAAATAATATTTTAGCATGCTTTTTATTTAATGCATCAAGTAGTATATTGACGTGGAAAAATACACAAATAGTTGTATACTTGCTAGATGGTCTAGGCACTAGAAATGTCATGGGTCAGGCACTAGAAAAAAAAAATTAATGGCACTAATTTTCCTAACTTTCATAAGGTATAGGGTCTAAAAAATAAGAGAAAGCAAGAAAGAAAAAGAAATTACAAAGTTTAATGACGGATCGAAATAGAAGGTAAGCGAAACTCAGAAACTACACATTTTTAGGTCAAACAAAAAAAACGAGCGAGTGCCGTTTCAGGTCGCGTTGCTACAATGCGACAGATCCCGCGCCGAGAGGTCTGGCGAGGGTCATGCATGGCCCTGGGGCGCGTCATGAGTCGCCTCCGGGCTTCTTCCAGGTAGGAATAGTTCTTTTTCAAAAATATTTGGTGTAGTTACAGTCGGTGCTGCATTATATCTTGCTATAGGCATCTGATCGAGCTTTTCAGAGAAGGAGTACAGCAAAAAAATTATTCTTGATGAAGATGCGACTGATCCCGCGCCTAGGAGCTCTGCGAAGTTTTTGGTTGAGGCCAGGGCGCGGCATGAGTCGCCCTGTGCCTTATTTTGCTTAAGAAAAACTGTTTGAGGAGTTTTTGGCAGCCGACATGTTGAACTTGGTAAGCTAACTGTATATGGCCGAATGTAGCTTAAGTATAATTTTGTTAACAAAAATTGAATCCGACGCATTCTCATATAAACTGGGTATATAAACGAAGCTTACTGCTTGTAGAACACATCTTGATATTGACCGTGGATGGCGTGCTGCTACTCAAGCATTTGAACTGGATCCGGAGAATGACGTCCCATACGTTTTGCTTGCTCATATCTATGCTGTGTCTTCCATGGAGGAGGGTGATTTTCTCCTCAAAAATTCTAATAGACAGGCGTCTAAATCCTTATAACAATGGCTTCTCCTCCGTCCTTTTATAAATAGGTCTCATACAGGAGAATCCATAATCTGTACCTAAACTAGTAGATGTTCCAGTGGTGGCATTTAAATTTGCTGGATCCAGTGGTAGATCTACCAAGCCCTCCAGATGCAGCATGTAGCTTCCAGCAGGGTCACATATAAGAGAGATCACCTCAGATTAAAATGGCATGGATGAAAATGACATCTTTGAGGTAGATTTAAAGGTTCAACTCTGACAAAATTGACATACCATCTTATATAATGCATCATGAAAATCACTTTTGGTAAGGAAGAAAATTGTCCAGGCCATCAATGACATTCTAGAAATTATTGGGTACCAAATTTTGATGATGGGTCTTTTATTTCTAGAGCTACATGTTACCTCCTCCTAAATGAATATTGCTTGCAACATTGCATCTTTTTCCATCACAACAACGAAAAAATTTTCAAAATAAAAAAATTTATAGCTTATACTACTTATGTGTAGACCTATTGTCTCTACTAGAAAAATAGTCTCTCTTGGAAAAATAGTCTCTCACCGGAAAAATTTTGCGCCTAGCTAAACGTTGCTTTTCGATAGAATAATTGGGACTTACAAAACAAGCCTTCCCATAACCCGTTGGGTTCCCGTGGACGTAAAAATTCATCTTATCTTATCTTATTATAATTGCATCGTCATAGTATGTATAATTGCCTAACAAGATCTTATGTTGCTTATCTAATCCAAAGCTTTTTTTTATATATTTGATAGCAGCCAACTTAATACGTCAAGCCATTGTGAAGCTAGTCTTATGCTAAATGGCGTTGAACTTTCACATCACACCACCATATAATATAAGACTCCCATACTCATATAGCGGCTAATGATCGCATACTCATATAGCGGCTAATGAAATCTAGCGAGAAGAAAACATATTAGAAGCAGGGCTTAGGGCCCAACTTTCGGCGTGACTCAAGATAATATTCCTAGCCCCCTCAACAATACCACCAAACAAGGGTTTGCTCCGCAAAAGTACCCCCAATATCTTCTCTCTTCGTATCTTTTTTGCCAAATTCATGTCCCTTGACATAACGGTGACTCGTTTTGTGGGCCAAATTAGGGTATTTATGGTGATATTTACGGTCGTTTACAACAACCACCTTTATTCGTGATGACCCTAAATGTATTAAAATTCTAAAATGTTCGATGGCTCTTGGGTTATTTATTGTGGATTTGCGCCATATTCCATTGGGAAGTTTATTTTGGTTGATTCTTCGACCTATTCCTGGTGGAATATTGGGTTCATGCACAATTTTTCACCCAAAGTTACTAGAATTCGTGGACTCTATTACTCCTATTCTCTAATCTAACTTAATTAAATGACGACTCTACTCGTGGAAAAAGTTTTCCCACTTTTCAAGGTTCACTATTGGGATTTGCACCCCAACTTTTTACTAGGCCAGTTAGTTTCCTATCATAAGGTGATGGCCAGTGCTTGATCTTGGTCAACCAAGATCATTGCTCTGATACCATTGTGATGCTCCTTGCGCTATATACGATAGCCCGCCGTATACATCGAAGGACCTTCCCCATCCAACGGCATCCGTCGTATGGGCCCTCTGTCTAACTCGCGTCTGGGGTCCAGACTATTGAGTAGAGGACACAGAGGTGTCATTCCGTCCCCGGCCCTCTAGGGGTCCCTATGTCACGAAGCAAAATATACAACATAAGCACTAGCAACAATAATAACAAACTACCTCGAAGGGTAGTGATAATCCATCTATCCATGTCATCAAATACAACAATACAATGAATGCATCAAATACATCAAATAGAGGCTCCTACCCAAGGCTCAGACTCAAGGGGGAGTCGACCGACTACCGGGGCCTCCGGATAGAACGCACCGAAGTTATGGCAATGACTTGGGCGCCATAGACAATGGCTAGGGTTGACCACTCCATCCGCCCCTCTGTGCATACTTTGCGGATAGGCTAAATCGGGCTCTGGCGTGGATCAGTAACCCGCCGGGGAGGCGTAATCCCATGGTATCACCCAACGAGACTACTCCTCGGTTGCATCTCCCCTGGTCCGATGAGGTAGGGAAGGGTTGCCTCTCCCCCCCCGAGTGCAAGGGCTCCATGGGCGCTAGAGGATCGTGGCGACACACGCCCATACCCGTGAACTCCCCAAAACAAGAGCCAGCCGGCACTTGCAACTCTTCGAGTCGTATGACACCATTGACCCCAGAAGTGTCCGGACCCATACCCGCCCACACGGGCGACCCGACTATGAGCCTAGCCCGCTATGGGACCCCAAGAGTCAGCCGCCAACAAGGTCCTCCCTCCACTTTGCCACCGACCCGTTGTGTGGTGCTCGGTCCACTCCATAGCTTCCGTGAGCGGTGGGCTCTATGCACAAAAGCATATTAATGGGAACTAATGGGTCTAAACTAGGAGCATCCTCTAAATAATGGCAACTAGGTCTCTACCCCCCTTCCCAATACACAAGAGGTGCAAACATAAGATCAACCAGCATCATATCAACACAATCTTGATAATAAAAGAGAGTAACAACTAATCCTAATCACATACATCTAACCTATAGTTAGGGTTCATTGATTAGGGTTCATGTTCAGAACAATAGGTCCTAGAATGGCTCTACTGCAATGCTGGAATCTATTCGAAATACCTGCCCCTGACGCGCTACCGCTAACTCCCTGGTTCTCCATCTCTGGCAACTGCTGCTGCAATCCAGGCTGTCGAAGACGGTCTTCGAGTCGGAGCTCTGATCGCGAACTGGTGGGTCTGAGGTTGGTGGAGCCAAAAGTGGCTAGGGTTTAGGGTTTAGCCTTTTATATGTTAGGGTTTACATGAGTGCCACTTGGCTCCTATAGGTGCGTCTATGTGGCGGTATACCTATAAGGTGAGGCCATGTGGAAATGGCTTCTTACCTTAGGTTGGCTAAGTTATAGATAACTTAGTCATTACCCCCACATTGTTCGTATACATGTCTAGGGATGTAGAAATGTATGGTGACGTGGCCGTAAAATATACGTACGTATGCCGTATATTTTAGGGGAACGTCACATATAGGAAGATAAGGTGCCAACCCTCATCCCGCCATACCGCATGCGATCATTGCTCCCCATGATGTCATGTCTTGCTTGATAAATGCCTCCTCCAAGCTCTCACATTTGGCATACATAGTGTGACAAGACTACTACATGCTAGTTGTCTAGTTTGAAAGAGCATGTTATGGACGCCCACGTACTTTGACGATGCGTGAAAAATGATTTCATTAGTATAGTCTATAGGGCAAGATATATATTGCACCCTATATCACAACACATCTAATAATAATTAGCTTAATATAAAATTCACCAAAATAGCCTTAATTCCACGACTTAATTCAAATAGCCCTTAATTCTTAACTATTTACCCAAATAGCCCTTTGTATTTAAAAAATTATCAAAAAGGCACATTTTTACAATAGTTTTTACAATAGATGGTCATTTTTAAGGGGAAGTGTTTCTTACGGATGAGAATAACTTGGATGACAAAAATATGCAACTGAAATGTCAAGTAGGATTTGTGCAACCCGGATGGGGATAAAGTTTTGATGTTGTCGTGAAAAAGAATAGCAATAACAAAGATGACCACAAGGCAATCCTAACATTTGCCACTCCAAGCAGAAACATGATTTAGACAACATTAACCACAACTGATCGCTCTGGACTTGTACTTCAAATACAAATGCATCAGAAGGAAGTACTATGTATCTTCTAGCTCATTCAAAGGGCTATTTGGGGTAATATTTAATGCATTTAAGGGCATTTTAGGAATTTTAAAAATACTAATGGCTTTTTGGGAAAGGTTATTTTGGTAAATTTCTCAAAAAAGTATATCTTTACTAAAATTTTAGAGTGGAGATATTTTCCTGGTAGGCTGGAACTGAAACAAACACCTGATTGTGAACTTGTCTTATCCATCTATAAGGCCTAAAAAAAGGTATATCTACTAAAATCTCAGAGTGGAGATATTTTCCTCGTAGAACCGAAACATCTGAGAATTTGTGAACTTCTCTTATCCATTCAAGGCCTGGCATTGTATGACATTCCCAAACTTAGCACGAGCTTCAATAATTTAGTATCAAATATACTCGCCAATTGCCAAATATACTCACTTGGATTCAAGACCTTGCCAATTACCAAAATTGGACGGGCAAGTTATCTCTGTGTGTTTTGTACACCAAATGATAATGCAAGAGAGGAGTATTATCTCTAGCAATAGCTTAACATTGCAGGTCATCCTGGAAGACTGCATTGGCGTTGAGAAGTTCAAAACTAACAATAAAGCAAAGCAGGCAAAAAAGCATCTTGCATATATACATGGATTTCAAAGCTTTCCAGCCCGTAAAAAAAGCATAAAAGCTGAGCTACTTCTTCAGATGCCACAACACGAAGCCCATCCATATTCTGGGTCTCAAATCTTTGCAAACACAGGATATTCTGTTTGTTGTATTCTTCATCAACATGGCTGGATGTTTTAGTATTCAGTCCTTCCTTTTTTGCCAATGTTTTCCTGAGCACTACCCATGCCCTGCTTGATTTTTTGATCTAGGAAACGCTATAGAACAAATCCCAATTGTATGCAATTTGATCAATCCCAGTAACCTGAACAGAGTCTCTTCTCCATTGTCAGTCTGGAAGCGCTCCAAGAACAGGTCGACCATGATATTCTCGACTGTCCAGGTCTTATTTAATCTTGTCGTAATGAGTGTTTGACCATTAGTCTAGCTTGTTGCTGAAACCAAAGTCTAAAACCACAACTCAATCCGTCCACAACGAAAAATTTTCCTAAACAGAATTTCTACGATTAAGAATTAGGGAAACAACTTACAGAGCCGATTTCTTCCTTGATCTAACAAACCTCTTTCTTCGAATTTGTAGCCTAATGAGCCGACATTTTTTTGCAAAAGTGATAGAATGGAGCCCTAACATATTAATAGAGATGCATTCGACAGACGGAAGCTAGGGGAACACAATCCAAGCAAAGAAAATCCATGCAAAGAAAATCCATGCAAAGAAAATCGTCCGAAATTTTGTTTCTTCCATAACTAAAGCAGAGTGGCTATAGAAAATCGGTGATAGAGGTAGGGTTGGGCATGTTTTGTAGCCACGACACTTGTTTGCCGGAAAACACTTCCGAGTTCCAAATGTAATTTTTTTTGGATTTTTTTTTGCCTGAAATATTTGTTTTTGGAATTTTTTGGCCTAAAAGTTGCTTTTTTTTTTCTAGTAATCATATATATAGGAAGATAAGGTGACAACCCTCAACCTCACTGAGCATACCGCATACTATCATTGCTCCCCATGATGTCACATCTTGCTTGATAAATGCCTCCTCCAAGCTCTCACATTTGGCATACATAGTGTGACAAGACTACTACATGCTAGTTGTCTAGTTTGAAAGAGCTTCTTATGGATGCCCACGTACTTTCACGATGCGTGAAAAATGATTTCATTAGTATAGTCTATAGGGAAGATATATATTGCACCCTATATCACAACACATCTAATAATAATTTTCACCAAAATAGCCTTAGTTGCCGACTTAATTCAAAATAGCCCTTAATTTTAACTATTTACCCAAATAGCCCTTTGTATTTAAAAAATTATCAAAAAGCACATTTTTACAATAGTTTTTACAATACATGGTCATTTTTAAGGGGAAGTGTTTTTTACAGATGAGAATAACTTGGATGACAAAAATATGCAACGAAAATGTCAAATAGGATTTGTGCAACCTGGATGGGGATAAAGTTTTGGATGTTGTCGTGAAAAAAGAATAGCAATAACAGCATGACCACAAGGCAATCCTACCATTTTCCACTCCAAGAAGAAAGATGATTTAGACTCAACATTAACCACAACTGATCGCTCTGGACTTGTACTTCAAATACAAATGCATCATAAGGAAATACTATGTATCTTCTAGCTCGTTCAAAGGGCTATTTGGGGTAAGACCGAAGGGCATTTTAGGAATTTTAAAAATACTAATGGCTTTTTGGGAAAGGTTATTTTGGTAAATTTCCCAAAAAAGTATATCTTTACTAAAATTTCAAAGTGGAGATATTTTCCTGGTAGGCTGGAACCGAAACAAACACTTATCCATTAAGCCTAAAAAAAGGTATATCTACTAAAATCTCAGAGTGGAGAACTCCTAGAACCGAAACATCTGAGAATTTGTGAATTCTCTTATCCATTCAAGGCCTGGCATTGTATGACATTCCCAAACTTAGCCCGAGCTTCAATAATTTAGTATCAAATATACTCGCCAATTGCCAAATATACTCACTTGGATTCAAGACCTTGCCAATTACCAAAATTGGACGGGCAAGTTATCTCTGTGTGTTTTGTACAACAAATGATAAGCAATGTCTTTGGGCAATGCCTTATCTTCTGATTAGTTTCCTTCTATAACCATCCTATATTTTCCATAATTCTGGTCGGCTTGCGGAAATTAGAATACAGAATTTTTGCTTAACTATAATGGGGCTGGGACAGAATGAAGAGATGATAAAACGGGTACCTGCGGAAGATGGCAATGCATGTAGTGATGATATTGACAAATGTTGGGTGGGGGGTCACAAAAGATTTTAGCCATTTCCTTCTTGTTTGGATCGTTAACGGAAGCCATCACTGGAAGCTTGATATTATGGCCAGACGAAGAAGATCCGAAACACCAGGTGAGATTGTTTCTGCAATTTCATATCATACTGAATAAAGGGCCATAGTTTTAGACTCAAAATCTTTCCAGACATGAGTGTTTTGTTTACTATTTGCTCTGTTATTCCTGTCTCCGAGACTTGGCAAGCTGGAGGTTTGTGCCAAGACATCTGCCTAAACTCAAACAGTATAAGAAAAGTTGAGCAATTTGCTGAAGCACTCCGGATCCTAAAGCTTTTGGACGAGGGACATAATCATACACAATCCAAGGCTTTTGGATGTCTTTTACAAAAATGCATGAACATGCAAGCCCTTTCAGAGGGGAAAAGGATTCACTGCTGCATCATCAGAACTAATCTCAGTCTTAGCATCTTTCTAGAAAATACCCTGGTCACCATGTACAGTAAGTTGGGAGATTATGTACATCTGCTGCTGGTATTTGAGAGAATGGTTAAAAGAAATGTATTCACCTGGACTATGTTAATTGTTTGGTACACCAAAACAGGCCACGACAAGGAAGTTGTGCATCTTTTCCAGCTTATGCAAGCAGAAGGCTTGAAGCCAAGCAGTATCACGATTGTCAATCTCCTGTTTGCTTGCACCAATGCAGCAATTATAGAACATGCAAAGCTGGTACATACCCAAGTTTTAAATTCAGGACGAGGTATGGGGGTGTTTGTTATGAATGCATTTATTTCCTTTTATGCCAAATGTGGAAACATGGAAGATGCCTCTTATATATTTGACAGGATACGTTCCAGAAACATTGTCTCTTGGAATAACATGATTGTAGGATATATACAGAATAGTCAAGGCTTACAAGCTCTTAAAGTCTTCAGGCACATGCAACAGCAAGTCATAAAACTAAATAATATCACGTTTGTGAGTGCGCTTGGGGCGTGTACTATTATGGCAGCCATAGAGGAAGGGAAAAAAATACACGCCTCTCTCAAGAAACTTGGATTCGATTCAGATTTATTTGCAGGAAATTCTTTGGTTGACATGTATGCAAAATGTGGATGTCTAGCCAGTGCCCGCCAAGCCTTCAATTGCATGCCTGTGAGAGATATCATTTCATGGAATGTCATTATTGCTGGATATGTTCAACATGGAAATGTTAAGGAAGCAATCAGACTCTTCCAATATATGCAACAGGAATGTATTACGCCAAACAGAATCACCTTTATCAATGCTCTAAATGCATGTGCTGACTCAATAGATCTTGAACGAGGTAAACGTGTCCATGCTTTCGTTGAATTATCTGAGTATGCAACGGACACGTTCGTTGGGAGTACACTTATTTGTATGTATGCAAAATGTAGTTCTATAGGTGAAGCTTGGAGAATATTTGGGAGATTTGTGATGCATGACGTAGTATCATGGAGTGCAATGGTAGCAGGTTATGTACACAATGGGGATGGAAAGAAAGCCCTTAATCTCCTTGTTCAAATGCAAGGGCAAGCGATAAAACCAAATAATGTCACCTTTACAAGTGCTGTGAATGCATGTTCTATTCTTGCATCCTCAGAATGGGGGAAAGTTGTTCACTCAGGCATCAAGAAATGTGGACATGGTTGTGATGTTTTGGTTGGAAGTGCCCTTATAGACATGTATGCTAAATGTGGAAACATTTATGATGCTTACATAGTTTTTCAGGCAATGGACAAATACGATGTGATTACATGGACGGTAATGATTGCAGGACTTGTCCAGAATGGCCATTGTCAGGGGGCAATGGAGCTTTTTAAAGCAATGCGACAAGAAAGAATATATCCAGATCTATTTACATACGTTTGCATGTTCAATGCCTGCAGCAGTATCAGAGCACTGGAGCAAGGCAAATGCTTACATGCCAAGATCATTATTGATACTAAGTATGTGGAAGATGTCAATGTGGGGTCTGCACTTGTGGACATGTATGGGAAATGTGGTTCAATTGATAATGCTTATCACGTGTTTGCAAGGCTGTACACACAAGATCTGGTATTGTGGACGACAGTGATTGCTGGGTATGCTCAACTTGGGGGGGAGCAGGAGGTTTTCAAATTGTTTCAAAGTATGCAAAATGAAGGAATAAAGCCAAATAAAATAACCCTAGCTATTGTACTTAAGGCATGTGGCAACACGGTTGCGTTGGATCATGGGAAACAACTACATGCCTATATCAAAAGTGAGGGTTTGATGTTCAGTTCCACCTTAAGCAATGCATTGATTGATATGTATGCAAAATGTGGGAGTTTGGAAGATGCTTGCCATGTTTTCAATCAACAGAGATCCAAAACTTTGGTAACTTGGTCTTCCATGCTTGCTTGCTATGCTCAGCTGGGAAATGGAGAAGGGACATTGAGACTTTTTCAAAAAATGCAACAAGAGGGCATGACTCCAGATGGCATTATCTTAGTCAGTGTACTAAGTGCGTGTAATCATGCAGGTTTACTAAATGAAGGCTTTCATATATTTTCTTCTTTGTGTCTACACTTCGACGTTGTGTGGGAACCAGATCATTACTGCTGTATGGTTGATCTCCTTGGTCGTGCAGGTTATATTGATGTGGCAGAGGAGATATTGAATTCCATGCCTTTCCTACTAAACATGGCAATAGGAATGGCTTTGCTGGCTGCTTGCATGGACATGGTATGATAAGGATTGACTTGTTTGAAAAAATGTATCATCTGAAACTTGTGGGCTTTGGCCGTTAGCTTTCATCTGCTCACATCCTACAACCTATGATCAAGAACAATCTCCTTGCTGAATATGCAAATAAAGACCATGAGGGGAAAGAAAGATTCTATTAGTGTGTTTCAGTCACATTGATACAAGTGAAGACGGCGCTTATGTTGGCTTCTGAACAAGGATAATACATTAAATTGATATTAGTTCTGCCTTCTTGAATGGTGAAGGAGAAAATGCATATGTTTCAAGTCAAAATTTTGATGTTGGAAACAAGGAGCATTTGGACATGCAGATTGAAGACGTCTATTATTCCAGCAGGCTCCTCCAATCTTTAGGCGTTGTTTTATCTGCTGCAAATCCCACCTCGTGGTCCGTCCGTTGCTTTGGTTTTGCAAATTTGCTTTGGATTTGCAAATTCTTGCCTTTGCTACTTATGCACCTGCTAAAAGTGCTGCTTCCGTAGCGGAGTGAAATGAGGGGCGAATTTATAGATCTTTTTATTACGGATAAATTGTAGGAGTTAGAATATTATGAAAAGTTCAGACTTTTATAAACAGCTATGGCATTGGAATTAGCTATTCTAATTGTCATGCCAATCATGGTGCACCATCAAATATAGAATCCAATCATGGTGCACCATCAAATATGGAATTAGTTACACTCTGATTGGTTATCTATAATTGGAGGAGATTAAGGGACAAGATGATGCTAATCTGAGTATGGTGTAGCCAGAGCCAGAGCCAATAATGGATGAGTGGACGAGAACAGATTCTTGGTGGTTTAAAAGGACATGGCTTGGGAACAAGGACCATCATTGATAGCTTCCCAAAGATTGGCTCTGAGATGTTCAAGGGAGGAATTAGCGGCGGAGTCTTGAGGACTCCTTACTTGTTACTTCTTATGTAGACGTGCTAATTCCGTGGCTGGGTGGTTTGAATAACCTCTACCTCTTGCTGTATTTATTTCTCTCAATAAAGAATTATTTTGTAAAGAATTATTTTGTCTTGTATGCAGTCATTCCTGTTTTTCATTAGCAGCTTTTTAGCTCCAATCCGTAATAGTGGTACACCCAACTTGAAAAAGTCTTGGCAGAGAACAGATTATGGTCAAGAATGAAAAAATGTGAAGCTTGCCGTAGTAGCCCAAGTTGTTGAAGAAGTACTAGTTGAGTGTTGAGGAAGATGTATCTGCTTGCTGTTGATGGAGTTTTCCTTGATGAAGATAACTTGGATAGCACCAAAGAAGCAATTTGCCACGCCTCTTATATATGTTGGAACATTGATGAGGAACGGTCAAAAAACAAAGTCTAGAAGCAGTTTGACTCATTTGATTGTAAAGCAAAATGACTTGTTGCAAAATCTTTTGATGTAAAAGATTGACGAAACCACAGATGGAGCGACAGTTGAGAAAAAAGCCTAAGGACCCAAAAGTTGAGTTTGATTACTTCTATGGGAAGCGGGATGGTGCGCAGCTTTACTCTTATGGATGGCCAAGATGGAGAGGTTTTTCTCGAGCATGAGTATTCTAAAAGAGGAAAGTTTATTGGATGAGGGCTCAAGTGAAAGATGTTGAAAATAGGCCTCTGCATGTCCACGTACAGTCCTGGCGAGTCGTGCCTCTTGGCACAGTCACGTCTCTTGGCACAGTCGTGCCTCTTGGCACAGTTCTCACGCCTCTATGAGGCATATATATGTGAGCTACGGTGAGGGCTCTTCTCACCATTCTATCTATTCATATTCAGTCTCTTCTGCTGTATCTCTGATTTTCTACATGGTATCAAGAGCCTTCGGGCTAATCTCGGAAACGATCCAGCCAGAGAGACCTGTGAAGCAAAGCAAACTCCGCAACCAAATTTTTAAGGTTTCAGTGGGAGCATCGATTTGGGCTTTCTCTTCAAAGCAACCAATTTCTGAGAGAATCGATGGATTATGGATAGATCAAACATGGCTGCTCTGCTCCATTCTTGAAGATCATCAACCAACGGAATTAAGGTAATCTTTGATAATTCCGTTGAGAGTTTTTAAGCATCTTTGGAGCATAATGGGAAGCACGTGAGCAAGCCTGAGCGTATTAAGGGCTGGGCAAATCATCTGTGTGCAAACTAATCTCTGTGAAAAATTCATGGCTTTATCTGCAACCTACCAAGCGCAATCGCCAGCAAGCATCAAGAAGTTTGATGGCGAAAGGTTTTATATTTGGAAGATCAGAGTTAATTCTTTATTGTTAGAAAGAGATCTTCTTAAACTTGTAGATGGAATTGAGCCAAGACCAGCCGATCCGGATGCTGCATCTAAGTGGGAGCTGCGAGATGCCAGAGCACGAGCTTTTATTCAGCAATGTCTCAGTGATAATTTGGCACCCACCGTTCTATCCTATCATACTGCTCAATCTATGTGGGCATTTCTTGAAAGCATATATGGCGACAAGGGAAAATCCACAATGGTATTTCTGCGCAGTAAACTATTGGATCTAAGGCTCATTGGAACAACTGTTGTGCAATATGTAAGCGAATATAATGCATTGCAACAGCAGCTAGCCGCAATTGGGTCTCCAATAGGAGATGATGAAGGAGTAGCCGTACTTCTGAAGGAGTTGCCTAAACTCTATGATACTTTGTCTTTCAATCTATTAAGCAAAAAGGATTTAAAACCTACGGATGTCATTGAAGCTCTTCTTAAGGAGGATGCCAGACAGAAAATGAAAGATGGGTCATCTGAATCTGCATTCATTGATCGAAATCAGCCCAGAAGAGAAAGAACTTGTTATTATTGCAAGAAGCCTGGCCATATGATTGCTATTTGTCCAGAAAAGAAGAAGAAAGAAGAGGAAGAGTCAAGGAAAAATGGCTCTAAATTGTTTTAGCCTAAGTGGGAGCTATGTGAGTCTGATTGAAAATCTGTGTGCTTTGTGGTTCTTAGTGATCAGTCGTATCTCATATGTAAATTGTGTATGGACATTTGAGGTAGTGGGAGTGTTGAAAATAGGCCTCTGCATGTCCACGTACAGTCCTAGCGAGTCGTGCCTCTTGGCACAGTCACGTCTCTTGGCACAGTCACGCCTCTCTGAGGCATATATATGTGAGCTACGGTGAGGGCTCTTCTCACCATTCTATCTATTCATATTCAGTCTCTTCTGCTGTATCTCTGATTTTCTACAAAAGAGGATACTATCTTATGGTGGCAGTGGATGCATCTAATACAGCAAATAAGCCCATTACCACTTGGGCTAGAATGAAGGAGCTGATGAGGTCTGAATTTATGCCAGACAATTATAAGGATTTTCTCCAAGAGCAATGGCGAATAACGTGTTGACTAGTCAGTGGATGATTTCACAACAAATTTAACACATTGTTAAGTCAAATGACAGAATTAACTGAAAAGGAGATTAAGACCCGTTTCATTGGTGCTCTCAAATATCGATACTCTCATACGTGTTGAAGTTATATCAACATCAAACGTTGCGATATTCTCCTACTGCGTCATTGGCAATGGAGAAGGATGTTGTTGCTCGAGGTGCATCATGGCAGTGGCAACAACAACAAAGGTGAAGCTTTCCACCTCAAATGAGAGCAAATAATGCGGACATCGTTCATGAGCAGGCTAGTTCGGAAAAATTTATGTTTGATGGATTGGGTAAACGCCAACGCTAGCTGTGGTAGTGACCATGGTGGATGTACCATAGTGGACGTGATGATAAGAGAGGTGGTGATAAAGGAAAATGCCAATGCTTGCTCAACGGAGATTTCAAGGGATGCAAGTTTTTGTGACTTATTGTTGTTTGATGGACTTATTGGACAAACTCATGTGATTGTATAGTTGGACAATGGTGCATTGCACGATCTCATTTCGGCAGATCTTATTTAAACATTTGGGATTGCCTGTTGTTTATTTTCCAAATCATACACTATAAGGGCATATGTATTAACATGTTTGATTCTTGTTCTGATTACCTGTTGTTTATTTTCCAAATCATACACTATAAGGGCATATGTACTAACATGTTTGATTCTTGTTCTGCAAAAGTATTACAACAAAATTTTGCAATTGGTGATTAAATCATAACTCGCGATCTTAAAAAGTGGATATATTTGCTCGAGAATATTTACAATTGACTATCTCTATTTATGCGCGCATAGAAAAGCTGCAATTTAAAAAGGTTCTGCTTGATGCTTAAAAATGCATTTGGCCTTGTTTAATGAAAATGTGATGATTAAATTTTCATGTATTTATATCTTCTTCTGTGTATTTGAACCAAAGTGTCTCACGCATAGGCTATGTGTAATGTATCTTGCAATCTTGTATCATAAAAGCCCATGTCTTTTTCACTTTGATCGCAATATTTTCCACCCTCTAAAAATGGTCTTTTTTCAATGTGCAACTTTTTTTTATGTTCTTTGTATATAAAAATATGCCAACACTATCAAGTTTTAGAATCTACAATTGCACTATAGGTCATTATTGCTTTTGATCCGTCATCTTGTTCATTACGAATATCTAATTTTGCATGAACTTACTAATACACATGCGACCTTTTGTAGCATGAAAGTAAAGTTTTGCGACTCTTTTTCGACAAGTTGTGGTTTTTCTGGATGATTTTTGGTTCACAACAGAAATGAGGTAGATCGTATGGATCATTTATGATAGGTGTTAAACTCAATTAAATTGTACGAAAAGGTTTTTATCTGTTTTGATGCACACTCCAAAACGGGGTAAAAGAGCCATATAAAGAGGAAGGCTTAAATGTCAAGTACCTTTGCTGAAAGATCTTGGGAGGAAAGGGTAAAAGGAAGCTAGTTAGCTGAGTACATATAAATATGGAAGGAATGTATGTATAGGGGATCATCTCTGAATGGCGCTCTGCAATCTTCTCCCATGCTAACTCTCTGCTCGATGGATGAATCAGAGATGCTCTGACTTTATGGTTAGGTGGCCAGTTCTACCCCTTTCCTTGCTGTGGTTGAGTTGTTGAAACTGACCCTGATTCTAGATCATTGATTCGCAATAGTGATGCTTTCATTGAGAGGTTAGGATTGGAAGCGGCTTGCAGCAAATGAGCAAAGTAAATCTATGGATGTACCTACAAAAGGAAATGACCAGTTGGGCTCTTCACACGGATAGATTAGGAAGCTGCGCCATGAGTTGGCTTGTGATGTGGAGACGAACCGGCAGACAAGACTGCTATTGGAAGCAATTAATGGGGGTCATGATATTTTAAAGAATGGCAATGTTTATACTGATCCTTTCACCTAAGATGTCACTAAAATATGCGCCATTTTTCTTGATTTTTTTCCCATCTTTTCCATTTCGAATCATTTTTTTCTCATAATAGGGGTGGAAATTTGAATTCTGTCTGAATTGCTCTCAATTTCTTTGCTAGCCTTGTAGAGGCTAGGCATTCTCATGATTCCTCTGATTTTTAGCATCAAATGGATATCAGAATTTTCACATTACAAGACAAATCTCAAGGATAATTTCTGATTTTCTTTAGGGATCATCCTCTAATGTTTGAAATTGTTTGATCATGAAACAATCTTTTCCACATAACCTTTTCATCCCCGAGTACTCCTCTTGCCAAGTACGAAGGAAGTTGAAGAAAAATATTTGATTCTTAACTTGAGATATTCGTTGACACTAAGAACATTGCAACTTCAGACATTTTTTGGGTTCATTGCAACTGGTCAGACTCGAAAATAACTATTAAAGTCTATTCAGACCGAAATTGGATTATAATGTGGATAACTCTCCTTAAATCGTATTCATCTATGCTGTGTCTTCCATGGAGGAGGGTGATTTTCTCCTCAAAAATTCTAATAGACAGGCGTCTAAATCCTTATAACAATGGCTTCTCCTCCGTCCTTTTATAAATAGGTCTCATACAGGAGAATCCATAATCTGTACCTAAACTAGTAGATGTTCCAGTGGTGGCATTTAAATTTGCTGGATCCAGTGGTAGATCTACCAAGCCCTCCAGATGCAGCATGTAGCTTCCAGCAGGGTCACATATAAGAGAGATCACCTCAGATTAAAATGGCATGGATGAAAATGACATCTTTGAGGTAGATTTAAAGGTTCAACTCTGACAAAATTGACATACCATCTTATATAATGCATCATGAAAATCACTTTTGGTAAGGAAGAAAATTGTCCAGGCCATCAATGACATTCTAGAAATTATTGGGTACCAAATTTTGATGATGGGTCTTTTATTTCTAGAGCTACATGTTACCTCCTCCTAAATGAATATTGCTTGCAACATTGCATCTTTTTCCATCACAACAACGAAAAAATTTTCAAAATAAAAAAATTTATAGCTTATACTACTTATGTGTAGACCTATTGTCTCTACTAGAAAAATAGTCTCTACTGGAAAAATAGTCTCTACTGGAAAAATTTTGCAGTCTAGCTAAACGTTGCTTTTCGATAGAATAATTGGGACTTACAAAACAAGCCTTCCCATAACCCGTTGGGTTCCCGTGGACGTAAAAATTCATCTTATCTTATCTTATTATAATTGCATCGTCATAGTATGTATAATTGCCTAACAAGATCTTATGTTGCTTATCTAATCCAAAGCTTTTTTTTATATATTTGATAGCAGCCAACTTAATACGTCAAGCCATTGTGAAGCTAGTCTTATGCTAAATGGCGTTGAACTTTCACATCACACCACCATATAATATAAGACTCCCATACTCATATAGCGGCTAATGATCGCATACTCATATAGCGGCTAATGAAATCTAGCGAGAAGAAAACATATTAGAAGCAGGGCTTAGGGCCCAACTTTCGGCGTGACTCAAGATAATATTCCTAGCCCCCTCAACAATACCACCAAACAAGGGTTTGCTCATAAAAGTACCCCCAATATCTTCTCTCTTTCGTATCTTTTTGCCAAATTCATGTCCCTTGACATAATTCAAGTGACTCGTTTTGTGGGCCAAATTAGGGTATTTATGGTGATATTTACGGTCGTTTACAACAACCACCTTTATTCGTGATGACCCTAAATGTATTAAAATTCTAAAATGTTCGATGGCTCTTGGGTTATTTATTGTGGATTTGCGCCATATTCCATTGGGAAGTTTATTTTGGTTGATTCTTCGACCTATTCCTGGTGGAATATTGGGTTCATGCTCAATTTTTCACCCAAAGTTACTAGAATTCGTGGACTCTATTACTCCTATTCTCTAATCTAACTTAATTAAATGACGACTCTACTCGTGGAAAAAGTTTTCCCACTTTTCAAGGTTCACTATTGGGATTTGCACCCCAACTTTTTACTAGGCCAGTTAGTTTCCTATCATAAGGTGATGGCCAGTGCTTGATCTTGGTCAACCAAGATCATTGCTCTGATACCATTGTGATGCTCCTTGCGCTATATACGATAGCCCGCCGTATACATCGAAGGACCTTCCCCATCCAACGGCATCCGTCGTATGGGCCCTCTGTCTAACTCGCGTCTGGGGTCCAGACTATTGAGTAGAGGACACAGAGGTGTCATTCCGTCCCGTCCTCTAGGGGTCCCTATGTCAGCGGAAGCAAAATATACAACATAAGCACTAGCAACAATAATAACAAACTACCTCGAAGGGTAGTGATAATCCATCTATCCATGTCATCAAATACAACAATACAATGAATGCATCAAATACATCAAATAGAGGCTCCTACCCAAGGCTCAGACTCAAGGGGGAGTCGACTGACGGCTGGGGGCCTCCAGATAGAACAGACCGAGTTATGGCAATGACTTGGGCTGGCCATAGACAATGGCTAGGGTTGACCACTCCATCCGCCCCTCCTGTGCATACTTTGCAGATAGGCTAAATCAGGCTCTGGCGTGACTGTAACCTGCCAGAGACGTAATCCCATGGTATCACCCAACGAGACTACTCCGGGTTGCATCTCCCCGGTCCGATGAGGTAGGAAGGGTTGCCTCTCCCCCTCCCGGAGTGCAGTGGCTCCATGGGCGGCTAGAGGATCGTGGCGACACACGTCCATACCCGACTGAACTCCCCAAAACAAGAGCCAAGCCGACACTTGCAACTCTTCAGAGTCAGGGCGACACCATTGACCCAGGAAGTGTCGGACCCATACCCGGCCCACACGAAGTGACCGACTATGAGCCTAGCCCGCTATGGGACCCCAGTAGCCGCGCTCAGCAAGGTCCTCCCTCCACTTTGCCACTGACCCCGTTGTGTGGTGCTCAGTCACTCCATAGCTTCCGTAGCCAGGTGGGCTCTATGCACAGGCCGCATATTAATGGGAACTAATGGGTCTAAACTAGGAGCATCCTCTAAATAATGGCAACTAGGTCTCTACCCCCCTTCCCAATACACAAGAGGTGCAAACATAAGATCAACCAGCATCATATCAACACAATCTTGATAATAAAAGAGAGTAACAACTAATCCTAATCACATACATCTAACCTATAGTTAGGGTTCATTGATTAGGGTTCATGTTCAGAACAATAGGTCCTAGAATGGCTCTACTGCAATGCTGGAATCTATTCGAAATACCTGCCCCTGACGCGCTACCGCTAACTCCCTGGTTCTCCATCTCTGGCAACTGCTGCTGCAATCCAGGCTGTCGAAGACGGTCTTCGAGTCGGAGCTCTGATCGCGAACTGGTGGGTCTGAGGTTGGTGGAGCCAAAAGTGGCTAGGGTTTAGGGTTTAGCCTTTTATATGTTAGGGTTTACATGAGTGCCACTTGGCTCCTATAGGTGCGTCTATGTGGCGGTATACCTATAAGGTGAGGCCATGTGGAAATGGCTTCTTACCTTAGGTTGGCTAAGTTATAGATAACTTAGTCATTACCCCCACATTGTTCGTATACATGTCTAGGGATGTAGAAATGTATGGTGACGTGGCCGTAAAATATACGTACGTATGCCGTATATTTTAGGGGAACGTCACATATAGGAAGATAAGGTGCCAACCCTCATCCTGCTCATACCGTACAGTCATTGCTCCCCATGATGTCATGTCTTGCTTGATAAATGCCTCCTCCAAGCTCTCACATTTGGCATACATAGTGTGACAAGACTACTACATGCTAGTTGTCTAGTTTGAAAGAGCATGTTATGGACGCCCACGTACTTTGACGATGCGTGAAAAATGATTTCATTAGTATAGTCTATAGGGCAAGATATATATTGCACCCTATATCACAACACATCTAATAATAATTAGCTTAATATAAAATTCACCAAAATAGCCTTAATTGCTGACTTAATTCCGAAATAGCCCTTAATTCTTAACTATTTACCCAAATAGCCCTTTGTATTTAAAAAATTATCAAAAAGGCACATTTTTACAATAGTTTTTACAATAGATGGTCATTTTTAAGGGGAAGTGTTTCTTACGGATGAGAATAACTTGGATGACAAAAATATGCAACGGAAATGTCAAGTAGGATTTGTGCAACCTGGATGGGGATAAAGTTTTGGATGTTGTCGTGAAAAAAGAATAGCAATAACAGCATGACCACAAGGCAATCCTAACATTTGCCACTCCAAGCAGAAACATGATTTAGACAACATTAACCACAACTGATCGCTCTGGACTTGTACTTCAAATACAAATGCATCAGAAGGAAGTACTATGTATCTTCTAGCTCATTCAAAGGGCTATTTGGGGTAATATTTAACAGACGAAGGGCATTTTAGGAATTTTAAAAATACTAATGGCTTTTTGGGAAAGGTTATTTTGGTAAATTTCTCAAAAAAGTATATCTTTACTAAAATTTTAGAGTGGAGATATTTTCCTGGTAGGCTGGAACTGAAACAAACACCTGATTGTGAACTTGTCTTATCCATCTATAAGGCCTAAAAAAAGGTATATCTACTAAAATCTCAGAGTGGAGATATTTTCCTCGTAGAACCGAAACATCTGAGAATTTGTGAACTTCTCTTATCCATTCAAGGCCTGGCATTGTATGACATTCCCAAACTTAGCACGAGCTTCAATAATTTAGTATCAAATATACTCGCCAATTGCCAAATATACTCACTTGGATTCAAGACCTTGCCAATTACCAAAATTGGACGGGCAAGTTATCTCTGTGTGTTTTGTACACCAAATGATAATGCAAGAGAGGAGTATTATCTCTAGCAATAGCTTAACATTGCAGTCATCCCGAAGAGGCGCATTGGCGTTGAGAAGTTCAAAACTAACAATAAAGCAAAGCGGGCAAAAAGCATCTTGCATATATACATGGATTTCAAAGCTTTCCGGCCAGAAAAAAAGCATAAAAGCTGAGCTACTTCTTCGGATGCCACAACACGAAGCCCATCCATATTCGGGTCTCAAATCTTTGCAAACACGGGATATTCTCGTTTTTGTTGTATTCTTCATCAACATGGCTGGATGTTTTAGTATTCAGTCCTTCCTTTTTTGCCAATGTTTTCCTGAGCACTACCCATGCCCTGCTTGATTTTTTGATCTAGGAAACGCTATAGAACAAATCCCAATTGTATGCAATTTGATCAATCCCATAACTCAATGAGTCTCTTCTCCATTGTCGGGCCTCGAAGCGCCCAAGAACAGTCGTCGACCATGATATTCTCGATTGTCCGTGTCTTATTTAATCTTGTCGTAATGAGTGTTTGACCATTAGTCTAGCTTGTTCTTGTGAAACCAAAGTCTAAAACCACAACTCAATCCGTCCACAACGAAAAATTTTCCTAAACAGAATTTCTACGATTAAGAATTAGGGAAACAACTTACAGAGCCGATTTCTTCCTTGATCTAACAAACCTCTTTCTTCGAATTTGTAGCCTAATGAGCCGACATTTTTTTGCAAAAGTGATAGAATGGAGCCCTAACATATTAATAGAGATGCATTCGACAGACGGAAGCTAGGGGAACACAATCCAAGCAGCAAAATCCATGCAGCAAAATCGTCCAGCTTGTTTCTTCCATAACTAAAGCAGAGTGGCTATAGAAAATCGGTGATAGAGGTAGGGTTGGGCATGTTTTGTAGCCACGACACTTGTTTGCCGGAAAACACTTCCGAGTTCCAAATGTAATTTTTTTTGGATTTTTTTTTGCCTGAAATATTTGTTTTTGGAATTTTTTGGCCTAAAAGTTGCTTTTTTTTTTCTAGTAATCATATATATAGGAAGATAAGGTGACAACCCTCAACCTGCTGAGCATACCGTACAGTCATTGCTCCCCATGATGTCACATCTTGCTTGATAAATGCCTCCTCCAAGCTCTCACATTTGGCATACATAGTGTGACAAGACTACTACATGCTAGTTGTCTAGTTTGAAAGAGCTTCTTATGGATGCCCACGTACTTTCACGATGCGTGAAAAATGATTTCATTAGTATAGTCTATAGGGAAGATATATATTGCACCCTATATCACAACACATCTAATAATAATTTTCACCAAAATAGCCTTAGTTGCCGACTTAATTCCGAAATAGCCCTTAATTCTTAACTATTTACCCAAATAGCCCTTTGTATTTAAAAAATTATCAAAAAGCACATTTTTACAATAGTTTTTACAATACATGGTCATTTTTAAGGGGAAGTGTTTTTTACAGATGAGAATAACTTGGATGACAAAAATATGCAACGAAAATGTCAAATAGGATTTGTGCAACCTGGATGGGGATAAAGTTTTGGATGTTGTCGTGAAAAAAGAATAGCAATAACAGCATGACCACAAGGCAATCCTACCATTTTCCACTCCAAGAAGAAAGATGATTTAGACTCAACATTAACCACAACTGATCGCTCTGGACTTGTACTTCAAATACAAATGCATCATAAGGAAATACTATGTATCTTCTAGCTCGTTCAAAGGGCTATTTGGGGTAAGACCGAAGGGCATTTTAGGAATTTTAAAAATACTAATGGCTTTTTGGGAAAGGTTATTTTGGTAAATTTCCCAAAAAAGTATATCTTTACTAAAATTTCAAAGTGGAGATATTTTCCTGGTAGGCTGGAACCGAAACAAACACATCCATTAAGCCTAAAAAAAGGTATATCTACTAAAATCTCAGAGTGGAGAACTCCTAGAACCGAAACATCTGAGAATTTGTGAATTCTCTTATCCATTCAAGGCCTGGCATTGTATGACATTCCCAAACTTAGCCCGAGCTTCAATAATTTAGTATCAAATATACTCGCCAATTGCCAAATATACTCACTTGGATTCAAGACCTTGCCAATTACCAAAATTGGACGGGCAAGTTATCTCTGTGTGTTTTGTACAACAAATGATAAGCAATGTCTTTGGGCAATGCCTTATCTTCTGATTAGTTTCCTTCTATAACCATCCTATATTTTCCATAATTCTGGTCGGCTTGCGGAAATTAGAATACAGAATTTTTGCTTAACTATAATGGGGCTGGGACAGAATGAAGAGATGATAAAACGGGTACCTGCGGAAGATGGCAATGCATGTAGTGATGATATTGACAAATGTTGGGTGGGGGGTCACAAAAGATTTTAGCCATTTCCTTCTTGTTTGGATCGTTAACGGAAGCCATCACTGGAAGCTTGATATTATGGCCAGACGAAGAAGATCCGAAACACCAGGTGAGATTGTTTCTGCAATTTCATATCATACTGAATAAAGGGCCATAGTTTTAGACTCAAAATCTTTCCAGACATGAGTGTTTTGTTTACTATTTGCTCTGTTATTCCTGTCTCCGAGACTTGGCAAGCTGGAGGTTTGTGCCAAGACATCTGCCTAAACTCAAACAGTATAAGAAAAGTTGAGCAATTTGCTGAAGCACTCCGGATCCTAAAGCTTTTGGACGAGGGACATAATCATACACAATCCAAGGCTTTTGGATGTCTTTTACAAAAATGCATGAACATGCAAGCCCTTTCAGAGGGGAAAAGGATTCACTGCTGCATCATCAGAACTAATCTCAGTCTTAGCATCTTTCTAGAAAATACCCTGGTCACCATGTACAGTAAGTTGGGAGATTATGTACATCTGCTGCTGGTATTTGAGAGAATGGTTAAAAGAAATGTATTCACCTGGACTATGTTAATTGTTTGGTACACCAAAACAGGCCACGACAAGGAAGTTGTGCATCTTTTCCAGCTTATGCAAGCAGAAGGCTTGAAGCCAAGCAGTATCACGATTGTCAATCTCCTGTTTGCTTGCACCAATGCAGCAATTATAGAACATGCAAAGCTGGTACATACCCAAGTTTTAAATTCAGGACGAGGTATGGGGGTGTTTGTTATGAATGCATTTATTTCCTTTTATGCCAAATGTGGAAACATGGAAGATGCCTCTTATATATTTGACAGGATACGTTCCAGAAACATTGTCTCTTGGAATAACATGATTGTAGGATATATACAGAATAGTCAAGGCTTACAAGCTCTTAAAGTCTTCAGGCACATGCAACAGCAAGTCATAAAACTAAATAATATCACGTTTGTGAGTGCGCTTGGGGCGTGTACTATTATGGCAGCCATAGAGGAAGGGAAAAAAATACACGCCTCTCTCAAGAAACTTGGATTCGATTCAGATTTATTTGCAGGAAATTCTTTGGTTGACATGTATGCAAAATGTGGATGTCTAGCCAGTGCCCGCCAAGCCTTCAATTGCATGCCTGTGAGAGATATCATTTCATGGAATGTCATTATTGCTGGATATGTTCAACATGGAAATGTTAAGGAAGCAATCAGACTCTTCCAATATATGCAACAGGAATGTATTACGCCAAACAGAATCACCTTTATCAATGCTCTAAATGCATGTGCTGACTCAATAGATCTTGAACGAGGTAAACGTGTCCATGCTTTCGTTGAATTATCTGAGTATGCAACGGACACGCTTAGTTGGGAGTACACTTATTTGTATGTATGCAAAATGTAGTTCTATAGGTGAAGCTTGGAGAATATTTGGGAGATTTGTGATGCATGACGTAGTATCATGGAGTGCAATGGTAGCAGGTTATGTACACAATGGGGATGGAAAGAAAGCCCTTAATCTCCTTGTTCAAATGCAAGGGCAAGCGATAAAACCAAATAATGTCACCTTTACAAGTGCTGTGAATGCATGTTCTATTCTTGCATCCTCAGAATGGGGGAAAGTTGTTCACTCAGGCATCAAGAAATGTGGACATGGTTGTGATGTTTTGGTTGGAAGTGCCCTTATAGACATGTATGCTAAATGTGGAAACATTTATGATGCTTACATAGTTTTTCAGGCAATGGACAAATACGATGTGATTACATGGACGGTAATGATTGCAGGACTTGTCCAGAATGGCCATTGTCAGGGGGCAATGGAGCTTTTTAAAGCAATGCGACAAGAAAGAATATATCCAGATCTATTTACATACGTTTGCATGTTCAATGCCTGCAGCAGTATCAGAGCACTGGAGCAAGGCAAATGCTTACATGCCAAGATCATTATTGATACTAAGTATGTGGAAGATGTCAATGTGGGGTCTGCACTTGTGGACATGTATGGGAAATGTGGTTCAATTGATAATGCTTATCACGTGTTTGCAAGGCTGTACACACAAGATCTGGTATTGTGGACGACAGTGATTGCTGGGTATGCTCAACTTGGGGGGGAGCAGGAGGTTTTCAAATTGTTTCAAAGTATGCAAAATGAAGGAATAAAGCCAAATAAAATAACCCTAGCTATTGTACTTAAGGCATGTGGCAACACGGTTGCGTTGGATCATGGGAAACAACTACATGCCTATATCAAAAGTGAGGGTTTGATGTTCAGTTCCACCTTAAGCAATGCATTGATTGATATGTATGCAAAATGTGGGAGTTTGGAAGATGCTTGCCATGTTTTCAATCAACAGAGATCCAAAACTTTGGTAACTTGGTCTTCCATGCTTGCTTGCTATGCTCAGCTGGGAAATGGAGAAGGGACATTGAGACTTTTTCAAAAAATGCAACAAGAGGGCATGACTCCAGATGGCATTATCTTAGTCAGTGTACTAAGTGCGTGTAATCATGCAGGTTTACTAAATGAAGGCTTTCATATATTTTCTTCTTTGTGTCTACACTTCGACGTTGTGTGGGAACCAGATCATTACTGCTGTATGGTTGATCTCCTTGGTCGTGCAGGTTATATTGATGTGGCAGAGGAGATATTGAATTCCATGCCTTTCCTACTAAACATGGCAATAGGAATGGCTTTGCTGGCTGCTTGCATGGACATGGTATGATAAGGATTGACTTGTTTGAAAAAATGTATCATCTGAAACTTGTGGGCTTTGGCCGTTAGCTTTCATCTGCTCACATCCTACAACCTATGATCAAGAACAATCTCCTTGCTGAATATGCAAATAAAGACCATGAGGGGAAAGAAAGATTCTATTAGTGTGTTTCAGTCACATTGATACAAGTGAAGACGGCGCTTATGTTGGCTTCTGAACAAGGATAATACATTAAATTGATATTAGTTCTGCCTTCTTGAATGGTGAAGGAGAAAATGCATATGTTTCAAGTCAAAATTTTGATGTTGGAAACAAGGAGCATTTGGACATGCAGATTGAAGACGTCTATTATTCCAGCAGGCTCCTCCAATCTTTAGGCGTTGTTTTATCTGCTGCAAATCCCACCTCGTGGTCCGTCCGTTGCTTTGGTTTTGCAAATTTGCTTTGGATTTGCAAATTCTTGCCTTTGCTACTTATGCACCTGCTAAAAGTGCTGCTTCCGTAGCGGAGTGAAATGAGGGGCGAATTTATAGATCTTTTTATTACGGATAAATTGTAGGAGTTAGAATATTATGAAAAGTTCAGACTTTTATAAACAGCTATGGCATTGGAATTAGCTATTCTAATTGTCATGCCAATCATGGTGCACCATCAAATATAGAATCCAATCATGGTGCACCATCAAATATGGAATTAGTTACACTCTGATTGGTTATCTATAATTGGAGGAGATTAAGGGACAAGATGATGCTAATCTGAGTATGGTGTAGCCAGAGCCAGAGCCAATAATGGATGAGTGGACGAGAACAGATTCTTGGTGGTTTAAAAGGACATGGCTTGGGAACAAGGACCATCATTGATAGCTTCCCAAAGATTGGCTCTGAGATGTTCAAGGGAGGAATTAGCGGCGGAGTCTTGAGGACTCCTTACTTGTTACTTCTTATGTAGACGTGCTAATTCCGTGGCTGGGTGGTTTGAATAACCTCTACCTCTTGCTGTATTTATTTCTCTCAATAAAGAATTATTTTGTAAAGAATTATTTTGTCTTGTATGCAGTCATTCCTGTTTTTTCATTAGCAGCTTTTTAGCTCCAATCCGTAATAGTGGTACACCCAACTTGAAAAAGTCTTGGCAGAGAACAGATTATGGTCAAGAATGCGAAAAATGTGAAGCTTGCCGTAGTAGCCCAAGTTGTTGAAGAAGTACTAGTTGAGTGTTGAGGAAGATGTATCTGCTTGCTGTTGATGGAGTTTTCCTTGATGAAGATAACTTGGATAGCACCAAAGAAGCAATTTGCCACGCCTCTTATATATGTTGGAACATTGATGAGGAACGGTGCGAAAAACAAGTCTAGAAGCAGTTTGACTCATTTGATTGTAAAGCAAAATGACTTGTTGCAAAATCTTTTGATGTAAAAGATTGACGAAACCACAGATGGAGCGACAGTTGAGAAAAAAGCCTAAGGACCCAAAAGTTGAGTTTGATTACTTCTATGGGAAGCGGGATGGTGCGCAGCTTTACTCTTATGGATGGCCAAGATGGAGAGGTTTTTCTCGAGCATGAGTATTCTAAAAGAGGAAAGTTTATTGGATGAGGGCTCAAGTGAAAGATGTTGAAAATAGGCCTCTGCATGTCCACGTACAGTCCTGGCGAGTCGTGCCTCTTGGCACAGTCACGTCTCTTGGCACAGTCGTGCCTCTTGGCACAGTCACGCCTCTATGAGGCATATATATGTGAGCTACGGTGAGGGCTCTTCTCACCATTCTATCTATTCATATTCAGTCTCTTCTGCTGTATCTCTGATTTTCTACATGGTATCAGAGCCTTCGGGCTAATCTCGGAAACGATCCAGCCAGAGAGACCTGTGAAGCAAAGCAAACTCCGCAACCAAATTTTTAAGGTTTCAGTGGGAGCATCGATTTGGGCTTTCTCTTCAAAGCAACCAATTTCTGAGAGAATCGATGGATTATGGATAGATCAAACATGGCTGCTCTGCTCCATTCTTGAAGATCATCAACCAACGGAATTAAGGTAATCTTTGATAATTCCGTTGAGAGTTTTTAAGCATCTTTGGAGCATAATGGGAAGCACGTGAGCAAGCCTGAGCGTATTAAGGGCTGGGCAAATCATCTGTGTGCAAACTAATCTCTGTGAAAAATTCATGGCTTTATCTGCAACCTACCAAGCGCAATCGCCAGCAAGCATCAAGAAGTTTGATGGCGAAAGGTTTTATATTTGGAAGATCAGAGTTAATTCTTTATTGTTAGAAAGAGATCTTCTTAAACTTGTAGATGGAATTGAGCCAAGACCAGCCGATCCGGATGCTGCATCTAAGTGGGAGCTGCGAGATGCCAGAGCACGAGCTTTTATTCAGCAATGTCTCAGTGATAATTTGGCACCCACCGTTCTATCCTATCATACTGCTCAATCTATGTGGGCATTTCTTGAAAGCATATATGGCGACAAGGGAAAATCCACAATGGTATTTCTGCAAGAAAAAACTATTGGATCTAAGGCTCATTGGAACAACCATTTGTGCAATATGTAGCGAATATAATGCATTGCAACAGCGAGCTAGTCATAATTGGGTCTCAATAGGAGATGATGAAGGAGTAGCCGTGCCGAAGGAGTTGCCTAAACTCTATGATACTTTGTCTTTCAATCTATTAAGCAAAAGGATTTAAAACCTACGGATGTCATTGAAGCTCTTCTTAAGGAGGATGCCGCATTTAAAATGAAAGATGGGTCATCCGAATCGCATTCATTGATCGAAATCAGCCCGGAAGAGAAAGAACTTGTTATTATTATTGCAAAAGAAGCCCGGCCATATGATTGCTATTTGTCCGGAAAAAAAGAAGAAAAAGAAGAGGAAGAGTCAAGGAAAAATGGCTCTAAATTGTTTTAGCCTAAGTGGGAGCTATGTGAGTCCGATTGAAAATCAGTGTGCTTTGTGGTTCTTAGTGATCGGTCATTATCTCATATGTAAATTGTGTATGGACATTTGAGGTAGTGGGAGTGTTGAAAATAGGCCTCTGCATGTCCACGTCATAGCCCTAGCGAGTCGTGCCTCTTGGCACGATCCGCCTCTTGGCATCCACCGCCTCTCGAGGCATATATATGTGAGCTACGGTGAGGGCTCTTCTCACCATTCTATCTATTCATATTCAGTCTCTTCTGCTGTATCTCTGATTTTCTACAAAAGAGGATACTATCTTATGGTGGCAGGAAAAGTGGATGCATCTAATGCCGCAAATAAGCCCATTACCACTTGGGCTAGAATGAAGGAGGCGATGAGGTCTGAATTTATGCCAGACAATTATAAGGATTTTCTCCAAGAGCAATGGCGAATAACGTGTTGACTAGTCAGTGGATGATTTCACAACAAATTTAACACATTGTTAAGCCAAATGACAGAATTAACTGAAAAGGAGATTAAAGACCCGTTTCATTGGTGCCCTCAAATATCGATACTCTCATACGTGTTGAAGTTATATCAACATCAAACGTTGCGATATTCTCCTACTGCGTCATTGGCAATGGAGAAGGATGTTGTTGCTCGAGGTGCATCATGGTAGTGGCAACAACAACAAAGGTGAAGCTTTCCACCTCAAATGAGAGCAAATAATGTGGACATCATTCATGAGCAGGCTAGTTCGGAAAAATTTATGTTTGATGGATTGGGTAAACGCCAACGCTAGCTGTGGTAGTGACCATGGTGGATGTACCATAGTGGACGTGATGATAAGAGAGGTGGTGATAAAGGAAAATGCCAATGCTTGCTCAATGGAGATTCCAAGGGACGCAAGTTTTCGTGACCTATTGTTGTTTGATGGACTTATTGGACAAACTCATGTGATTGTATAGTTGGACAATGGTGCATTGCACGATCTCATTTCGGCAGATCTTATTCAGACATTTGGGATTGCCTGTTGTTTATTTTCCAAATCATACACTATAAGGGCATATGTACTAACATGTTTGATTCTTGTTCTAATTGCATGTTGTTTATTTTCCAAATCATACACTATAAGGGCATATGTACTAACATGTTTGATTCTTGTTCTGCAAAAGTATTACAACAAAATTTTGCAATTGGTGATTAAATCATAACTCGCGATCTTAAAAAGTGGATATATTTGCTCGAGAATATTTACAATTGACTATCTCTATTTATGCGCGCATAGAAAAGCTGCAATTTAAAAAGGTTCTGCTTGATGCTTAAAAATGCATTTGGCCTTGTTTAATGAAAATGTGATGATTAAATTTTCATGTATTTATATCTTCTTCTGTGTATTTGAACCAAAGTGTCTCACGCATAGGCTATGTGTAATGTATCTTGCAATCTTGTATCATAAAAGCCCATGTCTTTTTCACTTTGATCGCAATATTTTCCACCCTCTAAAAATGGTCTTTTTTCAATGTGCAACTTTTTTTTATGTTCTTTGTATATAAAAATATGCCAACACTATCAAGTTTTAGAATCTACAATTGCACTATAGGTCATTATTGCTTTTGATCCGTCATCTTGTTCATTACGAATATCTAATTTTGCATGAACTTACTAATACACATGCGACCTTTTGTAGCATGAAAGTAAAGTTTTGCGACTCTTTTTCGACAAGTTGTGGTTTTTCTGGATGATTTTTGGTTCACAGCAGAAATGAGGTAGATCGTATGGATCATTTATGATAGGTGTTAAACTCAATTAAATTGTACGAAAAGGTTTTTATCTGTTTTGATGCACACTCCAAAACGGGGTAAAAGAGCCATATAAAGAGGAAGGCTTAAATGTCAAGTACCTTTGCTGAAAGATCTTGGGAGGAAAGGGTAAAAGGAAGCTAGTTAGCTGTACATATAAATATGGAAGGAATGTATGTATAGGGGATCATCTCTGAATGGCGCTCTGCAATCTTCTCCCATGCTAACTCTCTGCTCGATGGATGAATCAGAGATGCTCTGACTTTATGGTTAGGTGGCCAGTTCTACCCCTTTCCTTGCTGTGGTTGAGTTGTTGAAACTGACCCTGATTCTAGATCATTGATTCGCAATAGTGATGCTTTCATTGAGAGGTTAGGATTGGAAGCGGCTTGCAGCAAATGAGCAAAGTAAATCTATGGATGTACCTACAAAAGGAAATGACCAGTTGGGCTCTTCACACGGATAGATTAGGAAGCTGCGCCATGAGTTGGCTTGTGATGTGGAGACGAACCGGCAGACAAGACTGCTATTGGAAGCAATTAATGGGGGTCATGATATTTTAAAGAATGGCAATGTTTATACTGATCCTTTCACCTAAGATGTCACTAAAATATGCGCCATTTTTCTTGATTTTTTTCCCATCTTTTCCATTTCGAATCATTTTTTTCTCATAATAGGGGTGGAAATTTGAATTCTGTCTGAATTGCTCTCAATTTCTTTGCTAGCCTTGTAGAGGCTAGGCATTCTCATGATTCCTCTGATTTTTAGCATCAAATGGATATCAGAATTTTCACATTACAAGACAAATCTCAAGGATAATTTCTGATTTTCTTTAGGGATCATCCTCTAATGTTTGAAATTGTTTGATCATGAAACAATCTTTTCCACATAACCTTTTCATCCCCGAGTACTCCTCTTGCCAAGTACGAAGGAAGTTGAAGAAAAATATTTGATTCTTAACTTGAGATATTCGTTGACACTAAGAACATTGCAACTTCAGACATTTTTTGGGTTCATTGCAACTGGTCAGACTCGAAAATAACTATTAAAGTCTATTCAGACCGAAATTGGATTATAATGTGGATAACTCTCCTTAAATCGTATTCATCTGCATTTCTCATAGTCTCATGTTCACAAATTGGCATTCATAGGGGTTTTTCAACTTTCTAATCTGTAGGATAACCCAGTTTTTCCCCAGTTTGTTTCTTTCTTTATTTTGAATATTTTGACATTTGTTGCTTTCTCCTAAGACTTTTCATAATGACCAAAATCTCTAAAATCTAAAAACCCTAAATACCCAATCTTTTTCGCTCCTTCAAAATGTTTTGCTGCTTCCTTCTTCCCAAAGAGCCGATCTTTTGACTCGTTAAGTTCTTTCCACAATGATCCTTCTAAAATTATTAAATTTGGTGATTTCACTGACTTAAATTCATAGCAAAGATATGCATCACTTTTCTGAATTTCTTCCAGTTTAGAATACATTATCCAAAGATCCGGGTGCTGATCATGTCGTTCCTCAATTGGATCATAATGGTATTCCCATCCACACTGGCATTTCGAGGCCTTTTGTTCCAATGTTTCTAATGAAAAGCCAGCAGACGAGTTTCAATATCACCCTTATATGGGATCTCCTTCTCTAATTTTTTTCCAAGGTATTAAATTGTCCCTTATATCTTCAAAAATTGTTTTTCTATCTACCTCTGCTGTTCTGCTCAAAATTCACAATGTAGGGCTTAAAATTAAAAGGCTATGGGATCAACTCTTCAAACTGAATAAGGGGATAATTCTCTTTTTTTTTAATTGAAGGCTGAGGTATATATTAAGTCCGTATAGTAAAAATACAAAGTACATGAAAAGCTATAAAAAGCTTTTTTAGAGAATAACCTTTAGGAAAGGGTAGGTTATTGACCCTGAAAAAACCAACTATCCAAAATAAAAAATAGAGCTAAAAAGTTTTTTGGCAGTTTCAAGCAGATATATCAGTTGTGTTAGGATTATCCAAGTGATCAGTATTCACCCGAATATCTCCTTTTCTTAGGCTCCCTCTTCGAATGATCCTTCCTTCCCATTCCCTTGTTAGCCACAATGAATAGGCAATAAGGGCATTTGCACATATGGGCCTTTCCTGGATTGAACCTGTCTTTCTTGTCTTTTGCAGTGCACAGAATGTATCTTTTCTCATCTAGATAGGAGGTGCAGGCACAATTGCATTGACATTCATCCCCATGCTCGTTGGGTACTTCGACTCCAAACTGTGTGAGCCATAGCGCATTCGCATGGAGATTCATCCTCCTCCACCTCAGCCTCTTGAACATGATCAGAGTATTACCTGCAAACAAAGGGAAAACCAACATTAAATAAAGGAATTGAGTCTTAGTTCTGATTCCCGAATACTTCCAAAACCCAATTTATATCATATTGGGCCTGCTTAATAATGGCTTTGGGCCAAATGATTTCCTCCTTGAAAATCAAAGTATTTCTTCCTTTCCACATTCTCCATAGGAGAATATATCTTCTCCATTCGACTGGGTTCTCAGGGAAGAAGAACTCTAAAGTTTGCATATTAGTCAAGCCAGGAATATTCAGCTCAGTTTCTGCAAGCTCCAGAGTCCATTCTGCCCATAGGCAATTTTTGAAAAGATGTGCTTCATCTTCCTGATCCTGCAAGCATCTAACACAAATGTCAGAATTAGACATGTTAAGCCTCCATCTTTTTCTGTTGGTAGCCAAAGCTTTGTGCCAAAGCTGCCACATAAAGGCCTTGATTTTTGGGTGGATTGGACTTTTCCACATAAAGTTCAAGTTCCTTGAAGCTCTATCAGGATCAATATTCCATTTCCTGTGAATGGATATTTCTTGGCCCCTGCTAAGATACCTGTAGGCCAGGTTTACTCTGTAACCACAGAAGCCATTGATATGCCAAAATACATCCGTATCATGCCATTCTTCAACTGCCAATCTCTGAGAGATACTGTTAAAAAGCTGTCTAGAATCATCTCCTAGATTTGCTAGGCTGGAGTCCTGATAAACAAAATCGTCAGTAATATCCCTTATATATATTATTCCATTATTAGTCCATTGCTTGGCTAACTTTGGGACGTTAGTAGCAAGACAAATATTAGGGTCATCTAAAATGAGAGAAGGACTCCAGAAAATAGGGTGGTCTTGTGAAAGTCCTTCTTTCCAAGTGTACATACCTTTCACCTTTAGCCATGCCCTAATCCATTTCTTGATAATCAAAGGCATGGTGGTAGGAATGGTGAAGTCAAAGTAAATGCTGTGAGGCAGCTGCATTTTGAGGTTCCTCCAACCAAAGGGGTGGCACTTACTAATATAATGAGAGATAAGATCACTCACAGGGTGATTGATCTGGTTGTTACATGCCCTGTAAAAGTATTTTGCAGCCAGAGCAGTGGCCTGTTTCTCAATATTTATGACTCCCAGACCTCCCAACTTTTTATGCTTGCAACATTCTTCCATAGAGATAGGGATCCAGCATCTCCTACTAGATCCTCCTGCAATGAATCTACCAATAATCCCTTGCATTTTAGTCAGAACCTTCTTAGGGGCCATAATGATAGAGGATTGGTAGGCCTGAGAGGAAGAGATAACCGAATTTACCAAAATGGCTCTCCCATTTTTAGATAGAAATTTGGAGTTAAGGGAGTCAACCTTTCTATAGAATTTATCAATTAAATCCTCCATAGCTCACAAGCATTAATCCTAATAGCATAAGGGATGCCTAGAATTTTTGTTTTAGTATTAGGGGAGAGATACATACATCCCAATCATGTAGCTGCTTGCTCACCCTCTTCTTGATGCCTTGAGATTAACTTGGTCTTGACAGGATTGATTTTGCATCCCGAGCACTTGCCAAAATCCTCCAAAATAGCCTGAGTGTACTGAATGGATTGGTTTTCCAAATGAAGAAATAGAAAAGTATCATCTGCAAAGTGGACATTAAGGATCTCTTCTGCCTCCTGGGAGGGAAGACTAAGACCCTTGATTAGATGTAAATCTTTTGCTCTCTTGAAATGGCTATTCAGGCCCTCCATCACAATTAAGAAAAGGAAGGGTGCAAGAGGGCAACCTTGCTTGACACCCCTTTTAATGTCGAAAAAAGGGCTGCACTCGCCATTAATAAGAACAGCAGATCTAGAGTTATTAAGAATAGCTTGGAAAACTGATATTACATTGTCAGAGAATCCAAGTTTTTTGCAACACCAGCATAAGAAAGCCCAACTTACTGTGTCGAAAGCCTTTGTGATGTCCAGTTTAAGGAGGCCAATTGACTGATTAGAATCTTTGGCCCAGGAGATACCTAAAGAGGCAGCAGCAACATTATCTAGAATATACCTTCCCCTTAAATAGGCACTTTGAGTGTTGCTGATAACTTCCTCTAGGATGGGCTTGAGCCGAGCAGCAATGGTACCTGAAATTAACTTGTAAACCACATTGGTTAGAGATATAGGTCTGTAATCAGAGAAGGTAATTGGAAGCTCAATCTTCGGGATGAGAGCAATTAGACTTGTATTGATCCTACAGTCCAGCTGCTTAGTCATCAAAAACTCATTGGCAAGGGAGACAATATCCATACCCAGAATGCCCCAAGATTTCTTGAAAAATTCGGCTGGAAGATCATCAGGGCCTGGAGTTTTACCATTCTCCATTCCCTGAAGAACCTTCAGCATTTCCTCATAAGTAAAGGGTCTAGATAATCTGTCATTCATCTGTTCAGTAACTTTTTGTTGGATGTACACGAAATTTTCAATATCTTCCCTTCTAATATTTTCCTCAGTTCCCATGATTCTGGAGAAATGAGTCTTGGCAGCACACTTAAGCTGTATGTCATTGTCAATACTGTTGCCCTCCCAAAGAATACTATAGATATGATTTCTCTTAACCCTGCCTTTAGCTTTGATAAAGAAATACTTCGAATTGCTCCTCTCATCTTCCTTAAGTTCCTTAACCTTTGCCTTAATCTTCCAACCTCTGGCAATTCTGATTTCTTCTCTCTCTATCTGAATTTTGATTTCATCCCTTTGCTGTTCCTGAGCCAGGTTTAACTGGGATCTTAGGTCCTGTAAATGGGCAGTGTTGCTTCTATGGACTTCTTTTCCCCAAACCTTGAGCCAATTCTTGATTCTTTTAGAGACCCTCACCCACCAATCCATCCAACCTCTATTACCATTGGGTTTCCTTTCTTGAGAGACAATCTGTTGAAGATTAGGCAGAAAATCATCAAGCTCAAGAAGATTAGTATTAAGCTTAAAAAAGGAATTTCTCTTCCTCTGAGCAATATTGCCACAAATATTAATGAGCTGAGGAAAATGGTCAGACAGAGTGTAATTGGTGAGATTAGTGACCCTAGAGCTGTTGTTCCAAAGGGTTTCACTAAGATAAAATCTGTCATGAAGACAACAGACTGGCTAATCTCTGTGATCACTCCAGCTATAAGAATAGGGGGTGACCCTGGCCAGAGAGAGATGGTGAGAGTAAAGGAGAGAATTCCAACTTGAGAATTCATTGTCAGTCAGGGGCCTGAAGTTGGCACTTCTCATATAACTGTGGGTAACCATATTAAAATCCCCTGCTAAAACACATTCATCATAGGGAGTTCTCTCTAAACTCCTATTAATGACCTCCCAAAGGCTAGCTCTATCCGGGGGCTGATGATAAGCATAAACATTAATAAAAGCAATCCTTTTATCACCAACCTTCCCATGAATAATTTGCCATCTTCTACTGTTGCCATTGACCATTTGAATGTCAACAAGGTTAAGTCTGTTATTCCAAGCTATAGTTATTCCTGCAGAAGTATTGTTAGCTTTGAGAGACCAATGCTGGAAGTCTGCAGGTAGAACATCTTTAATTATTGAGTTGATATTGTCATCATGAATCTTATGCTCTTGAAAGAAAATAAAATCTAGATTCATAGAACTTAGGCAGACCTTCAATCTACCTCTTTTGAGATTCGAGTTGATGCCTTGGATATTCCAAGTGATACCTTTAAGATTTATATTCATTGGAGGGGGAGTATCTTTCTTGGGGATCTTCTTGGGGGTCCCAAGGTATATTCTTTGAAATTTTTCTTTCCCCTCTTCCTTTTGTTGTTGATTGTAGACTAGGTCACATCTTCCAGAGTGGAAGTCTTGCTATTGACTTGGAAGTCAAAGTCATCTTCTGAGTCTTCCTTCCTGGTTTCCTCACATATGCCAAGATTGCCAAGATCCAAAGTTGAGATGCTCATATTGATAGGATCAACTCTAATCACCACTTTAGAAGGAAATTGGAATATAATACCTTTGTCTGGAAAATACGTACCCTGGAAATCACTGGTATTATACTCGAACCTTGGTTTGGTGGTTATCTTCTCTAGTTTCCCTTTTGCTGGTGTTGCAGACAGCTCTGCTGATATGGTTGTCTTCCATGAGCTTAGCCTTTGGTCTCCAAACCTGCTTGGTTTGATGTGTTTCCACATCTTTCTGGATCTTAAATTCTTTATGATGCTCTTTTGGAGGAGAACTCTTAGCCAGAGGCATTTTAGAGTAAGAGATTTTAAGGTCAAACATCCCCCTTTTAGGAATTTTGCAAGGAATACAGTCCTCCCAATTAGAATAAATCTTCTTCTGAATACAGACAGAGGGGAAACTGGTTTGGGGGATAGAGACTTGGATGATTTCCCCTAAATTGCTAGCAATGGCACTAAGATGAGAGACTGTCCAGCATCCCATAGGAAGATTCAGACAAGAGATCCAAGTGGTGGTAGCAATCGTGGAGAAATCCCCTGGAATGTAGAGAGGGTCCCATTTCATAATATACACTGGAAAACCTGAAATGAGGGAGATTTTCCTGGTAAGGATCATAGGGACATTCTTTTCTTCTCTACAAATGAACTGAAAGGTCTTATTGTCCAGTTTGAGAATGGAAAAAATAGGAACCAACAGAGTCTTGGTGATCCAATACTTTACAGTGCTTATGGAGGGACAATTTTGAGGGAAGTGGACAAGAATTCCGTGATTAGTATATCTGATATTGGCCGAATTGTCGAGAATATTACTAAGGTCAAGAATGTCCTCTTCCTTTTTAATATCCTCCTTTACAACAGAGTCAGTGGCAACATTAACAGAATTCAAAGAATTGAGCAAAGCGTTCTTGTAAGAGTTACCATTGATTTTGTCATATTTTCCCATGATCGGAACCGAGGACTTCAGAGTTTGCTTGGAGACCTTTGTCTTGTTCTTGTCCAGGTTCTGCTCCTTGATGCTGGTACAATTTTGGCAGTCACAGTTTGCACAATCAGTCGGGTGGAAATAGCCATTACTGTCAGCAATTTCGCATTTGGTAGGAGTTTTGAGCGGGAGTTGGTAAGTTTTATAGTCCATTTCTACTTCCTTCAGAGTATCAGCGGCAAAAGGGGGGAGCCTATTTTTGAATCCCTTTCGGAAATTCTCAATAACATGATCATCTGCTTCTTCCCAAACCTTTACTAACCGGAATGAGGCTTTGGATTTCCACCCAAGATCCTCAAGTTCTTCGACAAGACCTTTTGCTGCCTGCAACATTTCCGTCATGGACCTCCTGAAGATCTGGTTTTTAAGGCTACAGCAGTCTTCTTTCGAATGCCCCGTCTTAACTCTTATGAGTTGGTACAAGAGGATATCCATTTCCTGTATATTCTGAAGCATCTGCCAAGCTAGGTCTCGATCGTTGGCTTTGCCTTCTTTGTATTGATTTTCCAGTCTCTGCATTTCAAGTTTGCACACCAGGATTTGTCCTTCCTTCTGCACTCACATACATTCTGCTGCCGCCTCTTGTTGTTTATTGATTATGTCAAAAGCAGCCTTGAGTTCTTTCATCTTGATCCACGATTGATCTTTTTTGTCATCTAAAACAAAAATTTGGTCCCAACTTTGAATAATCAGAATTGGGTTCGTGTCCTTATACTCGTAAGGGATCCTTGCTGAAGACGAAGGTCCTCCCATAACCGGTTTGCTTGTCGATCCCTTGGTTCTCATGGTGCCTCAGAGAAAAACGGGGGGCGGTCGAAACAGAGGCAAAGATCAAGGATGAGCTGAAAGAAAACGAAAGAAAAGGGGGAAAAGAAATGAAAAGGGGGTGAAAGATCCGAATATGGAAGAAAGGACAAAGAAAAGGGGAATAAGAATGATTGGAAAGAGAAGGGGGAAAGCTGTCTAGATAATGAGAAAGGACTGCTCGTACCCTGGACGACCTGCGAGGATCTAATCAGGGGAAGAGGGTCCCATCAACCATCAAAGAAGCAGCAATTTCAAGAAAACCAGAAAAAAAAACCAGAAGAAATGAGAAAAAGGAAAGGAAAGGGGAAAATCAAGAAATCAAGAAAAAAAACAGGATTAATTCGCCACCCCGAACCTCCACACCACAATACCAAGGTCATCGAAAACTTCTGCTGGTTGGAGATCAAAGAAATCTGCCCAGTGATAGAGAGGATCAATTCGAAATTCTGTGGGGACCCCTAAAAGAAAGAGATTCCTTTCGAAATTGTTGCCCAGGGCAAGATAAGGCTGAGAATTATGGGCCGATACCCTGAGGGAGCCAACTCTGTCAAAACAAAGGATGCAGAGAAAAAACTTGTTAAAAAACTCGAAATCTGCTCTACAGAAACCTATTCTAGACTGATTGTTGTAGGCTAAACTAATCAAATCTTCAATGGCCTGAAGGGTGCTCTCATGGCCCTGGGGGGGAATGACAAAACCCAGCCCCTGGAGAACAGCTTCGAGCAAAGCCTCATCCATCAGGGCTGGGTGATGCACGGGTCCCGAGGCGCGATGAGAGTGCGCTCATTTTTTCGCATGGACGCCTTTCTCATTATATTAATTTTAATAAGGGGATAATTCTCAATGCTATTTATTGGCTAAATTATCCCTTTATCATGGTGGAATGTGATAGCAAAAAAATTGCAAATTTCCTTGCTTGATCTTTATGCCTTAGCAAATAACATTTGGTCTTTCTAGAGTAACCATCTATAAACTAATAAAGTATTTTTTCCAGTCATGCTTGTAATATTTATGGGGCCACACAGATCTGTGTGTATTAGATCTAAGATTCCCTGTGCCCTTTTGCTGGATTTATGAAATCTTAATCGAATATATTTGCCTAACATGCATCCTTCACAAACCAACTCTTCATCTAAATTTTCTGTACCAGCAATCATCTTATTTTTTATCATGTATTTGATGTTATCTAGATGTGTGTGACATAGCTTTTCATGCCATTTCTTTATTGAAGGAGTTGTAACCATATTTATTTCACCATCAATTTTTAGGTTGTTTATTGCAAATAAGTTGTCAACTTTTCTGGCCAAGAACTTCAATATATTTTCCAAGTAGATTTTACATTCAGTTTTCTCAAAACAAACTTTGTAGTCTAAGTCTACTAACTGGCTAACTGACATCAGATTTCTCACAAATCGAGAGCCCAAGCTTGTTCATGCAGGAACAACTTGGTTCATTAATATCCACTACTATCTCTATATAGTCCATATCTTATTCTTATAGGGCCAGAGCCGACCAATCAGGCTCAGTTCCGGCCGATTTGGAGCTCGTGGCTAGAGTCTCCATTACCTATGGGGCTTGCTATTAAGCATCCGAGCGGATATGGCGGATTTGTACATGATAAGATTGTAGAAAATTAAGTAGGAAAGCCCAAGTGGCTCCAACTTATTGCACTGAGATCCTTAGACCCCTAATATTGTACATCTCTCGAACTCAATGGTTCAGTCCTTATATCAATACCATGTTAACCATCTAGTCATGTATCAATTATTCACCATGGTATTCATCAAGCCATATGCTAAATGCTATTTCCTTCATAACATGACAGTGTCTATTGTTTCCCACAGTAGATTCATTTCTCAGATAATATCCCATAATACATCCTCTCTATACTAAATTAGCATGGACTTCCTTCAGCTTCATTAACTCTGTATAGTTTTCGAGCCTCTTTAGTGTATGTCCTGATATTCGTTCTTATTCCAAGGGTCTTGATCTTCCTATGGACTCCTGCACACTTGCTTATGCTCCATTTGCTTCCATAGTTCGTGTAATACTTTTTCTTACTCGCTTCCCCTTTATTCCTCCAAAATTGACCATCTGACACTTTCCTTCTTGAAGTTTTTTCTATCAGAATCTTTCAGTTATTGTTTATTTCAATTGCTCGATTTGTCCCTCCCACCCTTCAAAGTCTAGCGGTCGATTTCTATTGCCTTGAATCATATTTGTGTCATCTTGCTTCGCTTGCTCCATAGCGAGTTGATTAGGTTCATCTGTTTGGGGTTTGTTCTTTTAGTCTCATTATTCTCATTTGGCTTATTGTTTCATTTTCCCTTACTCATAGTTTCATTGCTAATCTTCTATAGTTTCATTGCTAATCTTCTTGACCTTTAGTTTTACTTGTTCTATTGGCCTTGCGAATCAGTCTTCATGCTTTCCTATCCGTAGTTGTCTTTATCCAAATGCTCGATTCGTTAGAGTCTATTTTCTTCGCTTTGCTTTGTTAGTATCATTTTCTATGTTATTGTTCAGTTCCCTCTGCACACCAGCCGGTCCTTGTGTCTTATTGGTCCCTCTTGCCTCATCAGTTTGCTGGGTTTTATTCATCTTTTATTCCTTACGGCTCCATTTTGTTTCTTTTAGTTCTCATCACACTTTCGATTATGTTCAGGCTATGGGAAATCACCTTATGTTCCTTGTCCTTTGCTGAAGCATCATTTTTTCAACTTATCGTCATTAGCTCCTTCTTGAAATATCATTGTGTGTCTTTACCTTAGTGTTCTAGCCTTCTATTGTTTAGCCTATATTCGTCACCAGGTTTTCCCTTTATCTACGTGGTTCTTCTCCTCCTTCAGTTCGATTGCTCATATCTGTTATTTTAGATGATTCTCATTGCTTTGTAGTCCGACTAATCCTTTCATTGCATTAGTTTTGGTTGCGCTCTGTTTTCACTAGTTCTATAGGCCTCATGCTACTTTTCTCTATTTATTAATAGTTGGTATCTATTGCTTGTCTGGTTGTCTTTGCCATACCTCCATGTTGCCATGTTGCTCCTTGGCTCCACTGCTTATGCTTTATTCTTTATCCTTTTATTTTGGTTCTTAGAGTGGTCCCGGTTATCTCCTTTATCCCTTACAATCCCTTGTGCTTTTGATCTTTGTTTGAGTTTGAGATTATTTTTATTCCGTCGGACATTGATGTTTTGTGCATAGGACCTTTCCCAAGAATTCCTCTTTTGTGCATAGGTTCTATTCAGCATGAATAAAATCATTATTTTTGGGAAATGGACACTTTCTTTGGCTCATGCCTCATTTGGCTCCTTTCTCCTCTATATATACTATGTTCTCTCTTTTAGTCCTCATCGGCATTCTCTTTGAGCTGGATCTTTGTTTTTTATGCAGCTGCCCTCCCCTCCCGCCCCTTTTTCTCTTTTTAGGTCATTGGGTGGTTGTTTGTGTTTTGGTCAGTGTTGCTTGTATAAGGAGGATCTATGTGCATGTATTTGCTCAACTCTCCTTGTTCCGACGGTTGTTGTCATGATAGGTTGGGTCGTAGATTGTGTACTGGGTTCGTCATCTCTTATATTCTTTCTCGGCGTAGCATTGTGACTTCCAGGGTTTTTCCCTTCGAATTTGCCCCATTGGTCATGCTTCTACTCTCTCTCTACATGGCGTTGAACTCGGGAAGCACGGGAGGAGAGGCTTTGTCAGTGTTGCCACCATGGCGCCATTGAAGCTGAATGTCATGCCCTCCAGATCTGCCCAGCGTTTGCCCATATTCGAGTGCGGTATGTTCGGTTACTAATGACTGGCCAGCCGTTGTATGAGTTATTCAATACGGCATCCGTAGGCTTGTTGGGGTCATACCTCTAGGAGGTTATAGATGCACGGACTCAGTTGTATCCTCCGGGACAGTATTGAATTGTCCTATACAATTGTACAGTGTACCAGCATACTTATTACTGCTAAGGTTTTTCCCTCGAAAACCCTTCGGGGCGGGGGTTTTTTAATCCTGATAGTAATACGCTTGCTGCTCTCTTTTTGTTTGGGTCCCATAGGCCAATTGGTCTCTGTGGATGATAAAAAAATCTATTCTATTATATTCTATTCTCTCCCGACTTATCGCTTCTAGGTAGGCTCCAAGGGGCTCTTTTATTGGATGGACTATTCTCTCTTCTCGGCGTAGCATTGTGGCTTCCGATTTCCCTTGTTGGACGTGTTTTTCTATTTGACTTTCTAAAATCCTCAATATTTTGTCTCAACTTTGTGTTTTCCATCAAAATGTTATTCGATCTCATACATTTCTTTTTTTTTTCCAAGTCGGCACTTCGTAAATGGCTGATTGCTTTAATACTTTTACAGTTGGCATTGTTGATTTTCCTTGCTTTGCAGTTTGAAGCGATAGTCGATGTGATGGATTTTGGTATATGGTTTGGGGCTGCGTGTTGCCGGGGTCATTGGGTCTTTTTGAGTTGACATTCTTCGTGGACTATCATGGGCGAAGGCGCATCTTCAGCGATTTTTCCATCGGGTGACTACTCTTCGAGTCGGTTATTTATTGTTAGAGTTTTGCTCGAGAACCCAAAGGGCGGGGTTTTTTATCTCGACGATAAGTTCTGACTCGGGACGGTTTTACCTTCGGCAATGTTCTTCAGATCCTGAGCCCATGTGGGATTAATTGTTGCATACTCCATTCATTTTAGCTCAATTATTATCTAGTTTTGAGGCATTTTATTCTAATTTCACTCTTTGGGATTACTATTGTGTACTCCTATGAGTCATTGTATTTTTTGATCCAGTTTCATTAATAGAAGACCAGATCAATGAATACAATAACTCATAGAAATCATAACAATGAATCCCAAATGAGTGAAAACAAAATCAAATGCCTCGAAATTAGACAATCACCGGGGTCACATGAATGAAGTATCAACAAGTAATCCCATAAAGGCTTAGGAGTTTAAAGAATGCTGTCGAAGATAAAACCGTCCCTGAGTTAGAAACTTATCATCGGGATAAAAAATCCCGCCCTTTTAGGTTTTCAGGAAAAGCCTAATGATAAATAACTGACTCGAACAACATTTACCGACGGAAAAGTCATTGAAGATGCACCCATGCCCAAGATAGTCCACGAAGAGTGTCAACTCGAAGAAACCCAACGACCCTTGCAACATGCAGCCCCAAACCATATGCGAAATCCATCACCTCGACTATTGCTCCAAACTGCAAAACAAGGAAAAATCAACCGCGCCAAGTGTCTAGGTTCGAAGCAATTGACCATTTATGAAGTGCCGACTTGAAGAATAAAATCTCAAATGAAAGATATATGAAAGATCGAATAAGATTTTGATGGCATACACAAAGTTGAGAAAGAAGATTGAGAAAATAGAACGTCGATAGGAAAACATATCCAATAAGGAATCTAAAACCACACACTACGCCGAGAAGAAAAAGACTTTGGAAATTACGGAGACTTTGGAAGCCACAAAGCTACACCAAGAAGAGTAAATATGCACATCCCATAGAAGAACCCCTTGAAGCCTACCCAGAAGCGACAAGTGCTATGCCAGAGAGAGAGAGAGAGAGAGAGAGAGAGAGAGAGAGAGAGAGAGAGAGAGAGAGAGAGAGAGAGAGAGAGAGAGAGAGAGAGAGAGAGAGAGAGAGAGAGAGAGAGAGAGAGAGAGAGAGAGAGAGAGAGAGAGAGAGAGAGAGTTTATTGTCCGTGAGACCATTAGGTCTATAAGACATCAAAATTGCTTATCATCCATCTGATCAAATGAGCTCTCCATTAGAGCATCATTGTCCTCTCTCTCCTCATCTTCATATAACTCTAACAATTGTTTGTAGTTTTTAACAGCTAACTCTCTCACTTTCCAAAATATCTATCAAATAGTTACATATATTTTCCAATGGTAGCATAAAGAAGGTATGTAATGAAATCCCCTGAGGTATATTATTCTTACGCCTCAAGTTTTGATATGCAGGACACTTCAGTACAAAGTGTTCTTCATCCTCTATTTCATCATCACCACAAACCTTACAAGTGCGTCTGCTTCTGGGAAATTACCCCATCGCCTACCTCCACCCCCGGATGATGTGAACTCAAACGTGTCCGCATAGTAAATGTCGTTTAAAGTAAGTCATCTTACTCCCCAAATGTGGTGCAACTTGAAGTTCAGGGTTAATAATGGTCTTGTAAAACTTTCCTTTTGTACCTGCATCATGCCATAGAGTAGTATAAATTTTTCCTGCCATCCATTCTCTCAACTGTTTACTATCATCAGGAATTTCATTTAATGACATCCCCCATTTCCTGAGCCATTTATCAATATCTGCATACCAACCCTTCATAGTACTCTGTATCAATGCAAGCTTAGGCAACCTTTGTGCATCCATTTCCTGTACTTTAATCAGATATTTTAGAGTGCAATAAAGTGCTTCTGCTTCTAATGGCCACATACTAGTTTCTGCCAACATCATAGGATACGGAGTCTGCACCTTAACACCCAACTCTGCCAAAAGAAACTTTTTTTGTATTTTCTCTACCCTCTTCCATATATCAAGTGACAATCCCGGTCCCCATGCTTCACATCCATATAGAATTACACTGCGTACAAGCATATCATAGAGCATCTTTTTTAATTTCCAATCTGTGATATTTGCCTTCCAACACTTCCTTTGCATTGCATAAAGGGCTTTAAGCCCAGCATTTGTCCTATGCTCCACAGATTTATTCCAGCCATAGTTATGATCAACTATCAAGCCAAGATACCTATAGGTATCACAAATCTCAATTTGTTGCTCATTATAGTAAAACTGAAATTTGGGTGATCTCACACCAAAAACTAATATCTTAGTCTTATTCAAATTTACCTGCATACCTGTATTTTTGCAGAAAAGCGCAAGCGCATTGATATGTTGTTGCATGTCTTTCACCGTTCTAGCAAATATCACAATATCATCTGCATAAAGCAACAATGAGAGTATATACCCAGCAATCGTGGTCCCTCTTCCACCTTGTTGGTGTAACCATCCCTCCAATTGAAAAAGTGTTGGAGAAAGTGGACACCCCTGCTTGACTCCAATGTTACTAATGACCTCTTCAGAACATTCATTATATAACGGGAAAGAAAGCCTCACCACAACCTTCTCGTACAAAGTGGCCGCTGCATTTCTTAGTTCTATAGGTACCCCAATGAACTCCATGTACTCCCAAATATTTCTCCTTCTAAGCATGTCAAATGCTTTAGTCAAATCTACGAACAGAGCAAAAAAGCGGCTTTTTGGTCGTCTTAACAGACTCAGTAATGGCTCTAATAGTAACCAAATGGTCTATGGTGGATCGTTGAGGCCTAAAACCGGCTTGTCCGGTTGCCCTTACATTATTTTCTTCAGCCCATGTACTTACTTTACGCTCTAATATTGTAGCAAAAAGTTTAGCAAACAAACTGCTTACCATAATCATCCGATAGTTGTTCGGATCATGAACATCTCCACTTTTATGAATGGGTGTAACTCTATTAACCTGCCAGGAGGGAGGAAAACCATTAACTAAAGCATCATTCAACATATTTGTAATAACCCTCTTCACCGTAACACCAGCCCACTTCACCATTTCTGCAACTAAACCAAAAGCATCTTTTGCTTTCCCACATGAGAGCCTCTTTATACCATCTGTCACATCATCTTCAGTTAGCACCAATAGAGATCCCTTTCTTTGCAATCGGTCATCTAATCCATCTATGTGATACAATTTACGTACTTGTTGCATAAGCTGCTCTATATCCAACTGAGAGAGAGAGAGAGAGAGAGAGAGAGAGAGAGAGAGAGAGAGAGAGAGAGAGAGAGAGAGAGAGAGAGAGAGAGAGAGAGAGAGAGAGAGAGAGTGTATTATTACATCTGTGAGACCGCCAGGCCTATGAGACGTCCAAACCAGTACATTAGTAATTATAGAAAAGTTCATCTAATGCATCATCGGATAATAATGCATTAACCCCCTCAATCTCTTCCTCGTCCTCCTCTTTTACATCCATTGTTTTCAAGCATCTTTCTCTATGGTCCAAAACAGCAAGTATATACGCCCCAATCACACCCCTAGGGTAGTCAAAAAATTCAGCAAGTGTATAAGCTTTCATGTCATGTTTAGCACGCAATGTGGCATATGATGAACAGTGAAGTAGCACATGTGCCTCATCCTCAAGAGTCTTACAGTCACACAACTTGCACGACCTAAGCTCATGTAGAATATCACTCCATCTCCCCAACTCCACCCCAAGCCTGTGTGAGCTTAACCTCATCCTACATATAGCCTGTCTGTGTTTAACAGAAATGTGTTCGTGTAAGTAACTGGCCCCTTGTAGCATGGGATTGATATGGACCCTGTAGAACTCCTTCTTAACCGCACCTTCTCTCCAGCACACACGGGTTACATTATCCACAACCCAACCTCGTATATTATCCTTACAATTTTCCAAATCATCCATATGCATCCCCCATCTGGCTAGCCACCCCTCTATGTCCGCAAACCATCCTTTCGTACGTGTCTCCTCCAATGCCAACCTTGGCAAACTATCATTCGACATGACATAGAGCACCTTATGCACATAATGGAGAGTCTTACAAAGTGCTTCCGCTTCCAAAGAGAGCATCCCACGTTGCACTAACAGCATATCATATGGTGTTTGCATCTTAGTTCCAAGCTCAGCACGAAAGAATCTTTTCTGTATTTTTTCAATTTTCTTCCATCTATCCAATGCCAAACCTGGCCCCATACCTCACATCCATATAGCACCACGGATTGCACCAAAGCAATATATAACTGCTTCTTCATGCTGAAATCCCATATATCTGCTTTCCTACACCTGCGTTGCATGGCATAGAGAACCTTAAGCCCACCATCCGCTTTTTGCTCAGCCGCTATATTCCAGTTGGGACTTTTGTCTACAATTAGACCAAGATACTTATAACTATCCACAATGTCAACAGGTTCTCCTTTGTAAAATACCTTTACATGATCTACCTTGATAGCTCCAAACACTACAACCTTAGTTTTAGCCATGTTGACCCGCATGCTTTTCGTGTCACAAAATCCCTCAAGAGCATCCAAGTGCTTTTGTAGACCTTCTACACTCCTAGATAATAGAACATCATCATCAGCATACAACAATAGCAGAAGAACATACCCATATAGAGGCGTTCCATCACCACCATTTTGACAGATCCAATCCTCCAGTTGGTCTATGAACAAACCAAAAAGTGTGGGCGATAGTGGTCAGCCCTGCTTAACCCCCATATTGCTTTCAACATACTCATCACTGGTGTATGGGAAAGAAAGTTGAACCAATACTTTATCATAAAGTTTGGCCACTGCATGCGTATACTCAACAGGCACACCAAGAGCTAACATTCTATCCCACAAATGTCCTCTTCCAACCATATCAAAAGCTTTAGAGAAATCAACAAACAATGCATATAAAGGTTTCTTCTTACCAACCACTGAATCCATCATGGCTCTCATGGTAACCAAATGATCTGTTGTAGATCTCCTCGCCCTAAAACCAACTTGCCATGTTGCTCTCACATTATGAACCTCGGACCATGTGCTTATTTTAGCGTTCAGCATGTTAGCAAAAAGCTTGGCATAAAAACTACATATCATAATCATACGGTAGTTATTTGGATCAGACTCATCACCTGCCTTATGAAGAGGGACCACCCTATTCACTTGCCATGTGCGTGGGAAGCTTTCAAACAAGACAGCATTGCACAACTTTACCAAGACTTCTACCATACTATCACCTGCCCATTTAAACATTTCAGCCATAAGCCCTTCTGAATCTGCTGCCTTACCATTGGATAATCTTTGGAGCCCATCCTGCACGTCCTCCAAAGAGAAACAGAAGCCCTCCTCATATGCCCCATCCATTTTTGTGTCCACACCTGGCACATGATAGAGATGTTTAATATGATTCATCAAAGCACCAACCTCTACCATTGTACTCGGTTTTTGGGAAGGTTTCAATCTATTCCAAAACTTCTTCGGATATGCCAATAATTCTGTGACCATCTGCTCATGTTTCTTACGCAAATAAGCCCGTTTCTTCCTCTTAACCATTCTGATGTACTCCCTTCTTGCCAAGGCCTTTGCATCCCCCTTTGCTAATTTAAATTGTCTTCTTTGCATCCTGCATTCATAGTCAAACCAACCATTGCAAGGCAGCCCCATTCTCTGCTTGTGCGACACAAAACATGTATTAGCAGATTCAAGAACCATCTGAGTAAGGGCATGACTGAGTTCTGTCGCATTAGTTGGCCATGTGATAGTAGAGGCATTTTTCTCACAACAAGCTTTGTACATATCAGATTTATCATACCTCATAATAGGTTTAAGGAGTGCTTGTGACACAACCTTATGCTTATGTGAGAGAGAGAGAGAGAGAGAGAGAGAGAGAGAGAGAGAGAGAGAGAGAGAGAGAGAGAGAGAGAGAGAGAGAGAGAGAGAGAGAGAGAGAGAGAGAAGTGAAATGTATTATTCCGTCTTTTTGAGACCATCAGGTCTATGAGACGTTTAGAAAAACATTTTCAAAGTAAAAAACAACTTCTTGTGACAAGCCTTCACAAAGAGGCTCATCATCAAGCTCACTCTCCTCTCCATCCCCAAGAAAATCTCTGGATATTTTAATAGCCGTCTCCCTCAATTGTAGCATATCCATTAAGAAGCTTGCAACACGAGTTGCTGGTAGGTTGAAAAAAGAGACAAGATCCGTAACCCCAATCTCAAATCTACTCCTCAGAGCTTGGTAAGCCGGACACATCATCTCCCTACCTCAACATTTAGGTGGTGCGCACTCATCCTCATTCTGGATATAACATGTCTTTTTTTCATAGAGAGATTGTCATTGAGATAATTCGTCTCACGCAGCATAGGGTTCATCTGCTCCCTGTAATGCATCATTTTTGTGCCTGGTCTAGACCATATCCGGCTCATGATCGCCTCCTCAACCCATTCCCTGATCCGACTCTTATTCTGTTCAAGACCTTCAATGCAAAGCCTCCATTTTCTTAACCACACCATACCCTCTGCATACCAACCTCGATCAAAAGACCTCTTCAAAGCCAAGCGAGGAAGACTATCCTCCTCAAGACCGCCCATTTTGCTCAGGTATGTTAGAAATTGGCATAAAGCCTCACATTCTAGTGGCATCATACCACATTCTGCTAGCATTATTTCATAAGGAGTTTGGATTTTAACCCCAAGTTCAGCATGTAAGAATTTCTTTTGCACTTTTTCAATTTTTTGCCATAACTCCAATGACAACCCCGGCCCCCACACCTCACATCCATATAGCACCACTGCCTGCACCAGTGTCTTGAATAGCATTCTTTTCAAACTGAATTTCCATATGTCTGCCTTAACACATTTTCTCTGCATTGCAAAAAAGGCTTTAATGGAAAAAAATTCGAGGGAAAACAAAAAAAGGGAGAACCCCAAAGGTGCTACTCGAAAGTCACAATGCTACGCCAAGAAAGAACATGAGAGATGACGAACCAAGTCCACAATCCACAGCCCAAACCCATCGTGACAACAAATGTCAAAACAAAGAGGGCTGAGCAACCACATGTACATCGATCCTTTCTATGCAAGCAACACTAACTAAACATAAGTAACCACTCAACGATCTCAAAAAATATTAGTGTGGGAGGGGAGGGAAATTGACACCAAGAATCAAAGATCCAGTTCAAAGAGAACGCCGATGAGAAGTGAGAAAGAGAACATCTATATATAGTAATAAAAGCAAAATGTAGTTTGTGCAGAGCATCTCGGCCGTTGATTTTGTTGTGTGAAAACTTTCATTCTAGGCCGTTAAATAATTAGTTATTATTTTGTCCTTACTAGCTCACTAGGTTAATGCATGCCAGAACGGCGTGAATGCCCTGCCCTGTCGAACCAAATCTACAGATGAGGCTCACGCCTCGACATCAATCGCCCTGCTTATGATAGCAAGATCTTAGGTAACCGCCCGGGGTTCTTCAATAGATCTACATTTGCTTCCGCTTGAGCAATCACCTTGCCGTCCTTTGAGCTTGGAATCGCCATAGCAGGTAGAACCCTAACTTCTCCTTCCTTCTCTTTCAATTTTTCAGAAAAAGTTCTCAGTTTTCTAGAAGGTTTGCAATCGGTTTTCCACTGGTTTAATGCGGTAGCAAAACTTCTTTGCTTCTTTGCATGTACAAAATCCGAGTAAGTATTGAACGAATAAGTCTTGAGATATCTTCTAGGTATTAATGGGACTAATTGGGCAAAGGGGGATCAAACCCGATTGGAAGGGCAAATGATCAAGCTTAGGGCAACGATCAAGCAGCTTCATCCTTGATCCTTTTTTTGCCATTAAAAATCTCTCAGGTATTTCTGGAATGCTATTTGAATTCGAGATATGGAGCTCTGTGATAGAATACCTTTCAATGTCAGTTGTTTTTGCTCTTAAATGGCGTGATTCTGTCAATCTGGCTTAGTTCTGGCTGTTCTTTTTACTTGAAAGACGGCGATGCAGAAGAGGTTCTTGATGCGAAAATGCCATTGAAAACTTTTCCATACCCTACTTCTCTAGCGAGCATAAGCATTAGATATGCCAGAGCTTTTAAGTCCGGTTTGTCTATATTCAGGCACATCATGCATTTGAGGCACACCATAGGTCCTTTTCTCCGATGTGATATTTTACTGCCCTGCGAAATCAAATGCAAAGGTTTTTTTTCATATTCTGCAATTGGTCCTTCCATCTTCGCGTTATCCAGCATATAGTATGACGTTCACTTGCAGGCCAAGATTTAAGTTCCATTGTTTGTAGATCATTTTAAATATGTCTTCTCTGCTCAAGTAATTTCTGAAAGTAGACAGAGATAATTCTGTTTCTAAGTTAAAGTTTATTCAATGTCATAAATACGCATATCGTCCAAGTGTTTGTTGTGCTATGGTTTGTTAGCATGTGTTTGCATCGGTGTTCAAGAGTGCTCCGTTGCTTTTAGCTCATGTGTCCACCCATCTTTGAGGATGCACCTACTAGATCCTTATGGGAAAAGAAAGTAGAAGTGGCTTGATCTCATGGCCTCTTCTTCAGAATTTTAACTGAAAACATACCAAAACCTAAGAGGGTAAGAAACCATTATTACAGTTAGTGAAAGACATGTTTCTCAAATGTTCATTAATCACCAGCACTAGCTTTTGATGAACAAACCTCTTCTTTTTACACGAATGCCTACTTGCATATGTTTGAATGGAAATCTAATATAATATACTACTTCAACAAAGGCCTTATCATGGCATAGCCGTCTAGATGGAGATTTAATATTATATGCTGCTTGAGCAGAGACCTCATCATTCACAAGTAGCAGCAGCACTAACAATAATGCATTTCTATAAGTAGTGTCTTATGGCTCATGTTCTAGGTCTATTTGCCACTGCCATAAGCTGAGGTCTCCATAGACAATTTGGGTCTGCATAAAGAATCTTTCTCAATATCATCTGCTACTAAATTTAAGCTATCGCATATTTGCCATGAAAGCCTTACAATTCCGAAACAACATGCGATGTTACTAACATCTATAGGTGGACAGCTCAGATAAAGGTGCAGGAAGTGATTCTACACAGTTTGCATGAAGATAGTGATAATTAACCTTATTTTACAGGGTCCTGCTGATACACATTATGTATCCCTTGCATTTGATTTCATCATTTATTTTCTACAAATTCACTTTACAGTTCTTGGCTCCATATCATACAGTTAACTTACTGGTGGTGTCAGCATGAAGATAGTGATACTTAACCTTATTCTACAGGGTCCTGCTGAGACACCATATCAAGAGGGTGTCTTCCAGCTTGCGATTAATGTACCAGAACAATACCCTTTGGTGCCACCTCAAGTTCGGTTTGTGACAAAGATATTTCATCCAAATGTTCATTTTAAGGTAAATTTTGTACTAGCAGGGAGTTTCATTTGTACCGTTTTTCCCCTAATTCTGACTGCATACATACACATTGTTGAAATATTTTAATATGGTGAACATGCAAATTAATTGTGACAATGTTGACTCAATTCTTAACATTTGTTATTGGCATTTCATAACACCTGTATGCCAACACTTTCATGGCAGTTTCGAGTTGTCTTATTATGGTTGAAGGAGCAGATATATTAGTGACCATTTGTATAATGTTTTATATATTCGAATATAATGTTCTAACAGGTACCCTTCCTTTGAAATAATTTTTTTCCAGACAGGAGAAATCTGTCTTGATATTTTGAAAACTGCCTGGAGTCCTGCTTGGACATTGCAGTCAGTCTATCGAGCTGTTATTGCATTGCTAGCCCATCCCGAACCGGACAGTCCTCTTAACTGTGACTGTGGTGAGTATTATTATCGTGCTGATTTACAAGTATGTTAGATAAGTTCTCTGAGACTGCTTTTAAAATGTCAGGGAACTTGCTTAGGTCTGGAGATTACAGAGGATATCAATCTATGGCCAGAATGTATACTTGTCTTGCGGCTGTGTCCAATAATTCTGCACATTAGGTGGCAATTCTATGATCTGCATTAGACATCAGATTTATTGTTTATTATGTCCTTACCATTGTTACATACACTGCAACGGATAATTATAAGCATAAAATGCTTTCTTCTAACAAGTTTCTTTTTCTATTTTGAGAACTTCAACGGCCATTAACACTTGAATTTTGTACTGTTGTCATGTTCAATAAGAAATACGTTCTATTAGTTCTATCAGAGCAATCATGACTATTGAATTGCAAATGTAAATGTTGCTAATATGAAGTGAATTTGGTTGATCATTCCGTGAAATAAAAAATATGATGTTCTATCACAACCATCATGACTATTGAAACGCATAATGAAAATGTTCTATCACAACCACCATGACTATTGAAACGCATACTTGACTACTGAAATGCATCCTTATATTATGGGGTATCCTTCGCTGCATAACTACTGAATACTCTGAAGTCGATAGACATAAGCCTTCACTAAGTATGCATTGTAGTATCAAATGTTAGCCATTAATAGTGGGGCCAATCCACAAGTTTGGAACCATATACCTAGATCCTCGCAATACCAGGATTCTGTAATATAACTTAAAGAAATTTTTTGTAGTATAGAAATCTTGGACCATATACCCAGATCCCACAACTGATACCAACCCCGACATACACTTCGTTTTGAATAGACATAATTCAAACTCTTACGTGCCGCGATAAATTTCTTGTATTGTAAACAATGATACAAAATCTAAAGAGTAAATGCACAAAATCCCTTATAAGTCTAAAGTAGAACTTTAGTTATTTCATCCTTGAAACTATGGAGTGTTGCTTTTATTGGTGTCCTTTGCACATGAAATGCCATTGAAGCCATGCGCAATTCGAATTGTGCCACATTGTAGAATCTTTGTTTGAATGAAGGGTGCCACATGGGACCATTGAACAATGGTCTTCCATGCCAAGGTGTGAGCATTTACAGTAGAAATGTTGAACCGTGTTGAACTTGAGCTTATGGGCATTTTGACATAATCCAGGCTCATTAACATTTGTACAAATTCCAAAATTAATATTTCTTAATCTTTTCACACCAATCCAACATTTGCCTTCAATTTATGCCTGACGGAAAGCCCAGCAACGCTGGGCACTTTTTCTAGTAGCATATATAAGGGAGAAAGGAGTCAAAAGAGGCATGAGCCAAAGAAGGCATCCCTTTCCCAAGAATGATGGTTTTATTCATGTTGAATAGAACCATTGCATTCTTGGGAAAGGCCCTATGCACAAAGCATCAACATCCGCCAGAAGAGAAACAATCTCAAACTCAAATACAGATTGAAGATACAAGGAACCATAAGGTATAGAGGAGAAGACATCAACATCCGACATTGTTGTTTTGTGCATAGGACCTTTCCCAAGAATTATTAGATTCAATGGTTTCGGGTATTTGTAGCAGCACTTATTATTTTCTTTGAGGCAACGTTGTGTGTGTTTATGGATCATATACTTCTCAACCTGATCTCTCAATGTGGAGCCCGCTGGTAGTTCTGCAGAGATTAGATTATCAATCATGTCTATCGGGATCTCATGCTCTGTCTTTACAACGAGTGTCCATTCGGTAATCCGCGCTTTTGAAATTCAATGACGTGCATCATATAGGATATGAGTCCGAGATACTTTCGAATAATATTTTGGCCATGTCGGTTTCGTTCTCATAGTTATGAAGAAGCTTGGTCTTCTTTTGATCCTTGCAAGTGCAAGAGCATCTGCTATTTGAACAACATACCATCGTCTGGAACATAAGAAGGATGCTGTTAGAGTTTTATAATGCGCATCGAGATCCTCGTCGTTGAAGTCGTCTTGGCGTTGCATTAGATTTCGTTGATATCCCTCGATCACAATATAGTTGAGACGCTCTTCTTCGACTCTGGAGTACCTTTACCAAGTATGCATTGGGAGCAAATGTTAGATGTTAATAGTGGATCCAATCCCACAAGTTTGGAACGAAAGAAATGCTCACGGCAGCCTTAGTTGGCCGCCGTGATAAATTTCTTGTATGATAATCTACATAAAGTAGCTATATACACGTCTCATCCATGTGATGGAACTCAATTTTTTCTCGTCGTTTGGCATATCAACTACCTTTGAAAGGTCAAAGCAAAAGTACAAAAGAAAGACTCTCTTTTCACATCATCCAACTGTAACCAAGTGATCCATATCAAATATCTCCTTGCCCTGTTTTCTACCCACAGAGAAGCCAAACAATTACAGAAGCAATTCAAAAAATAACATTTCAAAGCCGAGATTAGCTTATATGCCGCCATCAATATGAACACTAAAATGGGCATAAATGGCCTTATGTACAAGATCCATAATTCAATTGTTGTGATCACTATAGTACCTTTTTTTTCTTTTCCTTTTGAAGATATATATAATTTGACACTATAACTAGATCATATAGTCATAGATTATATGATTGTATGGGACACCCATAAATGGTGGTGCTTCATGTAATCCATCCATGATCTCCAATAGATACTAGAATCAAGGGTTTTGGAATTGCCAAGTACAATAAGTCCTCTTCGAGCTCTAGTCAATGCGACATTCATACGACGAGGGTCTGTGACAAATCCTAGCTGCCTATCAAGGTTGGATCGTACAAGACAAAAAATAATGACCTGCATTAACACAAATAAGAAACACTAATTCTTAAGGAAAGTAGTCAATAAATTGTGTGCGATGATTGACCATAGATAGATAGATAGATAGAAAAACAAATGAATTTCAAATTTAAATGATGCATCAAAATATATCTTGACAAATTCCAAAAATTTGCACTTGACTTTAATGATCAAAGTATGAATTGGAAAATAAAAAACAAGAAACCAAATGATCGGCATAAACAACACCGTGGCAGGCGTAACTTGAGGTCTGTGGGCCCAACTTTACAATTCCATATGCTCTGCGCCTTGAATTTCGGCATGGAAGAAGTGCCGACGCGCGACAGCACGGAGGCATTGCTGACACGCTGGAATTCAAGGTACAAAGCCATTTCTGCAACGTGAAAATAGGATAGCAAGGATTCAGCAAGGTAAAAATCGTTGGAATGCCGGATTAAAACAGTCGAATGCTGGGTTAAAACGCTGGAATGCCGGGTTGAATCAAAGAACGCAGAGTAAAAAATCTTCTCCTCCGTGGGTTCAAAATAACTTAACATTCTTCAAAAGAAAATGTTCTACGTGGCACATGGTGATTGGCAAACACGGCTGAATCCTTGCTACCCTGTTTTTACGTGATGATTCTTCCGTGATGATTCTCACTCTTATGTGGGCATAAAATGTGCGTGCTAATCTATGGAAAACAAGTTGCTAAAGCAACAAAGGGTTCCCCTCAACCGAAGTGAAATCTTAGGCGTAATACTTTATGGAAGCATTTATGCATAAGCCCATAGGTAATGTGGGTGAGGAATTTTACCTGTTTCATTGATGAGAATAAAGATTTGGAACCAGTTAGGTCTTGAGAATGTAAGCTAGTACAGCTAAGAAAAGGAAAAATAGAAGACGGCCTGGCATAGGAGCGTATAGTTTTAGAGAGGCAAGGCAGTCTGGGGATAATAAATGCTATAAGTTACTGCACCACATGCAAGCAAAGGCAAAACCTGTCCTATGCTACCTACAACGTTATTTGTCTGAACTGAATCGCCGAGCTATACTTATTGATGAAGAAAAGGGAAAATAGAAGATGGCCTGGCATAGGAGCGTATAGTTTTAAAGAGGAGGCAGGCAGTCTGGGGATAATAAATGCTATAAGTTATTGCACCACATGCAAGCAAAGGCAAAACCTGTCCTATGCTGCCTACAACATTCTTTGTCTGAATTGAATCATCGAGCTATGCTTACTGAGTAAATGTTAAAACCCTACATTGCAATTTCACGTCGTTTCGTTGCAACATTTGGTAGAAATTCAGACAGAGTTAGGTCCGTCACAAACCGGTCCGGTAGGATTATCTGTAAGCTTTTGTATGTTGTGGTCCGAAGCAACGTCATGAAGAGCTGGATTGTTACAGTCGACCAAATGCAGGCCTCTCTATTCTCTACCTCTGCATTAATCTGCTCCAAATACTTAAAGAAGTAACAGCAGCATTCTTTCTCATCTCCGAGGAGGAGGCCTACACACAGAAAAAGAGTATACTCTCCTCCTGTTCTTCTGTACATGATTTGTCTATTCTTCTGTACACAGTTTGTCTGCTATTTGAGGGTTTTGTTTAGGGTTTATGCTCGATCTTGGCACCATACCTTATCGGACTCTTGTATGTAATGGGAGTGTAATTTTTTTTTGCTTATCCTCATTGGAGGTGTACTAATAATTAATTATCAGTACTGGAGGTGTACTGATAATTAATTATCGATACACCTCGATCTTCGATAATTAATTATCGATCTCGTGCGATATCGATGTATCTGCAACACAGTCTTCAAAGCCAAGATTGAAGGATGGATGCTCTAAATCCATGCCATGGCCTCAGTAGCGGCCCACTCTTTGCTCCTCGCTACGGTTGGCCATCGCCCTTTAAAAAAATTGATGATCTAAACTAAAAACAGATGATCTAAACTAAAACCGCCTTCAAAACTAATGATCTAACTCTATGCCACGGCACTGGGGCGCCATTTTTGCTCTTCTTTGGGCGCCGCCATCGACCTCTTACCGCCATCGCCAATCTTTGCGTCTCCTGGCCGGCCGGCCATGGCCATCGCCATTGCTGCGCCTCCTTCAAAACCTAAAAAAACAGGGGCAACAAATGTCGACGCAAGGAAAAAAAAAAGTGATAATTTTTAGGTCCAAAGCCCGATAAGGCGGCTATCGGACGTCGCTGCTGACGTCACAACTTTGATAACTTGTCTCGGCCCTAACGGGCCTCGACAGTTATCAAACACGTACAGACTCGGCCCTAACGGGCCTCGTCTGACGTGTCCAAAATGCATGACCTCGGCTCGTCCTCGGCGGATATCCGCACGTAAGGCCCTCGGCCGGCCTTCGGCCTTAGCCTTCGACGCGCGTGCGGATATCCGCCCTCGGACGTAGAGCCTCGGTCATGCATTTTTGGTTATCAGCCTTAGCTAGTCCGATAACCTTACCTTGAGCCATGTTGCCCTTTTTCTTTGGCATAATGGAAACCTCTCATTTTTTCGTACTGGCGATGCACAATGACGCCAGAACGCATGCTCCTCAATCGATCAAGCGATCAATCCATGCACATTGATAGTTCCCAGCAATTCACAGCAATTCATGCAATCTGCCAGTTCCATGGGATATCCCTTCGAGCAACGAACATTGAATTCGGCATCTTTTATTTTCTCTACTATCTGTCGCCTTAAATTTAGCATATACTCCTCTCACCCTTTTTCCACACCAGTCGCAAAATATGGCTGTCATATACAATATACGACACAATTTATAACTCCAGAGCTAAAAACAAGACACACAAATTTAAACTTATTTTTCCACTGCATGGTAGTCATAAAATATGACACCACTAAAATACTAGTGGAAAAGCATGAATTATTTTTAGTTATATATTTCAACAAGACAGGTGTTTTATTTTACGACGGGAGAAATCTCCCGAAATAAAATAAGACTCCATTTAGTATCCAAACCTATTCCGAACCTAAATAAGAGATGACTTATTTTTGTAGTGAAAAAGTGATTTACTTTTAAACAATAGGTGGCCAATATGTGACTTTTGAAGATAAGACTACCGTGAAGAAAAGGCCTCATTCCTTTCAACTTTTCCATCTAAGCAATTAATTTTAATTCTATATATTCACAAAGTATTCCATATACAGGAAAGGCCAGTTACATGCCTTTCCTGGCATGGAAACCTGCCGACGCGCTACTATTCTATATATTCACAAAGTATTCCATATACAGGAAAGGCCAGTTACATGCCTTTCCTGGCATGGAAATTCTTAACGCCAAAAGAGGCGCGAGGCGGAGTTGGGTAGCGTCGGCGGGTTTCCATGCCGAGAAAAACATGTAACCGGGCCTTCCCCGAACGCGGAAATCGGTTAGGAGCTATTCTACGGGGCTAAGCATGGAAGGTAAATCACTGGAATGCAGTGTAGAATCAGTGGAACCGAAGATAAATCTGTGGAACGGAGGTGGATCCCGGAACGCACACGAGATTTCTTTCTCTGGAACTTCCTGGCTTTGAAACAGTACGAAAAAGTATTATTGGACGTGAGGGCAGAATAGCTCTTAACTGGTTTTTACGTGAACTAGAATATTCCATGAACTACACAACGCCGCCTAGGTTATGCCCTTCGGGCAACCCCAAAAAATAAAAGCGTGAAAGGAAAGTTTCAGAGTCGTAATAGAGCCGCTTTTGAAGAAGAAATTTTTCGTAGAGAAAATTTCGGTTGAAATTTTCGGCGGCCGCCACCGACTGGCGGGTCATGAGGGGCGAGCCACAAGCGGCGCCGCCAGTCAGTCACTGGCGGCGCCGTAAAATTTCAACCGAAATTTTTGAGCGGCGAAAATTTTTCAACGAAAAAAAGGGGGGGAAATTTGCCCCCATTTCTTCTTTCCTGTTTTTCCTAAGATGGCATTATTTGGCGGCGCCGCTTAATCCGGAGCGTGACCACGTGCTCGAGGGCAAGAACATCAACCGAAGATCGACGAAAATTTAAAGGGGAAATTTTCGGAGCGCCGGGGTTCTCAAACGGCGCCGCCGCCCATGGAGCGGCGCGCCGCCAAAGCCGCTTCCTAAAACACCCCGCCAATCGGGTTTCCCCAGAACCCACGAGACCCTAAAATTTCCTTATTCTTGAACCAGAATGAGAAGTCTATCGAATCCAAGGAAGTTTTCAAATGAAAGCTCAAAAGAAGCCATTTTAATCGCTATTTCGCCTTCATCCATGTAATCTTTGATTTTTTTTTTGTGGAAGATCTATTATGGTCGGAGTAGGAAACGAAACACACCTTTTCATTTGAAGAAAATGGAGGAATGCTTTCGCTAGGGCTTGTAGAGCTTTTGGCTATGGCATCTGAGCGAGCTTCGGCTATGGCTTCGGGTCACGGTTATGGCTTTTGAGCTTCGCGATACAGAGCGAGCTTAAGTCACTTTAAGTTATGGCTTTGGAGCGAGCATCCCCTACACAGCTTATAGATCCAAAACAGTGGATTCATTTTGTAATAGATTCGCGCACGAATGTAGAGATGTCTTCACGCCAGAGCAAAGAGACCCCAAATTTTGCTCCTCAAGAAAAACTCTAGCGGCGTCACCAGATCCGCCGAAAACTTAGACCCCGGGTTACTTGGAAAAAAAAGTTATCGAACCGTTCTGGAAATTTTAGGGTCTTCGTGGGTTCTGGAAGGGGAAACTTTGAGAGCGGGGAAGTTTCAGAAGAAACTTGTCGGGCGGCGTTAGCCGCGTGGCGGGCGCCGCCCAAAGACAAGTTTCTTCCTCAAACTTCGCCGAGAAAGTTTCCCGCCAGAACCTTAGGGACCTAGAAATTTCCTTTAATCCCGTGTTTCCGTTCTTGATCCGTGTTTTTGTTGAGATTTGTAGAGCGAATCAAGCGATCTGTTCAAATCTGTAGAACGAATCAAGCAAGAGATGGACAAGAAACGCGTGGCAAAGGTAATGCAAATGGGAAGAATAGCTCAAACAGGGCAAATAGTCTCCAAGATCTGGCTGGAATGGGATCAATAATGTAGATTTGCATGGAAAAAGGAGTTAAATCGGGAGTAGCAGCTCCTGATCATCGCTAGAAAACCGAAATAAACAAAGGAAAAGCACGATTTGCAGGGGAAGCCCTGTTCCGGCGACAATCCTCCTTTTTTTCCCTAAATTTTCTTTGAGCCGACCCGCAGAGTTCCAAATCCGCCAGGTTAGAGTACTGGCAAGGCAAGAAGCATGAAGCATGATCTTGTCGGACTGCATAAAAGTCTTGTTCCGGCAAAGCTCTGTTCTTGCAAAAGCCCTGTTCCGGCAGTCTTAGAAGCTCTGTTCTGATGTTCTTGGGAAAGCTTCTGGCTCAAAACCCTGTTTGGCGGCGCCACCAGATCGCCACCAAAAAATAGACCCAAAAGTTACCTGGAAAAAAACGACACTGAAATCCACGGAAATTTCCAGGTCCCTAAGGTTACGGAATGTAAGAACCTGCTGTTTGGGGGCGAAATTTCACGCCCCCTTTTTTTTCGTTTGGACGAGTTCCGGATTGGTCGTTCCGATTGGAGTTTAGAAGCTAGAGTTGCGTTGAAGTTGCACAGCAGTTAGAAACAGTTTGGCTTTGGTTGGCGCTGAGCAGAGTTTCGCAGGTGTATCCGATTTGTGCAGTGCCAGTGTTGAATTGATCCGGTGTGTTCCTGGAGTCTTTAGGTTGTGCTAAAGGTTAATTCATTAAGGGTTGGAATTATTCCTTAAGCACCGTGGAATAAAGATCTTTGTCGATCAGATAGGCTCATCTCAGATATATCAATTAAGTGGCTTCATACTTTGACAGACATGATCAGGCTATTATGGTTTAGTACTTGCCTCTTTTTCTCTGCCTTGAAACCCATCCACCGACTTAATTTCAAGCCCAGCGAAATCACCTTCTTCTGCAAAGAGATCATGCAATAACCTAACCTACAAAATAGTTCACATAAATTATCGCTCATGCAATTTAACCTGTAAAGCTCATGTTGCTTCACAGAATATTGTACTCGGTGTTTTTTCTTTTTCTCCATAACAAGGCATACTCTTGTCAGTTTTCTAAATGGAAAATCAATTATAACCAAGCAATGTATCACCTGAGCATTGTATGGGGTAATGACACCAATTTCTGAACATGTGATATCACTTCCTCCAGCTATTAACCCCTTTACAATACGGACCACCTGTAATTGAAACACTAAACAAATTAGAGATCATACATTGGTTCCAGGTGGACGCCAGTTCTAACACTCAAATTCTCTTTCCTCCCTCTTTTTGGTGTAACTGCATATCCAGACATGCATACCGTGCATATGATTTGACGAACAAAAGTTAAATCACTTTAAAATTTTGTGTACATCTTACTTGCCAATGTTTACTATTTACTTCAAATCACCTGCTACACTTATAGGTATTTTATAGGTACGGTAAGTATTTTAGAATTATTTTATAGGTACTGTTTAACAGTATTTTATAGTATTTGACTGTAACAGCACTTTCTCATATATTGTTTGTTTTTTCGGTTCGTTACAAACTCAGAGGTACGTTAGGAGGTAGGTATGACATGTTAAATACTTATAGTACTGTACAGGTACAGTAAGTATGCAACAACTCTACAACAAATTCCTTCAAAAATGACTGTAACCTTGCAAAATCTCTCAAGAACTCAAAAAGTCAACCGAACTTGTACCAAACTTCGTTGTACAGGGCAAAACCGATCTGCCTGCAAAGAATCAAGAAGTTTGAACTTATTGATCCTTGTAATTGGCTGTTCAGCCCTTCCCTCGCCAAAATTGCGAAGTCTTCACCTAGATGCTTCCAAATCAACCAAGAATTCTTACAAATTTTCATCTGATCCTTGAAGATCAGACGAAAATTTATAAGAATGAGAAAGTTATGGAGGACGAACTTCTGCCTCTCATTCTTGGGCCAAGTACTAGCTCTGATACCTTGAACAAGTTCAGTAACTTGAAAAGAAAAGAGAAGATGCCAAATAGACTAGCTGTATTTATGAGGAGAAACAAGGTAAAACCTACAAAGCTGTAATAATGACTTCTATAGTCATTATTGATGATGTGGCCAGGTGATGGCATAGCATCATCTGAGCCACTCAAATGTTATTGAGTAGTTAGAGTGAATATTCCTAACCCCAACACTAACTAACAAGAAATTTTATACTCAAGCAGGCAAACCCATTATTAGGCAGAAAAATAGAAAGTTCTGTGACTTTAACCAACTCAAGTTGAGCTTGTTTCTGACCTATTTAATTTTTTATATCTTCTTAAGATACTAAAACATTAAATCGTGGGGAGGTGCTAGACAATGAAAGAAGCATAATTATAAAGGGTTGCAATTGACAAATGACGGGGAAATTAGAGGAGAACAAACTATGACGAAAACTAGACCAATTAAACCCCAAAATACCTCTTGAGCTTCCACACAATTTTTCCAAGAGAATCCCTGACTTGTGCTTTCTTCCTTGCCATAAACACAATCAATGAAGACGATTGCTCTATCTTCATTTGGCCAGTGATATCTGTAATGCATCAATCAATACGAACGTGACAAAATGGCACATAGATTTTCACATTTTGAAATGCCAGCATAAGCATGCAGCACAGTTGGCTTACTATGGTTAATAAATCTGAGGAAAATGAGGAACATTATCAAAACTAGAAAATTTGCATCATTTGAAGAAACTCCCAAGGTAATTTTGCCATCCTTAGGCTTATGCACTCTTGCAACATGGATAGATCTCTGATTTAAGTACTATTTCAATTACCCTTTGGGTGCTGGGCGTTCCATAGGTGATGGGTTTGAAAGTAGGTTCCCTTCGTAGAACATATTCGAAGGAAACTCTGCCAAAGCAGGATGCATCCTGTTGAATTTACAATTCTCTGAGGTTTGTGCACATGGTAAACTAACGATAACAAAGGAGAAACCTGTATTGCATATTCAGTAAGAGTGTGGTTAAGCCACATTGCTGCAGACGTTCAAAAAGACTTATCCCCAATCCAGCCTGTTGCACCAAAAGATTTATTGATCAACTTCAAATATTTTAGATCCGAGGGAAAAACACATTAAAAAAAGCAAGATCTAACCGACATTTGTTATATTGGTAAATTAGGTTAAATATTTACTACATATTGCAGTTGAAATGGTGTGATACACCATATCAATTATTGTTCTGGCATCTCGAAGAGAAAATGACTGAGCCATGCCATAAGACCACTACTGAGATGGAGAAGTCTAATCGTTTTATTTCCTTACAGCCCATTCAACTGTTGCCATGACCAAACGTAGTGTGTAGCAAGAGTTGTATGCACTTTCGCGCATAAAGGCAAAGAAATTTTGTTGGTGTAGCTTAATTACCAAATCAATGAATATTGGTCATATTTTCATTACGCCATGTCTCAGCTTATTGCAACCGTTACCCTACCTCCAGAGCATCTTTAGAGACCACAGTTGGTGGAAGCTGGGCTTGATCTCCAACCAGAATAAGACTGTTAGCACCACTGTTCAATATTGGAATAAGGCTCGCAGGTTCAGTTGCCTAGAAATGTGAGAAAGAGAACCCCAGAACACGTCAAAATTAATAACAACAGCTCATACCAGGATAGCTGAGCCAGATTACAGATGAGAATGATGTTTTAGGAACCAAGCAATGCTCCTAAATGACATTCTTACTGAAGGATGCTGATGCATATGTTTCAGTGAAAGTGACCTGTGAGGCTTCATCAATGACACACAGAGTAAACCGACATCCTTCCAATCTTTCATCTCCTACACCCACACAGGTTGAAGCCACGACCTCTGCTCTAAAAGCGTAAGTCTAAATTAGAGCTGGATAAAATCAACCACAATAGCCATGTTAAAACCAAAATCTGCTGCTATTCTAATACTACACAGACAATAACATACCTTTCCAGCACAGACTTGATTGCTTGACGTTCAAGGTCAACTGCATTGTCCCACTTCAGACTTGCTTCTTTTGCAATGGTACTTCTTTTAGACCCATTCATCATCCTAGATTCCGCTCTTTGAGATTTAGATTCTCTTTTAAGTTGTAAAGATCTTTTCATCAGTGGATGGACAACCACCTGTGCTTCAAGAGTTGCTTGTCTCAATTCTTCCTTCACCTTAATTATAAAAAAAGCCATGTTATCGAGACATCACATACATCAATCATTTTAACCCCACAAAAGGCGTCCAAACACCTACGGTATACATGAACCATGTTCTTCAACCATCATAATAGACGCTCTTATGTGCCCATTAAATACAATGAAGCATCTGATGTTAAAACTCCCCCGTGATGGTGTCAGGACCAACAACCATAGACACATCACCAGGATCTTAAGGTATCGGGTGAAGATGCATGAATCTCCTGGCAGCAACTCCAGTCCAGAAAAGTGTTAACCCTTGATCTTCTGCTCTTGTACCAATTGTCACATTTCTTGACATTTTGTGTGTACAACAAATACATAGATAGTGAGATATATAATATATTCACAATCTCTTACCGTCACTGCGATCCATTTGGCAATGCATGCGCTGACTAACGCGTAAATGTGTCCTATTGCCAGCCAGCAGTAACATGTGCTTATCTACCTGTTATTATTCAATTGTAATTTGAATGCTCAAATATAGAGTCATTTAGTGCCCGCTCCAGCTTTTCTCTTATTAAAGTTCTCCAGTATTGCTTTCTGTGTACTCCAGCATTACTCTTTTGTATTCTCATCTCTGATTATTAATCACGCAGATCTTTGGCATTCCCATGATACTGATGCCATCCTAATGGATAGAAGAGTGGAACGACACTTTATTATTGTTTGCAGGAAGGAAATTCGATTTTAAATCAACTGAAAGTCAGCAGAATTTAATGAGCCAAAGCCCATCAGCGACATCCCACAATCCTTGGAGTACTCTAACAGTGCAAAATCAGAGGTGTGAAATGAAGTGTGGGCGTTAAAATTCAAGAAGAGCACATTATTTAGCAGAAAAATCCTCTGAAAGAAGAGGATTTGAAGAAAGTCCAGTCCTTTAGGAGCATCAGATTTACATCTCCAACGAGTTCTGAAGAAGTAGGTGGAAGAACTCAACTCTTTGTGGATAACGAGAATTTTTTAATCGCATTGGAGTTTGTCCACCACATTATGCAAAATCACAATATCAGCCATGTCAAAACTTAACAACTGCCTCCCATTCAACTCTCTCAAGATGGTATCCCGCCACTAGAATCTTGTAATCTAGTAATGTCTATTAGAAACAATTGAAATCAACAGATGCATCAATAATTTGCCATCTGGGAGCATTATCAATGTGCTACGCAAAGCTAGCAAGTCAAAATGAAAAACACAAAAGATATGGATAGTAGTTTTTGAATTATATGGATAGTAGTGTTTGAAATGCTCAATTTGCTGAATAAGACAAAAATGACAGAAACAAAATACTTCACATGTATAAGCCTTAACCTTTCACCTATAAGACCAGGATTAAGACATTGAAGCTTTGCTATCCATCAAGACATTCTAGGGTTACGCGGGTATGAGACAAAGCCTACTCTACAATGCTGATCTCCTCATTAGTGCATTCAAAATATGATTATTTAATTGGGTGCTACAAAGTTGATGAGCAACTTCATAACCATGACTAACTGCTTTGTGGCCAGTATGACCTTATAGGTGGATGGTAGACATGGGGTTCCTAGCAGCTTGACTAACTTTTTCAATGTTTCCACTTGAATAATACAGCAGACATGTGGGGCTTTATCTTTAAGTGATTTTGCAGGAAATTAAGGCGCAGAAAAGGTGTATGGCTTTAACTGTGAGGGATTTTGCTGAAAAAAGGGGTGCAAAGAACACCTTGACAGGCTGCCCAATACGTACGATCCTTAATCCATATGCCAGTAGTCCTTCTACAAGGTTGTCAACTGCGACGTTGCTGAATCATATAAAAAAGCTCAGACCAGAGGAGACAAGAAGCCAATGACATGTTTGAAACACGGCCCAGAAAAATTACCTGTCAGCACATGCAAGTACTTTTCCCTGACCAGTTTTGCAATAGATGTTGATAAGCTCTACAAGAGTTCTAGTTTTTCCTGTCCCAGGAGGGCCCTGCCATAGTGTTACTTTGCGACACAAAGCGTCCTGTATTGCCCTGCATTGACTGGAGTTGAGTTGTCCCTCTACATCTTTGAGGTGAGCACGAAGTGCATTCTTGAATGCACTCAATGTCTTCCCAATCTGCAAGGGAGGCTTAGAAGCTGCAATAACATGCTCCGTGTTTGACAAGTCCATTTTATTGCTGCCAGCCAACTGCATTGGCGGTTCCTCAAGCTTCTCTATTAAAATCTTTACAGTTGAAGCAGCCTCCCCAAATAAATGAGAGTTATCTGCTTCCAATCTATTTTTTGCATTCCTGTTGTCACGTAATTGTTCCATTTCAAACTTGGGAGATGAAATCTGCTCAATAGCCGACAGGCAACGGTCATGAGCAATACGATTCGCCCACAGATCCAAACGCCATTTGTGGTCTATGTTAAGGCTTTTGGCAACACTCTTCTGAACTGCAACACGCAAAAATCTGTTTAACAAAGACTCAACGTTAATAATGGCTACAGACATGAATCACCAATAAAGCATAATTGCTGCCGGTAATCCTTATTGCCACTGGTATAGGTCTTTTGGTGGCCAGCAGATTTAGAGAATCTAAGAGACTCATCTCTCATCAAGTTAAAATTTAAAAGCAAACCCACTCCCAAAAAACTAGAGTTTATTTGATGACAATTAGCATACCCACAATATTAACATTAATCTGCCGGAGAATTTTGCAGCGGGTACGAGGTTAGACCAACCATTTTTCCTTTTGGTGGACCACTAATGATTTTCAATACATTCCATTAAATTACTGGCTATCATTCCTATTCCCCCAGTCATTTCTACGGTCACTGTGCCTGGTTCTCCACAGCCTGAGTTGCTTGCAATGACTCCAGAGATGTTAAGGTGACATGTTGCACAGCTAATAGCTATCATTCCTAGAAGGGTCTCCTTTGTCATACAGGGAGGAAGGACTTATTGATGTCTTAGGTTCTACAAGACCAAACAAGAATATCCATTCTATCACCCCCTAGCTTTGAATACACTGCGCAAAGAAAACAAGAATGCGATAGAAAACATGGTACAAAAGCCAATCTTGGTCTAACTGTCAAAACCAAAGTATATTCACAACCTGTAACTAATGAGGTAAAGGGTCCCAGAACCTCAGAAGCACTTGTTGACACTTGAGAGGAAGGAGAGATGCAGGAAGACTTTGCTGTTAAGTTTTTGGATGGATTTCTCAGCCCCTCTGTTCGAAAAGCAGGAGCCTTCTAGGGACTACACTTCATAGTTGACAGTGCATCCAGGGAGCATTTCATGATGTAAAACTAAGCTTACTTTTTGGTCAAGCTTTTGAGCATCTGATCTTAAGGAAGATAAATGGACCCAATGTTGTATACAATGATAGAAGGCAAATCTTTCATATGTCATGGCATAATGCTAGCAGAATTTGCTGCCAAACCTCTGTAACTTGAACTGTTAGTCCTCCCTAGTTATAAAGGCAGAACCATAACGAGTTTTTTCAAAAGAACAGGGTAAACAGGACATAGTACCCAACTATAACTCGAGGAAGCAAGAGATATCTGGAGTATTTTTATGCCTCAAACTACGTCCACAGAATCAATGGATCATGCTCAATGTTGCATAGAAAGGTAAAAGAACATTCCCCTAACCTTTGGGACCTTTCCATAACAACACCTTCCAGTGCTTCCTCAGATTCATCGAGAGGCGTTTTCCTGCTAATTAACACCATGTCCCCCTGTGAAAAGGCATTTGCCAGTAAAACCCCAATTATGTTTATCCTTCATTTTCCATTTACTAATTTGTCAGAAATAGAGTTACTGGCATTCTAAGGCCTATAAAGAATACTACCTGTCGGAACTGATGATTTAGAGGTAAGACTCCATTCCCGTGTTTATGATGAAAACGAAAAACTGGGTCCCTGCATTACAGAAGACACATTTAGTGCATATTGATGCATTATCTCTCCTTTAAAAAGAATGCTTCAGTTTGAAAACCATGGTTGTTAGGTTGTTCATGTTCATGGACTCCACAGGTACCTTACTTTTTATTCAACAAGTAACATGGTTGCAAGGCTACCTATAAAGGTAGGTATCAAAAGAAGCTGACAAGTTAAACAGTGCAAAGCCCTCATTCTCTAGCCTTTGCCTAGACCAGTTCCTCATCCTATCCTCCATTGCTTGCATTTCCTCCGACTGTAAATTGATTGAATCATTCGATAAATCAGATATGAATGAGAAAAGAAACAAGGACCCATCTATGAAATTATAGAACATAACGTATTTTTTTAACCTAGATCTCCGTAACTAACAACATTGCTTCTGAACTCTAACAAGGGGATTTGATAAGTCAATGACAATTTTATACATTATCCAAGAGTTCTTGAGCTCTATCTGCAGCATGAAGTGAGATGCAATCACTTTATTATAAGAAAATGTGATTGTAAAATGAGGGCACAGTGTATGGGCACAAGAAATAAATAGCATAATTGGAGCCACTCCATTTGTTTGATGTATGCATGGATGAGTCGGAGAGCTTCACTACATCATGCTAAATAAAAGTGATGGTGTTCAACATGTCATAGGAATGCATGAGATGCAACATGCTCCAATTTCACAACTAACCAGTCTTTGTGTTTGTATTTGAGAAGCCAGTAGTAATTGATTCCTGTTAGAAGGTTTTACTCTAATATTCAATACTCTCCAATTTCCACCAGTCAATTAAACTTCTTAGTGAGATTACCATTCTCATAATCTTTTCCACACTGATCAAGTTATTGATGGTTGATGTAAGCTTATTTTCAAAGTATTTCCCACAGAAACCCATCTCTTCATAATATGGTTAAGGTAGCTACTTTATATGGAGCTAAATATGGGAATGGGCTTCATAGCCAAATACAATGCATTTCAAAGATGTGACAAGCAAATCAATCCTGCATTGAATCATTTTGCTGAGTTTGCAGATTCTCAACTGCAATTTATCATGGCATTCCAATTGATATCAATTATACAACAAATGATTTAGTTAGAAAACTTGAATAATAAGAGGGTTCCTGGCTAGATTTAAAATCCTTGAAAAGGTGTTAAAGACTTCTAGTGATAGGTTGCCTAGAACAGCTTCCTCCTCACAAATGTCTGGCTTTATTTTTAGACCGAAAATAAAATGAAGACATTATGCTTCCAAAGGCCATATATCGGAAAAATGATCATTTCATCTAGAAAGAAATAGATTGTCTACAAAACTAAAATATCGGGAATGTACCAGCTCTGCACGCACAGCCTTGGTGAAACGAGTCCGATAGGATTCCATTGCCTCATACTTGAGCTGACGCTTTCGAGCACGTTGTCTAGTAGGCGCATTATCAAAATCTCTGTTTTTACAGCGAATTCTGAAACCCACGTTGCCAGTGATGAACTTCTCTGAGAAGCTAAATTTTGGCCTAGCGAGTATGAACTGCCCCAAGGAGCATAGCTCCATCAAGTTCAACGGAAAGCAAAACTTTCAGCCAGATCACAATTTGGCCACATATTCTACGTTCTGCGTGTATCTACCCCGTTATCAGCCCAGCCTTCGGAATGAAATCTTCCATTGAAAAATGAAGGGGAGGTCTTTCTTTTTGGGTTGCCCCTAGGGGGTCGCTCATGTGGTTTTTTGGCATATTCTAAGTATATGCCTAGAATATGCCAAAAATCTCTCCAAACTGGTTGTTGCCAGTGAACTGTCGGTCACCTATATTGGCGGTCGCTAATGTTCGAACCGCCTAACCGGCAAGACAGATACACGAAGAGAGTGTTCGAAGCAGTCTTAGACACTCCCAATAAGATGGGGCACAACTATATCACCCCTGATTAAATCAAATGGGAGTTATTAAACCAGATTTGATTTTATGGAACCCTGTAATTACTGGCTATGCCCGACACGGTGATGGCAAAGAGCCACTTAGGCTTCATGAAAATGAGAGAGGAAGGTATGAAGTCAAGTGGTGCTACTTTTATCTCTGTCTTAACTGGATGCAATCATGCCAATACTGATGAGTCATGGTATATAATCTCATTAAGTGTTGATCATTATGCTTGTATGATTGATGTATTTGGTCGTGCAGGCCACGTGCAGGAGACATAAGGGCCCATGAAGATGCTGCCATTTCTACCAAATGCACACGAGAACAGAAGATCGCATCGCCTATAACATATTAGAAGCGTACTCTGATTGCCACAAATGGTGCTCGAACAGTTCCAACAAAATGATGAGGCTTCTTATAGTTGGAATTTGTTTGACCTTAGCCTCGGCGAACATCATTGGCTTCACAAAATGCCGTAAAGGTATGTTCAAAATCATCAATAACGAAAGCTGAAGCGGCATTGCAAGGTGGTTAGCACTGATACTGTTTGAAACACCTTCTAGTGACCATGCCAGTTATCATGTCTGCCTGCCTACCTACTGCTGCATGCTTGAAGAATATTATATCTTGTGATCAAATATCAGGAACTTATAAAGAACTGAACAATGATGCATCGTTATTTCATTGCACTGAGGTTTATATGGAGTTGCCTTTATATCCTTGTCAGCTAAGCTTCTGTCTCAACTTGAAGGTACCTCATAGTACCATTGTTAGTCCTTTAATCCTAATATTGTACATGCTTATACAGCAACTAGCAACTGGATGCTAGTGTTTCATAATTGCTTGCCCTATATTCACAAGACAGTGGATGTAGAAAGTTGCGAGCATGTTGTTACCGCAAATTAGGATGATGCAATGGGATTATGATGTTGTATGATGCCTCCATTTATTGATGAACAAGTTAGGCCCTCATACCACCATCAGTAGTAATATAGGAGTCTTGTCTACAGCATGTTAATTAGATTCGTATTCATAATTCCATGAATTACAACTTTTTAGAACTTGTAAACCAGATATCCTAATGTTTCAGTGTTCCATTTACAGTTGTTCTAATGCTCCTTAAATTTGTAGGATGTCTCAGCTCACGACTATAGAACTGGTCCTCAAGAGATGGCTTGGATTAAGGTAAATGATATTAGTCGGAATATAAAATGCACTTTAGGTTTAGTATGGCATGTATGCTTATGATCTGTTACTTCATTTACAGGATACTTACGAGCATATGAAATCAATTGATATTATGTGTTCCAGGAAACCACTTGCCTAAGAGAGTTTCTGAATGATGAGGTTTGTCAATTCGACATGTAGCTTTCATTTTCAACCAATTACGTAATTGAAGGAATTGATTGCATGATTTGGTCAATAAGATCAATATGAAGCCGAGAATAAAGGGAAGGAATATCATAGTTTAGGGATTTAAAAATGTTGATCAGCATACAGCTGATGTAAGCTTCATGGTCATGCAGATTATTCATGAAGATAATTGCGTAATTTCTATATATACTAGGTTAAGTGGTCTCCACAACATTGGAGATAGTAAGGTTTTGAAGGCTGAAGCTATAAATCCAATCTGTATATGCTAGTCAATGGTGGTGAATTAGAATTTGTATGTTTTAGTGTAACCTGCAGCGAGTGATGGAGAATGTAAATCTGTTAGTTATCTTCTAATATACCTGAATGGATGGCTGAGTATTCACTTCATCTATCCATGTGGATTTTCAAGTGCTTAACTAGAAAGTATGCAATAGTGCGACTTGAGTTCACAGCTATTTTAGTTGTCCCTAATGTCCATCCTCTTTTTTTTTTTAGCACGCCAGCCCAACCAAAGCCTACCGCCTTTCTTGCAATTCTAAGCTATTCATGTCGCAACTCCAACTCAGCAAAAATCGACATGGCATAAGTTCCTGCCATTGTATCGCCATTTTTCTAGTTCTAGATGAACGGCTAAGAAAATTAGAAAATTGCCTAAAAATTGAATATGGAGATATGGAAAAGTATGTCGTTCTTCCTACGTCGGTCGCTTCAGAGTCTCACAGGTAACAGAGGCAAAGAACATGGTTTTTACATTAGAGGAGGGTGCCCTCCTTCTGCCAGGCGCCCTTCTTCGCCCACTTTTTGTCCCCTTCTTCGCCAGAAGACCCTATCCCAACTCAATGTTTGCCAGATCGATGGGGATATATTGCAGGAGGTTATGAGGCTTGGTGCTCACAGAAAATCGTTAATGGATGTCCTAAGAACCCAAGTATAAATTTTGGTAGAGGAAGAACTGAGAAAGCACAGAATTCGTCCACTCCGTACGGTTATCACGTCTACAGCTGTCTTGAAATTTTTCTCAGACGAACTCTTATCTAAGATCTTTAATATCATTGAAGATGGTAGCATTGCAAAGAGTCTTGTTGCAGAAAAGACGAAGGTATTGTATGTTGGATTCAACTTGTTTTGCCCTTCATTTTGTGTAGTTGCTTTTTTTAAGTTCTTTTCTTTAGCTTTGACACTTTGTACATAATGCCATGGATCTTATCGAGTGTTGCAGCCCATGTGTTTATGACACATTTAAATAGTTGAAAAGCATAATAAAATGTTTGGATTTAAACAGACCATTCTGATAGAACTTTACCTTGTATCAAACTAAAACTCTCCTTTAGTGGCTAATATCACATGCTTCTGCTAATAAATTTCACGTTGGTGCAGGCACTAGTACGTGTAAGTCTTTGCTCTTTGAAGTTCTGCTTTTCAGCTATTTTGTTGACGAAGATTATCTAACGCATTCCTATATAGGCCCTCTTTTAAGTCTGGTAATAACCAGACTAATTATTGCAGAATCAATAGACAATTGCATTAAAATTGTGAGTTGAATGTTACGGTTGTTATTTACAGCATTTAAACGCTAAATGCTTAAATGCTTCTTAAGATAGTGTTGGCTACTAACTATTACTACTAACGATATTGTCAAATGGAACAAATAGCATGCTTACCAAATCAAACACAGAACATGCAACATCAACATCTTCTGAAATGTATGCCTCTTCTGCATCTTGCTCCCCTGTTCACTCTCTACCCAGAATGTGCTATTCTATATCAGATGTATTACATCATTATATGCTGAATGTACAGGTGTTTGCTGCAGCTTTTCATTGTATTGTCCATTTATCCTGACCTTATAAATAAATGGCATTCTTCTGTGTGGCAGAAATATGCAGTGGTTCTGATAAAAGAGCAAGTTGTTCATATAGCACATTGTTGTGACAGAAATTCGAGTCTTGGCAGATTTGATAACGTGGCAAAGATTTGAGTCTTGACAACCTCACTAATATCCTTTTTTTTTGTACTCATATGGATTAAGGGGCTGTAAACTGCCTTCAGCCGCATTTGACACTGACTTCAACCTTATATGTTGGTAGAAGGTTCAAGATCATTTTCATATCTCCAACTTATACATTTTATGCAGTAGCATTAGAGAGCGGGGCAATCAATAAATTGCAATTGAATCTTCACCAATTAGGCATTCCCAAGTTTAATAAAGTACTTTTATCAAGATTGGAATTAAGTCCTCTTAATAGGTACTGCAAGTGCAGGAGAAGTTTTTTAATTGAGTCGGGTTGAGTTACGTGAGTTGCTATATGCCTGCATTAATACAATTTGCTTAGAAATGGAGCAAAATATTCATATAATTTCTTAAGTGCCAAGCTCCGTAAAAATTGATCTGTAAGCTCTTTGGTCAAATTAATGGACAAGATTTCGCTGTCAATTCGGCAGTCCAATCCCGTTGCACCATTGCTTTGTAAGTGATGCCTGAGGTTGAGTGAACATAGCTCCAGCTTAAACATAAGAACAACAGAAATAGATGCAATATGGCCAAATTGTTTGCATGCATTCCCAGAACTTGCTTTATGCCACCATTTATTTGTTGGATTGGAGACAATTGAATAAGGGCGTTGATAGAGTAGTCAAACACGTCATAGTCAGAAGCTCAATAGTACATTGCCATTAATGTAGTAAGTGCAAAAAAATCCATGCCTGGATGAATAAGAGGCGGCCACATTTGTGAGCCATGCCTCCTTTGTGATTATGTTATGCTCTGTAAGGGATCTGAAAAGGTGCTTTGGTTTTGAACTTGGGTATGGATACTTATAAGCTTTCTCTATCTTCGACTCCATGTTCGCATGATGCACACAAAGATTGTATCCTATATTCACAATTCTTTAGTCTATGTTATTCAATCTATATTTTATCATCTACTTTTGTGTACAGCGGTTTGAGGCTGTTGATCGATGGCAAGAACACGCAAAAATGGTATGTGTAGTAAATCTATACTCATGCAGGTTTCAAAAAGCTAGACCACCTTTTTACTCGTCTCTAGCACAAAAGGTATGGGCCTGATGCTTGAGATAAGCCTCATCTGTGATCTTGCATCCTCTCATATGGTTTTTTATGCAGGGGACGGTGTATTATAATTTGTTTAGAAATTAAAACAGTCATGCAAGATAGTTCAGACATGCTAGCACAGAAGGTATGGACCAGCAACAAAATGACCAGATAACATTATATCATACCTTCTGGTCATCATAACCAAATTTTATCATTTTGTTGGTTGTATGTTGGCAGCCTGCTGTCACAGGTGGAAGTAGATAACTATTATTATTGCTTCATTAGAACCTGCTGAAGCAGGGTATGCATTGGGGGTGGTGTGGAGATTATAGAATGCCAATGACAAACCCAATGATACTATGGCAGGTTGAAATTTGGTTGCAATTTGTTAAACCAATTAATAAATCTGCTCAGAATATGATCAATTGTTTGAAATGGCATTTCAATTCAATAAAAGATCCTTCTATACGATTGAATTTGATTCTCAATTGAAAATAAAGATCCATGTGGATAGGGGTGGATATGAAATTTATGTGAGATGAAAGATATGGTCAATGCATGATATCACAACTTAAATCTGGATGTTGAACTGGTAATGGTCTCATAATGTTGTATAGTAAGGTTGGACAATCTCATAACATTATATGGTATGGACATAACTATCTCTGATACATGTTCAGGGCTTGAAAACCGAGAAAACATGAAGCAACCGTACTGGGCAAGAGATAAAAAGAAGCCCCTTGCTGAGAGCATACTTGAAGCCATCACTTGATGGCTTGGAGATAGATGCACAAAGTTCCTTTTCAAGAAATTCTTACAGAAAGTGAAGTTCGAACAGAACCAACTTACATTGAACCAATTTACACGGTCAGAAAGTACAGCTCCAACAGAACCAACTTACATTGAACCAATTTAGATGGTCATGCTTGATTCATGATTGCTTAAGAGCGATATGACTTTTGGTGAACTCAAATGCTTCATAGCTAGAAGGAGCTAAACTCATGAATGGATAGCTTTAATTTCGGGATACTGAAGATGGTTCGAGACATGAAGCATTGAAATGCTTTGCACAGATATAGCACAACCATATGAAGCATTTTAATGCTTTGCACTTTGATATGTGATGTAACATAACCAAATGATGTTGTTTCATAAATATGTTACAAGATTCGTAAACCGCCATTTGGTGAAAATTCCTCAAATATTTCCTAAATATTTATTATGGGTAATTTTAGGTTTATGGGTCTTGATGGCGCCGCTGACATTACCGCCATAACTTCCTCTGCAGCGATCGGCCGTTCAAATCCGGTAGGGTCTTTCCTACTTCTGCAGTGGCTATGTTCTGATCTAGTGATTTCCTGCTTCAATCTCCATGTACAACACTCAAGATTTGTTCCAGATGTCCTGAATGCATATTTTCATGCTCTTCATAGCAAAGCTCCCCTGCTCTGCTCTGTTTTCATTCCGGATGTCTTAAATAGCATGTTTGCTGATTATGGTGCCCTGTTTGCTTCATGCCCAGACCATTCCTGAGACACTCCTACCCAGACCATAGCCACCAAAGCTTCAGAGCTTCGGAGCTTGTCGCCGGACAAAGCTTCCTTTGTAGCTTGAGTCTTGAGTCCCTGTCTTAAACATTGCGTCGCTGCATAAGTTTGTTTTGGCTTTCCTTTTGGCTGCATAAAATTGTTTTGCTTCTACTCTGATACTCCAGCTCAACAATTGCATATTGAAACAGGCATGATTTAGATCTTGTCTTCAGCAAACAATAGGTAGAAACGGGCAGATCAAGGAGCAAAATCCCTTTCTGCTTGCAAAAATCAGCATAGGAACATCTCCTGCTTGCAAGAATCATCGCCAACAATCAAGGCCGAAAATTTCACCAAACGTCGGCTTACGTTTGGTAGCCATACGGATTTCGATGTTTCCGGCCGATAAAGTGGCAGGCGGCGGTGCAGCTCGCAGCTAACACCACTTCCAGCAGAGCCACCTGTCGGTTTACGGCTAGAAACCCCTCAATCTGGCCGGTTACCTAGTACATAACGTACCATAAAGGATAAAATAATTATTTGGACATAGAAAAACAATAGAAGTGGCAGAACATAAAAAAGAAAGATAAATCATTTACATAAATTTATTTCACGTCCATTTGGATCAAGCCATTTTCAAATTCATCTTTTTCATCGATCGTAGAACGACAATATTGTTTTCCGATTGGTTGCAATACATAATGTTTTCACCTATACAACCTCTCATTGTTTTGTATTAGACCTAGTAAATGTAACTTAGGTCCTATAATTCTACCAATGTTTAATTAAATGAGAACTTTCTAAATTTAGGCAATTTAATACACACAGTTTGTATTGTCAAAGTTGCTTTAAACGTGCAATAGCAACACGTAATCAAGGATTGAATAAATGGGGGGTTAGGCTAGAGGGTTACCAAAAAAAAAAAAAAAAAAAAAAAAAAAAAGCCGACTTGAACTAGTCAATACTAGCACAAACATCAGCATTGGTCAATCCCTTTGCTGTCTTATTTGGCCATACGAGAACTGTTAAGTCCTAGATGGTACCATCCTTTCCTGGTGTACTGCATCAATGTTATCATATAACAGAACAAACTATATTCCAAATTCTACAGTCATTGTCAGGAATGACTTATTGAAACATATCTTATGCATGACGTAAAGCATAAGTTTCAGCTAACATCAGCCCCAATTTAAACCTAAAGATTAATAGGTTTGACATAAAAATATGTTGGGTCAAATTCCTGTATTCATATTCATATGTTTAACAAGGATTCTGATCCGTTCTTATCACCTGTTATGTTCAATATAAATATTCAAAGTAGCACAAGAAAGCAAACTAGCTAACATAATCATTATGCTTTAACTGTGTATTGGTCATATTTTTTCCTGCAACCTCCTTGAAAGTATCAACGTCATGAACTCTTGCATTTCTCCATCATCCTTGAAGCCAAATCCAACCTACAAAGCAAAAGGAACAATGGGAAGAAAATCCCGTACCTGCAGCCAATCAGTACCCTGTTAGCGTGAAAACGGTATCAGGGCAAGGGCCAAAAGGTACATTGGGATTTTCAGTTCATCACTGATTACCCATTGTGCCTTTTGCCCTGAGTTAGAATTAGCAAAAGAAATGAAAGGAGAATATGTTAGCAATTGCCATTATCCATGTCTATGAATCATGTAAAAGTACCCTCTGTAAACCTGCTAAAATCAATGTTATTACTTTGCTGATGTCAATAATGCAAAGTCTCTACTGTTACAGATCAACTAGTCTGAAGTAATTATGCATTTGCATTCTTACAGAGTTAAGCTAGAGTTAAGCTAGACAGTGTCCTTTATTGCCATTATGCATAGACCAATTTCTTGTTTGATAACCAGATACAGAGAGCCAAAACCTTAACCTTAAGGACGTTTCTAAAGTGAAGATCCAAGCATAGATGGCTTTCTTGGGATAAACATACAGCCCTTAAGCATTTGAGACCCATGGACATAATCTTTTGAAAAATATGAACTGCATATCATTTCAACTAATTCATTCAGAAAAAATGGTAAGAACCTGGTTATTTCTGGGTGCTGGCCCTCATTTTGCACTGATATATACGGTGCAATGAGAGGTATTTGCGAGATCTTCCAGGCTTTTTGCACTGAAGCACTGCAACGAAATGCTCTTCTTCTTATATCTCAGGTATTTCATATCTTGCCCATCTAAATCCTCTGCTACGAAGTTACAAATAGCATCTACAAACAGTTCAGGCCTTTTGCATTCGCCGCTACCAATGGCAACTGCCGTCTTCCAAGCCTTTTGCATTGATCATTGCTACATAAGGCATCGGCTAAGTTTTCCTCGCCTTAGCCATTTGCTTTACCATTTACCAGCATCTGCAACTAGGTATTTTTGTGTATCGGCTCCCAGAACAGAGGTAGAATAGAGGTAGCCGCTCGAGCCGCTCAAGGGCATGCTTTTTAGGGCAACCCGAAAAGCCCTAAATGTTAGTCTTCTAATAAGCTGAATGTATTTTGCAATACGAACCATGGATTTTGACATTTGCAGATATTCACTTCATATACGAACCATGGATTTTGACATTTGCAGATATTCACTTAATATGGGACCATTGCCCTCGCTATTCTCTAAAGATGAGCCCTTGAAGATTATGTGCAGAGCTCAAATAATCTGTTTAAACCTGCCTGATGTATGACCAGGTTTACAGCATATCATAATTGCACAAGCATATCATAATTGCACCAACCTGCATCATTGCCATAATGCCTCCTAGTGGATATTTATCTTGCTCAGTTGCTCAGTTGCACACTTATCTACTGGGTATACCAAGTATAAGATAATGTATATGTATATGTATTTGAGCTTAACAAGCAACATGCAATAAAAAAAAAAAAAAAAAAAGTTTACATGTAAACTCCAATAAATTTCAACTTTACCACAAGAAATTCGGTATACACCAATATACATGGGAAAACTTATTGGTATACCTCAAACATTCTTCGAACTGATCTAAGAAGGTCATTGCATCATAGGAAGGTCAATTTCATCACAAAGCAATATCTTGCATGAATTATAATTTAGACACATAATATACATAAATATCTTCCTACACAAAAATTCTCTACATAACGCCCAACTCCACGAGTTAATTCAATAATTACTGTAAATTCCACACTTCAGGCAAACTGAAACAATTTGACATGCATATTGCAGATAAAATAGCTTGCACGGCACACTCCACATTCAAGTCACCTTATCTTACTCCTGAGTCTTCGCACCACAAGTCAAGATACAAAGATAATCATGAGAACAAAAGAAATACTATGGGACGAGATCAGTATGAGTCTTATTGATGCACTTATTGCAGTTGACACCATCTTAAAGGAGATACAACAAGATCCAAGGCCATTTTGATGGAATCATTACGGTTGTCGAAGGCGATTTTGACAACAACTACATGTCATCAAATGAGCCTAAAAATAGAAATTCTCTCTGTGTAATGGCAAAAAGTTACAATCCAAGACATTATTCCAATACGATACATACACAAATCAAAGATTTTGTTAAACAAAAAAAAAACACTACACCATCAAGTCTTACCATCCTTAAAAACATTACATACTTCCAAAGGTTCCAATATATATCTGATCTATATATGTTCTTATGTTTCGCGCTTATCCGGCCGTCCGTTCGAGATCCGACGACTCACGTGGGTTTGGGACATATCCTACGGCCCAGATGGCCTGGGAGTTTACATATAATATGTGTACCGCGGTCCTACGGTCCAGATTGATCTGATCCTGACCGTCGGTCCGAGATCCGACGGCTCACGTGGCTTGGGGACAGATCCTATGGTCCACGTGGCTTTGGGAATTATATGTAATAGATCCTACGGCTCATATTGCTTTTATATGGTGAGATCTTGATCGATGATCGAGTCTAAGATCCTAAGGCTCATATTGAATGCTCGTTCCTTAAGGAAAGGCTTTTAAAATTTTTTATGTTATTGGGGGGATTCGAACCCTGGTCCTCAACCACCCAAACCCCCCCACTCTAACCACTAGACCAAGCATTAATTTTATGAATAATTTATGTTTCAAATATATTTAAGGGTAACATTCTAATTAAGATAAAATAGACTATAATACTCTAGGATGTTTTGAAAGTTTCAAAATGTTCCAGAAAGTTCTAAAATGTTCTAGAAATTTCTAGAATGTAAGGGAATCCAGGAGAATTAAAGGGAATATAAGGAAATCTCATAAATTGTAAGAGAATCTAGGAAAATATACAAGTCTAATGGAATCTCTTAAAATTTAATTGAATCTAAGGGAATCTTCATAATATCTAAGGGAATCTAAGAAAATCTTGATGAAATCTTAGAGTTTTTTTAAGATTTTGCAAAAAGCGACAATAGAATGTTCTAAAATGTTTCATAACAAAGGTGTACAATATAAATCTTGAAAAAAAAATATTCTAGATGCTCAGGGCAAGCGCCTCAGTCTAGGAATAAAAAATGTTTTAAAAATATTGCACATATCCAAAATAGATTATTTTGGAAGGTTCTAAATGCTCATGGGTAAGCACCTCGATCAAAATAGAAAATTCTAAGAGAATCTAGGGGAATCTTCATGAATGCTAAATATAGTACATAGAATGTTGAAGAATATAGAGGAATCACAAGAGAATCTCAGTAGAATCGTTGGTTATCTAGAGCACGACAGGGCCTTGCACCGTAAGAACATGCTAAAACTGGAACAATGCGCCGTAGGACGTATTAATTTTCTTGTTTACATGTATTGCAACATGTGAATATATATCCTATATTGCTATGTGGCAATACCCCATATGAGCCATTTATCCCATTAGACCCTAACCCTAAAACGTAGACATAAAGAAGCAGGAACCCTAAAAATGTTCCCTTTTCACATTTCAGCTTCCTTGAGCCATTCCGGCCAAGCCAAGCTGCTATTTCGCATTGCCAGATGCCGTCAAGTCGGCTTTGCACAACAGATCTCCAAGATTCGGTCGCCTTCACCTTGAACAAAAGCATGGACGCATTCCGAGGAGCTGGGGCAAGCCAAGGTTCAAGTAAACAACAATTCTGTTATGCAATGCCGACTTTTAGTCTGGCAATGAGCTGGTTTAGCATGTTAGTTCAACCTTAGAGGCCTCACAGATTCTGAGATCACAAACTCTAACAAAGGAACCTAACCATGTATGTTTCGGTAGATAGATTAGATGTTATTCTATGTTTTAGTTCTATGTATGATGATGTTCTATTCTATGCACACTCCTGTGTATTGGGAAGGGGAGTAGAGACCCTGAAAGCCTCAGTAATTGATGTATCTAGATAGCCTCATTAATTCCCAATTAATGAGGCCTGTGCATAAGAGTCCACCTGGCTATGAGTGGCGGGACTAGACCGACAGATAAGGGGGACTTGTCCCATTGCAGATTGATCCATGTAAAGCTACCAGGGATCTTAGCAGACTAGGCCTGATGGTTTGCCACTGCGTGTAAGCAAGGCATGGGCTTGACACCTCTGGGGTGACGCGTCACCTTCCATGGGGTTCAAGTCGTAGATGGGTAGTGGCCCTCTAGCCGCCTGTGATGGGCATGCATGCCTCTGGAGGGAGTGATTTCCTCCCGCCTCGTCGGGACTGGGAAGATGCAACCCAGGAGTAGTCCCCTTGGCTATGCATCCGGCAGGCTACAGTCGAGTCTCAAGACTTATCAGCCCATTCTGCAAAGTATGCACATGAGGGGCGGATGGAGCGGACTACCCAACGGCAATCCATTTGCCATGAATTCTATCTGCATTGACTTCTGGAGATCCAAGCAGTCAGTCGATCCCCATGAGCCTGAGACTTGGATAGGATTCCCCTTATGTTGATGTTACTGATGTTGTTGTTACAGATGTTATGTTATGGTGAGCCACACTTCGAGCTGGATATATATGCTATTTGATGCTATGTGCTCATGTTTGATGTGCTTCCACAGTTAGGTAGGTCCCGAGGGAGACGGGATGAATGGCATGTCCATTCTTCCCCATTGGCTTCTTGACTGTTAGCAACGATCTGATGTTAGGTGACGGCCTCATATCAGCAAGAGCATTGACAGGAGGGATGAACTCCAATTCTGTATAATGGGAGCATCGTATACGAGCAGGGGACGTCACACCAACTGTCTCAATCTTTTGCAAATCTTTTCTGAGGCATGATGAAAGGCCTTTGCAAAATCAACAAAGCAACAGTATAGATCCTGTGGACAATTCTTGTTATCTTCAAATAAGGTCTGTAGTCCATAAATAGTTATGAGGGCCCGTACAGCTGCCTCCTCCATCCATATTGTCAACTGTTGCTCGAGAATGCCGGCCAATAGTTTTGCAAATAATGAACTAACCATGATTGTTCCGTAATTGGTCGGTCAGTGAGGGTCATCTACTTGTAGATGGGAACAATTCTGCTAGTTGTCCATTGTGGAGGAAAGCATTTATGTAATGCTCTGTGGAACAATGGAGTTAGGTTGGGTACTATGGGTGGCCCTGCGGTAGCTCTGCCTACATGCCATCTAAATTTGTTGCCTTTCCATTGGCACGACATTATAAGCCCTATGTGAACTCTGCCTTTGTGATTACTAGCATTGGGCTCATCTGCAGGGGTGTTGATGCTCGAACACCTAGAGGATCATAGAGCTACTACAAGTGTTGTACGCATTGCATGGAAATGATGCTCCTCATAGGCTGCAGAGGCTTCCTTAGTACCATTTGCTAGAAGTTGTTGGGATGATGGTCCAAGAGATAGAATATTTCTCTCTGTTGCCCTGCAATGTATTTGGCTTTCTTTCCCTTGAGAAAAATGTGCTACTGTCTAATCGCATATGGGTGCAAATTGAGATCAGTGACCTGTCAAAGACAACATTTAAGTTCTTTCCATTCAGCATCAAACCACTAGTTAGGGGGGGAAGATTGTTACCACTAAGATCCTCCGTATGTGGCTTCTCCCAAAGAACCTCTCAATAGCAGTCATAAGCACATCAACTAACAAGCCAGTCTATTGCTATAGCTCATGCTAGATCATTTGTGAGCATCTGGATATAAGCTCTGCATGATCGTACTCCAAGCACAACTGAGGCATACGAGGAGTTGTAGCACAAGGGATCCGAATAGTCTGCCAAGCCAGTTGCAGAAAAAGAGGTTGGTGATATGAGTCCACTTCTTCATCCCTATTGTTTATTCCAATGCGAAGGTAGATAGCCAGATGCATATCATATTCAGCTATGAGCATGTAATCCATAACACTGGAGCTGCCCCCCTGGTTCTCCTGCCTACAAGTATAGCTGGCAAAGGATGGCCATTGCGCTAAACTATTAACCAAGTCAAAGATGTTGCACATCTGGAGCAATTGTCTGCCATAGCACGTGACCGGGTGTGGTCAGTCTGTCATCTGACGCTTGTGACTAAGTAGGGCGGATCTGTAATGTGTCCTCTGCCAATGCATTAAACTTTGCTAGTTGTTAAAGCCTCCAAGTAATATAACCCGACCCATTTGTCTTTGTTGTTGTATGTCATCATATAGATCAATATAGGAATCCAGCTATCGACATCTGAGTGGCAGTGATAAAAGTTATATCCTGTATGTGGAAAGTAGCATGCTGCCACAAAGAGGGGGATGAACATGTGTAACATCCATGGAAATTGACAAAAGGTGTATGTATCTTCCACTTTATTACATTTAAATTGACCATCAGAATGCCTTTTCAAAGCTTTAAGTCAAGATAATTCAAATAACAATAGAATGTGGAGTTGCCCTGGGCACTGTTGTATGGTCTCCGGCCTTTCCCACGTGCATCCCCTTTTCTCACAGGAGTGTTGCGGGCTTGGGATCATGTGCGTGTGCTCTTCTAGCTAGATTATGCCTCAGTTTATCACCATTCTTCTCCTTTCTTGTTCCTCTACCCCCTGCGCACTTGCCCTTGGCTGCCACTGTGCATGCTCGGACGCAGGCCCGTTGGAGGCGAGCTGCTGTGCTCACCTTGGAGGATTGGTATTGGGGTGGTCAGCTAGCTTCGTGGGAGTTCTTTCGAGATCGCTTTCGCCTGAGCGGCAGTGACCGGAACATCTGGGAACACGTGGCGGGGAGTCCCTCAGGATGATGTGGTGGTGCAGGTTTGGAAGGTTCATCCGGATGTTGTGTCTTCTTGCTTTGTGCGGTCTTCTTACCGGGTGCTGGCTATTCATGACACACTGCCCCCTTCAGGCAAGTGGTCTCTGCAGCTTCCGGGTTCTCGATGGCCTTCGGTTTGGGCGTGGACATGGAGCTCACTTCCCCACCGGGTTAGGGTGCTTCGTGGCGCGGTGGTGCACCCCCGTATCGGGGTGAATGCCCTTGTGAGTCGGTTTAGGGTTTGGGTGTGAGCCCTCTCGCCCCTTGTTGTGGCCTTCATCGTGAGGCTGTGGAGCATTGCCTAGTTCTATGCCCTCACTTGCGGTGCACCTGGATTGGGTTAGGGCTACTTTTGGTGAGATTGACTAGCCGCCAGATTCTTTGCTTCATGTGTATCCTCGGTGCTTGGCGCTCTTGCGGCAAAGAAGCCTTGCATTTGTCGCGTGGCTTGGTTGGTGTGGCTGATTTGGAAGCGGCGGTTGTGGATCTTTCGGGGGATTGGCCCGACTGCGGCCTCTCGATTCCCTCGACTTCGGGTACAAGCTATTTCAAAGCTTTACGGTGTTCCTGGAGTAGTAGAGCGGAAGTTTGCCATTTGGCGGGACTTCTTGGGTGTTGTAGATGGTGATGGTGGGTTTTTATGCAGTAGTAGAGTTGCGCGTTTTTTACGTGAGTTTGTTGTGGAGTGTCGAGGTATCGCTGTCTCTTTGGGGCAGTTCTCCTTCCTCCTCACTTGCTTTGTAACATTACCATTCTTTTAATATATTGATGACACAGTTCTTCAAAAAAAAAAAAGTTTAGTGGTAAGACCTTAAACCACCATCTCAAGATCATGGGTTTGAAGATGATAAATATTCATTTATTAAAGAAGACCTTGAGTTCTATCATTGCAAGATCATTTTATTTTAGAAAATAACTACACATGCAGGTCTATCACATACAATGCACATACATGGAGCATAAAATATAACAATTTATCAATCTGAACTAATTTCATATTGTCTCAAGTTGGTAAGCTGACGTATGAGTAATAAAGTTTTTCTGTATCTCATCTCCGATTCAATTTTGTTCTCTCACTTTGAAGTATAATAGAGCACATTATAGAACGTGGAACATTTCCAAGTTGCATTGGAATTTATGCTTTCCATGTGCTCATTTTAGACTTGCCAACTACAACCTTGAACACTTGGGGAGATGAAATAAATGCATCTATGTGTCCACAAAGAGACGGTAGCCAACGTGATGAATGGCAAGCAAGATACAATATATGGTGCGGGATATATGGCTATATGGACATACTAAAAGTTTGGTTTGTCATAAGTTATGTCCTTGATTCCCTTAAAAAAATGGGGATGAGATTTAACATTCAAAATGAAACAAAATATGGAATGAACATTATAAAAGAACGAGAGAATTTTATTCAACTATCCGAGGGTCGATATAGACAGTGTTTCTTACCAAGCAACAAGACAAATTGCCAGACTGTAGCAGGTTGGAGAACAATGGGTAAAAATTGTCATGAAGGGAACATATCTATAATTTTATAGAGGGCCCCAAATATGCCCATCAAGGGGATGCCCCCACGTGAAAGGGGAAGAGTGATTGGTTTAATAAAATCAAGGCTGACCACATATATTTGGCCCACAAAATTGGATGTTGAATGGGCAAATGTCGATGTCTTGAGCTGGGGCCAAAAAAAATTCAGATCTGCAAAGACAGAGTTTTGAGCCTTTTTGCACAGATGTTTGTGATGGCATTTGCATTAATATGTAGAAGGATTGATTAGCAAATGGGGGCCATTCTATAATGGCTGTCATAAACTGGCGCCATAGAGAATATGTCATATGTAGCATGTCCTCTCCGAAAATCACTCTCCCAGATCCTAACCTTGACCTCCGAAAAAAGCCTATCACCGACCCGCTATATACACATTGTATCCTATATGGCTGACAATTGACGTAATATTGGTCTTCGTGATGTTCCTTTCGCCTTACAACACTTATACACATGGGCTATATTTAATGTTTTATTTTTTTCTTCACTGCTAGAATGTCCTCAACCATATTTGTTTCAAAACATTAGGAAAAAATAATAGATTTGATCACTAATTCTAATATAAAACTAAGCAAAATGCTGATGTGAAATTTTCCATTCTAAAATGATTAGAAAACTTCTAGTGGGGTAGATCACCTTTTGAACTTTAAATAGTGGTTCTTGCTATATAGTACAATAAAATTAATGTTTTCTCGGCTGATATGTCACTACATATTTGCATCAAGTATCCCTATCAATATAATTCTTCTTCATTTTATTCAAGTGAAACATGCAATATTGGATTAATTTGTCTTTCACCTTGTTACCAATTCAAGTATGTTACGTGAATTTCACCATAAATTATGACATGAAGGAAAGAAATAGACCATTAGATTTCTTTCACCATTCTATTCCAAATGGGTACTTTTCGATGTTGAATAGATGCGTCATCCTAAGTATACTCCGTATCACTAGAAGATAATTTATTATGGTGATACACGACCCTCAATTATATGCCAAATTGTGGCATGCAAGACCAAGTTGGGTGACATGGGGGTATTTATCATTTCTTCAAATAACACAAATATGGAACTTATTTACAATCTTAATACATTCTATTAAATCTTATGAGCTATTAGTAAATTCGGATCATGACTGCGAAACTCAGATCTTTATTTTACCACTATCTTACCAATGAGTTAAGGATGAGAAAGTTTGAAACCTTATTACATTCTATTAAATCTCGTGAGCTATTAGTTAGTTTGGATTATGAGTATTTAGTTTGGTTAGTTTGGATTATGAGTATTTAGTTTGGATTATGAGTATTGAATTCAAATTCTTATTTTACTTTATCACTATCTTACCTTCTCCACAATTTTTTTTAATAGAAAACACACACATACATGATATTTTTACTCACACACCGAATGATAGTAGTGGGCACACCATAGATGATAGACTTGCATTTTTTTTAATAGAAAACACACACATACATGATATTTTTACTCACACACCGAATGATATTAGTGGGCACACCATAGATGATAGACTTGCATTCGCCCACCGAATGGTAGTCAGTGGATTTTGAACCCCAATGAGGAACACCCCAAGCCAAAAGCTTAACCACTAAGTCATCAGCGCAATGTACAAAAGAATCTAAGTCATCAGCGTAATGTACAAAAGAATCTCCATCTGAAATACTTAATCTGAATTAACTTGAAGGCTAATTCGATAACCCTGGGATTTCACTTATACCTATGGGAGGCATGCCATTTGCATGCAAAGGGGGTCAGCATAAAGCCCCTTGTACTTGCCTTAGATATGCTCGATTAAAAAGTGCCCTTAAAAAGTGCCATCTAATGACTAGAAAAAAACCCAAAGAAGTATCCAGTACTAATACTGCAAAACTATGTCTCAACAAATATTAAGTTTAAGAATTAATACATACTTTTACGTCTCTATTAATTTTGTCTTTCACCTTTAACTTTGAAGCTTAACATGTCCTCCTAGTCTTTGCAGCAAATTTTCATCATTTATATAACTCTATGTCTCATCATAATCTACGACTCTTATCTAATAATGTGGCTAGCTGTCACATACCAATCATAACTTATTTAAAGCTTAATATCAAACATTTGGAGGACGATGAGTTTAAAGTTTATTGTAATCAGATTTGGTCTCGCGCTTTTGCGCTTTGTAGGGGCATGTCTAGGATGGTTGCAGTATTGTCCACATTAAAGTCATTTGCAAAGAGTGGGGTTAGTCAAGACTGTAGAAGGTAGAAGACCATCTTCATTGTATCAAGAACCATTGTGCTCTCATCTCCACCAATGGAGTTATTAAAAAGGAGTTGCTATCTCAGATTAAGGCTATGGAAACTGTGAAAGTCATTGAAGCTAAGACAAAGGCATGGTTTTAGTAGTTCAAGAATGGAGATAAATGTACACGCTTCGTCTTTGCTGGTGAGGAAAAGGAAACTCGCTATATGTTTGCATTCTTTGGTGTTGCCACATGGTTCCCTCTGATCACGTGCATCTTAAGCAGTATCTTCATCAGTATTTTTCTTCATTTTTTGCATGGCGATAGCCCTTGCCTTTTCAAGAGGACATGCAATCTACTGTGTTGATTAAGATGCATTGCATTATATTTGAAGAGTAGAGAAGACAGATTTGAAAGCAACTGCTGCTCTCTCAGAAAAGGATAAATGTCATGGTCTAGATGGTTGGAGGACTGGCTGAAGGATGATATATATTTATATTGGCATCATCCAAGGTTTGCCAATGGTTGATGGTTTTCAAGAAGTATATAATTAGTATACTGATGATACCTTTCTATTTGTAACTACTGAGGTTGAGAATCTTCAAAGTGCTAAGCTATTATTGGACACTTTCTTCTTAGCATCAGGGGTTCTTGTAAGATGGAAAAAGTGCACTACTTTTATGGATGTTGAAAGTCCAGTTCCTCCCTGTATTTTGGACTACCCATGGAAGGTATTTCTACATGGCAAAACTGTGAGGTTACTCGATATTCCAGAAAAACAACATCTCCCATAACACACCAAAACAAAAACAATTTCCCAATACAACATGCGACGAATAAAGTGCAGCCACCATAACATCATCTCTCAAAGTAAGAAATGAAAGAGGCCCAAAAAAGTAACTGGCCAATCTACCTGTCTTAGTTTTAATATCTTCATAAAAGCTTTTTGCACTACAATGATCTTTCACATATAGTTTGCAATGTTGTCTTTTGCAGGTCTTCTGACTTGTTCAGCCATGGTTAAGCTCTGGAAGTAAACAATTCTCTCTCATTCATCTCCTCTTTCCAGTTCTCTTGCATGAATCCACAAGTGATCCTAAATTTTGGGAAAGCTAGATAAAATCAGTTTATGGCCAATTCAACACAATCTGCCGGTGAACCATCAAAATTTATATTCTACAATCAAGCACAAGCACAAGCTCAAACACAGGGAAGCTCAAGCTTATTATGATCAAGCAAATCCCTGAGTCTAGGAATTACATCATCCCCTGCAATAGTACGATTGGGTTAGGTAGGTTGCCTGGCCCATCTGGGCATCCACCGACATGCAAGCGACAGTCCAACAAAAACTCTTAACTGCCTTTGCGTTTGTGGGTTTTAAAATATTAAGGCTTTAAAAAGATAAAACGAAAATGTTCTTAAAAATCTTGTTAGATTTTAAAATAACAAGCCCTTAAAAAGATAAACCAAAAATAATATAAGCCCTTAAAATATTATAGGCTTCTTTATTTCCGTTTTTCATTTTTAGCTACATCTTTTCCTTTATATTTCTATGAACTCTCAATGATTCAACGGAGAAAAAACCCCCATTTTTGAATAAACGTTTTTAGCCCAATATTGATTTCCCCTCCTTTAATTACTTAGATATTTCAATTAACTAAGGTTGTTTGGTGCCGAAGCGCCACATATAGTTTCCCGTTGGAGAGCCATGGATCACGGAGGATTCTCCTCATGGCCTTTCGACTTGTTTGAGCGTCCTTCTCAAAGCCAAAGCATCCATTTAGTGCATTAATGGCATTCATGTTTCTGTTTCAGATTCTTGGGATGAAATTATTAAAAGGTTGTAGAAGCACTTAATTTTGTGGAATACAGCTAAACTATTCATGCTTGGAAGAATCATTATAACTAAATGTGTACTTAGTAATACTAATATTTACATGGCATCTGCTCTATTAGCTCCTCAGTGATGGAGGAGATTGTTCGTATTGTCAGGAATTTCATTTGAGGTGGAAAGGATTTTTACCTCCAAAGTAAAGTGATAATCTCGAAGTTTATTTAGAATCTTCTTGCTGACAAAGATGATTCTCCAAGTTTGAGATTGGTGACACAGTCAAGTCGACATTGTCTCCATTTCATAAGGCAACCACCAAGCCCCTCCTTCCTTGGCCTTTGTTTTATCAACTGCATCCATATCCAAATGCTTCTCCCTTCCTAAAGGGATTGCTTACTGCTTATGCTTTTGGCGTATCTCATGCCAACAAATAAATATGAGGAAATGATTAGGAAGGCCAGAGATCAACGGGATACTCTGATATGGAGACTCGACATTCCCAATGAATGGGAGGATGGTGTCATATCAGAGTGGTACAGTCGCCACGTGACTCGTTATCTTGCTAATCAAGTGGGCCTTTGTGACATTTTGTGACATATGTACAGCCTCATTATCTTAGATATGTACAACCTCATTATGTTAGTTTAGAAACAACTCGCGCCTGGTGCATTTTGACACTAAATAAAAAATATGTACATCCCATTTTTGTGAATATTAAAACAAGCTCGTGCCTGGCGCAATTTTGTACCGCAGTGCCTAATTTGATGTTTACATCTAAACTCGCAAGACTTTTATTATGTTTTCTTTTATACGCAATGTCGAAAACATTGAAATCCTTTGATGCCCTCTAGCCAGTCTGACCAACCCCAAGAAACTACACATTTTAATTAATGTGTGGTTTTCTAGGGTTGATAACATTGGCTAAAGAGCATCAAAGAATTCAATATTCACATCATGACGCACATGTTATGATATATTCATATCATATTTCAGTAATCAGTAGAATTATATGCATATCTTTTTCAGACGTTCTTTTGGTCATGCTACAAATGTGCCCACACTTTCGTCAACTGTGTCGCCATCGGGATGTCTTTGTGGAAGAACCTCATCCTCATAATTGCAATTTATAATTGAAATTTTACAGAAACTATTTTCAAGTGGAACACCATGGCACATAGAACTTGGATTCAGATCTTCGACTTTACATAATCCTACTTGACGCTTCAAGTTTGCTGTTAAAAGATAATATTCTTCTCCGACACTGATAAACAACCAGAATGAAAGAATTGGCATGAAAAAAAAATAGGATGAAGTTGTGCATATTCAGAATAGAATGACACTCATCGTAGTTCACCCGACATGATCGATTGAAGACGCTGAAGACGGTCGATTGAAGATGCTGAAGACACTGAAGATGGTCGATTGAAGGCGGTTTATTCGGAGGCGTGTTTGTGAAGGAAGCGAGTTGGTGACGGAAGTCAGTTTTCTTGAGATGGTCGATTAGGTGGAAGTAGCTTGCCACATATGCGTTTCTTGAAAATAAGAACTAATTATTTTTTTTGAAATTGCAATAAAAAGTAAAGCATTTTTAAAAAATGTAAATGAGCGGAACGGACGATTACTTTAGGTGATATAATTTTAAAATAACGTGAATTTAAAATGATGGTTTTAATCTAATGGCTTAGATTATCAATCCATACATATAAATTTGAATGGAAACTCCAGTCTCATAATATATCTTCCGAACTTGCAGTTCTATGGTGCCTGGAGGATCTGGCAGCCGTGGCTGAGGCACAGGTAGAGGTGGGCGGCAGGCCAAAGCAACCCAAGATTTTGCTGAACAAGTTAAAGCACTAATCCAGCCAGCGGTTCAGGTATTCATTAGTTTTTCTTCTATATTTTGTTTCTATGTCCCTCCTTTCGTCAGCTTTCTAGAATGTTTTTCTTTAATACTACAGTTATTATCCGCTAAGAAGCCTATTGTCCTCTAATACTTCAGTTCATATATCCCAAGATGTATGACGAGATATCTTTATTTTTTGATATTTCTAGGTACCAATGCCGGCTGATGTAGTGCCTTGCGATACAAAGACGAGGATGGTACTGATGTGGAACAAGCTGGAAGACTTCATCGACAATCTTGACGTACATTTCATGATAATAGATGGGCAACACTCAATAGAGGCTCAAAAGGTTCTGATTCGGAAGGCACAGAATACTGGAAATCAGCTATTCTATAGGATGTACTCGGTCAAAAACTGTTGGTTCCTAAGCGGCTCAGCAACTCCTGCCGAGCTAGCCGAAATCAGTGCACTTCTTAACAATATGAGAAAAATGTCTCTGTACAAAAGGTAACTCTTTTTTCCTACGCCTTTTGTTTTGGTTGCATTAGGCGTGATTTGCATATTCAAAAACTCGATACGTTTAATTGAATAGAACCAGTTGACCGGTTTCTGATTAGTCAAATCGTGCCTGGCACGATTTCCCTTCCATTTTGAAATCGGCTAGGCGCGATTTGCATATTTAGAAACGAGAGTGCTTCAACCAGTGAAAGCATTCTCTTTTCAGAATAAGCAAATCGCGCTTGGCGCGATTTCCCTTCCATTTTGAAATCACGCTATGCGCGATTTGCATATTCAGAAAATGGGAGTGCTTCAATCAATCAAAGCAGTCTCTTTTCAAAATAGACGCAATTTGTCGTTAACCTGGAACTAACAAATTTATTTTTTGCAGTCCCTATATAGAGCAATTGCGGCATGCTCGTAACTAATGGATAGAATATAGGAAACCAATGCTGACTAGACAGGGTCCATCCAAAAGTGTTGGATTCAAATTGCTAGAAAGGACACTTTGTCAGATCATAATACAGAACAAGAGTAAGAGCACCAGATCGAAGAAAAAAAAGGGAGATGAAATGGGAGATGCTTCCGAAGCCCCTACTATACCCAAGAATGTCTGCAAGATAATATTTGCTTCTGACCAGGTCTGGGATAAATAGAATGAATTCTGGGATTCCTATATGGAGAAGAAGTTGTCTGATTCACAAGGCAAATATTCGATCTCCATGTCACAGAGATGAGGAAGGCCCATGGATTAGACGATGAAGAATTGATCTCGATCTTGGACAGGTGCATCAGAAAGGAAGTCTTTTACAAGAAAAGTTTTGTAGCGAAGAACAGAGTATCATTTGAAGATGCCTGCGACCAACTGAAAAATATTCGAGCACTCAAGAAGGCAGTTGGAGAGGAATTACAAAGGCTTACAAGGGGGTGACCATTGTTGGAGCTAGGACTAATGCAAAAATACAATGTCTCCAACGATGATCTCAAGAAGTATATTTTTTGGTTGAAAGAGTTTGTCAAACAGCAAAAATTAAAAAACGTTACACACCTACGTGGGCTTCACATGAAAGTGGCATTCGACTTGAAAAGAAAAGTTGCATTGGTGAAGCAGACCCCGGAAGAAGAATCCACTTTCTTTTAGACGTGTGTAAAGAACCCCCGATATCATTCTCTTCGCGCTTGATAGCTGAGGTACCAGATGGTCGCTTGATGACTATAAGGCCTTTTACAATACATGCAGTGGTTTTACGACAGAAATGCATTATACCATTGTCACAATTTGCCCCTCCGACATGTCCTATGCATATGCTCTATCTGCTACAAAGGATTTAGAGTGCGTTAAAGTGATACAGCAAGCAATACCGATAGATGAAAACAGGGATAGTGAGTTTAGTATAGAAAGTAAAATCTCACATGTGTTAATCATTATGATAGCCATGCATGGATGATAAGGAATATGAAAGGCTTAAGGGAAAACCAGAAGGCGAAAAACTTGCATGGCAGTGCTATCAGCTCGATGAACCTCTCCTGCAAAATGTCTTCTCTCTTGAGCAAGCTAGTGAGGATAAGGGGAAGGGTGTGCTAGACTTGTAACAGCTAGAACTTGAAGAGGAAGATGAGGAAGAAAACCAGGGGGACCCCGTTCTTGTGGAGCACATAAACTATGAGCTCCTAACGTCATATAAGGGGAGGTTAAACAAGAACGGGTTTTCTATGGCTCTTTCTCATTATCTCATTGAAGTATTTTGCCCATTGGGGACAACTTGTTGGGAGCTTCTGACGGTAGGGAAGCTTTGAAGTTAGCAAGAAAATGCCAGAACATCATCTTCATGATCGAGCCAAGCATTTTTTTGAGCTCTTTTTTGAGAAAGTGCTAGAAGAAGCACCTAGGGATCCAATCGGCAGTGCAAAAAGCAAAGCTTCGAGCTCTAAGGCCAAAATACTTGCAGATTTGGATAAAGAACAAGAGGCTATGAGATGGCACTTGGTTAGCATCAATATGGATATCACAAATGAGCAGCCAGTTAATCCGGATCCTGTCGGAATGTTCGACATGCCTGTGAACATCCTTGTAGATGAAGATAAAGAACGGGATGAAAATAACAAGAACGAAGCTAATGACAGGGATCGAGAGTCGAAATCTGAAAGCTCTAGCCAAGTTAGCATAAAAAGTAATGAACTATCGACCATAGTTCAGTCTATACAGACACTAAGTGATGTGGTTGATGCTTCTAGCAGAGCGGAGGCAACTCAGAATAAGGAAGCAACAGAAGAAGACACCACAGGGATTGATGAAGAAGAAAGGTATTGTGACCAAGCTCGTTGTCTTGTGATATCAGTGCGTTTTACTAATGATACGCATATGGAAATCGCGCCTCGCGCGATTTAGAGTTTCCTTTGGTTTCATAATTTTAGAATTTCTTGATATGCTTCTTTATATAAATCGCGCCAGACGCAATTTCTTGTTCCATTTCTTTCTTCTCATGCGTATCTGTTTGCGTTACAGATATAATTCGGCTTCCCCAAAAATACTGGTATGCGATTTGAATGGTGTGCTATGCAGAATGTTACAGAACGGAAGTTTTGATAAGTCATGGTATGCGCAGAAACCATTTGAAACGTGTACCAAATATGCTTACCCATGCCCTTATATGAAGTAGATGTTGGACGAGGCCTTTAGTTTATTTCATTGTGCAATTTGGTCATCTATGGAACATAGAAATATACAAAAAGTTTTAAGAGTAGTGCCTGAGCTAAATAGAGATTGGGCGTTCGTCTGGGATCAAAACAAATGTACTTCATTCACAAACCCTAAGGATCCGACAGGTAAAAAGATATTTGTGAAATACTTGCACACCATGATGGATGGTCTAGGTATTGAGGAAAAGGAAGGCATAATCATGGTTGTTGATGACGCCCTCAAGTGTACTTGCTTCAATCATTCATAGTCATTAAATCCGCCATCCTATCATCCTGATATGTTTAGCACAGATGATTTTCTACTTCGTTTTATCAGTGTCTTGCAAGAAATATCATCAGGAAAATCGGTCAAAGACATACAAACACTATACCCGCAACTTGATCGGACGTGCAAAAATTGACAGGGACCTTGAGAAAATTGTTCTAGAAAGGGAACTATTTTGATATATATCTATACCAGAAATATACTTTTGCGTAAAATGTTTTGAATTCCAGTATATAGGGTTCAAGCCATTTAGAGTAGTAGAAGCAATGCACAGAGAGTCAAAAGAATTGGTATCAAGTCTGGGATTCCATTTTAGAAAAGAAATTTGATAATTTTCAAAAATCAGAGGACCATGATTCAGAAAGAAATTTGCTGATCTTTTATTTTCACACTCAATCATGATAAAAGGATAGTTTAGCCAATAAATAGCTTTGATGAGAACCCCTTTCTGGAGATTTTGGCAAAAAGTCCATAATTTCCCTAAGTTTATGCCACTTTTGTTGACGAACTTTATTTGGCTCCATTGGCACTTACATTTCCACTGAATATTACCACCCCGTGCTTTCATTCAACTTGACCTTTCCAAAGCTATTCCAATCCAAATCCCGATGCTTTTGGACAAAAGTCAACTCTATCACTAAGGTGGTCAGGTTTGCCTCCTCAATGTCAAGTATGTAATAACAGGCACTTTTGGTATGACAACTGCAAATCATACCGCAAAAATCAGGCAGATATGGTAATAAACACAATTCCCCCAAAGGAATTGAGTCAGGTTGAGAATGTTGTGGCCCCAAATGATACAATGGTAACCAAAAATACCATGCATCCAGACAGAAATGAAACAACTGTGATGACATTACCAGCTAATGCAGCAAATGCTAATAAGCATTATGATTTCACCTGGAAAAAAGTTAATGGTTCTCAAAGGAGAATCCTTAAGAATAGGTTGGAGGAGGAGAAGTTAAAGCAAAATCAGGGCCTTCATATTTCTGCAACAACTTCAAATAGAAGTGCTTTGACAGGAATATATAAAAAGCCTGCAGAAATAAAGGTGATACAGAAATATGGTGAATTTATTGGAAAAGGGAAAGCTCCTATGGATCAGTCAGCAACATCAACAGAAGAACTACACTCAACTCTAGACAGAATTATTCAAGATGCAAGAATTTTGAATAATTCCAAACTATCAACAAATTTGGATCTTGACAAAAGCAGTAAGAGAGATCCATTAATTAGGAAAGCCATACTAAAAAATCTCAACTCCTGGTTACTCCACCAATTCAGGAGAAACAAGTAGAGAAACATGTGGAAATCTCTAACTCTCAGCAAAGTAAAAGAGTAGCAGTGGATAAATGCCTAAATGCTTCATCAACTCTACCTCAATCCAATCTGGTCAACTTTGACAAGCAAGCTCCATTGGTGACTTCAAATAAATTTGACCAAGAAAATATGGTTCTCTGCTCCAATCAATTTCAGGTACTTGCAGATTTAAATACTAACCATGATGATCAATTGTTGTCTGCTGGAAATCCTAACATCCCTGCTTCACTCCATGCTTCTCTCTCAAATATTCATAATGATGTCCCCTTATCCCCCCTTCCTCCATGTTCATTTCCACCAACTCATCCTCAACCTCTTATAGATTTTGAAATATCCCCTTCCCTTGTGAACAGTGATGACTTTAAGGTGTGAAACTTCGTAAAGTTGCTATATTTTACCATTTTTTAAAATATGGATTCGATGGTTTACTAGGATGCGTACACTAAAGAACTTCATAAAATCGCCAAAATTTGATAATATTGCATCTCAATCATAGTAAATTCGCCACATTAATGGACATTTTACAGTAAAAACCTCAATTTCATGGTAAAACATCCAATTCTACTAAATTCGTTTCTATAAAAATGTTGGAAAAATAGAAAACAATCGCCACCATTTCTATAGTTTAGAAGCAGCTAGAGGATGATAAAGTCATCACTGCTTGTGAACCAGAAGAGACAATCCATTTCAGCAGATATTGAGCAACAAATGGCCATTCTTCAGGAGGGGTTAGTTAGTATGAATTCAACTCAAATTGACTCTCAGGTTCATGATGTGGGAAAGGTTGACTGCTACTCAGGCTGTCCTTCCGAGAATGCAATGGTTTTAGATACTCCAGATCGAGAAAAACTCCAAATTGTTCATGAAACTCCTCCAAGTCTCAGTCCCGAGATCCGCATCAACTCTCACAATTCTCCTATGGATGATCAAATAATTCAGCTAAGAAATGCTTGTTTGATAACTCAGTGAACAGAATGTTTGAGTTTATTCCAGGGGGTGCCTCTGATAGTGAGGTTGAGATAGATCTAGATTCTAATAAAGAAAATCTAGGGAAAATATATGGAGAGATGATGAGCTCTTGAGAGATTCTTTTTTTAAGACTAAGCCTCATTCCAAAACTTTATTAAAAAGGGTGGATGCTAACACCCCAGCCAATAATACAAGAAGCAAAAAATCTAAACAGAGCTATAAAAGGGCTGGTAAAAATTTAGGGAGATCTAAATAAGTTTCCTCTTTCTATTTCCTCTCTTGTCTAAAAATGAAGATAGTTAGTTGGAATTTAAAAGGTATCAAAGGTCCCCTAAAGAGAAGGAGAGCAATTTCCCAAATAAGACAGTATGATGTATATATTATCATGCTCCAGGAACTCAAGCTCCTAAATTTGAAGCTTCCAATTTGGGAGACTGGATTTATCCAGGCTCCTCATCAATCTGGATTGAAGCAAATGGTACTAGAGGATGGATGGCCATTATATGGAAAAACCTACAGCATATCTCTTTCTGCAATAGTTCTTCTAAAATGTGGCAGGCTGTCACTTTCTCTGTGAACAATATTTCCTTTGGAGTCATAAATGTGTATGCCTCCACTTGTCCAAAGGAGAGAGAGAATCTTTGGCCTAGTATTAATTCTTGGATCATAAACAACTCCAATGTTGACTGGATTCTAGCAGGAGATTTTAATAACACCCCTACTTGGGATATGAAGTTGGGAAATAAAATCAACATGTCTATGGCAGAGAGGGTAAGTTGGAATAATCTTATTGCTGACTCTTCTCTCATACACATTCCTTCTTCTACCTCTATTTAGACATGGTCCAATAAACAAAAAAATCTTGATAGAGTTTACTGTGCTCTAGATAGATTTTATGTCTCAAATCCAAACTCTGATTTATGGGACAACTGCTATGTCACAAGTGATGAAGGTACTTCCATCTCGGACCATCAGCCTCAATTTCTTTGTACTAAACACCTGCTTAATCCTCCAAGGGAGAGAAATATTCCTTTCAAATTTAATTGTTCTCTCCTACAAAGCACTACTTTCCAAAAGGAGTTCTCTGATTTCTACATATCTCTTGATTCCATGCGACCTAATTTATCCATGAAGAATTTCTATCTCAAAATAAAAAGGGCTAAAGATTGGATAAAGGCTTGGGCTAAAAATAAAAACAAGGCAAAGATTCAAGAGAAGGAAACTCTTTTGCATAAGATAAAGATGTGAGATCTCTGCTTCAAATTGATCCTTATAATTCTAGTCTTCATATTGCAGAGGAATTAATTGAGAGGCACCTTAAATGCATTGAGGAAAAGGAAGCCAGATTTTCTGCAATTAAATGCAAAATTAAATATAATAGTGAAATAGACTATGGGAGCTCTAAATTCTTCTTTAGAGTGGCTAAGTGCAGACTGCTCAAGAATTCTATAAATCATGTAAACAATGACTCTGGCACTACTCTCAGCTCGAATCATGAGATCAAAAATTATTTTTATGACAGCTATTCGTCTCTTTTCAAGGGCAATGATCTCTCAGCTGCTGATATTCTAAACAGAGATAAATTTCTTGCTAGACTGGACATTATTCTTCCTAATCCTATTGATTCTATGGATATTTCCTTAACTACTATTCCTGGGGAGGAGGAAATTTATAAAACCTTATTGAGCTTCTCAAAGAACAAATCTCCTGGTCATGATGGATTTCCCCCAGAATTTTATGCTCAATTTTGGGACATTATGAAATCTGACATTATTGGCCTTGTGCACGAGTTTTGGAATTCTAACCATTTACACTCTTCTATTTCTACTGGTTTCATTACTTTAGTGCCAAAGGTTGATAATCCAACATCCTTAAATGAATGGAGGCCAATCTCTCTGACCAATTCTTCATACAAACTCTGTGCCAAAATTATTGCAAGAAGAATTCAGGCTTATCTCCAGAAAAATATAAGTGTCAATCAATCTGCCTTTTTGCCAAATAGGTTTATTCTAGACAACTATATTAGTGCTATGGAAGGCTTACATTGGAATAGAATCTCCCATCAATCTTGCATTCTGCTTAAGTTAGATTTTAAGAGAGCTTTTGACTATGTAAGTTGGGATTTCATTGACATTGCTCTTAAAAAGATGGGTTTTCATACCAAGCTCATATCTCTTATTCATGGTTTAAATTCTATGTCCAACTCTGCTGTCTTGATCAATGGATCTCCCTCAAATTTCTTCCCTTTGGCAAAAGGTGTCAGACAAGGTTGCCCTTTAGCCCCTTATCTTTTTCTCATTGTTGCTGAAATGCTCACGAGATGTGTTCTTCATTTGCAAAATTCTGGACTGTTAACTGGTTTATCTCTTCCTAATAATTTGGATATGCTTACAATTTCACAGTATGCTGATGACACTTTTGCTTGGATTCCAATCCCAGCAATATCAATATCTTCCTAGATCTCATTAAGGAATTCTCTGCAGCATCGGGTGTCCATCTTAATCTTGATAAAAGTAAGATCATAGGGGATGTCTCTCAGACTTATATTTGTGACATTCCTGTGCTGAATCCCAATCAAGCTTCCAAATTATTAGGTATGCCTCTCTCTCTCAGTCCTAATTTAAAAGGTCTATGGGATCCTATCCTCCAAAGAATCAAGTGGAAATTGAATAATTATAGGAACTGTCTATCATTTGCTGGTAGGACAATCATAGCAAATTCAGTTCTAGCTTCCTCACATGTGTACTTCTCCTCTGCACTTATTGCTCCTAAATCAATTTATTCTGATTTGGAGAAGATTATTCGAAATTTCATCTGGAATGGCTCTCATATTGTTAACTGGAATTCTGTCTCTAGGCCTAAAAATTTGGGAGGGCTTGGATGCAAAAATCTTCACCTCCAGACTTGTTCTTTGGCAGGAAAATATATCTGGAGAACTATTATGGGAAACAATACTCCAGCCTCCCAGTTCATTGAGTTCTGGCTTAACTGCTCTTATCCTACTGGACATCCCTCTCTTAAGCATTCTCTCCCTGAATATGCTTTTGTGGATATTCATCCTGCTTTGATGAGAAATCTGATTATGGCTTGGATGACACCATTCGCAATTTTGTTTGGGGAGGAAATGAGGAGGGGGCTACAGTGAAGGTCGCATGGTGGAAGTGTGTGCGTCCCAGAAAGGCGGGGGGCTTAGGTATGCTTGATGTGTCCTTGCACACGAAGGTTCTGGTGTCGAAATTCATCTGGCAGTTGTTGCAGGAGCAACAATCCCCAGGATTGGCTCTGTTGGCACAGTCGCTTCGCCACTCTATTGTGTTTAGGAAGCCAGCAATTCCGGCTCAGTTGCCGTGGTCTCTGTTTGAGGATTTGCGGCCATTCCCTCATGCTTCGCCTTTTCTTAAAGGTCTCCTCAAGGCTTGGAAGGTGGTCAAGGTTCTCTTTTCATTGGACCCTAGCAGGTGTATGGTAGCCTCATCGCCCTTTCTTTGGGTACCCTTGGATTCTGCATCTCCCTTGGCCTCTTCCCTACACCCAGGTACTCAGCGCCGATGGATTGCTGCAGGGGTAACATCCATCCGTGACTGGTATTGGGAGGGTCACCTGGCACCGTGGGAGTTTTTTAGGGATCGATTTGGCCTTGGGGGACATTCGGACTTGGGCGGAATTGCGAATGCTATTCCATTCTTGGTTGTCTTCTCAAGTCAATCGCGTTTGGAAGTCGCATAGTGGACTTGATGCATCTCGGTTTGTAGCATCGACATGGGCTTCTAGCGCTTGGACACATTGCCGCCTTGATAAGTGGTCACTTAAGCTTCCGGGGAGTAAGTGGCCCGCCATGTGGAAGTGGGCATGGAATACATTGCCTCCTCCTAAAATCCATTACCCTTTTATGGCAGATCTTGCACCGTAGCCTCGGGGTGAATGTCCAAAATTACCACGGGTTCAAGCCTCGGTGTAGCGAGAAACATGCCCTCTATGTGGGGAGGCCGAGAGACCATTGAGCACTGCTTTGTCCTATGCACGAGGGTAGGGGCAGCTTGGTCCTGGGTGAGAGCCCTCTTTGGGTCTTCAATGCGGTCGAAAGCTTCTCATGGGAGTCTTTCCTAGCGGTTGGTGGGGCCAAGCGGCCAGGCGTTCCATTTATCAGAGCTTGGCTTCGTGGTTGATTTGGAAAAGGCGGAGGCGAAGGTCTTTCGAAATCGCGATGCTTAGCCCTTTTCGGTTGGTTCCGATCTTGAGGCATAAGTTGTGGCGGGCTTACCAAGTCTCAAGCTTGTGCAGCACGATTAAGCGGGAAATTTGGTCGACCATTTTTCAGATTGTGAATCATGATGGGCACTTCATTTCTTAGCACCACACTTATCATTGTACTTGATCACATTCTAGTGGTTTAATATATTCCTATATTCTTCAAAAAAAAAAAAAAAAATTCATCCTGTGCTTCAGAGAGACAATTTTCTTCAAGCCACTATGAGCACTAATCTATTTTGGTCACCAATTTTCTCTGATCAATTTTCCAACATTATGGCCATTAAGCATCCTAAGATTTATAGTAAATGGTCTAGTAAGGGTATCACTGCCATTAAAGATCTCTACAGAGGTAACAATACTTTCATAACTTGGACTGCTTTGAAGACTGTTCTTAGGGGTACCTCCAGTCACAAGAAGCTTTTTGTTCACTTCAAGAATATTTTGGCTTCCTTTAATAATTTCAGTGACTTCAATAAATCGATTGGTTGCTCCATAAATGGAAAGAATATTTACAGGGTCAAAGAAATTTATTCCTTGATTAATGTGGCTGATGCTCCAGTAAAGGCCATGCAGAAATGGTCCTTAGATCAATCCCAAGTTCAGTCTCTTTTTAAAAATGTTTGGAACTCTTATTGCACCCCTAGTCTCACAAACTTGGTTTCTTTATCTAGAAGATGCAATGTTTCTTCAATTTGCAATTTTGGATGCCTTCAGGAAGAGGATCTAGAGCATATCTTCCTTTGTCCCAAATTGAGGCCTTTCTGGACTTGGTTCCTAAACAAGATTGGCTTATTTTTGAAAAACAGGAACCTTAATAAACATTATTCATTTCTTCCAACAAGGTGACACTTTTGCTAACACTCTTGTGCACACTGCCTTGTGGAACATTTGCAAATCAAGGAACATGGTCCTCTTTCTATTTTCTGGATCAAAATGCATTTTCAATTAGATATTGAAGCCATTGCAACGTGTCATAAAAGAAAATTTGGAGACAGATATAATAGTTGCTGGAATTCTATTGGGCTATACAGGGGCCATTTTGATTTATTTGTGTCTTCTCTCAATGTTATTGATTCTAATGCTCCATATTCTGACTATGACAGAATATTTAATGTTTCTTAAGGGAGAAGGTGCCACAAAGCTGGACACAGACATTGACAGTTATGAAATAGCCCTGCATCAAAGTCAGCAAGCTGGTAAAAAATTAACATTGAAGCAATTGTGTGAGATGACAGATGATTTCTTAAAAGAGGTTGAAAGTTCTAGAACAAGAGAAGCAGTATGGGCAGAAATTTATACCCGAGAGTTCATGCAGATGCACATTCTGTTTGCGTTTTTGTTTAATACTCACTTCAGTATGACAGAAACACAGTTAAGTAGGTTCAGGGAAATGTATTACAGCCACAAACTTCTGACAGACTTATATGGTACCCTCCTTCTACTGATGGGGAAGGAGAGTTTAATAATGCTACTTATGCAAAATGACAAAGGCAAAGGCAGTTACATTAAGGGTTCTACAGCAGAGTTCTATCAGCACTACAATGAATGGTTCAACAACAATCCTGGTAGTCATATCTAAACCATTTATCCTTCATTATAGCCTTCCATTTTGTCCTTCATATACTCTCATTTCCATCAACCATGCTCATCCCTATGATTTCCAGAAAACAGCTTTTGAGGATCATGGTTGGTTATTTTGTTTGCTTTTACAGGAATTCGAGAGCAGGGAATTGAAGACTTCTTATTGAATACGTGTTTCCAAGGATCAGAACTCCACTTAAGGAATTTCTGAGTTACAATTTGGATTTTGTTAAACTTTTATCTCGACTGCTATCTCTATCTGCATACTATTATTATTACTTCTTTTTTATGCTCATGAAGAGTATCAAATTTTCTCCTCTTGTCATGCCTTTTAATAGTGTGACAAAAGGATTGTATACTTTATCTAATTAATGGAAAAATCTACCCTTATTCTCAAAAAAAAAAAAAAAGGTTTTGAATATGAAATATACTTTACACAAAAGCTTTGAATATATATTGTGTTATTGTAAAATAACTTTGCAATGTTTTATGGCATTCATCTTGTCTGATTATTAGAGACGAAATACAATTGTAGCAGCATTATTGGTTCTAGATACGTATTGTATTATTCTATTATGTATATGATTTGCTATATTAAGTCCAATAATTTGTATGTATATACCGTCAATAATTTTAGTGGGTACAAATAGATATGCATCAAATTGCGCCATTGACTTTGGCCTCTGCCTGCTTCTTCTTGTTATGGTACATTCTGCTCCAATCGCCATTCGATTACCTGTAAGATGAACCATGAGGACCTCTGTAGGTGCTGTCAGTGCGGCATAGAACTTGAAGACTGCTGACTGTCGTTGCTATGAATCCCGTCCGCTTCTATCCTAATCCCTTCGATGTTGTGATCCATATTCTATGGAATCCAGAGCATGGTTTGTTCATGATCGAAAGGATCTCTGGAGCGCCTGTTGACGATGAATCATAATAGTTTTTGGCATTTATGTTGTTTGATCATGCTATACTTATTCCAACAAAATCGCGCCAGACGCGATTTGTACTACGAAAATCTTTGTTTTGTAACCATTATTTATTGAAACATGCTTCTTATTTTGTTCTATAAATTTCATAGTCGTCCATGATGGTATAAAATAATATGCAATTTTCTACTTTTTGTATCGCCAACTTTCATTCATAATATGGGCGATTTGCATCGTATTTTTGAATGTCCTTCAATTTCAACACAAAATGCATATTCCCAGGCTGAAAATGAACTCAGTGCAAAAGTATGGTTAAATCAATACAAAGGTAAATAATAGGCTTCTACGGCGCGATTTTGGAATAGACATAATCTCAATTTAATTGAATGATGGTTTGAAGGATACACTTGCATCAACTACAATAGAAAAAGAAAGAATGGCAATCAGGGAGCAATTTGCAGATTACCAATCAGACCAAATATCATGTAGATAGTTGTATTGGCAGTGGAGAACATTTTCCCAGATGTAGCCTGATAGATTAATTCATGATAAGATGGACCAACACAAGACTTTCTTGCCAAAGCTAGATCCTTTGCCCAAGCGTTGTCGAAATGCTTTTCAGATGAAAGTAAACTTGGCGGGTGTCTTGACACATGGGCATGGAACTGGCACCTATGATCATATTGTGCTTGATCTATGGAGAGATGATCTGAATTTCCATGTGAGTTCTATTTTCAAGCGCTTGAGAACACTAGAGAGAGGATCGATAGAAGGAAGGAGGTATTCTCCCTCAGCCCCCATTTTTGAGGAGGACTTGGGATGAGTTCCCCGTATTTAAGAAACAACGGCCAGAGGAGCTATGTGTTCAATTGGACAACTGTTAGAAAGGAAACAAGAATAGATGGATGTTTGGGGCAATGTCATACTTGATAGCAGTAGGAGTATTCAAGATTCTGAAGGTGGGGTTCATGATGGTTGGGCATACACATGATGATATAGATATATTCTTCGAAACTTTCTCTACCAAGCTCAAGAGAGAAAATGTGACTAGTCTCCTTGAACCAATTGGATATGTTTGAGAGCTACATTGACCCCAACCCAATGGCTTTCTTGATGGATGAGGTTGCAGATTGGAAATCATTTGTCGAGGGATACATACTAGATGGTAAGGATAAGTTGACAGGGCGCACAAAGCCACTTCAGTTCAAGTTTTGGGTGAGGGATGTGTTATGAATATGGTAGCTCGGGGGAGTGGTCCTGGACGTTAGTCTTGGTGGACTAGCATGGATGTGTAAGAATGGCAAATTATGGGCAAAGCAAGGCTATCTATTGATCTGTCAACCTCAGCTTCATTACTAGAGCAACTGTGCTTCACAACATCAATCATCATTCTGCGCGTGTCCAACAGCTCGCCACTAGAAATTGGTACACCCTGCAACAAACATATCAGGCCTCACATTGGATGAGTAATACCTTCAAATTTACGAACTCGCCTTGCATTGGGATAGTATGTCCAAGTCTCGCATTACTGCAGCCACAACTTTCTTTACAAAGACACATATAGCAGGACCACACGACCAGTAATCAGACTGAGTGGGGGAACTTGTAATTCTCTTGTGGTGCAGCTTTATGGTGCTTGGGAATTTTGTGTTTGCATCCTCAACAAAACTCATGACAGGCTCGGAGCCCTTGTACATTTCTAGGCTGTCAAAATGGTACACACCTGGCTGACATTTAACTGGCTGACCTCCAAGACCTACAATGACATACACTGTCCAGTGTTGCTGATAACATGCTAGCGGAATGGTACATTCCGAAATTGCAAGTTGAGGGTTCAACAGTTTGTCCTTTGAAGCAAGCTCGTTCGACAGTAATGTGTAAATGAGCGGATCCATGAAATGGAACCTCTGTTCCATGTCATGCTTGATGCAGAATTGGTGCATATACCTGCCAAAGTCCAAGGTATGGTAAAACAAGATGATTTAAGAAACAACAGAAGACTTCAAATCTGAGTTGTTTATATTAAATTACTAACCTCATGAAGAAATGGACTATCCTGTCACTGAAACAATCCCTACTTTTCTCCAATATTCTGATTGAATCTTGATCAAGCACAAGAGGCTCCTGCTGTCCTTTAAACACTTCAAGTGGCAAGTGTTCTGGTCGGATGTGCGCTCTTAACACCTACTGCGATCCCTCGTCTTTGGTGGTGTAAGTTTACATTCAGCAAATGGAAGATCATTGAAAACCTTGAGGAACGTTGAAATAGCCAAGAAATGAACAATTGAAGTAAAACTTTGTTTATATTAAAAAGTCAAGAGAGGTTACATCATATACACAATAATACTATTTCTAGGCTTTAGTTCTATGTTTTTTCATCATATTAATACAAATTTGACTCTCGATTGTCAAACATATTGACATTTTGTTGCTTTCGACATAACTTTGCACATTCCCTGCCTTCAGCAACCCCTAAAGCCAAACCTTTAGATCATTCATGAGGAAATTGCCATCTACTATGTCAGGGCTCCAGCTGTTTGGACAGATCATGGTGTTTGGCTCATTGAGGTACCCTTTGTATCTGCTGTCATCAATGAGAAGCACGTTCTCTTTTGTGAAACCGGAAATTCATAAGTAGACCTTTTTGAGGTGCTTCAAAAAATTGGCTTTCCACTGTTATATAAATTTGTGTTGGTACACTGATCCTGATTCCATATGAACTTGAATTTGTCCTTGTATTTCATCAATGCTCCCTTAACTATCATTCTCAAGTTTTGAGCCTGCAGGCTGGACCAAAGTGCTATATGAAAATTCTGACTGCACCAATCTATGAACTCGGTCCAGCCTGGTCTAGTTACTACCCACTTGGTTCTGTTAAGTGTGATCAACTTAACACCAACTTCTTTGCCAGTGGGTATTTTTTGGCTCTTGTCATAGCTTCTACCCAAAACTCCATTGTAGTAAAAACAAGCGAGATTGGGCTTAACCTTGTAGTCTTACGCATGGACGAGTTGGTGCAAGGTTTGGAAACTTCGCTTCAAAGATTTCTTGGTGCGGGGCTGGAAACTTCGCTTCAAATCTCTTCTCCGGGGGCTAGAAACTTTTGCTTCATCTCTTCGTCGGGGCTGGAAACTTACGCTTCAAAGATGTCTTGGAGGTGTCTTTTTGCTTGGAATTACGCTCTTGCTTTTTCTCCGAGACACTTCCAAATTGCAAAATTTAACGGGTCTGTAACTATATGGGTCAAATTAAAAAGAAGATAGGCACAAAAGGTTGGAAGTTACCTTGTGACTTACATTCACCTAACGATTTGTTCAGATCATAACCTGATGCATCTGCTGATTTGGCAGATTGGTGTGCATGACTTAATGCATCTGCTGATCTGGCAGATTGTTGTCAAGTTGGAGCTTGACTTGATGCATCTACTGATTTGTTGACATCTACTCATTTGTCCGAGTTTCTGTAACCTGATGCATCTTCTGATTTGCCCGAGTTTCTATCTGTGTCTAATGCTTTTGAAGGGGTGTGAGTGTCTTTTTTTTTTTTTTTTTTTTTTTTGAGAGAAAGAAGTTTTTTAGTCATTAATTATTGAAAACAATTACATAATGTCATAAGTATCTCCATAGAGGTAGATCCTTAGATATAAGTTCAGAATATTCTAAAGCAACTTAAAGAAACTTGAAATAGCAGAAGTAGATCAATGTAATATAGTTTGAAAATTTGGATCCGAGGAGTATTGTGAAAGATCCGAGGTGTGAGTGTCTTGTCCCCCTACCTGACCACATTGTACCTCTATATCTACAAAGTAGGGATGAAGAAGTAAGCTACATATCCCAATTGCATCAAACAAGACTTGGTTACCTTTGAGGGTAGAAAATAATTCCCTTTTTGGTGTGCTATATGGACTCACAAAGTCATTGCCACCAGTATGAACAGTTACACCTGAATTAGTAAACGGCACCATGCTCTGCAAACCTGGAATTGAATCACAATTGATTGTAACTATGCTTTGGTTTTTTTAACTAAGCTCCAGGCTTTTTTACTCTCTTTACGATGTTCCTGTTTATATATATCTAAAGTGCCCCCTAAAATGAGCGAGCGATCTCATCCCAGGGGGCACTTTAGATACAATAAATAGGACAAGCAAAAGAGACTAAGCCAGCCAGGATGGAAGAGACTAAGCCAGGATGAAAGAGACCTGAGTACAAGCATCGAGACTTCCCAAACTTTGCTTTGACCCCTCTTTGGACAACGGAACTTAGCATGTAAACTAAGCTACCTATAAGTGCTCACCTATAAGTGCCTCAGTAGCTTGAAGTTGCTTTTGATCCTCCCTACTCACACCTAAGGCTTGTACCCATGCTGTAGAAAATTCATGACAGCAATTCTCAATGCAACAATGATTACAAATCCTGCAAAGTGAACGCAAATTTGTCAATGAGAATACAATTATACTAAGCACTTCAGGAATTTTGTTATGTACCTCAAAAGGCTGAGCAGACATGGAAGATGGTATTGGTGACTGCATTCAGCAATCAAAGTTGGTAGTGGTTTCCCCATCCACTGGAGGATCTTGCCACAGAATGGAAGTAGTGGATCCAAGACAAATAAAGGAAGACGGTCCTTGCAAGACAGAAACCTCTCTAACCTTGGTTCCAGCACTTTCAATCTTTGTTGTGTAATACCTTCCACTGGTGACGGTGATTAAGCTCCTCGATTTTTATGCGCTCAAGTTACGGTAATAGTTCCTTCATTTCGACCTCTGTATCTTGCCATATAGCCCGAATACCGCCTCACACTTGCGACTTGGTTTATCCTTAATCATTCCTTCCCATTTTTTTAAATCTTTATTCATCTTCTCGGTCTGGAACTCAAGGTGCTGAACCTTCATTTGTAGCACCTGCAGGCTTTGATCACAAGTTTGCAACCTTGCCTTACACTGAATCACTTCTGATCTTGTAGAGTTGATCCATTCTCCCAGTGTCCTGTTGAATTCAACTGGAAAGTAATCCAAGGTTAGTACCACATGACACAACAGGCACCACTTTAAACACCACAAATTCCATCATGACAAACTTTGCACCACAAATGGCGTCATATTCACCACATGTGGTGTGGCATGTGGCACCAAACTGGTGCCACATGCCACACCACATATGGCACCACAATGCACCCAAAGCACCACATATGGCAATCCATTACTTCGCACCACAAATGGCATCAAAGACACCACATGTGGTGCAAAATGTGGATCCATAGTGGTGCCACATTAGACACCACATGTGGCACCACAATGCACAGAAGGCACCACATCCGGCAGGCATCCACCACCCCATATGTGGCAGATAGCGTGGTGCAATATTTAGCGCAGCAGTTGGCACCACATATGGCAGACAATCCACCATTCACAAGTATCACCATATCTAACATCACATATGACACTAAGTATAGAAACATATGGAAGCCAATTCACTATTCAGATAAGGTACCACGTTTGGTACTACTACATATGCTACAAACTACATTATTAACATATAATTGGCACCATATGACTGTCCTGTAACACATTTGGAGCTACATACTACTGTGAACTGAAATTATCCACCACAACTCGAAACTAGCAGCACAAATTTCCTACACATAACTTACAAAACAAGGTTGCATTTGAAACGAGAGTGTTGCAGAACTCCCGTTTCAAAGATTCCCTTTAAAAAAACACCATGCTCTTAAAATTGGCCTTTTCTGGATAAAGTTGAGCATTTCAAAAGGTTCGGGTTTTTTTTTCCCTCATTTTGGCTCCTCGTTAAGTGACAAGTTTGTGTTTTGCAAAGAAACACCCTTAAAAATGGCAAAATATAGACATGAATACATAATCTCTGAAAGTGAGATATCAAAAACATCAAAATAGTATAGAAAAAATAATAATTATTTCTTTAAATTTTTTCGGTACATCAATTTGGCACTCTCATACGCTCGTCAGACGTTGCAACTGTGTATCTGTCCCAAGTCTCCACGTTTAGTTGTTCCATCAAACATGTTTGACGTTCTATTGGCTGAATAAAAAACAAGAAAAAAAAAACAAGTAAATAATTGAACACTATGACACATAAAACAAAAAATGTACAAACAAAAGTGTATTCTGGAATACACTTTTGCTTTCTAAAAAACAAACGTGTATTCCAGAATACACTTTGGATTTTTAGAAAAAGCAAATGTGTATTCTGGAATACACTTTTGCTTTCCTGAGAAAGCAAATGTGTATTCCGGGATACACCTTTGCTTTCTAAGAAATCAAACGTGTGTTTCGGATTTATTTCCTACCATTTAGGGGTCCCCGTTTAATATGCAACCTTCTTATTTTTGTTGAGGATGAAAACTAAAAGCATTGATGCACGACCCCTAAAAGCATTGATGCACGACCCTAAATGCATTGATGCATTGATCTGGCGACGTGCTGCATCGCAGTTGCTCTGTGGGAGGTACTTGCACAATGTAGAGCCATCACACGAGTAGGAATCTTGACCATGAGCACCCAAGGCACATGTGAGGAGCATAAACTAATACTATGTTCTAATAAGAGAGACAATACTTTATAAGGGTTGAAATTATTTCTTACGCCCCATCTTTCCTATGCAACCCTGTAGACTGTTCATTCCCATCTTTAATTCGCCTCAATTTCTATCTTTATTAGCCCGTAACTAAAAATGATTGGGTACATAAAAGGTACAGATGAAGAAACTAGAACAATCTTAGAAATAAAACATTAAGAACAAAAGACAACCCGATTTAAGTTATGAACATTCATGTTTAAAAAATGTTCTCATTCAAAATTTACATGTGGTAGTAAAAATATTCCAAGCCTCTTGTGATATTCACCACTCTGGTGATGTGAAACTCTAAACAAGTCTAAATACAACTAACTTAAAATCAAAGAATCACATCTCAGATAAAGAATGTGAACACAGGACCATCTAAAGCAATCAAAATTTGCCCCATCTATGAAAGCTGCTAAAGAATTTGAATCTTAGGCCTTAAGACCTTAAGACCTCAATATTCTTCTCCACAATGATTTGCAGTATTGACATGAGAGCAGAGCTGTTTGCCAATTAGATCTTTCTGCGCATTATCATTTGGCATTTTGTCCTTCACCCTTAGAAAATCCTCAAGTGTACGAAATTCTTCTCTTAGCGGCTTTTCCAACTCGGGATGCTTCAAAGAGAGGCTCACCACTTTTGCCCTTCCTATAAAAATGAAGAGCCCTAGAAAAGACAAGACACAAAGGCTCAGGATAATCATTGCTATCATAGAATTTATTATTTCACAAAAGAACATTCAGAAAGATCTTATCATTGTTTCTCAAGACCATAAATCACGCCATTCTTATAGGTTGATAAGTCAACATCTCAAAGTCATCATATAGATCTTGTCTAAATTTACTTAAGTCCATAGCTGAAAGTAGAGGGAGAAACATTATTTAGCATAGCAAAAGAAACGAACCAATATTAGCATAGCAAAAGAAAAGCAAGAACTTCATTATCAACTACTAAAGTCTTACCTAAAAAACCACGAAAAAGACATTCCATGCCATAATCAGTAACCAGTAGCATCATATTCTTACGCTAGTCTCCGAAATTCTGAATACATGCCACCATGAAAGTTGGTGCGGAGGAAATATGACCGAAAACAAAATAGGGTGTTCATTTCGTAATATCAAAGAATTGTGCAACAAACAGACGCGTGTTAGAGTGCTCGACCAAGTAAATAGCATAAGGCTCTAACTCATAGATAGACGAAAAGACTTTTGCACATTCGAAATCTTTCTCTGTTGTAGTCTAGACAGATCTAGTGATGCAAGTAAGAGGCGTTTTTAGCGGATAACTCTAGCTTACGGACTAGGGAAATCGCTATAGATAAAAATTCCATTTATAACATCGGGTTGTACCTCATGCCACAAACATAAGTGTTCAAAACATAAAGTGTTCAAAGGAAAGCTTGGACATGGCACCTAGCTTGAATATCGATATAGAGTACCATGTACCTTTGTCCATCCTTGAATGGATTGTCCGCGACCTCGATAGCGACCTCGATAACATATACCGATACCGGATGAAGATAAACAAACTACCACCTTGTGGAGGGGTAATAGTGTGTATAAGCATCGGTCAATATTAGAGGATTGAATGAGATTTGCACAAACAGTAGAACCTATCTGGAAAAGCATTTCCTCATCACAAGCTTCGATGGCTCCGGAATGGGAAAGGTAATAAGTCAGTAGCAAAATCTGGTCATCCAAAGTTTGACCAGTTGATGTACTGGTGAGGTATATCTACTGGGATATGTCCAAGCTCTTAACAAATGAAGCTTTGTAACAAACCACGCAAGTAGGCGTCCAAAGCAATTCAAATAATAAATTTATCTCATTGCAAATGCCCATGAGCTTACTTAGAAAACCAAAAGGAAGAGCTTACCTAGAAGCTTGTTTGTGCCTTTCTGTTTGTATACCGGTCCGAGCTTGATCTTAACTTTTTGCGTAATCCGATCAGAACTTATGCCCCATGTAAATCTTGTTGCTTGCTCTCATCTTCTGCGAGAATCCATGAGCTCTCGTCCCGAGCCAAGAGTTTTGTTGAAAAAAAATTCGGATCTCCCATGAAGGAGGCGATGTAGCCAACGATTGAAATTATCAAGCAAGAGAAACCTAAAACAAGCAAGCGCCAAAATAAAATGGGAGGCGCTAACTCCCCATAAGGAAATCGCCTAAAAAAACAAGAACTGCCATGCTTTTTGAAAACCAAATCCTATTCCGGAATACAAAGTGTATTCCAGAATAAGATTCCCTATTTCTTTTTGAACCAATATCCTGTATCCCTAGTCCCCACAAAACAAACCAAACAATCCTTTTTTTATTTATACCACGATCGTGTATCTCCCAAAAAACAAAGATCCCAAGGTTGTTGGTTTGTATTGCTCTTTCGCTAATCCCTTGATGATCTAGAACTATGTTCATGTTTCAATTGAAACCAAAAGATTGCAAGGTCATTGAAAATCCGGAAATTTGGAAACTTGCAAGATCACTGTTGATTCTCAAAAACTTGTACAGCAAAAATGTATTCCGGAATACACTTCGGATTTCGAGCAAAACCAAAAGTGTATTCTGGAATACACTTTGACTTTCAAAAAAAAGTAAAAGTGTATTCCAGAATACACTTCTGTTATTCTCTAATGGTAAAAGTGTATTCCGGAATACAATTTTGGTACTTTAAAATATTATATCATTAAAAAATGTCTCATTGTAACCTAAAAGTACGTTTTCTGGAAAACGATCCAAGCTAACAAAATGTTGTGTAGGACGTACACTTAAATTAGTGGTTTTCTCAAAAAACACACTTCAAGTAAATTCTATCTGTTAGGAAAAGTGTCACTTTGACATAGTCAATTTTCTCTTTGCACAAAAAAATGAGTGATTTTGGGGGGGTCAAAATGCATTTTTATGACAAAAATAAAATTTTTACCCCATTTTAGCTCTTTTTTGGGGAAAAAAAATGGAATCTTTGAGGAATATTCCATTTGCTCCCGTTTCAATGATTTGCTCCCGTTTCTATTGCAACTCTGTTACAACACACCCAAATGAAGAAGTAAGTGGTGTACCTGATTGTTCAAGCTTGCTAGACCTTGCTGGAAAATAACAGTTCCAATATTAAATTGCATCATATGGTGGTTCCAGAAGAAGAGGGTTGAAAAGTACCTATTTTTTTAGTGATTTTCCCCGAGATTCTTCTTACAGCTTGAGGAGGCTTGAATTGTGGCCTAGTCATTTCAAGAGAGGAAGCATCATCTGTGGCATTTTGCTCTGCTTCCTCACTATTTGAAATGCTTGCATGCTTCCTCTTACGTTGGGACGGAGAGGCTTCAGACCCTTTTTCTCTTAACTGTTACCAGAAACTCAACCAGTTTATTTCTTTTCCTTTTGTGTGAAGGTAATACATAGCAGACCATAGTCTCGTGAGGCCATGCCTCCCCCAGCACACTTCCTTTGTGTGATTTTCCCGTAAAGGGACATATATTCATTATACCTCTCCTTGTTCGATTCTTCAACCTTGCATGATGAAACAAAACAATATTTTAAACAACAGATAATCATGGGCATCCCCTCGAATCTAGAATGCAACCCACCAGAAGTGGATTTTCCTAATACTTTCGGTCCCCCAAACAGACTTCGATTTCTTCTTGTGTGGCGTAATGCTTTTCTTGCCCAGTACATTTCCTTGTAGGTGTGTCCCATGGCATTCAAGTCCCAGATGATCGAGCCATTTAGGTGATCGATCTTCTTGCCAGAAATCAGAAATGGTCTTGCCGGATTAAGGGAGCGTGATCAGAGTTTTTGAGGGAAAATGAAAATTCAAAGTCAGAAATGGTCTTGCCGGATTAAGGGAGCGTGATCAGAGTTTTTGAGGGAAAATGATGGTGTAATTCAGAAAGGACAAAATTTTGAATAAGTAATCATGTGTATATTTGAAAAAATAACTGCCTCTCCCACTACAAATTCGGTAGTTCCCACCACACTTAGCACCCAAAAATATGGTGCTAAAATGCACATTTTTGTTCCACTACAACATGCTTTCACCCGTAATTTTAAGGCTGTGTGCCATACCAATAGGTCCTTTGTTACTATAAAGTACATAGTTGTTTTTTTTACTGTTAGTTTCCTCATAGTGCACTAATGCATAACTAATCTACAAGAAGATACAAACCTCAAGAAAGTATTTGTTGCTAGTGTCCTCTGGAATTTTCCACTTCACCTTGGATCTTTCGTGTGTCTCAGGCTTGTAACTGCATTTGCTCCAGGCAGACATAAAGCCCATGCATTTATATAGGTCACCATATTATTCCACTATATTATTCCACCATGTTATTTCGCATGGCCTCCATACATTGGGCATTTTCAGAGCACCGAACATCATGCCATCAGTGCTGCAAGAAGAAATTGTTGAGTTGCCCAATAGCTTTGACCTTGCAGAAAAGTATTTGTGATTGCAATGTCAAAATATCAGATACTCCTGGTCTAGAAGAGCAAAAGCCTGCATCCAAAATGAAACGAATTTTCTTGACAATAAAATAGCTCTTTCATATCAGAATCCCCCAAGTCCAATTTCATGTTGAAAGATTCTAGAAAAGATAAGCAGATTAATTTCAAGGCAAGATAATTTGCTTACAAGATGGGGTTGTAATAGAAGAAGCTCTTTTGCAATAGATGCATCCACCATGCAAGTTACCTATGTTATGAAAAAAGGAAAAGGCAAATGAATCATATTTGGATGTTTGATGGGTAACCACAAGACAAATCAATGCTCTTTAGCAGATGAAGAATGAGGATGTTTAGGGAGATGGAGGAATACCTGTTATTAGCAAAATCATTGCTCCAAACTAGCCGGCCGTAATGAGCATAGGATGCCAAAAAATGGTTCTTAAGGCAACCACATTATTATTGCATCTCTATATGCAAAATTTGAAAGCTCAACCCCCCAATGGTGGAAATGACAATACAAAGAAGTTGAAGAGGAATTTTCTATTTGTTGTGGATCTAGGATTAGAAATTAGTCCATCTAAGGGATGGAATCATGCCACAACTTCTTTAGCATGATGTGGCACATCTGCAATATACATCAAAATCTAGAACAATATCTACAACTAAAAACTTAACCCCCCGTCACCCCCCGTGTGAATATGCACCCAAACCAAAGGGGGTTTAAGGGGGATTTTAATTTAAATGTGTTAAATGCAATGGTTTGCGTTAATAATGTTAATGGTATTTGTGTGTTGATTGTTATATTAAAAAAAATTTTGGGCCCTTCGGGCCCTAACAAAAGCAGATAGATAAACTTTAAGGGCCTAAATCGTTAAACAACCTACTCGTATGAACAGCAGTTTAGTTTTACTAATGGCAACGAGATTTGCCATTACTTGGGGCTTGTGCTTTTAGTCCCAATTAAATAGAAGAGCCACTTGGAAATGAGAAGGCTTCCTATTCTGAAATGTAAATATGAAGCACAACAAAATTGAAACTAAGTATGTAACATATAACATATAATCAAATAATCATATAACATATGATCATGTTATTACCAAATAACATATAATCATGTTATTACCAAATGGTTTGACCGTGCAATTTACATTCTCAAATAAACACAGGAAGACATTATCACCCCGTAAACCTTCTTCAGAGCCATAGTGTTATCTAAGTTGCAACAGGCAAAATGAATCTTTTAAGCAAGGGCAAAAATTATGCAATCCATTGTCTCTTATGCATCTCCGTTTCTCACCGCACTTGATGCGAGAATCATCGGTTGTTTGCCAAGCTTCCCAAGGAAAATATTTTGACACCAAAGAAAGGCGATACACCAATACAAACCGCAGCAGAGGTACAACCAATCATCCAATGCAACTTGTTTTGCCTCAATCGTCGATGTAATGAAAAATCTTTGCAAATGAGAAAGAGATCTATGTGAACAAGCGTAAAAGAATAGATCTTATAAAACCACCTCAATAAACATGACAATCTTCCGTGATTATCTTAATCTGTTTCCAAACATACCATAAAACAAAGTGTTTTAATGCAACTCTCGGGCATCACCCATCTCATTAATAACTTATTCAAATAATATACTCTAAATTTATTTGCATTGCCTTTCGAAACTAAATTACCAATCAATATAAACTTGCATAAAGGGTACAATCCTTACCAATAGCCTTGATGCCCCCTTAGCTATAGAGCTTGCAACCAATCTTGATATAGCCAACCGTTCATTTATCTTAGATGACCAATCAACCTCATTACTCGCTCTTCATTTATTGCTGTCTTGGCTCCTTTAATCCCTCAATCATGCATCGAACTCCGTAAGGACAATCCAACTTTTGAAAGCCTTTGTGCAATGTCATGATGCTGCTGTATCAAAGTTTCTAATGATGCTTCTGCCTTCTTGCATTGTTCAATTTCCAATTCAAGTTGTGACAAACTTGTGCACTCATCATAAATCTTGAACCTCCCCATCCTTCATCCGTTTGTGAGCCATCATCGAACTTGCATAACCTTTTAACATGCAAATAGATTTTTTTGAAAATGAGGCAAGAACTAAAACAAGTAAAAAGGGTAAGGGCGTACTTGGAGCAGAGTGGGAGTAGAGGTAGGGCACGAGTCTGAGACTCGGCTCCTTCGCAAGAAAAAAACAAGAACAAAAAGCAAAAGTTTAACACGCCGTAATGTGCCCGCCATAGAGAAATGTGAAGCTTGGAGCCGAGCTCTGCATCTTCGGGACTTTTTTCTCTCCTCCTCCTCCCTAAAGCCGCCATCCAAGGATTTTGTGTAAAATGGATCGCTAACTCCTTCTCGAACCACTATATTAGCACCTGAACTACATTATTTTTGGAGACTGGTTAGATGTGCATCTTGTGTTATCACAAGTAGGGCCCGGACGAATGTGGGAAGATAGAAAATGAAAGCGATGAGTTTAACTTTAGCTTTGCCGACAGATTCCTCTCGTCCATCCACTCCAACTACACCACCCTACGATGTAGACAAGTATGCATGACAAAGCTCGATGTCCCAAGCCATCGAAGAATTAGATCGAGGAAGAATTAGATACTGTTTACTCTTCATCTTCACTGCCCTGAAACCCTAAACCCATCAGAACCCTAAAGTCAAACCCTAAATTCATTACAACCCTAAAGTCGAACCCTAAAGTTGAACCATTGCAAAACTATAGATAAAATGCCATTCAAATATGAGAATCCAGTGTGCACTCTAGATATACTGATTAGTATGCCTCGTGGAATACGCCCATGAAATCATATAAAAACCATGCCAAAAAGCGTATAAAATCACAAAAAAAACCCCATGTTATAATGCTACATATTACATCTGTAGGTCAAAAACCTATAAGGCCAAGGTCATGCAAGCTGGCTATCAGATCCGCCCAGACAGCACTATGGTTTGCAAAATGGTACATCTTAAGGTAGTAGCAACTACATGTACCAATTTTAAATCAAAGCCTATGCAAAGGCAGTGGCAGGCCATTAATTCAACTGCAGATCTAATGTACCTCTGCAAAACTTATCCCAAACTTGAGCATTAATTGAAGCACTATGCATTACCACAGATAATGTCATGCACTGACTATTTTCGTAAAGAATCATAGATCAGAGTAGTTAATGGCACAAAGTAGATCTGCTACTCTAATGGCAAGTAATAATAGCGAGGTGAATCAGACATTATGCTTATAGTGTTAGTATAACAGCATGACCACTGCCTGTTGAAATAATCATGGATCTGATCAGATAAAGAGTAAAGAAGCTAAATCCTAATTCCAAACCTGATTAAAATGAATGTTGCCCAATAAAACGTTGCTGGAGTCACGGAGTTGCTAAAATGCATTGCTCCTTGTTGAAAATTAGCAACTAAGCATGAGCAGAAGCTACAAACAAATCATGCATTGTTTGCATGCAGCTGCTCTCCCCAAGGGTATTAACAGGGCTTCCATTCATGTTCAGCACACCTGCTTTCACATCAGAACCACAGCCAGGATCAAGATCCTTCAGCATCTTGGCAAGATTTAATCACAGGATTTAAAGCACAAGATTTGATAATGATCGAATTTACTATCGAATGACCTAACATGAAATTACCAGTAATGACTTTATCATCCTCTAGCTGCTTCTAAACTATAGAAATGGTGGCGATTGTTTCCTATTTTTCCAACATTTTTATAGAAACGAATTTAGTAGAATTGGATGTTTTACCTTAAAATTGAGGTTTTTATTGTAAAATATCCATTAATTTGGCGAATTTACTATAATTAAAATGCAATATTATCAAATTTTGGCGATTTTATGAAGTTCTTTAGCGTACGCATCCTAGTAAACCATCGAATCCAGATTTTAAAAAATGGTAAAATATAGCAACTTTACGAAGTTTCACACCTTAAAGTCATCACTGAATTACACAGCTTATCAGTTGTGATGGACTTTGTCAAAGCTCTAATTTGTCCGTGCCTTAGGTCATTCTAATAGAGCAAACTCCCCAAGTTTGTGGCCTTCCCATCATCCATGGTTCCGGTTTCCAATTACTGACATCTAATTTTGACAGGTGAAAAATGCACCAAATGAATCCAAAAACTCTAGAAATATAATACAAAAGTACCTTTTAATCACTCTCTGGAACACAGATCTGGAGATGCAAAGGCAATGATTTGATGTTTTTTGTTTTTTTCTTGATGGCACTAAAAAAGGAGTGAACTTGACTTTGGAAGGAACTCAGCCTGAAACCATATAATAACAGATAATACTATATCTATATGGTCAGCAATCCATTGTGGAAATTTTCAGCCAAAAATTGCTAAGGTAAAGATATTCTCGGTCCATAAATGTAGGCCGCTTCTATTGACATGCATATATCAGATCGATCTGTGGCCCATGTTCCATATTGTATGACCGAGACTCAGGCTCCTTCATGCTTGCTTTAATTTGACTTCTCGACTGCTCTCAAGCAAACTATTTACATCAACTAATAAAGTCTGAAAGTTTTCAAAGAGCCCCTAGAACCTCCCAACCTGATTACAAGCTTTGTCAAAAAATCTGCCACTTAGTATATCGTACAACCACATGTTTATTTAAAAATAAAATAAGTCAACATAGAGTTAAACTCTATGTACAGACCCAAACTTTGGGATTGTTCTTGAATGTACAGACCTGATGTCCACGTATCTTAGACACCAAAGACCCACACTACAGAAACTACCTCCCTGCATAGGATTCTTTGTACCCAAGGCATCCCTCCAGCCAACCTTAAGCCATGTTCCAAACATAGCTAAGTACCTGGACAACAAAGCTGTTTGCATGCCAGACTACATGACCATGACCACGGTTGCCCTTAAGGCCATATCTGCATAGGCATGATTTAGAAGGTGAGGCGAATCATAAGCTTTCTATATTAATTTTGTAGGCGATTACTTTTTGCGACTTGAACTGTTTCATAGAAACTCTGGCGAACCTTGCCAACGTCAATGTGGTAATTGAAATAAATAAATTAGATGTCAATTCATATACAACTTACAGGATTAAGGAAACCTATTATGTTTAGCAAAATTTGAGTAGTTGTTGATTTTTTGAGTATTCTACTATGGTCCACTAGAGCTAGCAAACAATTACTTGATCTACAATGTTGTTAAGGGGATAATCTATGATCCTAAACACTTAGATCCATGGAACTGGAGGCGAAACTCTAGATCTGAGCTTAAGAATGCATGGCTAATTTAAGAAAGGCGGGCGGACGAAATGGTAAAACTTTGGCGAAAGAATATAATTTATTTTCAATAGTAACCTATTCAGCTTTAGTATCTCATTTTCGAAAATATTCAAAATATAGCCATTTGGCTATAAATAGCCCCTTAAGGGCAACCCTGACCATGACTGTGAATAGGAGAAGATGCTTCTCCTACACAGCTGCCATATTCTTGTTCTACAAAGCCCAGACACAATTAGAGGAACCTTCCATTCAGCCTTTGAGTATAGAACCATTTAGCTCCACAGGAGAAGATCGTCTACTCCTGGAATACGAAGGCTCGGATGAAGAAGAGGAAGAAGGTGAAGAGGGCAATGATGTCAAAGACATTATCAAAGTGGACCCCTCCAAAGAGCAACGCCAAGCGGAGCAAGAGATCCACCACTTCGATGCAGACTTGCAGACAACCCGGATAGCACCACCACTCGGGCTAGGCATCATAAGCCTGACCCCCATCATCATGGGAGGAGAAGAAAACCTCCTCCTCCACGATATCAAGAACCTACCAGAATGTGGAGATCAAGAGTAGACGAGCTCTTACATCTCCTATGGCAGCAATCAGACCTGGATGACTTCATCGATCGAGGAACACAGGTTTTTTCAATTGATGTATGTGAGTCGGTGTCATACACAGGTCAATCCACCACTGACCTACAGGCCTATGGTAGGATCAGACAGATGATGATCCAACAAGAGCTACCATTGGAGGAAGAGTTTATGGTGATCGAGGAACGAATGGGTATCAGAGGGAAGACAACAAGTGCACTTCAACCCAGCTCTTCCTCGACGGCAAACACCCTCAGCTACAGGGCAGGAGCCATCAACCTAACTCACCTCAAAACTCAACTTGCAGACCATAGGGAATTGATCACAGTTTCAATGGACGAGTACGCGGGTCAAATAAGGAAATAGAGACAGGAGCGAGACAAGGAGGGCAGGATAGGGCCCTCAGATACTACCTGCCACTCCTCACCGATGCATGATAACATTGATCCATCAGCAGTTCAGCCCACACGGGGAAGAAGTTGTATTCATGCTAATTGCACTCTCGGCTTCAGTAGATATGCAAGTCTTCAACAGAGCGTCGACCATGTCATACTAGGCAAGAGATCAGTAGCATTAAACATCTTTGACTTCGCAGTTCCTTATCGATAGTCTGGCAGGCTAGCAGTTACTGCTACCTATACCTTTCACAGGAGAGTCGAAGAGCTCGTAGTGGCTATGCAAGGAGGAATGGCTATGCAAGGAGGAATGGCCACAAACATCCTCAGGAACTTGGGACGTACGGTTGGTATAGTCCAAGTGAAGAACAGATTGTCGGTGATCAACGATTGTTATTATAACTTTTGTATTACTTTAATATATCGGATATTAATAAAATATAAGAATTTTTGTCTTGCATTATAAATACTCTTTTGATATAATGTGTCGGTACAATTATATCATTCAAAAATGAATGCAACCACAAAAGATACTCATGTTAAGAATTATAATTCAATGTGTGCAGCTAGAACATCCAGGACCGCTGAGCAATACCGTTGTATGGACGAGAAAACACCGGCCTGATAATTCCAGTCCCGCAACCTCTTCGGGGAGTATGAGATGCCAACTCCGGAAGAAGAACTATCTCAGTTTCTGACATACATGAAATAAGAGCCTTGCTAGCAGAGAGGGCATCGAATACACCCGACCAGAACATCCAGTTGCCTCGGGCTAAGGATAAGGATCCGAACAGGAGCCGCAGAAGGAGATCTCCCAGTACAGACTCGTTGGATTAAAAAAATATCATAGAACTCCTTAATTAGCCTTGCGATTGCCCTAGGCAACTATTTCAAGCTCGACTCCTCTTGATGCTTCGAATCGGGCTCAATGTCTCTAGCTTAAGAATGTACTCAACCTTATCCTTCATTATGCATTTGTCTAACTGCTTCAAGGACATGCACTGCAATATAGAAGCGACTTCCTTATCTTTGACCACAAAACGGTTGCTGTCGTGTGCCATGATTGAAATCTCATGCTTATCACAGTCGATCATTGCCTTTGTTGGCTTCAAGAACTCCACGCCGACTATAAGGTCGTATTTACCAATATCCATCACTTCTGCCCCTATAGTCAACTTGTTCCTGCTTAGGTCTGTCAAAATTGACTCTTCTTCTTTTGGTATGGCGGATGGCCCCACTTGCCATACTAACTGGTCTTGGCTTCGATTTGAGAGTCTTGGATTTCAACAATGCTGCTAACCTGGGTGAGACAAAGTTATGGGATCTACCTGTGTCTATGAGGACTACGTAGGGCTTATCATCTATGGTGCCCTCTGCTAAGATGACTGTGGACTGACCCTATTGCTTTTCCTTTATAGAAGGATTGCTTTTGTCCTAGGGTTTGAGATGCTTCTTCTAGACTCAACGCTTTGTCTTTTGTCCTCCCCTACTATCCTTGGGTTGATGACTCAGACAAGCCTTTTGACCATTTTATTCAAATCCTCGATGTACCCATCCACCGCTTGTCTTTCTGTTATCCTTAGTACATTTAATCTTAGTCTCATGAACTCTTTTGTATACTTAGCCACTGACAAGTTCCCTTGTTCTAGCCTGTAGAATTGCTGGATTTGCCTGCTTGTGCGAGACCTTGGGACATAGTGTTTGCGGAAGCCTTTACTGAAAGTTTTGAACTTGCAATTGTTCTTTTTCAACTTATTAGACTTAACATATACCCTTCCACCATATGCGTGCTGGACCAATGAGATTTGCCATTGCAACTTTGCTGATGACATTTGAGGTCGAGTAAAACACATGCCATGACATTAGCCCGGCAATGTTGGGCATATGTACTAGTCTATTTACTTAAAATGTTGTTGGAGGTGGGTGTCTCCCTTTTTTCAGTTGCTGGTAACCTTTTATTTTCCGGCCAAAAAGCAATATTTTAGAACCAAAAAACTTTCTTTTTAATTTGGCTTCCTTTTTTAGCACAACAATGCAACTAAGGCATACCCTTTCTTGCAATTCTAGGCTATCCACGTAGCACCTCCACCTCAGCAAAGTGGCATATGAATAGCCATTGGATCTTGAGTTTTTTATATTTCGATTGGTAAGATCAAAGCATATTTGCCTCTCTTTTTCTTTTTTCTTTTTTTCGTTGTGGCTCCATTTGATGTTGACAATGTAGACACGATTTGAATATCGTGATTGATTAAGAGAAATCGCTGCTTCAGCTTGCTTTATTTCGAGGAAAAACCTTGTTTTATTCATCTTAGACGTGGATGCAGAGATTGGCATTTTGTTAGAGGATGCGCTTTGGCGGAGAGAGATAGCCATCGTCATTTTACTTGTCGAACTTGCTTCTAAAGTTTCCCTTCCAAGCTCCCAGTTGTACAACTAATTCGTTATAAAATGGTGCGCTTATTTCTAGCTATGGAAATCGCCTCTTTCAGTTCCTCACTCTTCTTTCAACTCCGTTGCTTTCAATTCAAAATACGAAAATGGGCGTATACCTCAACCAGGGATTAACTTGGAAATGTGAGCCTCTTCATGTCCAAAATCTTGCTAGTTGTAGAGGCAGACAGTTATTAAGTTGTTTTTACTAGTATGTTTTAACAAAATTTGCAATATTCATCATTTTAGACTTTGTTCTTGATACTTCAGGCAGGATCTTACAGAAATAATTTTATATAGTTGTGGCTTTAAGGAATCTTAGTCTGCTTGGAGTCTGATGATACTAGTCTGTAGTGAGCTCTGCATTTGGGGTTTCTAGATATGTGACTTTTGTCCTTCTTGTTGAAGCCATGTTTGCCATGATGCTTTGGTTGGGAAATACAGCATATTTATACATCTCTGTGTCATTTGCCCAGATGCTAAAGGCAACAAGTCAGTATATCTATTGAGTAAGTGCTTCTTTATCTTCTTCAATGGCTTCTCATCTTTTTCTTTCTTGTTGGTTTGTAGTGCCTGTCGCTGTTTTTTTGTTAGGTGCAACAGTTGGTCTGGAAAGGTTGAGTTGCCACACAATGATTACCATATCCATAATAACCATTGGAATAATCATAGCATCTTATGGGGAAATATCAAGGCCGAGATTTGATCAGCCCGTGGATTTTTTGAAGCATGCATAGAAGATTCATAGCATTCAAAACCTTGTAGGTGAGACTTCCTTATTTATAAGTTAAGCATGTTGGGTAGTAAGCCATAGCCATGGCGGAGGTGAAGCAGCTCGATCCTAGCACAATAGGCCAATAATGCAACTTGCCATTTATTCTCAGCCTTGAGCACATCAAGAAAGTCTTTTTTTTTGTATCCTTGAGCATACATAAGATATCTTCTCAAATGCATATGACAATTCATCTTACAAAGATATACAAGACTATGAAAGACCCCAATCCCAACTATGCTTAGACCATGCTTACTATGCCCCCCTTTTTTTTTTGAAGAACGACAAACTTTATTGAAACACCAAGCCAAAAGCTAGATACAAATGCAGAGGCGGGAATAAAATTTCAGAGGATAATCATGATCCACTAAATAGAACCACCAGCCTATGCGTAAGACAACACACTCAAATAGGACTCAAATATCAACTGTCGCTTGGCAGGAGCAAGCGAAGAACAATGGTAGGCCTTAGCGATTCTAGCTTGTGCGTCCTAAAGGACTACTGCAGGGGGAATATCCAAAGCCTGAAAGATACACAATCTTCTGCGCTTCCAGATGGACCACAGCAACCATCCTGATGCCAGATGAAATGCTTGACTCTGCACCTTATTCCAAGTATCCGGATAAATAGCCAGAAGCACTTGTTGAATGTCACATGAAAAAGAGAGAGCAACCAAGACCAAACATGCTAGAGATGATCACATAAAAAGAAACAATGCTCAATGGTCTCATCCCTTTGCTTGCACAGTGGGCAGAGTTTTTTTTTTTTTGTTGAAGGACGTCAGACTTTATTCAATCAAAGAGTCAAATACAAGTATAAATGCAGAGACAGGAATAAAATTTCAGCGGATAAGCAGAGACCCGCCGAGTGAAGCAACCTGCCTAAGCATAAGAGTGCACATCCAAAAACTCTCAAAAATCAATCGCCTCTTGCGAGGGGCAAGTGAAGAACAATGATACGACTTTACAATGTAACCTTGAGCTTCTTGGAGAACACGATTATCTGCCACATCCAGACCTTTGAAGATTACCAATCTTCGTCTTTTCCAGATAGTCCAAAGCAATCAGCCTGCTGCTAGATGAAAAGCCTGGCCTTGTAACTCTGTCCAGGTACTTGGGTAAATTGCCAAAAGCAGTTGTTGACTTGTTAGTGAAACCTGAAAAAGGGAAAACAACCAGTCCCATACCTGTCTAAGGTGTTCACACATGAAAAAGCAATGCTCAATGGTCTCAGATCCACGCTTGCATACTGGACACTGATTTGATATTCTAGGGTTAAACTTATGGACAAGCACATTAACCCGCAGACACCTATGAAGAATCTGCCACCAAAGAACTGCCACTTTAGGATGAAGTAGCTTGTCCCATGCCCAAGACCACACCTTCTGCCATTGAAGAGGAGGAAGTTGAAGAGACCACTTATTAGACGGAGGAAGAATATCAGTATCAAGCAACAACTGATACATAGAGTTCACAAGTTTGCACTCCTTAATTTCTTCATGACAAACCCATACCAAAATATCTTCTTGGTGTGGCAGAAATAGGCTGTAGAAAATCAGCAACTTTTTGCCAAAGAACTCTATCCCATCGCCCCAATAGAAACTTTAATCGAAAAGCCTCCCATGTCGCCAGAATCGGCCTCGAGTCATACCATGCTGCAATAGTTAAGATTCCAAAGACTTTTCCAACGCCTTTGAGTCAATGGGTGCAATTGTAAAGCAAAGTGGTTGATTGTCTACCGTAGGGATCCATCAACAAGGTGCGATCAACCGCATACAAGCGCTTGGACCGATGTGAAATAAAGTTTTGATCAGTGCCGGAATCTAACAATCCCTTTAAGAATGGAGAAGCATTATGATAAGGCCGCAACTCATAAAATAAACTCCATGGAAGAACAGGTTTGAGTGTGACTTTACCAAAAGGGATACAAATAGGTAAGAGCCTCAGTGCAATAAGCCGTAACCCGGAGAATCATCCTTACCTACGAGCCAAATGAATTTTGAGATCATAACCTTACTCTCGCAAATGGAAATCATTCATGCCCAAACCTCCAGCAGACTTAGGTTTTATACACTTAGACCATGCAACCTTCACCACTACCCCTCGCTTCATTTCCACCCCGGATAAAGTTTCTAACAACACCCACAATCTCCTGAAACTTTGAGTGGGAAGCAAGAATGGCGGAAGCCATATAGACATGTGTGTTGCTTAAGACATGCTTAGCAACTGTTACCCTTCCAGGCATAGATAGCTTAGCCGTACCCCACCAAAAAAGGTGCCTCCGCAACCCCTCGATTATAACATCCCAAGCATCAGAAGTTGAAACATGAATACCCACTAGGATACCAAGAAGTTTGGTTGCCTTCCCATGAGGCAACACCTTCCAGGGGTAAGCAAGAACACATGGTGGGACTTCATCATCTAGAGTCCACAAAGCGTAACACTTTTGCCAACCCACCAAAACTCCGTGAGGCTAAGGAAAATGTGTCAAGCAGAAGCTTTGCATTTTGGAGATTATAAGCATCTGCTTTCAAAAATAGAAAGGTATCATCTGCATACTGATTAATAATTTCTTGAGAGCCATTTTCCATAGGAAGACCCCTGATCACATCATCCTCAGCCGCACTAGAAAATAATTGTGAAAGCACCTCTGCCACTATTGTAAAAGCAATGGAGCCAAGGGGCAACCTTGACGAACTCCTCTACCAACGTAAAAGACAACAGAGGGCTCTCCCTCGAAGAGTATCAGATCTTGCTGAAGTATGCAACTTCATGACATCTCTTGTGAATGGGATACCGAACCCTAAAGCCAATAAACACTTCTCTAAAAAACCCCAATCCACACTGTCATATGCCTTGGCAAAGTCAAGTTTGAGATACACAATACGATGGGCCTTTAGCCTTGCCCAATACATACCTTCATAGGCCGCTGCAACATTATCAAGAATACACCTTCCAGGCAAGAACCCAGTTTGGGTGGACGAAATTGACTCAAAGAAGAAGAACACACAACTTCTCTCGCCAGAGCTTTTAAAAAAATCTTATACAACTCAGAGAAAGCAATGTTATAGGACGCCAATCCGAAATGGTCTTGGGCTCTTTACACTTGGGAATGAGGGAAATAGCACCTGTGTTAAGAATTTTGTCCAAACTTCTGTATCTTCTAAATTCACAAAATGCATTATATATATCATCTCCAATCCACTCCCAATATTCTTGAAAAAATTCTACTAGAAAACCGTCAAGACCTGGACATTTTCCTTTCTCCAATAGGTGAGCCGCTGCGCCTAGATCGTCTCTAGTGATATTTGTCTCTAAAATTGAACGTTGCTCTGCTGAAACAATAGAATGCACTTTAGTTAACACAGCTGATTGCATGTCCTCCTGAAATGGTAAGCGATGTCGAACAAAGAATACTGCAAAATGATTATGTAGGTGCTGCTTTAGGTGCACCGGATCAGAAACCTCCGAGCCATCTGGGAGAGTGAGAGAGTTAATAGAAGTAGCCATCCTCCTCCGTTTTGCCGCCCTAAAAAAGAAATGAGAACACCTATCACCAGACTTAAACCATTGCAAACCAGCCTTCAACTTCGCTCCAGTAACCTGCACAGTGGGCAGAGTGCTGACACTTAGGGATCAAATCTGTGGACAAGCACATTCACCCGAGGGCATCTGTGAAGAATCTGCCACCAAAGCACAGCCACCTTAGGATGGAGTAGTTTATCCCAAGCCCAAGTCCACATACATCTCCAACTAGGAGGTGAGAGCTGAAGGGACCACTTAGTGGATGGCGGAAGGATATCACCATTGACAAGCAGCCTATACATAGAGTTCACAAGCCTATGCTCGTGAACACTCTGGTGGGAAACCCACATGCACCATTCGATAGCCTCTGGAGCAGCCAATGGCAGAGTACTAGCAACCTTTTGCCAAATAGGTCTATCCCATCGAGCCAATAAGAATTTTGTTTGAAAGAGTTGCCAAGTCGCTAACTGACCAGAATCATACCAAGCTGCAACAATTAAGATCCCTGCTAACCTCCAGCGTCGTTGAGTTAATGGATGAACTGAGGCACAAAGTGGGAGATTATTTTCCACATGTATCCACCAACAAGGGGCACTCAACTGATGACATGCAACAAGATCAATATGAAATAAGATCCATATTGTCTCCCAAGACTCCAGCAAGCCTTTCAAAAAAGGGGAGGCATTAAGGCCGCCAATAATCAAACAATTAATTATTTACATTCATTAATGCATAAAAAAAACGTTACCTCCTTTCGCATGATGATAGAGAACCCCTGTTTATTTGTAATGAATTAGTAGGATGGCTGGGCCCCTACTATTACAGTAGGGGTCCCGTTTCACCCCCTTTTTGTTTACAATAGCCGGATAAAGCTTGTATTAGCATGTTTAAATCATACTAGAACCATACTTGAGTTTTTGAGCCATATTGCAATCTACCTTAGATAAGGACAATATAGAAATAGTACCTTTTAATAATCCTCCAGAGTTTGCATGAGCATGCTGGTGTCATACTTGATACATGGCCAAGTGGCCCATAAGACATTATTATCTCTGTTCATAGAACAGTCTACGCCTTTTAAGAATTACACTTCAGTGCTTCATTGCTTCATGCATATAACTATTTCTAGTAATATTTGAGCCGAGTGGCTATAGAATGATATCATGCCGAGAGGCATTAAAGGCATGACCTCTTTGAACAATAACCATTTGAAAATTTTGATTATGTAGAACAGTTCTAAAGCCATGTAAATGCGTGAAGACTTTACTTCTGCAATAGGGCTCATACCTTTTTCAATAAAGCAGTTGTTTTCCCCCTAGTGCACTTGCCTCTTATCACCACCTGCCTATCAGTATTAGGCATTATTTTCCAGTAAACGTGGGCAAAAGTATGCTGATGGGGTACAAAAAATGCGACCCACCTGCTATTCTATCATAGTATTCCACTTGTCATTCATTGGAGCTGTTACATATTTCTATTGATCACCTAATTACCATGTACCCTAAACAAGCTTCCACAAGCTTCATGTTGAAACTTCCAAATCAGGTGTGGTATTTGCATCGTATTTATGCTGGAAATATAGTGCTCTCTTAGCCATAAATCAAGGACTACTATTTCGAAACTGCAACTAGGTTTTTGCTATCAAGATGATTTCATTTTGCAGCTAAGATGATTCTATTTAGCTTTATATTGCTCAAAAGCTGAGGCACATATTCTGTAAGACTCGCCTCTTGTTTGAACAGTTCTATAAGTGGCTGATGCACATACTAATTTAAACATGTGTAGTTTTGCTTATCTTCTATTAATTGGCAGAAGATACTTGTTGCATAATCTTCTTGCTATATATTAAAAAGGAAAAAATTATGAAATGCCCTCATGTTTTCACCTATTTTCCAATATGCCCTTAAGTTTTTATTTTTACATGAAATTCCCCTAAGGGTCATATACATATCTATGATAGTTTTTCATGCTCACAGGATGCCCTTGAGGTTTATCGAAATTTATGAAATGCCCTTTCCACCCTAAACATAATCCAATACGAACTATAAAGTCGTCGTCATCTAAATCTAAACTACGAATTTGAGGGAAAGTTTGACATCGCCTTCTTCTTGCACCATATTGGCTTCTCCAGATCTAGATTTTTACATTGATCTCCTGTTATACTGAAATGTTTCAAATCTCCCCTTTCACACAATAATCTCTACTTTTAGAGTTAAATTCTCCAGATCTAGATTTTTACATTGATGATCTCCTATTATACTGAAATGTTTCAAATCTCCCATTTTAGACAATAATCTCCCCTTTTAGAGTTCGAATCTGAATTTGAAGATGCAACATATACTGATATAAAAGAGAAACATAGTAAAATTTGCACCTGAATTTGAAAATGCAACCAATAGTGATACCAAACACAAACAGAGTAAAATTTGAATTTGAATAGTACTGATTCAAAACAAAATAATGAATTTTCTAAACAAATAAACATGTCCATCAGATAGAAGCCCTGCATGTGCAAGAATTATGTCATGTGCCCTTACGTCTAGTGCAATGATGCACCTCTTCTACCTCTTCCTCGGTGCAGATTCTCTTGGTCCTTGGACAACCTGGCGGTCTTCTTGTCATTGGAGGCAACATACTTCCAGTGTCATTAGGAATTAAAATTGGATGCATGATCTCCTTGTAGGTGTGAACATATGAAACTGCAAAAAAGGCCATATGAAGATAGCTTTGTAGACATTCATTTCTATAAAGTATTGCACATGCTCATGGCCACACGAAATTCCATCTTGTTGCCACTTGTTGCATGAACATGTCTTATTCACAATCCTTGGTTTGGATGACAAGACTTCAAATTCAAGCTCATAAGTTGCAATCACACGGTATGAACGACCCTTTTTGCATGATTTTTTCACATCAAGCTCAGTATGAGGGGTCAAAGCATACTCTCCTGCATTTTCTAGCCAAGACATAGCTTCTTTTCTACGATAAAAAGACCATGCTATCATCTTATGTCGTATCAATTCCAACATAGCTAGTATAGGCAACTCTCTAGGCTCACACAACCAAGAATTCAAAGACCCTGCGATATTACAAGTTAGATGTCCATACCTCCTTCCTGTGAATTTTGAGTTGGCCCAATGGATAGGATCAGCAGCAGCAAGAATCTATGTGGTGGCTTCTGCATTAGTTGCACGCATTTCTGCGATGACTGTATCATATTCCTCAATATTGTTTGCCCGTGCAACATTCCATAGCATGTGAACAAGCTGTGTACTCTTAAAAATCCTCCTGAAATTATCAGCTAAATGGCGCATGCAATAAGCAAGTGGCACATTTCCAAACACAACCTGAACACCTTCTACAAATCCCTTCTGTCTATCAGATATGACTGTTCATGATGATGCAAATAATTCTTCAAGTTTTGTATAAACTGCACCCAGTTATCATCATTCTCTGTAAGTACAACTTCAAATGCAACAGGGAATAAACCATCATTACCATCAATAGCTGTCGCTGACAAGAGAATGCTAACGTATCTTCCTTTGAGGTGAGTACTATCTAGGCCAACTATTGGTCTGCAGTAACGAAAACCCTTTAAACTGCATCAAAAGCTATAAAAATACAAAAAAAATAGTCTTCTCACTACAAGGCACAAGGGTCTTTTGTCACGGGCAAATTTGTCACGCCAATAAAGTTTGTCACGTATTTTAATTTTGCCACTCGTGACAAAGGCAAATCTTTTTATGCAACTCGTGACAAAAATTCAAACTCAAAAACCGTGACAAAAGACTGAAATTTGACACGCGTGACAAATATTTGTCATGCATGATAAACCTGAATAGCTTTTGTCACGCGTGACAAAATCTTCCAGGTTGCTTTTTAGAATTTCATTACAACACCCTTCAAGTTTCTTGTAGGCTTTAGTACGGTCACCATGAATGTTAGCATGTGCAACCTCTTTTGCTTTCAAGCAAGTCCATATGAAATAGTGACACCCTTCTCTCTTCTAATATCTCCAATGAGATCCTTTGGTCTTGAACACGATTGATCTCTGAACCTGTCAATGGTATAGTTTGCAAGCCACATTGTACTCACTTCTTTATTTCCAAGTATGCACCAGTACAAGTATGAACATCGTGAAATTGTTTCACAGCATGTTGAGGACCACCTTCTATTATAGAGGCATGCAGACGCCAAGTACAATTTTCAGTTGTGCAGATCACTGTGTACCTGCATCCACAATCCGTAAAACTTAATAAATCAATCATGTGCATTCACCAGATAAGCTAAAAACTAATAAATTTCAATCCTTTATGGAAAGTAAACACTATATGCACAACAAAAACTCACCTTGTTTTATCAGCCTTCCAACACTTTAAGCTCCACATGATGTGAGATTGCATGATTCTTTACATCAAGCTTCGATTCAGCTAATGAAGACCACATGGAACCCAGTTGCAACTCCATTTTTTAGCATAGACATTGCTATTGAATGAAAACGAATTAATATAATTAATACAACATGCAATCTATAATTTAATGAAAGAAATATAACAGGCAATCCATAGTTAAAAGGAAAGAAAGCTTACATGATGATCTGATCATATGCAGGCCAAAATCCAAAAAAGAAGTTGAGCCAACCTGATCCGATTACAATAGAAGCAGAAGAGGATTTTGCCACTTGAAGAAATCAGTTGCTTGGTACAATTGAAACGAAATAGCGAAGAGGAATTTGCCGCTTCAAAGACTCGGCCGCTTTTGGAAGCCCACGAAAAAATTCCGTTGGTAGCAAGGGTATATCAGGAAATACAAAAAGTTAAAAGTGCATATCAACAGTTTTGTGTTTCTACATAACCATATACGCTCCTAAGGGGCATTTTGTGGAAAAAATAAAAAGTTGAGGGTAGCTTGCAAAATAGTCAAAAACATAAGGGCAATTGGTAGTTTTTCTCTATTAAAAATCATTTCCTATTAGCCTTCTTCCTTAGAAGCAACTCCTTATCTTGCAATGATAGGTTTGAACTCTAAAAAATGTTTAGATAGCTCCGTCTCCATGAACATGACATGCTTGCATATGAATAGAGCTACACATTCACTTTGCAATTTCTTTGAAAAAATTTTGCTCTGAAATGCACTTGGAATTTCTTACATGTTAGAATGCTAGGTCTGGTAGTCTATTTCTATACTGGCCTAGCTTTCTGAGATAAAAGAAAATTTCGCTGAAGTGAAAGGCAAAAAGCCATGAAGTCTTATAGCCTACCTGTCATCCTTTATCTAGTTATCTTATCTTATCTTATCTTATCTTATCTTATCTTATCTTATCTTTATCTAGTTATCGAGTCTATTGCTAGCTTTGTCATGGTTAGATGCAAGTAACCAGAACTTCATCTCTTAGAAGTTATCTTCCCTAGTTTGGTATTGATATGAAGAATAGAATAGAATAGAATAGAATAGATTTTTTAATATCTACAAAAACCAAGAGGTCATGTGACCCATATAATGGGCTAGTACAACCATTACTACTAGAATTAAAAAACTCTTGCGTCAAAAGATTTTCAATGGAAAAACATTTGCAGTAATGATGATACTAGACAGTTGGAGCTCATGTACAAGGAGCTCTTGAGTTTTATTCAGACATTTAATAAAGTTAGATTGCACTTATATTTGTGAGATTTTTCTTCATTCGCCTCTCAAAGGTTTCTTCCTTGAAAACCTTTTGAGGTAGGGGTAGTAGTAATGGTTGTAGCCCATTGTATGGGTCCCATGACCTCAGTCTTTGTTATGTTAAAAAATCTATTATATTCTATTGTCAAATTTATATATGTTGGTACACTTATGTGTTTGTAAGCACATAAACAAAAGCATCTTTTCATCATACATGTACGCATGCTTTGTGCTGCTTGTAAAGTCTTCAATTATGTATAACAGCTTTAGGTGTTTGTCAGGTTGACACTTAGTCGCATGTTTTGGGACTAAGAGATTAGTTCTTATGAGGATGGTTCAGAATGGATGTTGCTTATGGATTAGCCCTACAAGCTAGTTAGAAAGGGCCTAGGTAAAGCCAGGAGAGCCAATTATCATGCTGTAGATAAAGCGTTATGTGTGGAGTAAGCAACCATCTAGATTAAAACCTAGCTAGTGGAAAGTAGAAAAAGACCAGTTTATTGGTGCCACTATATAGTTCAATCCGAAGAAGAATAGAAGGAAGATCTACATATCATTTAGATCCCGGGTTTAGCACGAACTTTGTTCTTCACAAGGTGAATGATGAGCAGCGGGCAATTTTAAGATTTGTTAAGACCATGACCTTTAAAATTAATTTTGGGAATGCCCTATTTCCACAATGCGTGGAATAGAGCAAGCGACATTGCCTCATTACACTTTAGTCTCAATGGCAAATACCACAAGTTACTTATTAACACTTACCTCAATTTATGCCCTATCTCACTTTATGCGCGTGTTGCCCGCACATTTACTACTACTAGTTAAGGATCAACTAACTTGTGAGTTGGCACTTTTTGGTCAATCCTAAAATTAAGTGTTGGGCCTTTTGGCCCATCCTTAAATTAAGTAATATGCCTTGCAAAGTACCATTAGTAATAAGTTATAATACATTCAATAGTTTCTTATTAGGATGGTTCCTTCAAAAACCGCCAAGGTTTTAATCCATATGTATTAGGTGATTGGATAGAGTGGATGAATAGTTGGTCTTTAATGGACATTTATTTTCCAATTAATTAAAATAATGTAAGAAGATGGTTTATTTTTTTAGCCTGTGTAACTATATGACATGTATGGCGGCATAGAAACTCGGACGCGGATTCTAGAGGTTCCCGCAACTGGTGGGAGCCGAGAGCGGGTCCTAGAATGAGCGACTCAATTCCAGACCGCCACAACATGGAGACTGGGGAGAACCTGTTGCTTACCTTTTGAGTAGGAATCGGCACCATTGTTTTTATCCATATTGTTAGGGAACATTGTTATGTAAGTTATACATGACATGTTAAGCATGAATGTTATGTACGTACAAATGGTTTTTATGCACAAGCAATGGGGTAGTACAACCATTATTAATAAAAACCCCTACCTCGAAAGTCTTTCAAGGAAAAAACATTAATGATGATACTATACAGTTGGAGCTCATGTACAAGGAGCTCTTGAATTTTTTGGGAATGTTTAATAAACTTAGATCGTTCTTATATTTGTTAGATCTTTCTTCATTTGCATCCCAAAGGTTTTTTCCTTGAAAACCTTTCGAGGTAGGGGTAGTAGTAATGGTTGTACTAGCCCATTGTATAGGTCACATGACCTCTTGGTCTTCGTGAACATTAAAAAATCCATTCTATTCTCAAATTTATATATGCTGGTATACTTATGTGTTTGTGATCATATGAACAATGGCATTTTTTCATTGTACATGTACACATGCTTTGTGCTGCTTGTAAAGTCTTCAAGTATATATAACAACTTTAGGGGTTTGTCAGGTCGACACTCAGTCTAAGCCCGCACGTTTTGGGACTAAGAGATTAGTTCTCATGAGGATGGTTCGGAATGGATATTACTTGGGGATTAGTCCTACAAGCTAGTTGTAAAGGGCCTGGGTAATGCCAGGAGAGCCAATTCTCATGTTGTAGATAAAGCATCATGTGTGGAGAGAGCAAACATCTATATTAAAACTTAGCTAGTGGAAAGTAAGAAAATACTAGTTTATTAGCACCACTATATAGTTCAATCCAAAGAATAGAATAGAATAGAAGAATAGAAGGAAGATCTAGATATCATTGTTTAGATCCGAAAGAGGGTTTAGCAAGAACTTCGTTCTCCACAAGTTGAATGATGAGCAGCGGACAACTTTAAGATTTGTTAAGACGAGGCAATATTGCATGACCTTTAAAGTCTGGGAATGCCACATTGGGAGTTTTATTTTTATTTCTACAATGTGTGGAATATAGCATTATCTGCGACATTATCTCGTCAGACTTTTAGTCTCAATGGCAAATACTACAAGTTCCTTATTAATACTTACCTCAACTTATGCTCTACCTTACTTTATGCGTATGTTGCACGCACATTTACTACTATTAGTTAAGGATCAACTAACTTGTGAGTTGGCCATTTTTGGTCAGTCCTTAAATTAAGTGTTGGGCCTTTTGGCCAATCCTTAAATTAAGTAGTATGCCTTGCAATGTACCATAGTAATAAGTTAATACATTCAATAGTTTCTTATTCTCACTTATGAATTTTATAAGATGGTTCAAAGACCGCCAAGGTTTTAATTCTAATATATATATACAAGAAATTTATCGCGGCGGCCAAGGCCGCCGCGAACATTTCTTTAGTCCTAACCCTGTAAAGTTGGCCCGAGTCTATGTTCTAGTTTTGTATAGCAATGGATTTATTATAGTCCGCATTGGGACGTAGTTGATCATGATACTTATTTTTGCTGTGAGCATACAATACGCTCATTAGAAGTCTGCTCAATAGTTTCGCCTTCCAAATACACCTGAATTTAGTATGTTGATAAGGCCTATGATGCGAATGTGGAATAATCCTGGTAGGCAAGCCAATTTTAATGAGCGACATGCGGAGCATTTGCAAACATTAAAATTGCAAATTGTAGAGTACTTTTAGTAGAGTCAAGGTCCAAGGTTGCAACCAGAATGAGTGTTCTCACGGTGTTCTAATATGTGAGCACAATATTGAAGACTTGTAGTAGTTAAACCGCCAATTGTTGAGTTGGGAACCGAGAAATGGTTGAAAAGTCCTTATATATCATTTTAGCACCAAATATAAAGTGATTGAGTGTATACCCCAATTGTTTGAATTGCACAAAATCATCTGATGAAACTTTGAGTCTTTATCTAAGAGTTAAAATTTCAAAGTTGAAATATAAATCGGTCTCAAAGTATGGTTGTTGCCCCATGTTGTTTATTTTGCATCCACCTCGGTTGAGGTGCAGAAATCTAATAGCTAACATGTTGCCTTAGGGCAAATTAAAATGATATCTAATGGGGTAGAAATAATTTAGCTTTTAAGGATTTAAATATCATAGAGTAAAAGTGTGAGCACCCGATAAGCGGGTGGCTTGTTCATCACACGATTTAGGGAGGAAAACATGCTGGAACGTAGTGTATTTGGCAGCCTTCCTTGATTGACGCCTCGTCACTGCCACGTGGATCAAAAGATACCTCATCAGATTCGTCTATTTGCCCGCAAGCAATAGAGGTGTTTTCAACTTATGCACTTCCTCTTGTTTGTGCCTTATCACAGGTTTTGGCTTTATCCCCTGTTTTGGCATTATAGGAAGCACAAACCAGATGCTTGGGGATGAAGCTTGGCTACTACGATTTGTGAGCCCCATGCACCGGATCTGCAGGCCCCAAAATAGACGCCTTGTTAATCCCCAGAGCAGAGCTCTGATTCGCATGCCTCGAAGCAGCCATTAGAACATGGGTAAGGTTTAGTTTTTTGCACCACAAGAACCTGAGCCAATAGGACAGTATTTATATTATCTAAATTTATAAGATTCTTTATGGTTCCATTTGTGCATGAATATTGTATTTCACTGGCTAGTTTGGCCTGTTGGACTCGTGACCGCCCCGGGGGCATTGTGATAATATGCGATCCCCATCTTGGTCTAAGTTTGGTCTGAAATAGTTTTAAGACAGTTCCTTAATGCAGGTACTTTATGGATCAGCGATTGACACAAAAAAGTGATGTATACAGTTTTGGGATTGTGTTACTTGAAACAATATCCGCATCTTTTTCCTCACCGCCAAGAGCTCTTCCTACCGGATAGCAAAGATTGTAACATGGGTAAGATAGCCATATATTCATCCTAATGCATTTCATATATGTAAGAATTTTAGCAAGTTCACTCAAATTGCAGGCTAGGAGCTATTTGCGTAAGGGGACATTAAAAGCATTTTTGATCCTCGCTTTGAAAATAATTTCTCTATAGAATCTTCATGGAAAGTTGCTGAACTTGCCATGTTCTCAAGGTGGAGCCAAGTAGTTCATTCAGCCTACAATGACCGATGTCGTTCGAAACCGCAGGGAGGCTTATGATCTTGAAGCAAAACACACAGTTGATTTAGGAGAAAGTTATTCATGATTAACCAAGGCTTGTTTTACTATCCATATTTTTTAATTGCAGATGCAATCCGTAAGGTTCCTTACGTTCAATATGATCTTAAATTGAGGGTCATTCCTCTGGAGCAATGAATTGAGTCGTCTAACCAAGCAAAGATAGCTCATCTTTGCCTAAGTACAAAATTATGGTAAATTTCATGACTACTTTAGCATACCTAAGTGACTGACCTACATCAAGGTACTTTGTTTGGCGGAGAAGGACGGCAAGCCTTCAAGGTACTTTGTTTGGCGGAGAAGGACGGCAAGCCTTAGAAGGGAGGGACATAGAAGGGAAGGGGTAAACACAGAAGCGAGAGAGCATAGGAATTTGCAGCAAATTCGACCTCACAGTTGTAGACAGAGCAGTTCTACTATAAAAAATCCCTTTGGGTTCTACTATAAAAAAATCCCTTTGGGTTGCTTCTAAAATCATACAGAGTCGATTCAAACACTCATCTATTAACAACGAAGAGGGAAAAATTACAGGTAAAGGATCTGGGTTGTCTATCTAATCCATTTGGGCATGTTCCCCGCAAATAATTCCTAGAAGACAATTACTGATCGACATTTCTAAACAATGGGCTTTGAAACCGTGATACGATTTTATCCAATGGGGCTTTGCCGGAATTTAGAGATCCATCAAGAAGAACAGAATACAGAGGCCGATTTTGAGGCCCATCAAGCTGAATTTGCGGCTACCAGACCCGATTTGGTGGTTTTTAGGCTGTAGACACATCAATAGCATGGCAAATAGCAAGCAAACTAGAGTTTAGAGACCGATTTTGAGGCCCATCAAGAAACGGCAGATCTAGGGCAAACCTTGTAGAAATCGTCACCTTTCAAAGAAGGTTTTGTGGCCGACCACCTGGCCGGTGCTTCCCGGAGCGGAACATCTTGAGAAGCCGGAGTCGGAAGGGCGCCGTGGTCGCCTCACCGCCATAGCCACAAAGAACTAGAAAAATGCAAAATTGCAAAAATGTTCCCCGAAAAAAAATTTTGACATTTGGCAGGCATGCAATGGAGCATCAAGGAATCTTGGAGAATAGAATCAAAGTGAATGCTTTATATATGTTTTGATTAGGTGGATGAATAGTTGGTCTTTAATGGACATTTGTTTTCCTAGTAATTAAAATAATTTAAGAAGATGGTATATTTTTTAGCCTGTATAACTATATGACATGTATGGCGGCATGGAAACTCGGAAGGGGATTCTAGAGGGTCCCGCAACCAGAGGGAGCCGAGAGCGGGTCCTGGAATCATCGACTCAATTCCAGACCGCCACAACATGGAGACTGGGGAGAACCTGTTGCTTACCTTTTGAGCAAGCATCGGTGCCCCAGTTTCTATTATGCAGTCAAAACCAGCTCTCCATCCGTGTTGTTAGGGATCATTGTTATGTAAGTTATACATGACATGTTAAGGATCAATGTTATGTAAGTATAACAAGTTTTTATGCATAGACTATTTTGTATTTGGTTCAATACAAGTTTATATTGGAAAGAAAAAAATTGGTGAAGCCAAAATTAACCACTTGCACACGAAACCATCTAGAGATGGTATAGTCTAAACGTGTCACAATTTGACTTTAAGGCATGGTGAGAATGAAATAAGAAGTTTATCTATCATATGTTACGTAAATAGCTAGCAGTAGAAATAGACTTGAAAGGACTTAGCGAAATGATGCTAGTGACAACACATTTTCATAGATATAGATTTTGGTAACTCAAGAAATTCTTAGAAATGGACCATATACTTATGCGTTGAACTTTGGGTCCATGATTGATACTTAGGTTTCTACGAAGATCTAAAAACTATAGTTTTTTGAATCTTAGCTCATGGAGGCCCCATTGACAATGACATTGCATTGTGTAGCAAACTCCAAAACATAAGAAGTATATTTTTTGTTTCATTTAAGCTAGTTGAAAGGAGTATATGCAAAACTTATGTTTTAGTCGGAAAATGTAAAGAACTGCACGAATTTTGACCGCAAACTTTCTGGGGAATTTTTTCCACGTCTGAAAATTCTTGATTTTAACAAGTAGGATGCTTGAGTTCCTCGGAATTTGTCTCATATTTTGACATTATTTGCTCAGTGTTGGGCAAAGTCCGAGGAACACTATAAACCAACCGGTTGAAATCGCAAATTTTCTAGTTCGATTAGTGTATCGTAGGAATTTTTTCGGCAAGTTTTCTATTAGGACAATAAACATTTTCGGCTCATATCCGATTGGTCAAAATAACCATAGGCAATTTTTCGACGGGACCTAAAAAATTTCCCCAACACTGCAAATGGTCATAATCATTTTGGTGGCGAAGGTTTCTTGTATCTTGGGCAACTTGAATACTATTGACTTTAACATATGAGATGATTTCAATCATGAATATATATTATCGTATTGAAGCGGGTTCAAGCAACATTCTATAATCATTATCTTCTTTGGTACTTGGGTCATGGAGTGGCCTAGGGGAAATCATGCATAAATGATTCCTCGGCGGGCACCTAGGATGAGGTCCACACTTTTTTGTGATGCATGCTCACGCCACTAATGCATCACTTTCTTTTTTTTTCTTGATAAATCCTGCCGACACAAATTATTAGAGAAATGTTTATTAATAGGGTTGTGTTCAATGCTTCCTATCTCTTTTTGCACGTGTATTATCTTCTACCTCAAAATCTCGGTCACTAGAAAACAAGGCCAAAAAAAAAATTAGGGGGTGGAGAAGAAAAAATGCTACTCATCTTCTTCTCCTTCTTATTCTTCCTTCCCCCCCTTCTTTTTTAATGATAAGAGTTTATTAATCAAGTCAAACAAATAATTAGATTTGTATATATGCTCCTTGTAGATTCTTATCATGTGATACACCATTTCATGAAAATCAATGATATCTATGCATAGAAAAGCACTGGCTCAAATACTATATGGTTTGAGTTTGAAAAAAAAATAGGTGGGGAATCGCAGGATTGCAAAGGTTACAAACAAAGAACAAAGAATAATTGCAATTAAGGCGTAATAAATGCTGAATGAAGAGGCTGTGACGTCCTAGTCCCAATCCATGTCTTCTTGAGAAGGCGATGGGAGCTTAAAAAAAACGTGAACTTAAATACATCGATGGTCCCATTCATGATATCGAAGGGGCCCAAGAGTAATTGCTAACATTTACGTCGAGAGAGGTCGGGGTGGTACGTGCAGAGGACATTACAGCGCTACAGGATTTGTAATGTGGCATGGAAGCTCACCAAGTCATTTGTATGTACCAGAGAACAAGTAAAAACATAAAATTAACATACTTAAGTTTTGCATAAGGCCGAATGTTTCCATCAGGGATCTGGAGTTTGATACTGGGCCTAGCAAAAGTTTATTAAATATCAATCTACAACTGGCCAAAACGAAAGCAAGAACTGAAAATTTGGGTCTCAAGTGGCTAAAGGGCTAAAGGAAAGCAATGGGAGGAGCTTTATGGCTACTTTGAGAGCACGTGCAACAATACGAAAACATTAATCGAAAGGCCGAAGAAAAGTGGAGCTTTTAAGTTCGTTCGACATAGTAATAGTGGAGAAGATGCAACGATATAATAAGCTGGCAAAACAAAATAAAATAGAATAGAGTTTTTTACGTCCACGAAGAAAGCAATAGACTATCTTGCATGACCTTAGCAAAGGGTGACAGAGGAAGCAAATGATGATGTCATGTGGGGAGCAGACAGGTCAGGAAAAAGTGGCAAAAAATAAAAAGGAGGGTTAAACAATCAAAAACAAAATAAATGTAATTAAATAATTGTGAATAAGAAAGAGAAGGGATGCGAAAGGTTGACGAGGGGGAAGGGGGGGCGAATGGGAGGATGACAAGTGGGAGGATGCGAGGGGTTGATGTTTGGACGATAAATGCAGGCTTTGTAAGAGTGATGGCGAGTAACTGGGTGACACGTGGCAGAATCTGGGGCGTTTGAATGGATCCGATTTATCCCGTAAGATTGGGCGGAGGAAGGAAGGAGCGAGGCCTTTTGTGGGCGCCTGCTATTTGAAGCAGGGACCCAGATCTCCTATTTCTTCCTTCCGGCGTCCCTGTCCAGCGCTCCTTTTGCCAGATTCTTCTTCGCCATTTTCCGGCCCTCAATTGCCTCGAGAATTGTCGGCCTTGCCTCACCAATTTTCCCTTTAATTGCACCCCAATTTCGCGTTTAATTGCAGCCCAAAATCCCGCATTGTCGCCAATTCTGTTCCCCAAATTTTGCCCGAACACCAAAATGGGTCGGCAATGCCCGCAGCCCAAACCCAAGCTGAAGAAAGGCCTTTGGTCGCCGGAAGAAGATGAAAAGCTTATCAAGTACGTCACCAAACATGGCCATAGCTGCTGGAGCGCAGTTCCCAAACAAGCTGGTAAGCCCTCTCTTCCTTAATTCATCGCCCCTGCATTTCGATTTTGATCTTCTGTCTTCAATTTCAATTTGAATCTCTGCCCAGGTCTCCAGCGATGCGGTAAAAGTTGTAGATTGAGATGGATTAACTATCTCAGACCAGATTTGAAACGTGGGCGCTTCTCTGCCCATGAAGAGAAGCTCATTATCGATCTTCATGCTGTCCTCGGCAACAGGTAACCAAAAAACCAGATTTTGGGTTCAATTTTAGGAGTAATTTGGCATAGAATAAGAGATTGATGAATGCATGCATTTTGCTGCAGATGGTCGCAGATTGCTACCCAATTGCCGGGTCGCACGGACAACGAGATCAAGAATTTCTGGAATTCTTGCATCAAAAAGAAGCTCCGGCAGCTTGGAATCGATCCCAATACACACAAACCGGTGGCGCAGGGAAACAATGCGCCAATGCTGGGCAATGGAAATGGAAATACAAACCCAAACCCAAATCCAAATGGAAATGCTGCAGCGGCCGCCGAAGAACAAAGCTCGAAAATTGATCTCAACAGCAGCACGAGGCCGCCCAAATTCATGATGGAAGATCTACTTTCGAGTTTCCGAAGCTCGGAGAGCCAGAATCAACAATGCCATGCTCCCAAATTCGAGTATCCCGGGACCCAAATGGAGAATTTGGCACATAAATTCAACATTATGGTGGATTACAACAGTGGCGAGACCTACGCAGCCCAGATTGACAATTACAGTTCAGCATTTGGTGGGTCGCAGGCATCATCCATGACGGAAGAACCATCTCTGGTTTCTACGCGGTTTCACAACCCCATTTTGGGCGAAATGCAAGCTTTTGCTCCGGCATTAGATTTCTCCACAAATTCCATAAATTTTCGAGGAAAATTGGCTCCATTATTCCAAGAGGAAGAAATCCATCCTCCCCAATTTCCCTCTAATTCCTCCCTTGAAGCTAGCAGTAGCAATACCTCCGGCGAGCTTCCCTTTCTGGATTCTTCGTATAATTTAAATAGCAGCTCTTGCACTAGCTCCCACAGACCGGAGCAGCAGAAAGAATCTGGCAAAGGGGGCGGTTTTTTTTGGGGTTTTTCTGATGGTTCTAATAATTCTTCCACAGACCAAGCAGGGTATTCTTCAGATTCTGTTGCCAATGCTGTTAGATGGTCAGATCTGTTGCCGGCGCCCGGCTGCCTGGAAAGCAAATCCGAGCTCCTTGAATCTCCAGTTTCTTCCGAACGGCTAATTTGGCATGTTGATTCGTTTAATAGCAGACATAGCCCGTTTTCTGGCGAGTTTCAACGTTTGGATTTTTGCATTTGACATATTAGAATCAAATTCCGAGTTTTCTAACCTACTAGACAATAAGAAATTGGGCTGTCGATCCACCCAATCAGAAGCAGAACCAGATGATAATCTGAATAAATGTGATGCCACAGAAATGGCATTGCAGAGCTGCAGAGCATTGTAATCTTGGACAAGATATTGAGAGTGTACATAATAGCCTAGGTTTCTGTACAGAAGATGATGAATTGAATATGTTACAAACTACAAAACCCTGTTTTTCTGTAAAAACTTTTAAAGCTGGAACTGGATTGCTGTGTACTGCCCCTGCAAAATGCAATCCGTTCTGACGCAAAAGAAAAAAATTGATGTACTTGTTTTCAGATTTGCCAAGTCGCTGCAGTACAAAATTATGAGAAGCTTCGGGTTCCTGGCGAGACCCCACATTAACAATTATGCATGGCCAGTACCTTGATTCGGCAAAGACAAGGGCAGATTTTGCCAAGTAAATTTTCCAGGCTGTTGTTCTGGGTCCTATTTGTTCTGATTTAGGGTTCTTGACGTACGAGAGTCCATGCTGTAGTGGACCCAAGCCAACGGACGGTTTGTATTCGTCCACGTCTACCCCCTTCCCAGCATTGTTACCCAAAAAAAAAAAAAAAGGGAAGCGAAATTTGTTTCAACATATCTAAACGAATATCCTTCTTCCCTTTGTCTCTTCATATTGTTCCAGCATCTTTTTTTCCTTCCCTACCCTACCCTACCTTGCTTCTCAAGTCACTCCAAAGCAAAAGTTTATCATGTCCCTCCACACAAAAAGTTTAGCATCAAATCTTATCATTTTGTTCCCGTACTGGCCCTAACTATTTTCCATCTGTTCCTGCTTGGAAAAGGAGAAGAACTGACCCTTCGCCTACACAGACTGTCGGTAACCATGACTTGAACCCCTGATTCCCCAATGACCCCACAGTCACTCCCCCACCAACCAAGACCCAATGTCGCCTCCATGTGACACTTGCTCTAATACTCAATGCATGTGATTCTTATTGTTTGATCTTATGTAATCTGCAACTGCAACTGCAACTGGGCAAACATAACCTGGTCAACTGTCTTCCTTATTTCTCATGTTGAGCTAATTATATTTGCCTCTGCTATATGAAATACAAAGAAGCACATCTTTCACTTTCACAAAAGATCAAAGTTTATTTAGACAAGAGGACCGTACATGTTAAAAATAAGGAAATATTATAATGGATGTTCAAAGTGAGTATCACTATGATGACACACAAAAGCCTATACTGACTTAAACCTAAACCTACCCTAGCATAAGTGCAAAAAATGGAAACTCAAGGTAACACGAGAATCCTTGAAATTCAACCTAGTGTACTTTCTTACAAGGAGGTTGTTTGGCTTTCGAGCTTCATAATGTGGAGTAGGTCCCGAAGCACAACCTTAATGTTACATGTGAAGATGCTTTCAGCCTCCTCCTTCTTGCCAAATGTAAAATGGCATCCACGACATGATAGTATTGATATTGGAAGATAGACCCAACACACATATTAAGTCCATTATTATGCAAGATTAAAGAAGTGTTCTAAGAAGAATTGAATTGAAATGAAATGAAGTGGCTTTTATCATCCACGGAGACTAGATGGCATGTGAGACACAAACAAACAAACAAACAAACAAACGGCTCATTACTTCCCAGGATTAAAAAAAAAAAAACCGTCTCCAAATAGAAGAATACTAACTTGTTAGTCCATAATAACAAAGTGAACACTAGGCTATAAATATGGCAATTCAAAGAAGGAGAAGGGCACTAGCCTGTTAGCCCGTAAGACCAAAAGTGAGCTCTAGGCTATAAATATGGCAATCTTGATATTAAACTACGTTACCAAAAGAGAACAAGTTGTCATTATTTAGCTTTAAGTTAGCACTTCTAGTAAAAAGAAATTAGTATAGAGCTTCGTAAAAATAAAGTTAGTCTAATCTGTTGTGATGTAGAATCCTCACTATTGAGGATTTTGGGAGATGTAATCCCCCAACATTAGGACATACCACAACAATAAACTGAGCGGTAGTTTTATATTGAGCCAGGTTTGTAGGTCACTTTAATTTACTTTAACCATATTTAATCTAACGGGAAGCTAGAGGAATATTGTTTTTGGGTTGCCCCTAGGGGGGCAAACCCTTGTTTATGTGGGCTTTTGGCATATCCTAGGTATATGCTAGAATATCCCTAGGATATGCTGGTGACTGCTAAAAACTTATGATTGGCTCTAAACTGTCGGTCACTTCTGTTGGTGGGCAGCTGCTCTCGAAACCGGCTAACCGGAGAGGTCTGAACGATTTGGGTTTTTTGCAGAGGGCAGAGCATATGACGCCCTATTGGAAATTGAAGGTTGCAGGCCCTGCAACCATCGTGCTTGCAAGACCCCTTTTACCATGCAATGTCTGTTAGGATGCGATTGGAGCTGGAGTAAAGAAACAAGACTTATAGAAGCATTGCATGTCTGTTAGGATGCGATTGGAGCTGGAGTACTTCGAGGTTCGGATGCCAGGTTCTGGAGCACCAGAATGTTGAACCTGAAGTAGACACAAAGCTGAAATAATCTCCTGGTATGAGAGCATCTGCTGTCTAAGAGTTAGGATTGAAAGACCTAGTTTTTGAAGGCTTGCCCGTTAAATTGGATTAGATGAAGTGACAAGCTTGTGAAAGCACATCGAACTGTACCCATCCAGGTTTGAGCTCATTCTGAACAAAGAGTTATCATGTCCATTCGTTGTATCATATTTGTACATGCATTTTCTGAAAGTTACTATATTTTCTTGTATGTTTGGAAGCTTAATTGAAATCCTGATGCATTCTTTATGATCCCCTTTCTTAAACCTGCCTAATTGTATTGATGAGTTGCATGTTCATTATCATCATACAAAACTTTTTCTTTCCCATTCTAACTCTTTGTCTCAAAGTCTTTCTAATGTGCAACCATTGCATTGCTTTATGTTGTTAAGGAAACACATACATTAATTTGTTTATGTCTGTCTTGTGCGTGTTTTTCCAAGAGGATAAGTTGTCTATTGGGTCCAGTCATCAAATTATTTTCCTATATCTGATGCACTCAGGACTATAATGTTCCATTGCCAGGTGGACCGCTGCGGCATGTTACCGTGGGATTGATACAAGTCTCACCATTCTTTGGGGCAAGGAGATTTGTCCCTCGAACAAGACATTGCATTCACCGATATAAAGCCCACCATTGTTACTCCAAAAACACGTGCTTCTAGAGGTGAAAGGAACAAAGTACCATCCGAACTAATTCCCCGGTCTTCCGATGATTTGGCAATTGCATGTCTAGTAAGGGTTCCACGAATATATCATCGAAAATTACGAGTAGTGTGCGGGAGATGCTATAGATTGTTGGTCGGGAACTTCTTTTATTCACAGAGGAAAGGTCTAGGGATGGCGAAGAGTGGATATATGTTATCAAAAGAGATCGTGATGGTCGATATCATGGCATGCTTTTGATCCTATATATCATCTTTGGCAACCGCTTGCCTCCCTCGTCCCACCGAATATTGTGAGGCATTGGGATTTGGTTGCGCAGCTTTGAGTGGTTGTCATTTATACTTGTTTGGTGGCAAGGATCCCGGCAAAGGCTCAACGAGGAAAGTTATATATTACGATTACAGGACAAACAAATGGCATCGAGCCCCGATATGCTCCGTACCGTCACTTTTTGGTTCTTTGTGTTATCAACAATTGTCTTTATGTTGCGGGAGGGGAATGTGAAGGCACTCGGCGTTCACTAAAGTCACCAAGAAGCGTATGATCCAAATAAGAACAAATGGTGCTATATTTCAGAAATGAGCACGGCCATGGTTCCCTTTATTGGTGTTGTATATGAAGGCGATGGTTTTAAAAGGATTAGGAAATCATCGGCAAGTAATGAGTGAGGTTTATGTCCCATCAACAAATCATTGGGGTCTGCTTCGGATGGCATGGTTAGTGGGTGGCACAATCCTAGTGCTTCCTTAAACGGTCAATTTGTATGCTCGGATTGTAGGGATGGATGTAAACTCGCGGGTTTATAATCGACAACCGATTCATGGAATAGTGCGAAAGGATAGCAAGTCGCATTTAGGAAATTCAAAGGCAGCAGCGCTACTCCCCCTTGGGGGTAAGCTTTGTATTATAAGGAACAACATGAGTATAACTGTTGTGGATGTTGCAAATGCAGATAACAGGAAAGGTACGAATATAAACTATCTAATTACCTTCAGTATGGAGCATGATCCATTAGTCTGCACTTGCCAGGAACAATGGCTGAATAGTTTCATAAATGCCCCAACATTGGAGCTTCAAAAAGAGCTTTGGTACATATTTTATAACTTCCTATTTCAAGACTTTAAAGAGCTTCTGAATTCAACCACAAATTCATCTATAAGTTTACTATTGTTGGCAAATGGCTAGAGCAAGCTGGGTTTTTCATGAGGGCCGTATCATTTTTTATAACAAACCATCTTACCATGTGGTTCTGTGCTGGGGTCTGCAGTGGACAAATTAGATTGATACACAAGGAAGATGACATGTATAGGTAGGGACTTTCTATTATAGGTATAAGGGACAAAGATATACGCATTGTATAATGCTTAGTCAACAACCTTCTTGTACTGCAGCTACATTACCTGATGTTTAAACTCAATAGCTGCCTTTTCTTATCTTCATGACAGGTGAGACGCTACCTTCGACTTATACACATTCTTGTGTAGCTATATTTACCTTAATATGTTATGTTTCAGCAACTATTTCTATCGATGTTGCCTAACTAGGAAATTCTCTCCAAATTGCTGCCCACGTTTCCTTGAAAAGGATAATTTTTATGAGTTGAAGGAACAATGAACATAAGGACACCTATACGGAGGCAGAGGGATGAAAACTAAAGAGATAAATTTGTGTAAAGAGCCTAGAGTTGATAAGGAGGTAATTGAAGAAGGGGAGTTCCAAGATGATGAAGTAGAGCACAAATTGCTACGACAAAAGCTACTTGAGGCAGCGGTCCATCAAACCCTCTAGATCACTTCATTTCCAATTTAATATCATTCTTTCAACTTTTATTGCAGAAACAGAAGGAGGCACCTCTATCTCCTTCAGAGGATGAGACTTCAAGGGATATGCTTGGCTTAATCAAGAAAGTCAATGTTCATGTTGCAAAAACGAAAACTTTACATGGTCTGTAACAGGAAGCTTTCATGGATTTTGTTTTTCTTCTTTTTTCTTTTTCTTGATGCAACCAGATGTGAAACGTAAGGTGATCTGGTGATTATGTCGTTTTTAAGGCAAATCAGTGATTAGTTCTGTGGTCTGTTAATTTAAAACCAGTTTAATTTTTGCAGGTTTTCTGGAAGCTCGAGCTTCTGCTACAATTAATCAGAAGATATGCAGTTTAAAGGTATGCTTGATGGGTATCTGTGTTTCAAGGTGTTGATCACTGGAGGGTTATTGTGTCTTCTGTTGTGCAGTCAACATTTCTTAAACGAGCAATATTATCATCCTCGTTATCGATTCATAAACAGAGCTTCTGTGGATCTGGGAACTCCAGACCTTTTATTTTTGGTTGTGATGACAGTAACAGTAACCATGGTTTCTTTGGTGATGAGGTATGCTTAGACAAGGGCCACATATTATCCTCGTTTAACATTCATTGACTATCATCTGCTTTGCAGGCTTCTAAGGATGCTAGTAGATTACTCAAAGATACCATGTCAGAGAAAAGCAAGTTTGGGTCTGGACCACCAAAGTTGATAGGAAATATGACTGCAAGTTTAGAAGGATCAGGCCCTTCATTATTTAAAATCTTAAAGCGTCAAGCTGCAAATCTGGAAAAGGGGTCATCCTCGCCTGACAATGCTACAATGGAAATGATTGCAACTAGCATTCTATATTCTCAAGGTCATTGAGAGCTTCTAAGATGGGAAAGGAGTTGTGAGGTCTTATTCTGCAAACACCAAAAATAGCTGCTACACATCTTTGAACCAAATGGGAGCTCCACCTCATAATTAGAGCATTTATCATAAAATCCAACTACTCGTTTAGAAAACTTCTGGTCTGAAGATGATGCTGTAAATGCCACACATATAATAAGCTGGGATGACTTGCTTGTATCGTGTTATTTATCGTTACTGAAAGGCCGGCTTCGTCTACCTTGCCATTTCATTCCAGGTCTAAAGCAGAAAGGATGCTGAAATATTAGTACCATGTTTCAACAAGATAATCGTACTCATCCTTTAATTCTTGAATTCGTTACTTACTTCCTAAAAGGGAGCTATTTATTTCAGGAGTCCCCAGTCTAACATTTGAACCATGCCTATTAAAGCCAATTATGAGAGTGTCAGTCGAGCATGAGATGCAACAGTTAATCAGTTAACACAAAGTGCGGTTAATACAAAGTGCACGATGGGTTGTGAAAACGCCCAACTTCAAAGCACCTATTATAATCATTGCAACATTGAAGAGCCATTCTGCTATAGCCAAGTACAAGGTAATTTTGCAAACAAACAATTAACAATGGCTGTTCAAGAGATTGCTTCTTATGCTTGCAACTTTTTTGCATAGAATACATATAGCCATATAGTTCTTACGTAAATGCACTTAGTTGCCAACATCTACAAGCGACCCACTCAACTTAAGCAAACTTTTCCCTCACTACAACAAAATTCTCCACCTGCGGGTTGTTACCCTAGGCGATACCAAAATTGATATACTGATGAACACACTCACAAACCATAGTAGACACTCTACCGATCTACAAGCAAGATTTTCCCATATCAACCAGACAAACTTCAGATTTGAGCTAATTTTCCTAATTCAATGTGGTATTGGACTGACCACTAGGTAATGCCATCAATCTCATATAGCCTTCAAATTAAAAAAAATGTACTTTACTAACTATCAAAACATTCTTTTTGGTTTGACTCGCATTTGTTCATAGTAAGAAGCAGTGACCGGAGCTTCTTAGACCACTAGCAAACCTCGATAGGTGTGCCTTGCAATCTTTTACAATAGATACAGTTGATATATTTTGCATCTTTTCCACAAAGAATACAACACTTTTAGCAAATACAGTTCCTTGGCTAAGGCAGTCAATTGTCAATATTGTGAACTAGGGCTTCAATATGAAAATGCTTCTTTACAAGTTGTGCCAAGTCATGCAATCTCACTGGATGCAGCAAACCAGGCATATAAGAAACAAGTATCAAATATTCTATTGTCTTGAAGTAGCAATTTTTATTGATTGACAAAGCATGACTTTGAACTATGATTTAAGCCACTTCACCCTCCGGCAATAGAGGGCAACCCTTCGTGCGTAGCACCTTGTTTCTTTTCTTCTTTTCTTTTCTTCCTTTTTTTGTTTTTCCCTTTTTTTTATTTTTTAGCGTAATAACCCAACCCTGGGTATCACCTTATCTGAAAGCCTAAGCTATCCACATGTCCTAAAAACTGACACGGACTAGATTTTGACTGTTTGGTTTTGATCTAAACCAATACATGGTTGAGAAAAATAATGGAATCGTGGCTGTTGGAAAACGTCACCCTAACTCTCACCTCGTCGATCCTTGATTTCAATCAATTCTTCCCTGCATTTATCTCAGATGTGAGGCATTAGGACCGTACCTACAATAATTTCGACCTCAAATCATTCTAAGATCGATCGTTTGCTTAGTGCTTCTTCTCGGTTTTCGATGATTGAAAAAGCTTACATTTTGATATATGAGTCTAATCATGGTATAGACTCAAGCAACTGAATTTTATGTGGTTTAGAAGGACATTTATAGAGAAGTTTTCAGTCTAAGTCTAGATTTTGAGCAAAAAGCAGTTTGTGCAAACACAGTTCGAGCGGATTCTATCGGACTATGGACAAGAGGTGCATAATAAGAACAATAAACTAAGAATAGAATAGAATAGAATAGAATAGAATAGAATAGAATAGAATAGAATAGAATAGAATAGAATAGAATAGAATAGATTTTTTAGTGTCCACGGAGACCGATTGGCCTATGGGACCCAAAGAAAAAGAGAGCAGCAAGCGTATTACTGACAGGATTAAAAAACCCCCGCCATACTATCTATCTAGCCTCTTGTTGCGCCTTTTTGGTAGTTTCTTTTTTTCTTTCTTCTTTCTTCTTTCTTCTTTCTTCTTTCTTCATTCTTCTTTCTTTTTTCTTTTTTCTTCTTTCTCTTTACTCTTTACTCTTTTCTCTTTTCTCTTTTCTCTTTTCTCTTTTCTCTTTTCTCTTTTCTCTTTTCTCTTTAGAAGTGCACATATTTTTTATCGTAATTGGCGAATTTTAACTCTATTTCAGCTGAAATTTATCGCATTGGAAAGCTCCTCATAGATCTTTCTGAAGGTATGTGATTTGCATGTGTTTGAATGGTGTTTCCATAGCAACAACACAGATTTACAGCCTGCACCACCACTTTGTAGTTCATATTACATTTTTGTTCATATCTATTTCTCTGTGACTCGGTTTCTCGCAAAATTTATACGTTTGGAAAGCTCTCTCAAAGTTATTTCAAAGATATTTTATGTTGCTGATGTTTGGACAGGACATCAGAGCAAAAACAACAGATTTTCAGTGCTGGTTTTAGGGTTTCCATTATTCCATTTTCCAGCAATATACAGTTTTTTCATATCTATTGATCTGCAGCTCTGTTTTGGGAGCAATGCATATCATTGGAATGCTTGTTCTGTGATGATTCTAAAGACATATGGTTTGCACATATTTGCTTAAGATCTGAGAGGAGAAAACAGCAAGTTTTTGCAACCCAATGTTAAGACGAGATTCAGAGGAAAAACCATTGCTTATTTTCATTTCAGACAAGCATCTGTAAGGTGGCAGAGGTTGCACTAGAGGCTGCGCTTGATTTATGCACTTGAACACTTTCAGACGGGTGTCTATAAGGTGAAAGAGCCTGCACTTGCTTCTTGCACTTGGAGGCATTGCCGTGGATTCAAACATTTGCATGTGGGAGGCTTTCAGACAGGGGTCTATAAGGAAGAGATCATTGCCACTATTCATCTGAGACAAGCATCTATAAGGTGGTAGAGGTTGCACTAGGGGCTGCACTTGAATTCTTCATTTGGACACTTCAGACAGGTGTCTGTAAGGTGACAAAGCCTGTGCCTGCTTCTGACACGTGGAAGCTTTCAGACAGACATCTGTAAGAGGACAGAGGTTGTGCGTGATCAAAGTGCTTGGAGGCTTTCAGACCAGTGTCTATAGGGTGACACCCTATTCATGGCAACTCTAGTGATAGAAGAGCCAGACGAGCCTTGCATCCCTTCATCCAACCCCACTGATATGCATGTGGATGGTGCTGATACGCGGTCCCTTCTACCTAGCGCAAACATGGCAGCAAAACTTCTACTGGGAGAGTACATAGATGCCATCTTCAATCGCAGACCAGATGACACTGGCAAAATTGACAGATGCACACTAAAAGGAGAAGCGCGGGCAAAGTCTCGTGCAACAAGCATAGCTCGGCAGGCATATGACAGATACTCTAGCCTAATGGCAAGTCGTATCCGTGCTTCACCACCACCAAACCAGGCAGTTGAGGAGCACTGGAAACAGGTTCAAGCAATGGCAGAGGGCAATAGAGCTCAAATTGCTTGCTTGGCAGAGGAGATGCAGGCCTCCGCACCCAAATTGCGCAAGAGGCAGCTAACTACTGAAAAACAGCGTGTTTCTAGCATGGAGACCCACATACAGCACTTGGAGGATGGCCTTCGCCTAGTGCACTCTAAAAGGCAGAAGGACAAGAAGAGTCTCGCTGACATACAGGCCCGCATGGATTCCTTGTCCACCGCCATTGAAACCATGACACAGGATAAGCAACGTGTTGAGCAAGAGACAATGGCAACCATCTCCCTCCTTGGATCAGAGGCTGAGGAGGCTGCTACTATGATGCGAAAAGTCCAGGTCGCTTTTGAAGAGAGCCAGTCACTATTGAGAGCCCTTCAAACTAGGGTCGAGACACAAGAAGTGGCCCCATCTGCAATGAACCCTATACTGGACTCTTGCTTGCAGAAACTGGAGCATAGCTCCGCAGCTCGAGATCAAAAGGTGCAGGAACTAAGGGCAACCATCACTGAACAAGGCAAGGGCCTCCATGCAGAGGCTCACGAGCAATTGCAGCAGTGCATGCGTGAATTGACAAGGCAGCAACAATTCCAGCAGGAGCTAAGCTCCAGGCTTCATGAAGGAGAGACCACTATACCTGCCATGGCAGTCCCACCTGCCCAAGAGTCTGCACAGTGTCAGCCAAGGCCGTCTACTACTGCACCCCCAAGCCGCTCCATGCCACCGCTGCCCCAACGTAGGCCAGAACTATGCCCCGCCAACAACAAAAAACACATGTTGTGCCAGGCAGGATTGACCCAACAATCAGAGAGTTCCAGGAGCTGAGACGGAGAAGCCACAATGTGGTGGTACGTGGCCTGACAGAAGAGGCAGCAGAGGACCTCATTAACTGGCTCTAGATGTCGATTCTTGCTCGAATGACATTCCCCATGCCAGTACACATTATTAGGGCGAGACGCCATGGTATCCAGCCCAGACTGCCCACGGGTAGTCACATTCACAATATGAGATGCGCAAGTGAAAGCAGCCATCCTGCGCCAGGGTAGGCAACTGAAGGGAACTGCCCTGTATGTTGACCGAGACCTGACCCCGGCCCAATAAGAAGACCGCAGGCATGAGTTTGCCAAAGTTAAAAGCATTGGTAGACAGGGAGGAGCTGCAGGACTGATTCGAGGCAAGATGCAAATTTTCAGACCGCCAAATGCTGCTGCGAATCCTGTGAACCCTCCAGCAGCCCCTGACTATGCCACTGCTTCGCCTGCTACATCCGCACAGTTGCCTCACCTTATGTTGCTCGCATATCTCAGACTGCTTCCACTTCTGCCATCCCCCCTTCTGCTACCACCACTGAATCCCCACCTGCAGCCCCTGCCAACAAATAGGAATTGTACCTCCGTATGGTCTTCTGGAATTGTCGGGGTTTCCCATGGCAGAAGGGAGATAGTCTCAACTCAGTTGCTGCAGACATGGATCTCATCTTCCTCATGGAAACATGGGAGCGTGCAGGACACAGGATTCCGGACTTGCCAGGATACCAGCGCTACTCAATCTTCAATGATTGCACAGGAAAGCGGGTGCATGCAGGGGTTGCCTGCTACTACCGAACGGCCTTGGCACAGTCCATCTCCTTGTTTAAGACAGACAAGCACAACAGATACCTGTGGGTGCATATGCAAAGCTGCAGTGGCAGACCTCTCTTTGTGGCAGCCTACTACTTTCCACATGCAGAATGCAACTTCTATCATACCCTCTTGGATGTGGATAGTCTGGACCCCTATGTCGATCTATATGATGACATACAGCAGCATAAGCAATTGGGCAGTGTCATACTCCTTGGAGACTTCAATGCACGCACCGGGGTAGAACAACCCATGAGATTTGATCTCTTGACTGATGATGTATTGCAGCTGCGTCCTGCAGAAGGTCACACGCTGTGGTAGACAGTTGCTTTTGCTCTATGGTATCTTTGACCTGGTAATCTGCAATGGACTGGCACAATGGCCGTCCACCCGCAACAGCACTTGTAGACATGAAAACCAGGGGGGAGGATCTAGTGTGGTGGACTATGTGCTGGTGCCTGAGCAGGATATGCATGTCGTCAAGCACTTCCAGGTGGGAACAACTAATAGGGATGAAGAGATCGATTCAGACCACTTATCACTTTACTTGAAGTTGGCTTGGCAGGTTGTGCGAACCCCCTGTACAAAAACTCCTCACATGCCTCAGCTGCAATTGGATTATGAACATGCAGGGGCTTATGCCCAGATACTTATAGATGGCCTGGCAGAAATTTTGCAATATCCTACACTAGAGCAACAAACAGACCGGCTGCTGATGTGCTTAGGACTGTGGCGGAGAGGTGCTTTGGGATAAGAAGCCCGCGACGGACCTTCAGGAATACGACCTTCCCACGTAATCAATGGTTTGATGCAGAGTACAAGGAACACAAACGCTGGCTCCGCCAGGCCACAGACCCTTCTTTATGCCCACATGCAGTCAAACAGTACCGCGTCTTCCTTCTAAGAAAGCCAGGTACATTGCAGCGCATCAAAGGGAAATGTTTTACCTCCTGGAACGTCACCCCAGGACCTTCTGGCGAAAGGTTCTCAGAAAGCCAGTACAACCTACATGGAACATCACTCCCGAGCAGTGGAGGCAATACTTGCAACAGCTATATGACCCTCAGGGCGTACAGGCAGCATTACCCCTGCAAGAAGGCCCAGTGCTAGAAATCACAGATTCGGACGTGGAACAAGGCTTACAATGTCTTGCCAATGGGAAAGCACCAGACCTGGATGGTATGCAGGCAGAATTGCTTAAGTGGGCAGGGCCGTCCATAGTACTGGTGCTGACCTTCTTGTTCAACAAGGCATTACAGGAAGACTTCCCACTGCAGTGGACCAATAGCAGAGTTGTTCCCATCTATAAGGCAGGTGACCCGCACTGCCCAGCCAATTACCGAACAACCATGGTCAGTTTAGTGTTTGCAAAACTGCTTGCTGAGATTCTCGAGCAACAGTTGACGGGCTGGGCAGAGGCAGCAGAGGTGCGGGCCCTCACCCAGGTAGGATTCAGACCCCGACACTCAATCATTGACCACATCTTCATGTTGAGAACTCTGGTTGAAGACAACAGGAACCGCTGTCAGGATCTATATTGTTGCTTCGTGGATTTTGCGAAGGCCTTTGACACTGTGCCTCGGAAAAAACTATGGGCAAGATTGTGATAGCTGGGGATTCCTGTAAATTTGCAGAATGCAGTGGACAGGCTATATGAAAGATGCTCGGGTCGGTTGCAGCTGACAAGCCAACCATTTGATAGCAGTATCGGGGTTCGTCAGGGATGCCCCCTCTCCCCAACATTGTTTGGACTTTACATTGATCAATTGGAGAGCTGGCTTGCTGATAAATGGGGGCGATGGAGCTCACCTTCTGCACCAGATCATCGGGCACTTAATATATGCTGATGATGTGGACCTCCTAGCTTACACACTAGAAGACATGCAACGACATCTCGATGCCCTGGACACATTCTGCCAAGCAACTGATATGCGCGTCAACCTGGCCAAGACGACGATGGTTCTCATATCATCCTCACGTCAGCCGATGATCCCCTGCTTCAGTTACCCAGGGCACAATGTGGAAGTGGCATCCACATACAAATATTTGGGAGTGAAGTTTCCTTCTACTATGCACTGGGACACATCCATATGGCTACGAGTGACGACGGGCTGGAAGACACTATATGCAATGCAAAACAATAGTTATAGAGCAGAGTTGTATGTTTGGGCCCATCAGCCACACCTGTTCAAGGTCTTAGTCGAGCTTGTCCTTTTATACGGGGTTGAAGTATGGGGCCCAATAGTATCCCTCGCTACCTGGAATGACTTGGAGCAGAAAGCCTTCTTGGTACGAGCACTAGGGGTGAAGTCCACAGTCCCATATCAAATTCTACGACAAGAGACGGGATTCTTGCCTTTTCAGAGGGCGGCCCTTGATCGCCACATGTCTATTTTTAGAAGGTGGAAAATAGAGAATGCTCGTCTCCCTAACCCAGCTTATATCATGGCAATGGGGCCGCAGCGCCTCAAGGCCTGCTGGAGGGAAAAGAGAGCTCAATGGTTGGCTAGATGGAATGTGCAGGAGCATATGTACATACATGTGCAAACAGAGGCAGATCGCCATAGCTTGAGGCAATATCTTGACGCTTGCTTCCTCGGCAAGTTTTGGGATGCAGTGCCCTTGAATAGGTCAAGATAGCACACTACCAGCGCCACACAAATCCCATATTGGAAGGAGGCCCGCAAGGCTACCTGCGTACCCACTTGCCTATGAAAAGGCGCAGACTCATTGCCTCCATTCGCACAGGGGCACACCATCTTCGAATTGAGACGGGCAGATAGATTGGTGAGCCACGCCAGGACAGGCTCTGTAGATGGTGCCAAATGGGAGTCATTGAGGATGAATCTCATACCCTTCAAAGCTGCCCAGCATATGATCAAATCTGGACGCGCTACGCTGAGTTGGTCAGGCCTGGCCAACCGCTACATGTGACATTGAGCACGGCTTCTGTACGGGTGCTGGGATCATACCTTCAGGAGGTTATGGACATGTGAGATCAGCTATGTCCTCGGGCACACACTTGACATGTATATATACATTTATTTCATGATGATGTATACTTGTACAGTTTGACAACATTCTTATTACTGCCGCGGTTTTTCCTCGAAAACCCTTCGAGGCAGGGGTTTTTTAACCCCGACAGTAATAAGTTTGCTGCGCTCCTTCTGGATCCCATAGGCCAATTGGTCTCAGTGAACGATAAAAATCATTCTTTCTTTCTTTCTTTCTTTCTTTCTTTCTTTCTTTCTTTCTTTCTTTCTTTCTTTCTTTCTTTTTTCTTTTCTCTTTTCTCTTTTCTCTTTTCTCTTTTCTCTTTTCTCTTTTCTCTTTTTTTCATTCTCTTTTGTAGCATTAACTATAGATTTTTAACTTTAACTACATTGAAAGCCAATAGCTTAGATTCAACCCGCCATTCAAGAGGGTTACAAAGGGTCAATGCGGAAAGGTGGGGGACACTTTTTGTGTCAGCAATATATAGTGTTTACTGGCTGCCTAGTGGCGTAAAATTAAAACAACTATCTATCTATCCATCCATCCATCCATCCATCCATCCATCCATCCATCCATCTATCTATCTATCTAAAATGCATTGATATTTCGCCTTGAAATACAAAATTTCAACCGTAATGGAGTTACATACAAAAAAAAAAAAAAAAGAGCTTACAAAGTTGTTTTGCAATACCAAGATGGTCGTCACACTGGGGAAAGAATACTATGCCTCGCAATCATCATTGAGGGAAGCCGTCATCATTTGGAGGGGGATCGTGTGAAGACCATATGGGTATAATACGAAGATGGTCGTCACACATAGGAAAATGTAATATGTTGGAGATGGGTTTTGAACCAAAGTCATTGACTCTTTCCAAGTGCACTATTGCCATGATCATAGAGTTATGCCAAACGTCTTCTCTATGTACGTTAAGGACTATTCATGCACCTATGCTAAGTGGCGTCCCTCATGCCTGCCAAGTGGCATGCATTCACCTATTCTAGGTGGCGATCATCCACTATTGAGTTCATGCAATATGGCACTATATATATAGACATTCGAGGATGGCAGAACCGTTCTGCTTCAACGCCAGTTACGACCTTCTCATGTATCTTGTTCTTCTTGTCTTGTTCTAGCTCTAGATCTTGTTGGTGATCTCGAGCCTTTCTTGTTCGGGTACTCTTGCTTTGCCCTTTGGGCCATTGTACATACTATACTTGTAAGTACATTGATTCTAGTTTATATATGTATTTTCTCTTGCACTTCCTCTTGCACTTCCTTGTACCTAGCCCGTAGGCTCGTGATAGTAGAGAAAATATATAGAATAGAATAGAATAGAATAGAATATACATTAACGTCCCTCAGGCCGTGAGGCCCCCGGACTTGTGTAGCATCCTGCGAGCTCCCAATAGGGTGCTGCCAACAAACAGACGCATAGGTTTATGTAGCCATCTAGCGGGCTTCTCTTGTTCTTTGTAGTACCCACATCGTGCTTATACCTGGCTTCTTGGCCATACACAATGCATCGTTATAAACAGTTTTGAACTGTACTTTGTGGGCCTCTCTGATTCGCCTCAACAGTGCTTCTCAGATTATTTGGCCCTCTCTCTTTGTGCACCCCCCGGTGTCTTATTATCATCTCTTTTATAGCTTTCGCTACATCTGTGAGTGTCTCTTCTTTGTCCATCAGTGCTGGGAGTGGGAAATCCCACCTGACCTTGTTAAATTTGGACCTTATGTCTGTGTAGACTGGGCATTCCTTGACCATACGTGCTTCGTCTTCTATTTTTCCTGAGTCACATAGTCGACATATTCACTCTGCTCTATCTATTAGTGACGCCGATTACTATCAGGATTAAAAAACCCCGCCCCGAAGGGTTTTCGAGGAAAAACCTTAATAGTAATAGGCTCACTGATGCACAATATTATTATCAGATCCGTTTTCTGTCATTCTGGATTTTGGATTTTTCCCACGCCATTATTGTTAGGCTGCAAAAACTCTAAACTAAACTGATTAGTACTGATTAGAGCTCCAATCCGGAGCTATGAATGTGTAGTAATTACTGTCAACATAACATCACGTGTCCAAAGGTCCGTATTTATACACCATCTTGAAATATTCTAACTACACTATGTTAACACAATCCCCAACTTATGAAGTCACTGCCTAATAGTCCAGATTTATATTAGTGTAAAGCGTCTAAAGAAACTTCCTAATTTCATACATAGCATGCATATACTATGTTGATAGAACTGATGCACTGTGCAAAGAAACCATCCAATTTCATAGCCTACAACAGCCAATCTATATTTATACCTAATGATGATAAAAGACTGAAAAGATCAATCATCCAGATTATGCAGATAGTGGTATCACCCTTCCCTTGTTTTGTGTGTTACTAGCTATTCAATTCAAATGAAAAAACCTGATTAGATGAACGTCCTCATCTTCGAGTTTTTTGAAGGCCTGCAGCATAATTGATTGTGCTATTCCCTGTTCCACTTTTGTTGGCCATTCTGCAGTTGGCAAAAAGTCATACGTGGCAAAAAGTCACACTTGTATACGCGTCTTATGGGGCCGGAGAAGTTGATGTCTGTTGCTTAGTGGTAGGCACCAGCCGGTGGGCTATTTCCCACACTGCCCTGGTGTATGGCGGAGATGTCCGTCTCTCTGTCCCATAGCTTTGCCCCCCCCTATTTGCACCATCTACTCCTGGTTCCCTTGTTTATTCGTTTCCTTTTGTCCATCCTTTGTGGCTGTTGTATCTCCAGGGCCGGATAGCTTGGTGTCTGTAGCTTAGTAGAAGGCACCAGTCGGTGGGCTAATTACCCCACTCTGTCCTGGTGGATGGCGAAGACGTCCGTCTCTCTGTCCCATCACTTCGCCTCTCCCTATTTGCACCATCTTCTCCTTTTCACTTTTTATTAGATTGTATCCGTACATCTATACATCTGCGTTCATACATATCATATATACATCTCTACTCCATACTTTCTCTTTGGAAATATTTGATCTCTTTTATAAAGAGCTAAAGAAATCTCAAAACCAGAGAGAAATAGAGGGCAAGTTAGAGTGACTAACATGCCAGAAAATGTCTTTACTAAATGCAATGTCTTGAAATCAAAATATATGCTACCCCAAGCTAACAGAATTGGTCATTGCCTTGATTCAAAATGAAACAGAAAACTTATCTGGAAACCATTCGTCCGTGTGCAAATCTTACAAAAGCGCCTTCTTATCTTTACAGTAGCCTGTAGCCTGGGATCATCCTAGCAGAAGAAACTCCATTTGAAACTCCATTTGCAATACCACCATTTGGAACCTGCATTCTTGCTGCCCTTTGCTGCTGTTTGAATATGCAAACGTTCTTGATATCTGAAAGCCGTTCGTTCGTTCGTGTGCAAAGTTTCAGAGGCCGAAGTTTCAGAGCTGAACCGTCTTTCCCAACAGGCCAATCTCTGAAAAGCTTAAACACTATTGGATAGAGTGCTCAAAGAGTTTCCAACAAGCCCAAATACATCCAAAACTGCCACCAGATCCAGAAGTTATGGCCAAAAGAAAACTGCAGCCAAACCCTAGCGCCGCCAAAAGAGGGCCGGGACTGTCAGGTGGATTCCGTCGACTGAAACAGAGGAAACACCATACAAATCATACACCGACGGAAAGCTCGTTCGATAAGCTTTCCAACGAGCCCAAGAACACCTGAATCTGACACCGGAATCCCGAGTTATGAGCAAAAGAGCAGGGCTGAAACCCTAAGCGGCCTCCATGAGCGCCCTCCATAAGCGCCCTCCAGAATCAATGTACTAACAAGAATAGTATGTACAATGGCCCAAAGGGCAAAGCAAGAATACACGAACAAGAAGGCTCGAGATCACCAACAAGATCTAGAGTTAGAACAAGACAAGAAGAACAAGAAGATACACGAGAAGGTCATAACTGGCGTTGAAGCAGAATGGTTCTGCCATCCTCGAATGTCTTTTTATGTAGTGCCATATTGCATGAACTCAATAATGGATGGTCACCACCTAGAATAGGTGAATGTGCGCCACTTGGCGGGCATGAGGGACACCACTTAGAATAGGTGCATGAATGGTCCTCGACGTACATAGAGAAGACATTTAGCATAACTCTATGATCATGGCAATAGTGCACTTGGAAAGAGTTGATGACTTGCAACCAATACCTTGTTGGTTCAAAATCCATCTTCAACATATTACTTTTGCCTATGTGTGACGACCATCTTCATATTATACCCATATGGTCGTCACATTCCCTTACATCTAGAACCAATTTCAACTGCGGGCGTCATGTGAGGTCCTGAGATGGTTTTCTTTATAACTTCTGGCTTGGATATCGAATACGAGTGTTGGTCTCTACTCTGTGTGCCCAAAGCTTTGTAGAACTAAAATTATTCTGAACTTTTGTGGTGGTAAAATCCTCACCATTGAGGATTTTGCGAGATGGAATCCCCCACCATTAGGACATGCCACAATAACAAATTGAGGGGTAATTTTATATTGAGCCAACATCTAACCTAATGGGAAGCTAACATTGTGTTTTTTTTTTGCTTTTCTTTTTTTTTTCCTTTCTCTTTTGTAAATTTTTAACTTTAACTACATTGAAAGCCATGAGTTAAAAAAAAAGGGGGAAATAAATGAATTTCTTTCTTTTTTTCCCTTTTTTTTTTTCAAATTGATGGCTACGTCTTCATCCAAAGAAATCTTCAAATTTTGGTCGTGAAATGGAAGTCTAACCACTATAAATAGAGTTTTTCCTCCATCATAGACAAACTTGTTGTTCATCAAATCTGTCGTTCCCAGAGGTTGCCTCAGCTTTGCCATGACTGGGCCTTTCCATGTGAATTCGTGAATGTGTGTTCTTCCTTCTCAGTATTGGGGTAACGAAATGTTCTTGGAATGGGCCAGAACGGGCAATAAGGGAGGGGCATGGAATGGGGCCAGAATGGGCAAGGAGCCACTATTGGGAAAACTAGACAGACCATGTTTGTTGAATCAATGGGACACGTATTGATACAACCAGAGTTCTTCCTTCTGCTTCAGGCATCATCAAGTTCAGTTACCGACACCGCACATACTATATATTTTGCCACCGCAATGTAGGCTTCCAACAATTCATTTCCTTCTTGTCCATCAAGTACTTGTATAGGCAGTCCATTAAGTGTTTTTATCCTTTCCTTGATTCTGGCCATGACATGTCTAGCAGCCTCGCTGGCTATCTTTTCCATTTCTCCTTGGACAAATTTGCACAAAGGCTTCAGAGTATCATTGTAGTACATATCGATACCCTAGCATTGCTGCCATTATCCAATTGTTTTTTAATTTAAAAAGAGCACTTTTATCTCTTACTATTCTCTCACAATTCTTTGAATTATGCCATGCCAAGTTGTTAAGAACTTTTGTTGCTTATAAACCATGAGAAGATATATCACATTTCCTGTGTTCCCCATTGCATCCTTGAGGTCAGGTTCTAGAGCCAAATTCTTGAAAATGGCTAAGGCATATCCCTTGGACTTCTCTATTTCACATTTGAGAAGATCACGAAGCGTGTCTAGTGCAGACAATTGTCTGACTATCTCATTCCTGATGTCCTTTGCAGATTCACGTATTGTTTCTGCAAGCAATCTAAGAATTTGCAGACTTCTGTCACATAACTGAGCTTTCTAATTTGGCTTACTGTGCTTATCATTCCAGAGCTTAAACTACATCACATTGTTAATTAACAATGTCCATCCTGGTGTTCTTGGCTATTCTGCCCCTGTGCTTTAACGACCATTTTATTTTTTGAAGCTCTAGAGTATATCGAATCAGGAGAGATATAGAGGCAACAAAAGAGATCCAAGTAAAAAAACCAGAGCCAAAACTCCAAGGTGGATAGAGAAATAAAAAATGTGAAAATATGAGATGAAATATGCTTAAATGGATATGGCTAAAAGGATATCTTCAAAATAGCTTAAGAGGATATCTTCAAATAGCTTCATCTGCTACATGAAGCTCGAATCTCGGAAGAACACTAATATTGCCTTTCTGATGTGGTAGAGATGTCAAATTTGAAGCATGATTCTCTAGCAGAGGGCGATCTGCAGTGGAATGAGCAGGGAAGGATCTCGAGTCGGATTAGGAGGGGCTGATCTACAGTGGAATTAGTAGAGTGAATTCTCTGTGTCGTGGCCGATAAAAGGTCGTAAGCTTTTTTGAAGTATCTATTGGCCATTGAAACAATACAACCTTTAAAACTTATTAGAACTTTAGAACCTTATTTAACCTTATGCATGAAAACCCTTATTTATGAATTAAAGTCCCCTCCCCTCCCTCCCCTCAAAAAAAAAAAAAAAAAAAAAAAAGAAAAAAAAAACTTAGTAAAAAGCATTTGCAAACGTAATGACTTACATTCAATTCGTCATTCAAGTGGGTTACAGAGTTGCCTGCAAATGATGTTACTATCGACAACATTCCTGTTAAATTTAATATTCTTTTCATGTAAAATATTTTTTACAAGTTCCCTTTCATCTAGATCCAATTTCAACTGCGGGGCATCATGTAAGATCCTGATACAGTTTTCTTTATAACTTCTGGCTCGAGTGTCAAATACGAGTGTTGGTCCCTGCTCTGTGTGCCCAAAGCTTTCTAGAAATAAAGTTATTTTAAATCTGTTGTGGTGGTAGAATCCTCATCATTAAGGATTTTGCGAGATGAAATCCCCCATCATTAAGAACATGCCACAACAACAAATTGAGGGGTAATTTTATACTGAACCAGCTTTGTAGGTCACTTTGATTTACTTTAACTATGTTTAACCTAATGGAAAGCTAGAGGAACATTGTTTATTTTTATTTTATTTTTTTGTTTCTTTCTTTCTCTTTCGTAGCATTAACTATGGACTTTTTTATTTATTTATTGAAGGACATCAACACATTCTACATATCACATGGAAACCCATCTATACAACAAGTATTTTGTTCTGAATGCTTCCCATGACAAGAGATGGATAGACTCATACCAAGATGCAATAGTGCTTATCCAAGCTACTCTCCATCATCATTGTGTCTTTGAGGACGCTGCCTAGTGGTGCGACGTTAAAATATTTATCTTATCTTATCTTATCTTTGATGTACAATAACACTCAGAAGCACATTGTCTAGTGTATCTCGCAAAGGAACCCAATAACAGGTAGAAGACAACTGAAGGCATGCCTCAGGATTGATATGAAAAAGAAACCTAACAGTACCCCAAGTAGCAAGCAACCCCTTTAGAAAGGGGGGAAGCATTAGGATATAGATGTAGATAGAACATGCACTAGTGTTGTAAAATGACTAGTTTGGTATGTCCTCACATGCGCAAGCTCTCGATGACGTGATCCTTATAGACGTATAAGGTCACAGTTGACATACAAAAATATAAAGTCGGATTTAATTAAAGTGGGTCAGATCCTGACGTTTGGTCTCATGCTGAAAATGGAACTCATACTAAAAAACAAAAATTGAATTGAATGCTTGAATAGAATTACACATCATATACCAAGAACTAGGTCACTTGTTTTCCTCATAAATTTTACAAACCACGAGTTGAGAAAGTTTTCAAGCTTCTCAATATTATCTACCCTCATACAATGCTATAGCATGGAGGTTGCTCATGGCTTTGTCCATCTCCCTTTTGGGGATCTTACGGATCTTGTCCTTTGAAATGTGACAAGTTGGATATGGTTATACCACACACTCCACCAATTCCATCCTTTGAGGATCAACATGATTTGCCCTCCACTTCTTCTCAGCAATCGTTGTATTGCTCCTTCAAGTTGCCCCTCTTGTGCCTTCTAACGGGCTCCCAATATTGAACTTGGAATCCAGGATTCAACTCCTCCCCATCAGGCATGGTGGTGGTAACATCAAAGAGTGCCACCCCTAACCATATTGAACAATCCTCATTGTCAGGCCTTACTAGCACAACATATCCTTCCTTGATGTCCTCAAAAGGATCCCACTCAAGAAGATTAAACCACTTCAGCTTTGAGGCCTTGCTTCCCACAAACCACTTGGAGCTATTGTTAGGACCCAAGTCAACCTTCTTTGATGTGCTTGCTCCATGAGAACCCTCCCATCTAGACTCTGGTAAGAACCTGTCTCTTAGCTTCCCCCCGCATGGTTGTTTTATTTCTAAGCATGTCACGACTCTCTCTCTATAATTGATTAAGGAGTCCATGTGATTTTTCTTTAGGGACGAGGTGTGCTTTTCATTTTGAACATCCTCTCATGGTTGTTATGGGACAGACTGCGGCAGCTGGGGACTCCCCTTGACTTGCAGAATGCAGTGTATAGGCTGTACGAGGCATGCTCAGGCCGTATCACATCGTCAGGACAGCCGGTAATCAGTAGTATTGGAGTGCATCAAGGTTGCCCCCTCTCCCTCACACTCTTTGGCCTGTACATTGACCAGCTGGAAGATTGGATCTCTGAGCATGGAGGTGTGGGTGCCCATCTCACGCATCACACAATCCGGCAACTCATATATGCTGATGATGTCAACCTCCTGGCCTATACTCCAGAGGACATGCAACGTCACCTGGTTGTTCTCGACACTTTTTGCCGATTCACCGGCGTGCAAGTTAACTTGGCCAAAACTAGGGTGCAGCTAGTCTCATCATCCCGTCAGCCAAGGCTTCCCTCATTCACTTACCAGGGACAGGATGTGGAGGTGGCTCCGACCTACAAGTACTTGGGGATTGAGTTCTCTACTACCACCCATTGGGATGCTGCCATCAGGTTGCAGGTCACGGCAGGTTGGAAAGCACTCTATGCCATGCAGAACAACAGCCACAAGACAGAGTTGTATGCTTGGGGCCACCAGTCACACTTATTTCGGGCATTGGTCGAGCTGGTCCTTTTATATGGGGCAGAAGTATGGGGTCCGGTGATATCCCTCAACACCTGGAATGACCTCGAGCAGGTGCAGAAAGCCTTCTTGGCACGAGCCCTTGGGGTAAAGTCTACAGTTCCATACCAGATCCTACTCCAGGAGACAGGTTTTCTGCCCCTTCAATGGGCTGCATTGGAACGCCATATCATTTACTTCCAGAAGGTGGTCGCTATGGGTGATACACGTTTCCCAACCTTGCTTTGGCCATGGCGATGGGTCCCCAACGCCTGAAAGCCTGCTAGAAGGACAAGCAAGCTCAGTGGTTCTCACGCTGGGGTGTACAGGCAAACAGATGTGTACATGTAAGGACAAAGAAAGATCGCAAGGCATTTAAGTTGTACCTAGATGCTACTTTCCTTCGCAAGCTCTGGGATGCAGATGCTCTGACGCACGTTAAGCTGGCACACTATCAGCAGCAAGTCAATCCCAGGCTCACGAAGGCCCACACCAGTACTTATACACCCAGTTGCCCATGAAGAAGCGCAGACTTATAGCTTCCATTCGCACGGGTGCACATCGCCTCCGTATTGAGACAGGACGTTGGGCTCGGGAAGCACGAGAGCAAAGGCTTTGCCAGTGTTGCCACCAGGGTGCCATTGAGGATGAATGTCATGCCCTCCAGGTCTGCCCACCGTTTGCCCATATCAGAGAGCGGTATGTTCGATTACTAGTGCCTGAACAACCGTTGCATGAGTTGTTGAATACGGCGTCAGTGGGTTTGTTGAGGTTATGGATGCACGGATACCCAATCATTGCATCTCCGCGATACGGATGTAAATTTTGTCAGGCCTATTGCTACAACTACAATTACCATTCTTCAAAATTTACATCTAATGCACCATGCTTATATAATAGTTTAATTTTCATTCCACACAAAAAATCAACATACAATTCAAATCTTACATTAAAAAAAAAATGTAAATGTTTACTATGTTTACCCCAAAGTTCCCATTTGGAGCCACCTCCGTTCTTTGGCATTAGCCTTTGCCCGTTCCTCATCTTGGAAGCTTACACCTTTCTTCCGCTCATCAGCAGCTTTAGAGGTCTCAGGTATATCCTCCGGTTTGGGACCTTCAATAGCATGCATTTGTACACCCCTTTGAGGTTTTAGTGTCGCAACCTTTGTGATTCCCCCTTCTCCAAACGGACAATCCCTTAGGTAATGCTTTCCTCCACATCTATAGCAACCTCCCTTTGGTTCCTTAGTTTCCTTCCGCACTCTACTTTGACTTTCTTCTTCTCGCTTCCTTTCGGAACCATTACCATTGCCATTATTTCTCTTCTTCTTGAAGTTTCTGGAAGATTCCTTGCTTCCGTTCTTCTCTTTGCTACTCTTTTTGTCTTTTTGATCTGAAGTGTCCTCATCCCAAAAATCAAATTTCCTAGTTCTTGGATCTATTTTCGTTCCACTGCGGATGCTAGTTTTATAGCTTCGTCTAAATCTTTAGGGTGAAATATTTCCATCTCCGCATAGATATCATCCCTACATCCACACATATTTTCTCAGAAGCTCTTTCCCATCCAGATTTCTTATTAGTGCCGCTAAATGAGTGAATTTGGAAGTGTAGGATTGACTACTCTCAGTTTCCCCTTGTTTCAGACAATCCCATTCCCTACGTAGCTCACTGTGATAGTTAGAGGGCAAATAGTGTGCTTCAAAGGCCGTTTTGAAACTTTCCCAATTACTAATCCTGGGATCACATTCTCGTCTACCTTGCCACCATGCTTGGGCTTCATCTTTTAAGTAAGTGTCCATGGCTTGCAGTCTTTCCACATCTGTTGCCTGCACACGTTCAAAAAACTTTTCCCACTGGCTGATAAAACTGACAACCTTGACAGGCTTTGTCTTTCTCCCTTTGAAGGACGGCATGCCTGCTTTCTCTAACCATTTTCTCAGCTTAGGTGGCGGTGGAGGAGTTACTGGTGGAGGACCATTAGGCAAAGGAGGTGGTTGCGAAGGTTGCAGATAAATATCTGGAAGGAAGCGATACAGAATAGACAGCAATTCCACTTGCCTGTCATACTCTTGCTGACTGCTAGGCATAGGCAATGCTAACTGGGATGCAATATACCTAGCATTAGACAAAGCTTGCTGGTATTGTGCTTCAGTAACATTGAAGCGTTGGGCCATTGATCAGGTATGAGGATCGACTCGCTCTGATACCACTTGATATGGTTTAAGGATTCTTGAAGATATTACCCACTTTGAAAGACAGTTAAATAGATAGAAACAGAAGAATCAATTCTTGGAGTCTTATAACAGCTTTGATCCGTAACAAAGGTTCTTGGTTTCCACAACCAAGCTACAGAGCATCCAGTTTCCACCCAACCGGATCCAGGGATTAAGGCAATTGGATTTAGAGAAAGGAAAGATCAAGGCTTCTTTTCCTTTAGCACATGATCTTTCGATTTACAATAGCATTAAAGCAAACAAGATGAATCGACAAGAATAGGCTCGATCCAATTCTTTGGCAGCATCAAGAGGGCAAGATTCTTAGAATCTGAATCCCAAGCTGGCTCGAATCCCTGCAGGCCGGATTTAGGAAGCCGCAGACAGAACCGGGTTGCTGGTGCCGGATTATATGGCAGAGGTCGGTCGCAGCTGCCGGATTCTATATCTGGAGTCTCCTCTGATTCGATTCTATGCTGGCCGCCTCCTTCTAAATCAGTTCGTCTCCCTTTTTTATAAAAATAGTTGCATGCCCTTCTTTCGATGCTTTTGAACAAAATATCTCCCTATACTTTAGCTTCTAATATTTGAAGGTAATATCTTGCCCCCTTTTTGCCAATTCTTATAATTATTGATATCATTATGCCCCATTGCCTTAATCCCTTGTATTGGACCACTCCCCCTAGCATGCTCCATATCAGATTCAGGGAAGATTTGATTATTTTGAGATATATTAGCAAAGCTTAAGATCTACTAGATAAAATTCAAGTTTTAAAATAAAGGCAAGATTAAGAAAAGATCAAGGGTACCGTTGAAGCACCGACTCCAACCAGTAGCACCAACTACTGCTCAAAACTCTAGACACCAATCTAGAATTTAATATCATCCTTTAACATCAACACTTATGGCACCAACCATTGTGCAACTATTAATGGCATGATCATTCATTAGAAGGAAGCAACACAATCATAAAATAGATTTACAATTTCTTTAAAGGCACGAATCCTTTAAAATCTTTTAGCAAATTTTGAAGTCACCTCTACTTTTTAAACTACAATTTCTTACAGACAGATATTCATTATTAAGACATCTTACTAAAACGCCTGCTGCTCTCTCTTTGTAATTGGGTCCCATAGGCCAGTTGGTCTCCGTGGACGATAAAATCATATTCTATTCTATTCTACTAAAACAATGGGCTGCACTTTACATTGTTTAGAATTCGTTTAGTTTGGAATAGTTCAAGATTTGTCAATGATAGACAGTTCAGATAAAGATTGATCCGTCCACCATAGATACACCCTCCGTAGATGCAGGAAAAGTTTCAGCGGAGATCCATCCTGGCCAAGGAGATGGATTGTCAGTTCTAGTTCGGCTTGATTGGAAGGAGATCTATTTTGGTAAATGAATTGGATTGATAAGGAAGATTAGGCTCAGTTCCCTCTGCTTATTCCACGTCACCAATCACCTGCACCTATATGATTTCTGCAACAAACAATTTTGTCGTACTGATATCCAAAGATTGGTTAATCTGGGTAGAAATGGATTGGAAAGAATGATTCAAGAAGTTAAAATTTTAAATTCATAGAAAGAAAATCATTTAGATTCTTAGGAGGAGGAATTCTATTCCAGTTTGCAATCACTAGCACCAACTAAATGACTTACAAACATCAAGAATAGCCAGAATAAGGTCCTTTATTCCTGTTTGCAATCTCCAACACCAACCGAAAGTCGCTGCAAACTTTAGGAATAGCTTGGCTCTAATACCAATTGTTATGGTATGGTTTACAACATTAAACCATACATATGTCTTCTATATAGAATACCAGACTTCTTCAAACAAATCATAACCTCATAACCTGTAAACCACCCAGGTTTGTTGCACAATCCAGAGAATAAACCGTTAGCAATGGCAAAATGATCCAAGTATGAAATAAGAAGACAAATAAGCACAGATCCAATAAACATAAGATACGAAGTACACCAATAACTCAGATTGATCAAGCTCTTAGTTCACCAAAACTAGAGCTAGATCTAGATGCATTAACCAGTCTTTGGTAGTTCACCGCCCAACTGGGTCACTCGATGCTAAGAAGTGGCAGAATTATGGCAAGGCTTGTTGGCAATGGCCAATCAATAAGCAAGGGTGGTCTATCAAAACATGATTGTGGTCACATGGTAAGGAGATATTCTAATTAGAGTTAAAGCTAAAGTAGTTTGTACAAAAAGTGATTGTCTAATAACTATTCATCCCCATAGTTTCTTTTATAGTTACTCTTTTATAGTTACGTCTACCTTTTCCTTTCAAATCAATTTTGGCTTTAGTTCTTTTTATATTTATGTTTGACCTTTAAACGTAAGGATACTATCTTGGCTCAACTATATTTAAACTCTAGAACTTTAACCTATAAATAGTATCTTGGCTCCAAGATATTATTTAACCACTAGTTATAATGCCCAGCATTGCTGGGCTAACATCGGAACCTACAAATGCGTAAGGCACAATATAGTATTAGCTTGTATTTTTTTTTTTTTTTTTGAAGGACGACAAGCTTTATTCACCAACTAAAAACCAGAGCAACATAAAATGCAAAGACAATATTATAACCCCAGTGGACAAACCGATCCAACTGAGCACAACCACCTGCCTATGCAAAAGAATGAATCTGAAGGTAAGTATGCCAGATCAGTACTTTCTTCTCTTGATCAAGAGAAGAACAATTGTAAGCCATAACAATTTTATTTTGCGCCCACTGAAGAATAATCTCATCTGCAGTATCTACGCCCTTAAAGATAAACAACCTCCTTCTCTTCCAGATTGACCATAAAAGCCAGCCACATGCGAGATGAAAAGCTCGTTTCCGTAGTTTGGGCCAAGCATCAGGATAGATAGCAAGCAAAATTTGCTGGCTAGATCGAGAGGTGCCAAAAAGGGTCAACAACCAAGATTATGCCTACCGAAGCCGCTCACACAAGAAAAAACAATGCTCAATACTCTCAACCCTTTGCTGGAATAAAGGACAGAGCTCTGAAATTCGATTATCCATTTTATGGACTAACCTGTTGACTCTGAGGCATCTATGGATCACTTGCCACCACAAAACTACTACTTTGGGATGAAGCAGCTTATCCCATACCCATATCCAAACACTTTTCCATTGTGGCTGAGGGACCTGAAGATGCCACCTATTAGATGGAGGCAGGATTTCAGAATGCAAAAGCAATTTATACACAGAAGACACAAACTGCCATGGCTGGATATTCTGATGGCAACCCCATACGACGACCTCAATCTGTGGACCAGAATCCTGTGGCAACAATGCAGCAATATGATTCCAGATTACTCTGTCCCATCTGCTTTGTTCTAAATGCTTCCCATGACATGAGATGACCAGACTCATACCAAGCTGCAATAGTGCTGATACCAGCTGCTATCCATCGTCGTTGTGTCTTTGGATGAACAACCACACTTAGAGGCACATTCTCTGGAGTGTCCTGCAAAGGAATCCACCAGCAGGGAGTGGACAACTGAAGACATGCCTCAGGATTAATATGGAAAAGAGACCTGACAGTGTCCCAAGCAGCAAGCAACCCCTTTAGAAAGGGAGAAGCATTAGGATACGGATGCATATGATAAAGCAAAGCCCAAGGAAGGAGGGGCTTAATGGTGGCCTTATGAAATGGGAGACAATGTTGAATCGACTGCACCAACAACCTCAGGCCAGGAGAATCATCCTTACCAATGAAAATCCTCCAAATGAACTTTGATATCATCACCTTGCCACCAGCTGCCTTAGGTCTAATGCATTTCGCCCAAGCTACCTTGACCACCGCTCCTAACTCATTTCCACCCCAAATAAAATTTCTAACAATACGCACAATCTCCTCCATCTTACACTGCGGAGCTAATAGAGCAGATGCCATGTAGACATGAGTATTACTAAGAACACATTTAGCCACAGTGATTCTACCGGGCATGGACAGTTTAGCTGTATTCCACCAAAACAAGTGCTTTTGCAACCCACTAATGATTTCATCCCAAGCATCTGAAGCAGAGACGTGAATTCCAACTAGGATACCAAGCAACTTTGTGGTATTGCCATGCAGAAGAATCTTCCATGGATAGTCCAAAATACAGGGAGGGATGGGACTATCCAACGTCCACAAAGCTGTACATTTTTGCCACCCTACAAGAACTCCTGATGCTAAGGAGAATGTGTCTAATAATAGCTTAGCATTATGAAGATTCTCAACCTCGGCAATTAGGAACAAAAAAGTGTCATCGGCATATTGGTTACATACCTCTTGAGAACCATCGTCCATTGGGAGGCCTTGAATAACGCCATCTTGGGTAGCCACGGAGAAGAGCTGGGACAATACTTATGCCACAATTGTGAAAAGCAAGGGTGCTAAGGGACAACCTTGTCGAATTCCTCTACCCACTACAAAAATATCCGATGGCTCGCCCTGGAAAAGGACAGTAGATTTGGCTGATGTATGGAGCTTCATGACATTCCTTGTGAATGACTCCCCAAACCCAAGTGCAAGAAGACACTTCTCCAAGAAGCCCCAATCAACACTATCGTAAGCTTTAGGAAAATCAAGCTTAAGATACACTGCTCTATGACCCTGTAATCGG